>JANBXA010000103.1:12370000-13048333 GCA_030556225.1 Cricetiscus sungorus
ATGTTGAGAAATTTCATCATGCCCCTCCACGAGAGGAATAAGAGGTAAAATATGGAATACTGGTTCTTTTGTTCTGGTAAACTTTCATTTCTGTTCTGTTAACAGATGCATGCTGTTTATAATATTCACACAGAATATCAGTAGAAGATTGTTCTCAACGTTGTTTTAACTTTAAAATGTAGGATCGAAATGTTTTTCTTTTGAGCATAGGTAATTCAGGATTTTAAGAAGCACTCATTCTGTGTGTGTGTGTGTGTGTGTGTGTGTGTGTGTGTGTGTGTGTGTGTGTACATAATATGTGTGTTGGTAGGGGATGCTTACACGAGTGTGTGGAGGTCAGAGAGCAACTGGGAGTTTGTTTTCTCCTTTCATATTGTGAGCTTTTGAAATCAGCACCTTCACATTCTTTTGGAATTAGCAGTCTAGATTTTCATAATTTTGCTGTTATTAATGATTTACTCCCTTTAATTTAAATGATAGTCAAAAACCTCTACTAACAAAGTAATTTCAGAAAGGAGAAAGTGCATAATACTATGTCTGGATGCTTATTATATATGCACATGTGTGTTGGGGGTTTGCGTGGGCCATGCATGCATAAGCCTGAGAAACAATGTGGCTATCCTATTTTATCACTCTCCACCTTATTTCTTGAGACAATGTCTCTCACTAAACCTGGAAGTAGGCCAGTGGCCAGCAAGACCCAGAAATCCTTCTGTCTCTGTTTTCTACGACATTGAGGTCATAGGTGTGCATGGCCATGCCTGGGTTTTTACATGGATGTTGGAGATTTGAATACAGTTCCTTTTGCAAGTGCTCTTACCCTCTGAGCCATCTTAATCACTGACCATTCTTCCCAGAACACATAACAATATGTCTTTAATCCCTTTTTAAATTCTAGTTTCAAAATAGTAGAAAAGTATCCCATCTCACTGCTCTTAGGGGATAACTAGGTTGCTCCTTCATTGCATAAATGAAAGGAGAACAAGTCAAGACATTAAGACCTCAAATGAATCAGGCACAGTCAAAATAGAGAACTCAACATTCCCAAATTCAGTCCCAAGTCTTTGTAGATGGTTAAATAATTAGAACATTATGTCCCTGAGAAACAGTAAAAGGAATGCGGTTATTTGGAGATGACCATTTACGATAATCTTCAACTCCACAAAGTTTCATGTGGAGTATGTGCCTGTGTGCATTCCTTGGAGCACAGGAGGGGGCTCAGGCTTAGTTTCCCTTTTCTTTCAACTCTCCATTTTAAGAAACTGCATTTATGCAGCACCAAAAACCACACCAAATGTCAAAGTATTATTGAACAAGATTCACATAGTTGAGCCTTGAATGCATTGGCACAGGAGACTACTTCCTTAGTATAACACCAGTAGCACAGACACTGAAATTGATAATTAATAAATGGAACCTCCTAAAACTTCAAAGCTTCTATAAGGCAAAGAACACTGTCAGTAAGACAAAACAGCAGCCCACAGAATGGGAAAAGGTCTTCACCAGCCCTACCCCTGATAGAGGGCTGATCTCCAAAATATATAAAGAACCTAAGAAACTATTTTAAAATAGGATACATATCTAAACAGAGAATTCTCAACAGAAGAATATCAAATGGGCTTAAAGAATATTAAATGCTTAAAGAATTGTTCAGCATCATCCTTAGTCATCAGGGAAATGCAAATCAAAATGACTCTGAGATACCACCTTATACCTGTCAGAATTGTTAAGATCAAAAACAGTGATGACAGCTTATGTTGGAAAGGATGTGGAGCAAGGAGAACACTCCTCCACTACTGGTGGGAGTGCAAACTGGTACAGCTACTTTAGAAATCAGTATGGTAGTTTCTCAGAAAAATGGGAATCTACCTACCTCGATGTACCTCAAGGCCAGATATACCAATCTTGGGCACATACCCAAAGGATGCTCAATCATACCACAAGGAAACTTGCTCAACTACGTCCATAAAAGTTGAGGGTTTTTTTTGTTGTTTTTATTGCACTTAAACATAAATGGATTTGGGAAATATACCACTTTGCCCACCTAACTCTTTAGAATGTCATTAATAGAGCTGCCTCAGACTTACAATAGAAATGGAGGTGATTTATGAGTTACTTGTTTCACCATGACAAAAACACCAGACAAAATCTACCAAAAGAAGGAAAAGTAGCCAGGTGTTGTTGGCACGCCCCTTTAATCCCGGCACTTGGGAGGCAGAGGTAGGTGGATCTCTGTGAGTTTGAGGTCAGCCTGGTCTACAGAGCTAGTTTCAGTACAAGCTCCAAAGCAATACAGAGAAACCCTGTCTCAAAAGCAACAACAACAAAAACAAAAACAAACAAAAAGAGGAGGAGGAGGAAGAAGAGGAGGAGGAGGAGGAGGAAGAAGAAGAAGATGAGGAGGAGGAGGAGGAGGAGGAGGAGGAGGAAAGATTTATTTGTCTTACAGTTCTAGGGAATACAGCCCCTTATGGTAGGTACAAGCAGAGGATACTGGTCACACTGTGTTCACAGTCAGGAAGCAAAGGCTGATGGATACTGGTGTTCAGGTTTCTTTCTTCTGCTTTTTAAGTCTGGGATTCCAATGACCAGAATGCTAGCACTCACATTTAAGGTGGATCTTCCTACTTCAGTTAGCCTAGTGTAGAGAACAGATTTGTCTAGGGATTTGTGTACATGGTAATTCTAAATCCCGATAAGACTTTATGATCAAGGCAACTTATAGAAGCAAGAGTTATTTGATTCACAGTTACAGAAAGTTAGTGTCTATGGTGGGGAATGTGGCAGCAAGCAGGCATGTAGGCATGGTGCAGGGGCAGCATCTGAGAGCATGTACTCACAAATAGGAGACAGAAATAAAGACTCAGAATAGCCTGAGTCTTTTGAAACCTCGAAGTCCACCCCTAGTGACACATCTTTTCCAATAAGACCATACCTCCTAATCCTTCCCAAACAGTTTCACCGGCTAGGAGCCAGTTATTAAAGCATATGAGTCTATGGGGGCAATTCTCATTTAAACTATTACATGATCTTTCCAATGATAGGAAAATAAATGTGAAGATGACTGACATGACTGTTGGGCCTGATCCTTGGAAGTGAACTTTTAGTAAATAATCTACTTATATCTCTGCACAATTGGGCATATGTAGAATTAAAATCAAATGCATTATAGGAATGGATGTGCATAATAGAGAAATGGTTATATAGTTTAATCTGCCAAGCAGAATAGATTATACTCAGACTATACCCATTAGCAACCGAACTTTTTTTTTTGTTTGAACCTCATAAAAGGAAGTCCCAAACAATGACACTTGAGTACCTCCATTCATATGGCATACCATCCATCTCGACAATGTACTTCTTTCTAATTTGTATCACCATTTTGGCTTGAATAGGATTGCCTTGTTGCTTTGCAAAATCCTGAAGCTTACTTGAATGCTGCGAATAAAGTACCAAGAACCTGGAAGCACCTGTCCCAGATCCTTACCACCAGCAACACAGCCTCAGTCCCCATGTATCTGTTCTTTTATCCCCTTGTTTGTTGATACCAGTTACAATAGGGTTTATGAGAAAAGAAATCTGGGTCCTTCAGTTTTACCTGGTGCAAATACACCAGCAAATTGTGTCCAAAATTACATTACAATGCCAAATAAGAAGGTGCATATGTAGAAATATCAAAGAATGTTGACTTCAGCCCAATAATTTCTTCCTGTGGCTTATGATGTCCAAACACTTCAGCACATTCTGAAGCATTTTACATTCTTCTAATAAGCAACCAGTCATCAGAATTACTAACTCTCTGGCTTCTATATTTAAGAGAAATGTCTAAATCATTTTTGAAGAGGCTCCTTTTTAAAAGAGCTTGATAGTTAGACAGCAACAACAACATAGTCTACAGATAAAGAACATTAAATTCACATGTTTCCAAGAACTTTACACACTGGGTTACTTTAATATTTAATATTAATAATTTAATAAGTTCCACACTAGACAATGAAGATGTTGGAAAGACTGATACGTGGCCACTTAAGTCACAGAAATAGAAAAATGCTAGATGGCAAAATAACAGAAAATACAATTCTTTCATCTTGAAACATCTCAAGGGGTTTATAAATATAAATGAACAAGCTTACATACTGCCTTTCACAAAGAACATGGTGTACCTTTGACCAGACACAGTACAATGAGATAACAGTTTGAGAAAGTGTTGTGTTTATCTGAAACTGCTGTAATGGATTCTTCAACAACATGGGTAAGAACAGTATGACAATGTGGAGACACTAGTACACAGAAATACATAGACAGATTAATCATTAGCAAGTGAGCATAATATATAACAGAATGTGTGTATAACTTGAAAATTTTTATAGTACCTGCTAGCTCCATACTGTGTACCAGGATCTATACAAGTATTTAATAGTCTAATCCTCACAACCCTGAGAACCTAGATGCTCCCACTACTATTTCAACATCACAGCTCTCTAGCAATGTGAGCAATCATGCCCAAAGATTAAACAGATAATTAGTAACAAACACTAAAATATGCATGTGTACATATATGGGTGTGTATTCATATTGATTGTAATGTAAACATTCATGCTACTGAGGGTAGAGACTTGTGTGTCATCACCTAGTTAAGAAATAGAAACATACTCAAAACTGTGGAAAATTGGCCATCATCATGCTTCATAGTTGGATTTGAATTTCTAAAACAAAGGGACGTGAGAGGCAGAGATGGAGACATATAGGATGGAGGGAGGGAAGAAAGGAGAGGAATATGAGAAGATGAGAAAGAAGGGAATAGATGAAGTAAGAGATAGAGTCAAGAGAGAAGAGAATACAGAAAGAGAGGAGAGGGACCAGAAGGTGTGAAAGCAGGGGGGGTGATCTATTGCTACCTTGTTGAATAGATGCTGCTATTTGATTATGTTTATTATGAATAATTCTGGCTGTAAACAGCTAAGCCCTCCATATGAATTAAAATTAAAGTTTTTAAAATGTTTTAGTGCATCAGGGCTATAGTGTCTTTTGCCTGGGTTTAAAGACCCCTGCACCTATGGTGTTTGGGAACTCCCATGTCCTCTCTGAAATGCAAGCCATGTGAATTAGGACCACAATATCCATGTTTTGAAGTTGCAGAGATACAACCATATTAGCGAGAAGTCACTCATAACAAGGATTAATGATTCTTCCCTTTTGTTTTCTTATTGAGAGAATAATCGACTTTCAGCTACATGTGGGAACAGTAAAGAGATAAATGAAATTCACAGCCAGGAAGCTCATGTGAGTAATTCTGAGTAATTGTTTCCTTTGGGGTCTTTTCTAAAATCATTGGCTGGCAGGTACCTGTGCACCCTTTAAACACTGCACTCTATTTTCCTATTTCTATTTATTGTGTGTGGGGGAAGTATACTCATGCAGTACCCTGTGCTTTAGAGGGCGATATGGAGACTCAGTTCTCTTCTTCCACCACCTGCACTCCAGGGGACAGGCCAGGGCCACTTTCAGGCTTGGTGATAAGAGCCTTTATCACTGAACCATCTTGCTGGCCCCAAATACTAAGCTCTATTCAGTGACTGATAGCTGTTGGTAAAGGTTGGAGTAGTATTTCTTATTTGTGCTCAGTGATTTAAAAACAAAACCACGTATACATTTACTTCACACACAAAATATATATTTCACATACATAGCATATACTGTAGGGAGCCGTTACAAGTACCGCTGGGTAACTGTCAAAACCGTTGGTAGACAGGAGAGATGCGCATGCGCTGGGTAACTGTCAAAACCGTTGGTAGACAGAAGAGATGCGTATGCGCTGGGTAACTGTCAAACCCTGGGTCCCTGCCTCTCCCGTGGCGTCATATGGGCCGATGAGCAGCAGCCAGTCAGGGGGTGACACGTCCAAGGCAGAGGCTGCTAGCCTATATAAGGGATGGGTTTTGTGTGTTTGGGGTCTCTCTTTCCTGTAAGCTTATGCTCTCCCTCTCAAGAGCATTAAAGCTTTACTGCAGAAGGATCCTGAGTGTGCCGCGTCGTTCTTGCTGGCGAGACGGTAGCGCGGGACATCTGGTGCCGAAACCCGGGAATCAAGACCTCATCATCGTCAGCACCACGGAGACCCCTTGGCTACAAGGAGGATTCAGAACTGCAGGTAGATACGCTCGGAGAGGTATGTCTTTTCTGGACTTTGGCTTGGGACTGTTGCCACCTTGGGACAGTAGTGTCGAGGCTTTAGTGCTTGTCCTTGGGGCCATTTTGATCTTTTCCGCTATCCTGTTAGCAAAGTGTCAAAGTACCCTTGAGGAGGTCCAGAATAGCATGTCAGAAACCGAGCGTAGTGAGAGGTTGGGCGCGCGCAAAAAAAAAAACCGTCCACAAGAAGGAAAAAAGGCCCCCCCCCCGGTGAGTCTAGTGACAAGGGGGTGTATCCGCCAGATCACAGGGATCCTCCCCCTGCTGTCAAACCAGAGAGAGGAACTGGCTTTTACCCTGTACATAAGCTTGAGGCCTTAACTCTTGATAGCTCCAATGATTCTGAAAGTTCAGGGGATAAGGTCTTAGATACTGAGGAAGAAGCTGAGCTAGATGAGGAGGCTGCTAAATTTGAGGAAGAAAGATACCATCCAGATGACCATATGCAAAATAGCAAAACACCTCGGAGACGGCTGTTTCAAACGGCCCTCTCACAAGTGGTTCCCTCGGCGCCTCTGCCCTATGAGAAGCGCCCAAGTTCATTTTCCTTTCTTCCGGAAAAAGTAAAAAGAAAAATGCGTCTCGCCTTTCCCATCTTTGAGGGCATTGACGCATCACAGCGGCTACATGCACCTGTGGAATATAATCAGATAAAAGAGTTGGCTGAGTCAGTCAGAAAATATGGGGTTACGGCCAATTTTACTCTTGCACAATTAGATAGACTTGCCCTGGATGCCCTAACGCCATCTGACTGGCAGATGGTCGCAAAGGCTACGCTTATCAGCATGGGCCAATATATGGAATGGAAAGCACTTTGGCATGAGGCTGCCCAAGAGCAAGCTAGAGCTAATGCGACAGCCTTGACCCCTGAACAGCAGTTATGGACATTTGACATGCTAACAGGCCAGGGTCGTTTTGCAGCCGATCAAACTAATTATCACTGGGGCGCCTACTCCCAAATTGCTAGTACAGCCATTAGAGCCTGGAAGGCACTCTCCAAGAAAGGGGGAGCAGACAATCAACTGACAAAAATCATCCAAGGGACGCAGGAACCCTTTTCTGACTTTGTAGCAAGAATGACAGAGGCAGCAGGGAGGATCTTTGGTGATCCCGAGCAGGCTGCACCTCTTGTTGAGCAACTTATTTTTGAACAGGCCACCCAGGAATGTCGCGCAGCTATAGCCCCGAGAAAGAACAAAGGATTGCAGGATTGGCTTAGGGTCTTTAGAGAACTCGGGGGACCCCTTACTAATGCGGGGTTAGCTGCTGCCATCCTACAGTCTCAGAAGCACCCCCTTAAGGGGCCAGATAAAAGAACCTGTTTTAAATGCAGAAAGGCAGGACATCTAAGAAAGGATTGCAGGATGCTGGACAGGGAGAGAGAGCCACCAGCACTCTGCACTCGTTGCGGCAAAGGATACCATAGGGCCACCCAGTGTCGCTCTGTATGGGATATAAAGGGTAGGATTCTCCCCCCTATAGAAACACCAACAGAGGTTCCAAAAAACGGGGTGTCGGGCCCACGGTTCCAGGGCCCGCCAAAATATGGGAACAGAGTCACCAGGATGATGAACGAGGCCCCTCAGGAGTCGGAGCAAGGGTGGACTTGTGTGCCGCCTCCGACTTCCTATTAATGCCTCAGATGGGGGTGCAGCCCATTCCTGTTCAAGCCCCCAAGCCATTACCGGACGGGACTATAGGTCTCCTTCTCGGTAGAGGGTCGCTTACATTATGGGGACTAGTTGTTCACCCAGGTGTTATTGATGATCAACACTCCCCCGAGATCCAGGTTTTGTGCTCCAGCCCAAATGGAATATTTTCCATCAGCAGAGGGGATAGGATAGCTCAATTACTGCTCCTCCCAGGCAACCCCCACCATGGTGTGGGAGATGAACGGGTGGGTTCTTCGGGGTCGGACTCTGCTTGTCTAGTTGTTCAGCTTCATGATCGGCCAAAGCTATCGCTCTGGATTAATGGTAAAGGTTTTGAAGGCATATTGGACACAGGGGCAGATCGGAGCATCATCTCATCTCATTGGTGGCCGAAATCCTGGCCGGTCACAGAATCATCACATTCCCTGCAGGGGCTAGGCTATAGCTCTCATCCCACTATTAGTTCCTCTATGCTTACATGGAAATCAGAAGAAGGTCATCAAGGACAGTTCACCCCCTACGTGCTTCCCCTCCCTGTTAATTTGTGGGGACGTGACGTGCTACAGGGCTTGGGGCTCGCTTTATCTAATGAATACTCGCCGCGAGCTGTCAATATTATGAAAAAGATGGGGTATGAAACTGGAAAGGGGTTGGGACGCTTGAAACAAGGGCAAGTAGAACCCATATCCCCTGATCCAAATCCAGGGAGACAGGGCCTGGGTTTTTCCTAGGCGCCACTGGGGCAGCACGGCCCATACCTTGGAAAACAGAGGACCCGGTATGGGTTCCCCAGTGGCCATTGACCTCTGAAAAATTAGAAGCAGTAAACAGCCTTGTGGCAGGACAGTTGGCATTGGGGCACATAGAACCATCTACCTCCCCTTGGAATACTCCAATTTTTGTTATTAAAAAGGAATCAGGCAAATGGCGCCTACTTCATGACCTAAGAGCCATTAATGAACAAATGCATCCTTTGGGTGCAGTGCAGAGAGGTCTTCCGGTGCTCTCTGCTCTGCCCAAAAATTGGAACTTAATTATTTTAGATATTAAGGATTGCTTTTTTTCTATTCCCTTGTATCCACCAGATAGGCCTCGCTTTGCATTTACCGTCCCTGCCATTAATCATGAGGGACCTGACAGGCGATTTCAATGGAAAGTATTACCTCAAGGCATGGCAAATAGCCCTACCATCTGTCAATTATATGTACAGGAGGCTCTCAGACCCATCAGAGAACAATATCCAAGTTTAATTGTTATACATTATATGGATGATGTACTCCTGTGTCATAAGGAATTAAACGTCCTTCAAGAGGCCTATCCCTTGCTACTCAAAAATCTACAATTCTGGGGCCTCCAGATTGCTACAGAGAAGGTCCAAATTGCCAATACCGGGCACTTTATAGGGTCCATCGTGCTCCCGGACAAAATCCTTCCGCAGAAATTAAAAATATATAGGGGCAAATTACATACTTTAAATGACTTTCAAAAATTATTGGGAGATATAAATTGGCTACGGCCATTCCTAAAGATCCCCTCTGCAGATTTAAAGCCCCTGTTTGATATTTTGGAAGGGGACGCCCATATTACCTCCCCCAGGTCTTTGACACCCGCCGCAGAGGCAGCCCTCCGCTCAGTGGAGGAAGCTATCAAGGAAGCCCAATTATGTCGTATTGACCCATCACAACCTTTTTCCCTCTGTGTGTTCAATACAAAGAAACTACCCACTGCAGTGCTTTGGCAGGATGGGCCCTTATTGTGGGTCCATCCACATGCCTCCCCGCAAAAGATTATTGATTGGTACCCTGCAGCAATAGCTCAGCTTGCCCTTAGGGGTCTGAAGGCCGCTGTCAGCCATTTTGGCAGACATCCCACGGCTTTAATTGTTCCCTACAACTCTTTTCAGGTACAGACACTGGCCGCTGCCTCTGATGATTGGGCCATATTAGTCACCACCTTTTTGGGGAAAATTGATAATCATTACCCTAAACACCCTCTGTTACAATTTGCTGCATCTCATCCTATCATATTTCCCCGGGTCACCTCTCATACCCCGCTAAAAGATGGATTGGTGGTATATACAGATGGCTCCAAGACTGGCCTGGGAGCCTATGTGGTGGGTACCCAGGTGTTCTTGCAGCAGTATGCTGAAACTTCCCCTCAGGTGGTAGAATGCTTGGTGGTATTAGATGTTCTTCAAAAATTCCCAGGTCCCCTTAACATTGTTTCTGACTCCTCCTATGTGGTCAATGCTGTAAACTTACTGGAGACGGCTGGAATCATTAGATCCACTAGCAGAGTGGCATCTCTATTCCAAAAATTACAAGATTGCTTGTTAACCAGACAGGCTCCCATGTATATTACACATATTAGGGCTCATTCGGGACTTCCTGGCCCGATGAGCCAAGGAAATGATTTGGCAGATAAAGCCACAAGGCTGGCTGAGATGGTTTTTGTTCCCCCGCTGCAAGCCGCTAAGGCCTTCCATGACAACTTTCATGTTACTTCTGAGACCCTACGCAGGCGCTTCTCTCTTACCAGGAAAGAGGCACGTGATATTGTTACTCAATGTCACAATTGCTGTCAGTTTCTCCCTGTCCGCCATACCGGAGTAAATCCAAAAGGGATTCTGCCATTGCAAGTGTGGCAGATGGATGTCACTCATGTTCCTTCCTTTGGAAAACTCCAATATGTGCATGTATCAATAGACACCTGCTCTGGCGTCCTCCATGCCACACCACTCACTGGAGAAAAGACCTCCCATGTAATTCAACACTGTCTTGAGGCATGGAGTGCCTGGGGAAAGCCTAAATGCTTGAAAACTGACAATGGACCTGCTTATACTTCTCAGAAGTTTAAACAATTTTGTGCACAAATGCAAGTCACACATGTTACGGGCTTGCCATACAACCCTCAAGGGCAGGGCATCATTGAGCGCGCACATCGCATGCTCAAATCATACTTAATTAAACAAAGAGGGGGAATAATAAAAGATTTGCCCCCCGTGCCACGAGTTGCCATAGCAGTGGCACTTTTCACCATAAATTTTTTAAACTCAGATGAGCATGGTCAGACTGTGGCAGAGCGACAGTGCTCAGACCCACATCGACCTAAGGAACTGGTGAAATGGAAAGATGTGTTAACCAATGAATGGAAAGGCCCGGATCCTATTTTAATAAGATCCAGGGGAGCTGTTTGTGTTTTCCCGCAGAATGAAGAAAATCCTTTCTGGGTCCCTGAAAGACTTACCAGGACAGTCCTGGAGCAGAAGGATGCAGCAGACCAGACACATGAAAAGGGGGAACAAGCTGATGTTACTGATGATGATCAAGACCCCAGCTGTCCAGGGAGAACCACGTTGGGGAATCATGTCAACGTTCCCACTTCCGATGCCGGTGATGTATAATGCACAGGTTTTTCCCTGATTGACTTTACCCTGGACTGGATGCCAGTCCAGGGGCTCTGCTTGGGCCATTGAGGGCTTGTTCTATTTTTCCCCCAATATGGGTATGGGAACTAATTTCACATCCTTGGATCCCATGCGATCCAGCCTTGACCCGTTTGACCAATGGCTGCTCTGTGGCATTAATGGAAGCTGCACTGATCTTACACCTATGGCAATGCTTAAAAGAGGTAAAAGTAAAAAAGGGCGGTTGGAGTTTGACTGGAAAGGGTCTTTGGGGAGCAGCCTCCAGTCGGGTCATAGCTCTGGGTCATTTAGTTGGACTGCCAATGATATAAAGTATCAATCCTTCAAACATACAAACTATGATGCCACACCACACCAGTGTGTGTCTGGTCTCCTTTTATGTGGATTGTGAGCAATAAGAGTGCTACAGATAATGAATTACATTATGAGTCCGGTAGATGTTACTATACTTTATGTTGGGATGCTCAAAAATTCCCCCTTGCGGTGGTAACTTGAATGCCGTGCTTTGTGCCCATTCCAATAGAGGCGCCCAGCAGCATGACATTATTTCGAGAAGAGAGGGACTTTGGAATCTCAGCAATTATTGTTGCCATCGTGGCTACTACTGTGGTCACGGCGGCAGTGACAGCCTCTGCCCTTGCACTATCCACCTCGGTGCAAACTGCACAGGCTATTAATGGCTTGTCGGCTACTGTCTCCGAGGCCCTGGATAAGCAGGCCTCTGCAAATACTCAGATACAGGGTGGCCTGATGCTGGTAAACCAGCGCATTGATTTAGTGCAGGAGCGGTTGGACATGTTGTGGCAGATGGCCCAATTAGGCTGTGAGCAAAAGCTCCCCGGCCTATATGTCACCTCCATCCAATATGAGAATTTTACCAAAACAGCTAATTTGTCTAAAAGCCTTTCTCAGTTCATGTTGCAGAATTGAACCTCCGAGTTTGAGCAGACACTTCGGGACCTGAGAGCCGCTATTATCCAGGTCAACTCCACTCGTTTTGACTTGTCTCTGATGGAGGGATTGTCGTCATGAATTGCCTCAGCTGTTTCTTATTTCAAAGAATGGGTTGGGGTGGGATTGTTTGGAGCAGCCGTTTGTTGCGGACAGTTGTTGCTTCTTTGGCTGGTCTGTAGGCTCAGGGCTCAAAATAAGAGGGACAAGGTGGTTATCGCCCAAGCGCTTGTAGCTTTGGAACAGGGGGCTTCCACAGATATTTGGCTAACAATGCTTAAGCAGTAGGCCGCCGGTCAGACAGCTTTTGCACACCCAGAGCATAGGCTCATTGCACAGGGTAGAGTGTCTGGTCTGAGCAGCCCATGAGGGATGCCGAGCAAAGCATCGCACAGAGAGTTGCCTGGCTCTCTGGGAGGCATGTTGTCCTGCATAAGGGTTGCCTGCCCTAGTGTCCCTTTCCCAGAAAAACGGCAGAGGACAGGTCGAGGTCACTTCGGGGTGAGTTGACAGCCCCATAGCGACTCTCACACATGGTCTTAATTTTTGATCTGGGAGGTACAACCTCTGTCTCTATCCCTCGTTATATGGGTGACCTACCTTCTGAAAATTGGGAAGCCTCATTAATTCTGTTCCTATTAATTGACTCTGTTTAAAATAAATAAAAAAGGGGGAGATGTAGGGAGCCGTTACAAGTACCGCTGGGTAACTGTCAAAACCGTTGGTAGACAGGAGAGATGCGCATGCGCTGGGTAACTGTCAAAACCGTTGGTAGACAGAAGAGATGCGTATGCGCTGGGTAACTGTCAAACCCTGGGTCCCTGCCTCTCCCGTGGCGTCATATGGGCCGATGAGCAGCAGCCAGTCAGGGGGTGACACGTCCAAGGCAGAGGCTGCTAGCCTATATAAGGGATGGGTTTTGTGTGTTTGGGGTCTCTCTTTCCTGTAAGCTTATGCTCTCCCTCTCAAGAGCATTAAAGCTTTACTGCAGAAGGATCCTGAGTGTGCCGCGTCGTTCTTGCTGGCGAGACGGTAGCGCGGGACAATATACCACATACCTTACAGATACCAACACATACCACATATATGATACACATGTGATTCTACCACATATAGTATGCAAACCATACACATATACAAACCACAAAGTCCATATGATGTTCACATTCCAATCATTCACCATAGACACATCGCATATATCACAATACAATATACATACCTCATACATACAACGTACAAACTATACAAGCATATATCTTTCAACACATACATCTCACACATTGATGCCAACCACACATGATGAAAACACAGTTCTACCTCACATACACACCTAACATTCAACACACAGCTCACACAGCCATCACATATGTAGTAGAGTTAGGTGGGATAAGGTATGCTGGTGATCATCTAAGGCAGTGATTATAAACCTTCCTAATGCTGTAACTCCTTAATACAGTCCCTTGTGATGTGATGACCCCTAAACCATATGTTGCTACTTTATAACTATAATTTTGCTGCTATTATGAATCATGATGTAAAGTATCTGTGTTTTGATGGTCTTAGGAGATCCCTGTGAAAGGGTCATTCAACCCTCAAAAGGTCATAACCCACTGACCTAGGGGATTGCTGAGCCCAGTCCCTGACTTAGACAAATAATTGCATATCCAAGCAAGACAGAAACCTCAACAGAGAAAGAGGAGGTTTTGTCCATTCAGGAAGAGAGAGACCTGTATGAACTTGGTGTCGGGTATTTTTAATGTCCCTGGGCCCTCCTTTTTCCACAATTGGTCCTGCTTAGATACCCACTTCTGTGCCTTCTTGCCATTTCTCCTCATAATGTGTTCCAGGAACAATAAGCCAACATCTTAAGGCAAGTTGCTTTGCTTTCCATCTACCTGTGTCACTTTAATGCTCTTTCACACACAGCTTCACAGATGGTAACCACAAATGATATACCCATGCCACTATATTACACGCTACGCATTTGGCACACAACAGTTACCCAACACATATATAACCCACATACCAGTCACACACCACAGATATGTTACAAACCCAAACTTAGGATGAGAGCAGGGAAAAAGTTATTCATAAGAGAATTCACTTTTCTTCTCTCCAGATAGAGCAAAGCAGCCACCAGGAGTTCATGACAGGATAACACTCACTTTAATTGTTACCTTAGAGAAGACCTAGATTAAAAACAAAAATATCCTTTCTTTTTACTTGCTGGACAAGTTAGTGAAGTCAGAAGAAAGCAACAACAAAATCCACCTGAAAATACCTGAAATAAAATCTGTTTCACACTCTCTTGGGTTCATTTTCCAAACAGGAGCCTGTTCTCTGCTTGCCTCTGCTGGAGCCTCTTTTGGATCTTTCCTCAGCCTTCTGAGCAGATAGGAAATTACATAGTTCCCCCTTTACAATCGACTGAGCAAGTCTTTTCTCCTTCTGCTGTCATCACTGAGTCAACAGCAATTCTTCTTAGTTCACTTTACATCTAGAAACCTCTGGAGTATGGCAGTTGGGAGACCTTATCTTTCCATCCACACCTAAAGCCTGCCCACAGAATCCTCTAAAAATGGGAGCTGGGCAAGTGCCCTGGTGGTTGAGCAGGGCCCTGAGTTTGGTTCTTGCACCACAAAGTAATTTCTGTACCAAGTCTAAGATATGTCGTAAACACGCCCTTAATGCTGGGAGTCTGAGTCCAATCTGCCATCACCCTGTCTTCTCAACAATGTAGATCTGCTGACCTTGCAACCCTGGTTCCACTGCAACCACCTTCTCCACTCGTTTCTGCAACATCATATGCATGCATCTTGACTTAACAGTGAGTGAATGAGTCATCTAAAAGGAAAATCCCTTGACATTTTTCTCTCAGTTTTCTGGGGCAAACTCCACACAGATACATCTTACATGCCTGTCTCCATGCTTTAATTTAATGAAATATGAATTATACGGGCAATGAGAAAATGACTTAAAAACATCTGGGGAGGCAAAGTATTTTTATTGCTGTAATAAGTCATGTTCTATGGGAATCACCTTCAGTATTTCAGAGACTGTTGCAAGAGAATAAATTGTAAAAATAGATGCATATAAATATGATACTATTGTAACTTCAGAAGTATTCATTATTATTAAATCTCTGGAGATAGTAAAGATAAAGCCCAGGACAAAAGAACAGACTGATCCTCATGGAGGACATGTGATGTGGCTCACAGGCTCTGGCATCTCTCCGTAGCTACTTTGCTTGGGTGCCTGGTTGGGTGTTGAGTAGAAGTCCTTGCCATAGATTCAGTGTTTTTTGTAGTGGTCCTCAAGTTTGTATGCTTAAATCCTAATCACCAAAAGTACTGTTTGGATGTCCTTTGGAAAGGTCCCAATGATGGTACCTTCAGAATGGGATTAATATTCTTTCAAAAAGATTAAGAAGACATTTATAAAATATGAAGCACAATTTTTGAGAGGCAAATTTTGAAGTTTACCCAATTCTGCATATTAGGTATCTCATAACTGTTCCAAAGTTGACTTGTAAAACCTTTAATCCTATTACTTCTGGTACATTATCCACCTCATCATTTAATATATAACATATAGAGATTACCCCAAGATTCTTAATTGCTCATGTAAATAGACATAATAATTTCACATTTTATTTTATAATCTTCTCAGAAATAATTGTTTTAGATTGCTTTTTTTGCTGTGATGAAAATCATCTTTGGGAAGGGAAGGTTTTATTTGGGTTACAGGTTAGAGTTCCTTATAGGGGAAAGCATGGCAGATATCTGGAAGCTAGAACTAAAGCAAAGACCACAAAGAAACACTGCTTATTGGTTTGCTCAACTATCTTTGTTTTATGTAACCCAGACCTACCTGCTCAGCAATGGCTCCATGAACAGTGGGCTGGGCCCTCTTGTATCAATTAGCAACCCAAAAAATTTCCCATAGACATGCCTATAGGCCAATCAGATGGAGGAAATTTCTTAATTGAGATTCTCTCTTCCCAGGTCTGTCAAGTTGTCCTTCCATATACATATATATATAATATATATATACATATATATATGTGATATATATAATATATCCAATATATACACATTCCCAATACACACACCCACCCACCCACACACACACACACATATATATATATATACACACATATATATATATATATATACATATATATATATATATTAGAAGGAATTAGGATTTAGAAATATGTAGATTCCTCTACCACCAAATCCCGACATGAAGAACTCAAATCAGCACATTAAAATAGTGTGATGAAAATGTCAATTACTTCAGTTTTTAATATTGTGCAAGTAATAATAAGTCCTAGTCTCAACAAATAATGATTTTTCAATAGTCCAGGCAATCCTATCCTGTCCAATTTGACAAGCTTGGGCTAAATGTGTTGTTACCCAGTTTAAATGACAAATGAGTTGGACACAAATGAGCAAGTCTAATGAATAATCCCTTCAGATTTTTATAGAGAGTATTTTAAAGAAATAGTAGCTGTGTTCACTATTTTTTAGAACTTAACTTCATTTCTTAAAATCTTATGCTGTGCTAGCCTTTTGCTCTGTCTATTTGGACATGCTGATGTTCTGAAGTATTGAATGATGCAGATATGATAACAGGGTATGGGCTGTACAGAGGTCAAGGACTCTGTAACACTGTGGGGTTCTTGTGAAGTTTGAAGGATGGCATGGTATCCTTCAGTGATTGAACAGAGGAATATGAAGTTGTTTGAACATAGAAAACCCACAGTAGTGGTTATTATTCTTCCCAACTTCAGACTGACAGCTGGAGAACCTGCATAAGACTGAGCTAGGCCCTCTGAATGTGGGTATCTGTTGGTGGGAAGCTGGGCAGTCTCTGGGGCCACTGGCAGTGGAACCAGTATTTATCCCTAGTACATGAATTGGCTTTTTTGGGAGCCCATTCCATAAGGAGGGACACCTTTCTCAGCCTAGATATGGGGGGGGGAGGGGCCTTGGTCCTGCCCCAAATGATGTGATAGACTTTAATGATCCCCCATGGGAGTCCTTATCCTCTCTGAAGAGTGGATGGGAGGACAGGGAGAAGGTGGGGAAGTGAGAAGATGGGAGGGAGAGGGAACTGGAATTGGTATGTAAAATAAGATTGTTTTAAAAATGAAAAGAAAAAATAAAAAAGAAAGAAATGAAAGATCATAGCTAGAGATGGCTCAGTGGTTGAGAGCTTTAGCTGCTCTTACAGAAGTCCCAGGGTTCAGTTGCTGGCATTTACAACCATCTGTAATCCCTGTTCCAGGAATTTCAGTCCCTCTTTTGGACTCCAAGGGTACTGCATGCACATGATACACAGACATACATGCAGCCAAAACACCCATGTGCTTAAAATATCAATATCAATAATAATAATAATAATAATAATAATAATAATAATAAAAACAGATGCTTCCTAGCTGTATCCATAGAGGCATGAAATCACAAAGGAATCTATGCCTCTTTATTTGTTCTAGATGAATTTAAGTGAACTTACTGGGTTTTATTTTCATGAATATAATTTGATTTAGTACCATTCATCCTATAACCTATTCAGCATTTCAGTGGGAGAAGTGTGGATTATTCCCAAAGACATGGGGAAGTAAAAACATCTGAACCTAAAGCAATCTACTACTGTGAATATTGTGGGATTTTATGGAATTTTTGAAGCATATCTTCTAAACCCACTGGAGCTCCAAACAGTATTATCTTAAATAAGATAATAAGTAGATAGAATTACTATCTTGAAGTAACACAGCACTCTTAAAGGACTCCAAATTATGTCCCCACATGGTCATTTCATTGAATTGCAACCTGCTTACAGGAAAATACAGGAGTCCTTAGTATATAGCTTGATGCACTTTCAAACACAAAGAACAGATGCTGTGCCCCTGTACCCAGCTTTGAGGGTGCAGGCCTATAATCCTGGCATTTGTGAGGCTAAGGCAGGTATTGCCACAAATTTGAGGCCTGCAAATTCCATGCCCACCGGAATTACAAAATGGGAGAGGAAAAAAAGAGAGAGAGAGAAAATACGTTATCATATTTGGAAGCATGTCATTCCCTCAACTGCTCCTGCTCCCTGCAGGAGTAATTCTCTGCCAAGACTCTTAACACGATCTATTAGCTTTCCAGTGCAAATTTGTTGGTGTATTGCTTTTCTTGGTTAGGTTTGGAGCTCCATCCATGGAGTACTTGAGAGCAGTGTTCACTCTCACTGCCTTCTAGTATTCCATTGATGAGGCTCCTGCTGGGTCTACTGGCAAGAACAGGAGATGGAGGCTGGTCAAGTTGGTAGAGAATGTCCATGTTGAAGGTCAGGAGAGTCAGGAAGGGCTCTGGCTCCTGTTCCTTTATTTCCTAAATAGCACCTCTGCCTAGACACTGTATATGACTATGAGACTGACACTGAGAGGAGGCACTTGGACACCAACGTGGCCCATGCGGACTGACCAGCCTATCTCCCTCCTCATATCTCACCCATTTGGGGCCATAAAGTACTATAGTTCCTGGGACCCCTCCCATCATACAGGAGCTCTGAGCTTGCTCTCTTTCTCTCTCTCTCCACCATCTCTCCCCTCTCCATCATCTCTCCTTCCTTCCCCTTAAGCTTCCTATAATAAGATGCTTCTGTATTCCTTTCTGATACTCACCCTCTGTGGTCTGCGAATTTCATTCTTCAAATTCTTGAGACATGAACCTGAAAGCCACTGGCTCAGGAAGGCTTTGGTGGCTGTTTCATTTCTGGGACCCTGGCTCTCTGAACTAAGACCAGCCAAGCTTCTGAGGAAAGACTGTTATTCTCAAAGACACCATAATTTTCCTGTGTCACTATGGTTGAAGAAAACTTGAGACATGGTCAGGGTTGCAGCTGTGCACATTCCCTAGCATGGTTTTTGTAAACACACAGATGCCTCATTTGGAGGATAAACCCAGAAGAGGGACTTATTGGATATGGTGCTTAACTTTAGTAGAAACTGTCATCCAGGTTTCCAGTGTGGATGTATCCATCTGGATTCCCCAAGCAGGGAGCTTTACCTAATTTATATCTTCTTCAGTATTGGATGTCAATTTCCTTACCTTTAGCTAGTTCAGAGAGCACAGAGTATCAGAAACGTTAAAGGGCTTGACATTTTTCCTACACTGAAATCAATTAGCTTGCCAGAGCTTCACAGAGCCTGCAAGGCAAAATGCTCCTTGGTTACAGATGAAGGATGGTATGTTACTTCATAATCAGAGCATCAACATTTTATAGCATGTTTCCAGACCCCAGTTCCAACAGCAGAAGCAAGGTAAAGCAAATGATACCACAGGAACAAGGAGTTGTGTCAACAGAGGAACAACAGAGGAAGCCTGAGAGGCAGAAAGGGGGTGGATCTGTGTGGGAAGGAACTGGGCAGGGCAGAGGGAGGGGAGACTGTAATCAAGACATGAGAAAAATCTTTTTTTCCAATAAAAGTAAAATAAAAAAAGAAGAAGAAAGTACATGAATTTGTGTGGCCTTCCTTAAAGAATATATGTTCCAGTCTTCTTGTCTATGTTTCTGTTGAGTTTTCTGTTGATGATTATTTTTCTGTTTCTGTTTGTTTGTTTCCTTAATCCATTTGTAAGAATTCTGAGAACTAGCAACATTTCTCATATTACTTACAAATACTTTTACTTTTGTTGTGGCTTTCTTGATGTGTCATTTGAGTAACAGGAAACTTTGTGTTTCTCCTAAAAACAAAACAAAAACAATGGGGCGTTGGTGGCACACCTTTAATCTCAGCACTTGGGAGGCAGAGGCAGGCGGGCGGATCTCTGTGAGTTTGAGGCCAGCCTGGTCTACAGAGCTAGTTCCAGAGACAGGCTCCAGAGCAATACAGAGAAACCATGTCTCACAAAACAATGAGAGAGAGAGAGAGAGAGAGAGAGACAGAGAGAGAGAGAGAGAGAGAGAGAGAGAGAGAGAGAGAGAGAGAGAGAGAGAGAGAGAGAGAGAGGCTAGAAATAAAACTACTGCCTTAGCCTATTTGGGTATGTATTAAAAAAATATCTTGAGCTTGGTAGTGAGAAAATTATGGAACCATATTTTGTACAGTTCTAGTAGCTGAGAAGTCCATTATCAATGTAACAGCATTTTGGATAGCTGCTGAGGGCTTGTTTCTAGCTGGTGGTGTCTTCTATATTCCCTGACATTGTGCAGGAGTGGGTAGTGATCTCCCTGGGGTCCTTTGTTGGCCAGCTAGCTTACTCCAGATTTTCCAATGATGCTACACTTGTAAGCCATCTAGTTCTAGAAACCCTCATGCCTCTGCCTCCCTCCCTTCCATTGCAGAGAATACAGGCATGAACCATGTGCCTGGCTTTTCCTGTAGATTCTGGGGATCTGAACTCTGGATTTCACACCACTCGTGTGAAGCAAGTGACTTAACTTATCAAAAGAGTCCTTTCCTCAGCCCACATCATGTGTTTTCATGAAATTCTGTCATGAAATATTTCATACAGAGCAGATGATGTTTAATTTGAGAAAGTTCAGCAACTTGGAAGATTATTATATTGTTAGAAACCATTGCTGTTTAGTGATTAGGCTAGACTGATTTTCCATAAACCCAATAAGGTTAGAGTTTCAAAGCCTATGACCGATATGGGCTTAATCTGGAATCTGAGTCTTCAGTGGCTTTACATTTATAGAGTTATACTCCTTTTCTTATATAAGTGCTTGAGGCCCTGAACACCGGAGTCTCTCAAGGCTAATTAACTCTTTGCCTTCTTTATCCTAATATGAAGACCTTTCTGCTATGGCCCCATGGTCTTCTTTACCCTTAATATATGTCATTTCCCTGTGAACTCAGTACATTTGGCTTAGGATAGTTTCTCCGGAGACTCTTACTTTCATGGTGACTTCAGATTCTTTCATATGTGTAAATAATTCTTTCAATATTTTCACCATTAAAATACAAGGCTATGAAAAAATAAATAAATAAATCACCTCAAACTGTCCATGTATCAGACCACATAATAACCCCTGTGCAACAATTGGTCTTGTGTATATTGACCTGATTCAGAGGAACTACAGGACGCACCTCAACCAGCTTCTTCTTAAAGAGAACTTGGGTTGTAATCTCTAATTCAACAAAGAACTCCAGTGTTGGGTTGAAAGGTCATATTTTGAAATATAGGGCATGTGACACTAATGTATTAAGTTACATAAGAACCTGCATCTTTTAAGTAAGAGAAAGTTCTGTGTGCAAAAGGGTGTGTTATTAGCTTGTACTTTCTGGGCTGATTGTTGAATTCAGAGGCCCTGGATGAAGAGAACCTTAAAATAGCCCAGATAAGCTACTCTCTGGAATTCCATGGCCTATCCACGAAATGCCACCCTGGGACATGGACCGATGAGGTATCACAAGTTTTCCCATAGTTTATGTCACTTGCCACACACTCAAGGTCATCAAAACTCAACTAATTTATAACAGTAACACATAGCATTCCTGCTAAATTATTCTTCAGGTAGGTAAATGGTCTCACTTGATTCCTTTTCCCAATAAAAGGGATAAGTAATAAGTAATGAAGATATTTATTTGGAGAACAATGTTAGGAAGGGAAGTTTCTATGAAAGCTCCATTCTGACCAGTGTTTAGAATAAACTATATGGACATGGGACAGGAAGTGAATTAGTAATACAAAACACATTGAAAGTTTACAAGGAAAATAAATTTTGTTTCATAGAAGAAATCAGCTGCTCTGTGTGGGTGGGAAGACAGTGGGGAACATAAGGACAGAATCAAAGGGAAATAAACATTGTTACATCAGCCAGCTAGCTTACTGGGAAAAGCCCCCCCACCCCCACCTCACCCACACCCCCACTCCCACCCCTACCCCCACCCCAGCCCAGTGATGAAGCACAAGAGGCAAGACCCACCAGCAATTGATAACTTAGGATATGTTTAAATCTGCCTGGGCCCCATCCTGTCAGTGAGCTTGAATTCTGTCTGCCATATAACCAACCAAACGATGGTTTTATGAGGTTCTCTCATCGCTCTCCTTGCCCTCTCTCTCTCTTCCCCACCCCTCACTTTTCTTTAGTTAAGAGAATACTATAGTATAAATGATATGGAGAAAGAGAGAGAAGGAGAAAACAGAAGAGTAAGCACTCCTCCTTTTCTTCAGTACTGAAAAAGCAAACTGTTAGCTATACACTCACTTAACATGAATCATAAGCAGAGCTTTGTTCTGCTTAAGGCAAATAAAGATAAATCTTGGTTCTGTTAATACAAATAAACTAATAACTAATATTTCCAGTGACTACACAGCAGATTCTGTGTTCTTTTACCAGCTCAGGGATGTTGGTCTGGAAACTATTTTTCCCCTTCATTTTTCTCATTATATAGCCCAATCTGACCTCAAACTCACTATCTTTCTGCTCCTGGCTCCAGAGTATTGGGGTCTTAGGTTGCACCACCATCCCCTGCTTCCCATTTTTCTCCTCGTTTGATAATCACTATCCCTTCTATCTCATCAAGACACAAATACACCTCCACCTTTAAACAAATGAGAAGATTAACAACAATGTCAACAAACTCTCCTTGATTAATTTTCTCCAGCTTTGGTTTCTAATAATTTCTTTCCTTCTCTCATCAAAACTACTCTGAAGACCTGTTCATACTCACGGGTTGCAATCGCTCTCTTCCCATGATCTCTAGAATCCATTTAAATCAGGTTTTCTTCTTCTGCAATTGTTATTTTCTCATTATGGTCAGTTCTTTTATCTTCTAGGGTACCACCTCTGTTGGGTCTCCTCACATCTTGCTGGTTCATCATCCTCCCCTCTGATTCTCCAATGTATTTTTGACCAGGTTTCCGTTTTCACCCTTCTGTTGGCATATGGGTCCTTTCACCAACTGCACAGCTTTAAGTACCATCGATAGCAGTGTTCTCAGCTATCCGAATGCTGAGACCCTTTAATACAGTTCTCCATGTTGTGGGGACCCCCAACTGCGGCACGCACCTCGACCAGCGAGGAAGAACGACCACACCTTGAGGATTCTTCTCAAATCACGCTTTATTGGAGCCTCTTGGTTGAAGGGAGAGCAGGAAACGAGGAGCCCCGAAAACCCAAATGCAGCTGCTTATATAGGGAAAAAAAGGACACGGGTCGGACCCTGATTGGTCGCAACCGAACTGCAAACACCCGAGGCCTCGGGATTGGCCAGAGACACCGTTCCTATTGCGCATGCGGGAAGCGCGGGACCCGGCGTAGTCCGAGGAGGCATTGCCCAACAGAGTACTCACAGCGTCCTGTAGGGGAGCGGTCGCCATCCTGCAATGGCGGCGGCTCGCGGCTCCCCACACCCAACTACAACATTATTTTCCTTGATAGTTCATAACTGTAATTTTGCTACTATTATGACTTCTAATATAACTATCTGATATACAGGATATCTGATATGTGACCCTTGTGAAAGGGTTGTTCAACCTCCAAAGGATTTAGAGTTCACAGGTTGAAAATGGAAGCTTTTTATTAGTGATGCCCAAGCTTGATCTCCAGTTCAAACTTTTCTCCCATACTTCCATACCTAAATGTCTACTGGACATATTCTTAGATATGTAAAAAGGATGCCTCTAATATGTCATACCCCAAACTGAGATACTGATATCTCAAGCTAATTTTCTCCAATGTTTCCTTTGACAGTTAATAGAAAGTTATAGGACTGGGGAGGTAGATTGGTGGATAAACTATAGGTACTTAAGACTCCTCAGAACCCCATACTGGGCACATGAAGCAACATTTTATAATCCCAGGACTCACAGAAGTCAAGATAAGGGATTTCCCAGGGCAACCTGGCTAGCTGGACTAGAAAGAATCAGTAAGGTCTGGCTTGAGAAAGATACCTTCTCTCTCAACAAAAACAGAGAAGGATCAAGAAAGACATTGTAAATCAACTTCAGGCTTCCAGATGCACATGGATGCCTGCACACGTATGTACATGCACACATGAGAACGTGAGTGTGTATTTACATACACCACACCACCACACACAGCAAAAAGGAGAGATTTCTTCCTTGTTGTTCACCCTCAAATTCCAAATGTTCTGTTTCTTCTTTCTTAAAATCCTGATGGTATGGCTCTCTATATATATCCAGAACCTGACCATCAAAAGCCACATGACTCTCAATCACCACAGTCCTAACATCCACTATTCCCTCGGAATTACTTAGATAGCCCCTGACAGGTCTCTCTGCTCTGCCTCTTCTCTGTCAATATTCAACCCTGAGAAAGAGGAGTTAAACATTTCATCATCCTCCCTCCTACCCTCTTGGCTATTTATTTTTCTACTTAGATGCTCTATTGTTGAACCGTTACAATGGCAGTTCCTCATCTGAAGAAGTGTGAAGAAGATGCGCAGCTGGAAAGGGTTATTAGGGTAAATGAAGCCAGGGTGATGACAGGAAAAGGGCCCAAAAGTCAAACAGGGAGAAGCTAGAGGGACATTGAACAGCTTCCATGAAGGCTGTGGATTTGGAGAGAAAATACTTCTGAGTTCTGCAAAGTATTTTCCTAATCTACTGAAAAACTCCAGTGAAGAATAACAATACAGCTGACTTAAAAAAATGAATTAGTGTTAAATTTTAATTAAATACTGAGTTGAAACTAGCCTAGGGGCAAGTTGATAACTCATTTTTTGGAGCAAAGTCTATGTATATTGTAGTTAGATATAGACACTGAAGCCAGGAAAGAAGACATGAGTCTGCAGTACTGAAGATTGTAAACTGCATCACCATGGCAGTGAAGGGCCATTTCCATTTGTAAGTGAGAAATTAATAATCAGATCTACACTATGACTGGGAACCATTTGGAGGTAGAGATGTTGGGGGTGGCTAAAGGAATTTATTTTCCATTATAAAGGAAGAGAGATGGTGACAGTTTTAGACTAAAGAAAAATAGAAGATTGGCAAGAACAGCTGTGCCTGGCATGTTTAATGAAGCATGCCTTGTCACTATGAATCTTCAACCCCTAAGCACTTTGCAGGAACTGAGTGTTGATTGAGCAGTGGAGGTAACAGATGAGATGATTCACAAAATGCCTCTGAAGAATTAAGCTGGAGGTTAATAAATGAACTCGGGGACATAGGGGTAGCATTTAAGAAAGAGGTAAAAGTGTGCTCAGCTCTGCTTTTTAAAAGGTTGGGTTTGAAAAGCTTGGAGGACATTCCAAACAGATGCCAGACAAGGCAGCAGGATGTAGATAGGAAAGATGCTCTAAGAAACTGGATTCTGGTGCTTTCATTTAATGGGTCAGAATCCAACACAGTGAAGTGAGTGTGAGCATCCATGGAGAATGTGGAAAGGGACACTAGGGATGTAAGGACAAGCAGGAGTTTGAGACTCTCCTGAGTGGAGCAAACAACAGGAAAGTGAGTCAGCAAAACTACAGTGTAAGATGGAAGTAAGATCAGAAGCCACATCTTAGAGTGTCAGGAGACATCCAAGGACCAAGAGCTCCGGAAGACACTACATTCTGACACACTCACACAATGCCAGCTCCTTCCTGTGGACCAGGAAACAACAACAATAAGAAACATTTTGTGAGAGCCAGGTAAGTCCTCAATACTCTTTGTAGGGTTCTAAATTTCTATTACTAATAAGTGGAAGTTTGTATAACACCAAAAAGTCAAACCTCAAACTAAGTAGTAAATAAGGGATCTGCATATGAATAACGGCTCTCTCTGCCTTTACCTTGCTTTTCATTCCTTCTCAATGAGTAACACTGGGTAGCCAATTGATAAGGAAGAGTAAGTATATTACCATATATGTCATATATGTGTACACACACACACACACACACAGTGTGCACGCCTTTATAAGAAAGGAGAGCTAAAGCAGACTTTTAAAATCACAGTGATATAAGCAGTTCATGTCAGTATTTAAGAACAAATTTGAAGGTATGGTATACAGTGCTAGTTCTAGGACATCCAAAAATCAAAACAAAACAAAATCCTAAAAGATGAGACAAAGTGGTCCTAGTAACACAAATAGGCTCTACTTGTTTGTTTTATGAGAGAAACAATGTTTCAAAACACAAAGGAGGAGGAGGCAGGAGGAGGAGGAAGAGGAGGAGAAAGCTAGTCTCCATGCCTACCCTGCAGACCATTTCTATGTGCAGAGCCCCTTTTTCAGCCTTTGTTACACTAATCCAGATAAATGTTCAGTCATTTTCACTTTATCAGAGAATGTTCAAGTGCTGACACTTAAGCCTTCACTCCATGTCCAAAAAAGGCTCCCAATCCCTGAATAGGCTGGCTATTCTGATAGGAAATCTTCAGATACCTTCTCCACAGGTCACAAAATGGTCTATTTATACAGGGACATTTTCCCATTGAAATAAACAAAGGCAATTGAACTACATCCGTTATTTAAGATTCTGGAATATATTTTCAATACACAAACTGAAAATTTTACTTGATCTGATTAAGGGAAATGATGAATGGAAGTCAGAAGGAATTCAACAGATTTTAGAATCTAGAAAATGAGTTAAGGCACAAGAATATCTCTTCTCAGTATACTGGAATTCGTTGTCTTTATGTCTTTATTTTCTTATTAAGGAAATTCCACAATTATATGTGAAAATGCAATATGAATTTTTTATTGAGGTATGAATAAAAAGATCTCAGACCCATGGATATGCTAAAACCCAAATAAATAGCAACAAAAATGGAGATGAGGCATACATATTCTATTGATGTATAAGACAAAAAATATCTGACTAAGCCACAATTGATGCAAATGAAGATGAGTGAGAAATACAGTGATGTAGTTAACTTCCTCCTATTTTGCTTTATAGATTTGTAGTTGAAGTTTTTGAAAAATGGAATCCTCTTACAGAACAGTTAGAACAGGAACATTTATTTTTGATATTTTTTTTAAACTTAAATTTGAAACAAGTTTGTTTTACATGTCAATCTCAGTTCCTGCACCCTCCGGTCCTCCTCCCTGCCCCTCCCCACCAACCTGCATCCCATCCCCTTTTTGCTCCACAGGGAGCAGACTTCCATGGGGAGTCCTCAAAGTCTGTCATATCATTTGGAACAGGGCCTAGGCCCTCCCCCCATGTGTCCAGGCTGAGAAAGTATCCCTCTATGTGGAATGGGCTCCCAAAGTCCATTCATATACTAGGGACAAATACTGATCCATTACCAGAGGCCCCATAGACTGCCCAGTCCTCCTAACTAGCACCCATGTTCAGGGGGTCTGGGTTTCCCAGCTGTCAGACTGGAGTCCATGAGCTCCCCCTTGTTCAGGTCAGCAGTTTCTGTGGGTTTCTCCAGCCTGGTCTCGACCCCTTTGCTCATCACTCCTCCCTCTCTGCAACTGGATTCCAAGAGTTTGGCTCAGTGTTTAGCTGTGGGTATCTGCTTCTATTTCCATTAGTACATTTTTGAGAGATATTTATTTCATCTGTGTTACTTTTCTGTAAGGGGATCTTACTATGTAACTCTGGCTGACCTCCAACTCACAGAGTCCACCTGCTTCTTTCCCCAGGTGCTAGGATTAAAGGCATGTGACACTAAGCCCAACTCTACCATTTCTTTGACTGTATTGGTCAAAGATTGCATGAAATGATTGCAAGTCCAATAACTTCAGAAAGGCAAAATAAAGTAGCATTTTGGATAAAACACTTGCTATGCAAGCACCAGGAACATAGGAAGGGTCCTCAGGATCTGTGTAACAGCCAGGAAGCATGGTACCATCTATAATTCTAGTCCCTGTCTAGAGACATGGTATCTCTAGGACTGTCTAGCTAGACTAGCCCATATCAGCTCTAAATTCAGCTAGAGAACCTGCCCCAGTGAATAAAGGGTCAGCAGTTGAGAAAGAATCCCAATGTCAACCTCGGGCCCTTTTGTACATCCACACCCATGGACATGCATACATGGGTGTGTGTCAGGGGAGCAAATGAAGCAACCATGGAAATTGAAAATTAAATAAACCAGAAATAAACATTACCTTCTTAGGATTCTGAAAAACTCCTCAGTGGCCATTTGAAATTATAAATACCTTCCCAGCTTAAATTTTTATTTTGACCTTATGTTACTTAAATATTTATATTATCTTTAAAACCTGGAAGTTATGGCCATAGTTTTAACATAATTGCAAAGTATTAACTTACTATTAAGTTTTAATTAAGCAAATTGTGTCAACAACATGGATCACTGAAGCAAGAAATACCAGTCAGAAAGTGTGGAATAGCAAATATATTTGGGCACTGATCTGCTGTTTAGCTACATCTTAATGATTCAGAGTGACTAAATGTGAGCTGGAAGGAGGGGCTTCACACTTCACCTTTAATCCACATGCCCAAATTGTTACCCAAGTATCCCTCAGCATGAATATGTCAGAGAAATCATGGAGGATGCCTGCATCTTGCATTGCAATGATGCGGACTAAGACCAGTTTTAGGCTGCCAAATGTTGGTGATCAATATAGAAAGTCATTTCTAGCATTTAAGAAAAATTTTAATCCACAATCACATTTAAGAAGACCAACATTTCACTCGCTCATATATGGATTTTAGACATAGAGCAAAGGATCATCAGCCTATAATTCACACCACCAGAGAAACTAGGATACATATAGGATTCTAAGAGATTCATACAAGGTCCCTCACAGAAGGGAAAAGGAACAAGAGCTCCTGAGCATATGGGGAGGGGCGGGGGCAGTGAGTGGAAAGGGAACTAGGAGAAAGAGAAGGGGAGGAGAGGAAAACACGTGAGACTAGGAAGATTGAGTCAGGGGAGGAATAGATGAGAGAAAAGAGAAAGATAGGGAGAGGGACAGACAGACAGACAGACACACACACACACACACACACACACAGAGAGAGAGAGAGAGAGAGAGAGAGAGAGAGAGAGAGAGAGAGAGAGAGAGAGAGAGAGGACTATAAAAGAGGGAGCCATTATATAGGATTGAAGAGAAAACTGAACCTAGAGAAATGTCCAGAAACCTACAAGACTGACCCCAACTAACAATCTGAGCAACAGTGGAAAGGCTATCATAAGTGCCCTTCCCTGATAATGAGATTGATGACTAACTTATCCACCATCATGGAGCTCTCATCTAGTATCTGATGGAAACAGAAGCAAACACCCACTTCTGGAATCCAGATGCAGAGAGGGAGGACAAGACCAGGCTGCAGAAACACAGAGACAGCTGGCTTGAACAAGGAGGAGTTAATGGGCCCCCAGACTGATAGCTGTATTCCTGGTGTACACAAGGACCTTGTGGACACATCCCCCATGGAGGGACACTCCCTTAATCTAGAGAGAGGAGAGAAGTCCTAGTCCCTACTCCCAATGACTTGACAGATTTAGACGACCCCTCCTGGAGGGCATCACCCTACATGTGGAGTGGGGGGATGGGAGGGAAGGGTGGTCGGGGAGCATGAAAGGGTGGGAGAGAGGGGAAGAGGGAGGGAGGGAGTGAAGGAAGGAGAAAAGGAGGGATGGAGGAAGGGGGAACTGGGATCAATATGCAAAATAAAAATGAAAAATAAATTAAAAATAAGACCAACATTTCAATATTCCCAAACATTGATAATTTTTTACTAAATTATAAATTTACCAGCCTGTCCATCCTAAAAGACTGGGCACTTCTCAAGCATTATAACATGTGTTATTTTTTTCTTACTGGTACTTTATAAGACGCAAGAGCCTCTTCATGTATTGGATGGATGGCATTTTAGATTGATAGACTTTTGCTTTTACTGGAAGAGCTGTGATCAAGGGTCATACCCACTAGGAATATTCCTAATATACTAAAAATTCCTAACATACATACTCACTGGGAGGAATATTCCTAGTACGTTATTTTTCATTTTCCTCTCCTCGCAAGGCCAGGCCAGGCCAGGCAAGCAGAGCACAGTGTGACAAATCATAGAGATGTTTTCGTGAAAGACAGGACTAAAACGCAAGTAGGAGCATAATGCAGGCAAGGGAAGAAGTGGAGGTATTGGGTTGTCATTTGGTTCAGAGAACATGGCTTCCACTAGCTTTCTTTAATACAACTTTGTTGTTCAGTGTTAGCAAGTTTCTGACTGAATGCCCAAGTCAAGGGCAAGCTGTCACTTTCCCAAAGTGATATGGGTCCCTCAAGACCATTGGATGCACAGGGGAACATCGATCACAAAATAAAATGTCGTAATATGGCTTTTTAACCAAAAGTATTCTCCAGTTGAGAGAAGAGTCCACGCTCATGAAAACAGGACCAAAAATAGAGCTACTTCAAACAATCCAAAAAGATTTAGTATGTTTCTGACAAAGGAAAAGACAAAGGTCATTTATTCTCTTTGCCATAAACACCAGAAGGGATTCACGTTATTTTTGGCAAAGGGATGAGAACACTGGCTCACCATCCTACAAATCCTGCATATTCAAAGGTTATCCTGACAAAATCTGTGTACCTCAAAGTGCTATTAATGTACAGTAATTTCTAATAACGATGCTTGTTTAATTTTTCTAACATCACACTTTAATAATTGTGTGTGTGTATCTCTTTCTGTCTGTCTCTGTCTCTCTGTCCCTCTCTCTGTCTCTGTCTCTGTCTCTCTCTCTCTCTGCAGTGTGTGTGTGTGTGTGTGTGTGTGTGTGTGTGTGTGTGTGTGCTGGGGCAATGATGTCCCTGTGGCTTCACCTCTGTTCACAGAGTTCTTGAGAAGGCCATTGTGTCATTACACTTCTCAATATGTACTGCATGGCTAGTCAAAAATGAAAATTCTATTCATCTTTATTGAAAATAAGATTTTATACAATGAATTCTGACCATGATTTCCTTTGTCTTACCTCCTCACCTCCTTACCCATCCATCTCTTTCTTTCCTTCTCTCTTTAGAAAACAAACAGGCCAATAAAAAAACAAGAATGAAATAAAGCAAACAGACAAACAGAGAAAACAAAAACAAATTAGGGAAAAGACATGCACACACAGAGACACAGACTCACACATGAAGGCAAAACTTATTAAAATATAAAATTGGAACCCATGATAGATAAGCAAAAGACAAGTAATATAAAGAAATGCCCAAACTAATAGACACATGTCAATACTTGCGTTTTTCACGTTAAAGAATGTAAGCTCATGTTTACTTGTAACTACTGGTATAACATTTGACTAACAGTGTGATTTTCTTTCCACATTTTATCATCAGGATTAAGTAGTAACATACAATAGTCTTAATGGTTTCAAGATCAGATGGTTCATCATATTACTTCTGAGTAAAGACATTTTGATATATTTTTTAATGCCCAAACAAAGAATTATGACACAAACCATCTCCAAAAGCAACATTGAGTTTGTTTTGTACCATTCATGTACTGTTGTCCAGGAGGCCACCCTTAAGTATGGTTTATATGCCCAGTGAGACTATTTTGGAAAAAACGAATTATTCTTTTACAAGTAATTTTCAATTGTAGATAGCTTCTGGGATAAGTATGGGAGCTTATATCTACTTCCCTCTCAGTGCTGGGACCCCATCTAACTTATAAATGTGCAGGCCCTGTACATGTTGCTATAATCTCCATGTGCGTCAGTACTGTTGTATCTAGAAGGCCTTGTTTCCTTGGTGTCTTCTATCCCCACTGGCTCTTAGAAAATTTCTGTCTCTTCCACATATTTCCCAGACCCTAGGGAAACAATTTGATGAAGACATCCCATTTAGGACTGAGTGTTCTAAGGTCTTTCACTCCCAGTACATGGTATAGTTCTCAGTCTCTATATTAGGTACCAATTTCTGCAGGAGGAAGTTTCTCTAATGCTGGCTTTGCAAACCAATGCTCTGCGGTGTCTTAGTTAGGGTTTTTGAAACACTGTGATCAAAAGGTAAGTTGGGGATGAAAGGGTTTATTTTGATTAGACCTCCAGATGACAGTCTATCATTGGAAGAAGTCATAACAGGAACTCAAGCATGGTAGAACCCCAGGGAGCAGATGCAAAGGCCATGGAGGAGTGCTGCTTACTGGTTTGCTTCACATGGTTTGCTCAGTCTGCTTTCTTATAGAACCCAGGAGCTCTAGCCCAAGGAAAGAACTACCCGCCATGGGCGGGGTCCTCCCCTGTTGATCATTAATTGAGAAAATATCTTACAGATGCATCTCATGGAGGCATTTCCTCAAATAAGTCTCCTTCTCTGATGACTCTAGCTCGTGTCAAGTTGACACACAAAACAAGACAGTACATATCTGTATAGCAGAATGTTGTTAGGTGTTATTTTATTGTTTTGTTCATTTTTTTCAGAACAATCGAATTTGGTAATGTACATAGGTCAATGACCTATCTGTCTTAGGCTCTTGGCCACCTGAGCAATGTCAGGCATGGGTGCCATATCATAGAATGGGCCTTAAATAAAATCAGATAGACTCCAATTGATGATTTTCATGCTAGAGCCCCCAAGCGTTGGGATTATAGCTCTGCCCTACCATGTCTACCTTCTCTGGATAGGTTATAACTTTGCCAAATGTGCTTCATGAATAATGACATGGTCAGAAAATAAATTCATAGATTTGGGATTTAACACGACTGTATTGAGTATAACCATTTACCATGGGGCAGCACATTCTAACTCTCTCCTTAGTCCAGTTTTCTTCTCTAACGATAGGTTTATAATAGTATCTTGGGGTATAGCTCAGTGACAGACTGCTTTCCTATAATTCTGAAGGTGCTGCCATCCATTGTTCGCACAGAAAAACAATAAAGTACATGGAAAATGCACTATAGTGGTACCTACCTCAAAGGGCTATTATGTGAATACTTGAAACAAAGTATCTTTCTGTATTGTACAATACATGGAATTATCTGATGTTAATGAGGTCAATGATCTTTTTATGAAAAAAAACTTCACATTAGCAACTGGACACTTTAAAACATCCCACAGTATGTGATATTTCCCAGATCTCTATGACTTCAGAACTCACACACCACATTCTCAACTCTACTGGCACCCATTTAATGTTTTCTTGCATAAAAACACTTAGATTTATTAGGAAGTCTCTTGTGGAGGTTATGTATTGTTGTTTTTAAAAAATATTCTAATAACCCACTTAATGTCAAACCTATTAAGAGTACCCACCTGCATTTCACTTAGAACCAACCCATGTATTTCCAATGGAACACATTAATTGAAATATTTTAGGAGTAAGTAAATATCAAATATCACCAGACATAGTGACATATACCTGTAAACCCAAATACTCTGGAGTCTAAGGCAGGAAGCACTTGAGTTAGAGGTCAGCCTGGGCTATATATTGAGTTCAAGGCCAGAAGGGACTACAAAGCAGTGAAAACACACACACACACACACACACACACACACACACACAATATATAAAATAAGAGAGGAAAAAAGCCAAGAAACATAAGATAAGTGGTTGAACAGAAAGAAACAAACCAAGGAAGGCTTTACATAAAAAGTGGGCTCAAACCAAATCTTGCACATAAAAATCTGAAGACAACAGTACAAACCAAATGTTAAGTGAATGAACTAACCAGTATACCATTAAGTCACTTAGGCCATATATTGTATTGAGCCAGAGTCAATAAAATTCTTGACTTGTCAACAATCTTGACTTATGGTAGGGTCACATAATTGATCATAAAAAGAACATAGAAGAAGAAAATGGGCAAGCATTTTATTGTCTTTTTTAATGTAAAATCATTAAAGATTAAAACCAAACAACACATACAACCTTTAGTTATTTGTATAAACACTCTCCAGAAACTTAGCCATCTTCTGGGTATTTGCCCTGGACATTTTGCTTCCTCTCAGGAAACCTATGTTTTTTCATTATAAATGGAACTAACACTCCCTTTATAGGTTACTGTGAGGATTGTTTGATCTCTGTGAAGGGTTTCTCCTTGGACTATCAATCACTGATACCCATTTTAATCACCATAGGAATTTCTCTCAGGGATATGTTTACATTTTAATAAATAAGCACCAAGAAAAAGATAGCAGAGGCTCACATCTGCTGGCAAAGGAAATGTTCCTGTTGACTAAACATATTTAGGGATGGCAGAAGAAAACTTTGCTCTCCCAGAGTGAACACGACAAGGTCAAGTTTTTGACACAGCAATGAAAAACCCCTGAGTTATTTCTAGTGGAAATATTACTTAGGAAACATTATGTTATTGGTACTGCATATCTATAACTTCAGCATTTGAGAGATTGAGACAGAAAAAAAAATGCGTTTTTAAAGCCAATCTGGGTTACAGAGAATTTTGGGCCAGAGTAGGCTAGGTAGTGAGACCAAGACTCAAAAGCCACCTTCTAGTAAAGTTTTATTTAACCCCATGGGGGAGAGAAAAAAGTAAAGGAAAAGATAGGTATAAGACGGCTCAGTGGGTAAAGGCGTTTGCTACCAAGCCTAACAATCTGAGATTAATCCCTGGGACCTAGGATGGTAGAAGGAGAGAATTAGGCCCTACAAATTGTCTTCTGACTTCCACATGTGTACATGTACATATACACACCTAGGTAGATAGATAGGTACAAATAAATCGATAAATGTTAAAAAGAAAAGAGATGAGAAATAGAAAATTATGTAATTAAGTATACTTATGTTTTCTAGACACAGCAAAAATTCACTTATTCAGGCATAAAGCAAACAAGAGGATCTGTAAGCAATGTGAATGTTTGACATGGGCACAGAGAACACTTTCTGTGGCTAAAATCACTGTTGTTGTTTCCACTCACTAGATGTAGTAAACAGATGTCATATTTGTAACTGAGGTCTGCTGTTTTTTAATGACCAAATACCACAAAAATGACAACTCACTTAAAAAGAATAAGACATATAAAGAGTAAGGCTGGGTCTAGAGAGACGTCTCGGCAAAAGCACTTGCTAAGCAAACATGAAGATCTGAGCTCAAATCCCAACACCCATGAAAAAGCTGGCATGGCTACATGAGCCATGGGGGGTGGGGAGCAATGGTAAACTGGTTTTCACTAGAGTTGTAGGTAGCCAGCTAGCCCCGTGTTCAGTCAGAGACTTTGTCTCAAGGAAGAAGATGGAAAGTGGTAGAACAAGATACCCAGCATCCTCTAACTTCCCCAAGCCAATGTACTTATACACGTGCACATATACCACATGCAATCATATTTTACATTTGTATACACATATGCAGACAGACAGATCAATTATATCACTTCTACCATCTTCACTTCCCTCAAGCACTGGCTACTTTGAGAAATATATTACATTTAACAACTGTTTAAGTTTCAGTGGTTTAAAATACTCATTAGCAGACCATGGACAAAGGACTTGCCCTCTAGTACAAGATCAGACTGAGCCTTGTGATCTCAATTGGTGGATCATGAGCAACCCTCACTGCATCTTCCCTTTCCTTCCTTTATTTATCAGAAAGTTCCACTTGCCATATTGCCGTCACTGCACATCAACTTGTAATACACGAATGAACAGTACTGCATTAAATCATGCCACTCCTTCAGAGTGTTGTTTAAAACATCACCAGAGGTGGAAATTATACCTTATGTATCTGCCTATTTCATAGCTGTAAACTACATTACAAATAGTTCTGCAAGGTGAGAGCTACTTGTGGCTCAGTCCTCAATCCACAGTATCCAAGCTCTTGAAATGACCTACATCTGGCAAACAAACCTTTGTTGGAGAACAGGCTGGAACAGGATTAGCAATGTCAATTCATGTCAGGTAGTTTTGCAAATGCAGCTGATCCAGTGACAGTTGATGCTGTTTTGCATTGTGTAACTTCTAGAAACAATCTCCATTTGTGGACTCAATGTTACTGACTTGGATTCACTAAACAGAAATGATATTTCAGTCTCAGCATCAGTCATTGAGCCTCCCAGGCTAGTATGAGATGCCTAATGCTTATGCAAGAAAGAATCACTTTTGCTTTGGGAAGTAAATTTCAACCTGGTCTAGTGGTCTCATACAGGTCCAATATCTATGGTCAAAGTCAAAGACAATATTGATTATATTTAAGTTGACTCTGTGCCACCTAGAACTCTCTCTGTGCTTTACAAATCATTCAGTTCTAGTGAGGAGTCATATACAAGACAGACAAATATACTGGCATTCTTTGGTAAAGCTGGGAGTGTTTTAGTAAAGTGAGTAATCCTCCCAGATTGGGGCTCAGTGACTAAGAACTGGAAAGGAAGGAATGTAATATCACCTTCTGAGAGTTTCTCAATGTGACTAGTGCACAGAGAAAAGTCACCTTTAAGAATCCAATGAACTTTCTGGACATGTAAATCAGACTAAATGTAGGTGATCTAAAGTTAAAAAAATCTGTCACCTAGAAATGACAGGAGCAAAAAGGTGCTTAGCTGCAGGAACTGTGGTCATGGAAAGTCATAAGCTAAGTTCACACCTACTCCAGGAAGCACTATCCTAAGTTAATGTGTTCTTCCACATTGGATTGAAGATGGATTGTCTCTTTTGGCCACTTTACTTTTCTTATTTTCAATTTTAGATAGACTTTATCTTTAGAAACTTACGACAAAATCTGGACAATAAAAAACTGGAGTAGAATATCTGTAGCAATAAGCCTTCCACTTAACAGAGGGTGATGGAGTACAAAATGATGAGCTTTGCAAGATCATCTTGATCCTCATAAACTCAAAGTGAAAGTAAAATTTTTTAAAAATTCCCTTTTATTTATTTTAATTATATGGGAGCATGTGCACTTAAGGGGAGGTGCAAACAGAGACTCTAGCCCGGAGCTGGAGTTATAGACACTTGATGTGTTTGCTAGGAATAGAACCTGGGTCTTCTGGAGGTCTTGGAGGAGTAATACATGTTGTTAACCACTGAACCATCTTCTCCAGCCCAAAGTAAAATCCATTTAAAGTGCTTCACACTTCTGTTATCCAAGGAAAGTAAACCTTGGCTCTACTTTTTCATATGAAATGTTGGTGTTGTCTATAAAGGTGCCATGTGGTCACATGATCAAAGGTCTACATAGACTTTCCTAGCATGTGCTGATGAAACTTTATCACATGCTAGATCATCTTAGCTTAGAAACCAGGGCACAGAAGCAATGTATGAAGTTTTGTAGAGGAAAAGGAAACTGCTTTGTAAGTTGTCCTCCCACCATGAGGAGTCCTCAAAGGTCAGCACTGGGCCATCTTTCCCACAGAAACAGAGACGAAAGGGCCCACAAAGAATGCTGAAGAGAAGGACACATGAAACCCAAACACTGAATGTTCCTAGCCTTGCCTGGGAATCCTCTTAAAATACTACCTTCACATGAACATTCTGGAAATTCTTCTCCTAGCCTTGGCTTTGGGATGCCACTTAACAAAATAGCCATGTGTTTACAGATGGTGCTATGATGAGAAGAGGAATGTTAGCAGGGATGTCACGTGACTACATAAGTCAAAGCTCCAGAAATCATCAGGAACAAAACATTTCAGAGCTGAGTCATCTTGCTCATCAGGAGAAAGTGTTATCCCAAGCAAGAGGCAGTGCCATGGGCAGGAGTCAAGTGAATGATATGTGGGTGACAGAGTCTTGAGACTGAGCCTATCATCAGAGATAGAAATTCAGGGTCCTCATATTGAAGAGTGGGACAAAGACAGCAAGTACCCTCCAGTAATTTTTGATTCTTTTTGTCTATAATCATGTTTCTCAACATTCCTAATTCTGTGACCCTTTAATACAGTTCCTCCTGTTCTGGTGACCCCCTCCATAAAATTGTTTTCATTGCTACTTCATAGCCATCATTTTGCTACTGTTATGAATTTTAGTGTAAATATCTGAAATACAGGATGTTCTTAGATAACCCTTATGAAAGAGTCATTTGACCCCAAAGGTGTCACGACCCACAGAATGAAAAATACTAGTCTAGATGCTTAAAAGCCCTGCTTTCTTGTCATTAAGTTATTAATAGGCAATGGAAGCAGACTACTGATGAATCAGGATGATTTTGTTATAGCCTAGAGATAAAGGTTAGAAATGAAATCAAGACTGTTGTCACTGTATTCATTCATTCCTATATTAATTCCAGGATATAAAGCTATTTCTGAAAAATAAAAATAGCCAAGCCCCTGAACCTTTGTCCTTTCCTTGTTATATCCCTAAAAAAATGAGTTTATATTGCTAAACTCATTGCCTTTGTCCTCGGACAGTTATAACAAAGTACTTAAGACCAGAGAAAATATAACACCAGAAACTGGATGCTTGCATCTCCAGAGACTGGGAAGTCTCTGCTCAAGGCTTCATCAGGTGAGGCTCTGTCCAGGGCTGCTCTTTGCTGTAGAAGGGGTAGATTTTTGAGTTCTGTGTCTTCTCACAGCAGAAAAGAATAACTTCCCTCCCCCAAGCATTTTTATGAGGGCCTTAATCCCAGGCTACAGGCTTTACAGCTTCCTATTGTTGTCCTGGAGTTTCATCAGGGATTGAAGAGACAATGTAAACACTCCATCCCTAGGGCTCATTTTCCCTTTCTCTGGAATTCCTTTCCAAGGACTCAGATCTAGCTCATTCTTTAGAGCTGGCCAAATACGGAAGTAGAAATAACAGTGAACAATAACCAAAATGCCAAGTTCTATGTGTTATCTTGTCTCTTTTATTCACCAACAACCCTTCAGGGCTAGCACTTTCATTTAGTATTTTATGTGGGAGAAATTTCAGGGAAATGAAGAGATTTTATTGAGCTTGAGTAGTCAGTGCAAGGATGAAAAGGCAGGTCTGTTTAATTTCACACTTACTATTTTTACCTGGCCACAGAGATACTTCTGATTTTTGTCTTCATGCTCCGTATCCCTTTTGTAAGGGCCCGAGAGACTGTACCTCATAGTTGTCACATTTCTTGTCCCTGTGGTCAAATACTTGAGAAGACTAAACCTAAGGAAAGAAGGCTCTAGCTTGTCTTACATTTCAAGGGATATAGCCCATCATGGTGAGGAAAGCATTGACAGGAAGAATAAGCAACCATATATTTATATCCTCATGGACCAGGAATGTGAAGATGGGGCCAGAAGCAGAGCCAGGCTACAAGCCACTTGGCAGTAATTACACATATGTATGATTTTCAGTTTATAAACAAGAAAAATTTACATCACTGCTAATTTACTACTCACAGAGTTGTAAAAAAAAAAAAAAAACAAAAATATTTTTAAAGGGGACTAGGGAGATGCCTCATCATTTAAGAACACTGGATGCTCATCCAGAAGACCTGAGTTCAATTCACAACCCCTAATAATCCCTTCTGGCCTCTGTAGGTACCAGGCAGGTAGACATATAAGGAAGCAAGACATCCATGACATCCATATGTATTAAAAGAAAAGGTAGAGGGTCCAGAAGACAGCTCAGTGAGTAAAGTTTTGATCACAACAACCTGACAAAATGAATTCAGACTACAAGACCACAACTAAAAGCTGGATATAGTGGTACACACTTCTGTTACCCCAGCTCTCCTACAGGGAGATGAAAGGATGAGACAGGAGAACCCCAGAAGCTCAGGTCATTTTTTTCTACAGCCTGACACATGTAGCCATAAAGAACTCTGTCACAAACAAAGTGCAAGGAAACACTGACACCTAAATCTGTCCTTTGTTCTATATGCATACACCTTGACACTAACATGCCTATACTACACACACACACACACACACACACACACACACACACTCAAAAGGTGAAAAAAATATTGGATACTCAGAAACAGTATTAGCGCATTAAAGTGTTAATTTCATTTATTTCTATGGATAATTTTTCTCTATATATTTTCCAAATGTCTAAACATTTTATTTTTAATCTATTTTATTCCAGTCTTAGGATTAAAAACTAGATGCTATTTTATAGGTGCACAACAAAAGAAAGCTTGGCACAACTTAGAGTTTGATTCTGAGCATCATTTTGCTTGGAATTTCCCAATCCTTTATGGCCAAGCCTTGTTCCCATAGATCCTCACCATCTTCCAAGAAGGGCATCTCCAGCAACCTCCACTGATTTCCTTAACCACATATTTTCCTTTTCTTATCTAACAGGAGATTAACCTCTCTTACTCTTTTACATCAAAGTTAATATTGAAATTTGTTAATCACATCTAAAGAGCTAGTGGGTACTTTCCCACCTAGACTGTGATTTTGTATAAGCACTGTACTATCTTGCCAGGGAAGTCTGGAAAAAGCTGTCAGCTTTCAGAATAAAAGCTTCTTCCATTTACTCAAGCATTCAAGCCCTTTGGGAATTCTTAGCCCTTGGCACACAGCAAGTCACCAATAAATTCCTGATCTTTGGGAGCTTAGACAAACACAAAAACTAGAAACCAACCAACTTTTCTTCCCACAATCTCCTTTCTCTCTTCTCCATCCTGTTAGGCCTTCACCTAACATATTCTGATTCTTTCTCTAGATTATGAGCTGTGTAATTAATTTTTACCCAGGAGAACTTGCAAAGTAAGGAAAGAGCTCATTTCCTACTATACTAAGCCCCTATCAACAATTATTCTTCTCTTCCTCGCCCACTACTCTTTTTTTCTTGCTTCATTACATTACATATTCTATCATCTGTGGGAGGGACAGACAGAAATATTGAATATAATAAACAGGTTATTTAAGTGGTGACAAGATATTGCAACTCGGATAACAGATGCCTTCTACAAAACCCACAGCTGCTGGTATTTGTCCATCCCTATTCTGTGACTTGGAGTTAAACTCTAGTGGGTTCTCCAGATTTTTATAAACATTCTGAAAGAACATGAGGAAAGGGGTCCTCTATCAAACATACATATTTTCTACAACTATGTTAGGGAGAATGCTTACCTTCAACTTCAGGATGGTGCAGTGGTTTGAATAAAATAGGTTCCCATAGGTGCATAGGGGGTGGCACTGTTATGAGGTGTGGCCTTGTTGAAGTAGGTGTGGCTTTGTTGGAAGATGCTCATCACCAGGGGGTGGGGTTTGAGGTCTCAGAAGCTCAAACCAGACCTAGTGGCTCACTTCCTGCTGACTGCCAATCTGGACGTAGAATTCTCAGTTCCTTCTCTAGTACATTGTCTACCTGCATACCATAATAATGCCATGATGATAACGGACTAAACCTCTGAACCTATAAGCCAGCCCCAGTTGAATGTTTACCTTCATAAGAGTTGCCATGGGCATGGTGTCTCTTCACAGCAATAGAAACCCTAACTAAGGCAGATGGTAAAATCTAACTGGATTGCCTGAGGATTGCCTGACCACTGAAAGGTGAGAATAAAATGTGGATTTTCATGACAATTGGCCATCTGTGCTCATTTTATTGTTTTGTAGTAGGTGGCTCAAAACAGATGAAATTTTAGAGAAATTTGGGGATTCAGATAATGCTATTTTTTTTAAATCTATATGACACAAAGTTTTAGAAGAAAAAAAGGAAGGCATAATAAATTTAATGTAGATTTTTCTATTCATTTTCCATTCATATGTGTCAATGACCTGATTTTATTCTGTGTTCTTACTAACATATATGGTTAGCCTTTTTTTTTTTCATTGTGACAAAATATCTAAAAAAAAAAAAAAAACAGAAAAAAACAAAACTATGTAAAGGAGAAAGGCTTTGTTTCAGCTCAGTTCAAAAGGACATGGCTGAGAAGGCATGGGGGCTGGAATGGCCCTGTCAGTGGTGGTAGTACAAGCTAGAAACTTGCTCAGATCTTTATGGATCAAGAAGCCAAGAGAGTTCAGTCTAAAATCTAGGTTAGATGAAGCCCTCAAGGACTGTTCCAAGCAACTTCTGCCAGCTTCTTATAGACCCTGTTTCCCTACAGGCCTACAATCTCCCAAGACAGCACCACCAGGAAGGGATCAAGTATTCAAACACATGACTCTGTAAGACAAAAATCACATTCAAACTAGAATGTCATCATCATCCAAGCCTTGGTGAAATTAGAATGAATTGCCATAGCAATTTCCTTGTAAGTTCTACAACTGAATGATCATCAGCCATCAGTTTCTCTTCACCATACACATGCTACCTGGCTTATATGACTGCACCATCCTCAAGTCAACAGATACATTCTCATCCCAGCCCCTCTGTCTTTTGTCTGACTCCTCATGGTACATTTCCAAACCCTAGACTGGGCTAGCCCAACCCTCACACCTGCCATCTTCTTTAAATCCCTATAATACTTAAGGCTGCTTTCTAGTGATTTTATTTTCTTGGTTAAATGATACCCTTGTGGAAGGGACCAAATCAGAACTTGGCATACAGTGGGACTTTCCAGGATTTGGCACAGAGTTTAGATTACTGCAGACAATTCATGCATTCTGATTGGCTGCTGCATTATAGGGAGTCTATTAACACATGTTGAGAAGCTTTAAACAGCAAATAAAATGATTTGTGTGCAATATAAAGAGGAGGGGAAATAGACACTGAAGAGGGCCTTTAGGATTAGGCAGTGTATGAAAGTGACTTTAAAAAGATGGATCTGGTGCTCAGGGACAATAGTAATCACTCCAGGAGATTCTTTCTTCTAGCTCTGCTTCTCAGACATGTAGTTGAGACCCCAGTGATTATGCACCTTAGTAGACCCACTGGACCTTCACAGCTCTCTCGGTGAGATATGGGTAGGTCCTGACAATATATGACTTTTGAAGTTCACAGTCTTCATTCATGTATAGGCCTCAGATTGAATGACACAGAACATTAGTGAATCCATTACTTTTAAGTTTCTGTGGGAAAATACTCTAACAAAAGTAACTAAAGTTAAGAAGTTTTATTTTATTATATCTTCTACAATATAGATCTCTATCTTTTATTCTGTACCCTTTCTTTCCTTCCTTCCTCCATCCTCCATTCCTCCTTCCCTTCCCTTCCATTCTTTTTCATGTTTCCTTCTTCCATTCTTTTCTCCCTCCTCCAAGTCCTTCCACTTTGCAAGCTCTGCTAGGACCTGGTAGAACTAGCCAACAAAACAAAGACATGTCCTCAAGGAGTTTATGAGATATCTATTCTTGAAAAACAAAGCTTTCACTTGCCTTATTATATTCTTTGATCATTGTTAATATCAAGGCACACTGGCTTCCCTCCCATACCTCCCCATGTTGCTCATAAATTTTAAGCCAAACACTAAGTGATAATAGATCTGTTGAATTCTGTCCATCTTTAAAGGAAGATGAAAGCAAGGCGATCAATTCAGATCTCCTGTTGGATTTGAATGAAGTTTTATTCTGCCCAACACAACTTGATGCATTCCCAAACCCCTAATCCATCTTGAAATCAGTATACACACCAAGTCAGAATCCTATCATTTAGGGCAACTTACATTACAGGAACTTAAACACAACTGTTCCTTTCTGCATAAAGCCTTTGTTCTTGCTGCTCTGTAATTTCTACAGCTATTATACTTTGTAAAGGCCACCCCAAATACAGCCTGGCTGACGCTAATTGATTCAAGGCAACAGACATGAAGAGTAGGTATGGGAAGACTAGCACATTCTGAAATATTTGAAGATTGGGCTGCCAAGCAAAGCACACCCATTTTTTCTAAAAGGAAGATGGCCTTTTATCTCTTGGTACTCAGAGTCTGTTCAGACAGGAAGCTTTGAATTCTGAGTTGGGCACACTTCCCGGGAGTCCCACATATCTTCCTCTGGCCACAGGCCAGCAAATGACTTCTCAAGGATGAGGCTGGGCTTGGTTTGAAGTGTTCTGTGTATCTTGGCTTCCTGCTCTGGAGCTAGCCACCATGTTTTGAGATCTCTTTTCAGTCTGTTTGAGATCTCTCTCCTGGAAAGAGTTTTGGCCCATGAACCAGAGCTCAGGGTCCATTCCCTACCACTTTCCCTTCCTTAATTGTTACTGAAAGTTCCTAGGAGAGAAACAGCTGGGTTTCCATATGACAGACTGCCTGGGATAAGTTGTACTATTCTGGCAAAATGTTCTCTTTAAAAACAAAGTATATCTTCCAGACATGATCATCAAACTCTACACTTCAAAACTTATGATGTGCTTCAGTCAAAAACCAAAACCCAAAACAAAACAAAACAAACCCAAAGTACTAGGGTCCCACTTAAATGCAACAATTTACTTACTTTACCAAAAAAAATGACATTTGAAAAACTACATTATAAAACAACAAACCGAATTATAATATCTGGTACAAAATTTGCATTAAAATCTCAAAATCAGGCAGAGTAGATGGCTCAATGGATAAATACATTCACGACCAAACCTTACAACTTGAGTTCAATCTCAGGCCACAAATTATAGAAGAAAACTGACCCCCATCAGGTACCTTCTAATTTCCACATATGTACTCCGGCACACACATACATGCACATACAAAATAAAATTTTAAAATAATCTCAGTATACCAACAACTTGCCTTTTATAGCATTGAAAGAACATTGCTCACACATCAGAACTCAACTGAGCCCTGTCAGGAAAGTATTCACTTGCTGTTACTGTCACATTACACTATTCAGAGAAGACCCACATCCTAAAGGATTCAGTCAGAAAAAGTTCACCTCTGCAATCTCAGATCCAACATTGTTTTTATCAACAAGTGAGATAATCTTTAAAATCCCAACAGCCTGTGAGAGAAACAAACAGCAAATATTTACCATCCACAGATTCAATACCTTCAGAAAACTCTAAGGAAAGGAGGTTATGATGGGAGAGTGGAGATGGAAAGAATAAGATGAAAAGTTGGTTTTGAAAATGGACCTTGGTGGCAGGAAGACCAATGATGTACTAGTCTCACAATGCACGTGTTTACCTGTAGCAAATGGGTTATGGACTCCTCACAGTGGATTGTAGACTAAGGAAAGAAATGTGAGAAAGCAGAAGTAGAGAGTGCAACCATTCCAAGACGGTCTGTCTGCTTCGAGAGGTTCCTAGAGTGCCAACTCCTGTCTTGTACCATGGAGTCCTTCTTCAAGTCTTAATGACAGCCCAAGTGCTTCCCATAATACATAAAGAAGGTGTCATTGTGTGAAGGAGAGTGATGGGAAGAGCCATCTGGCTCCTCTAGGATGAGATTTGAGGTAAATGAAGTAAGTGCAGAGGCCTTACAAGGAGCAGGCTTGGCATGCTCACAAGGACAGAGGAAGATAGAGCTGTGGTTTTAGAGGTCAGACCAGGGCTCAGAGAGTACTTGACAGAACAGCCAGTCTTGCATCATATTAATACAGGAGCACATGAGATTTTGCGGAAAGGAGTGTCATGCTATGAGAGTTTTAAAGGATCCTGCTGCTGCACTGGCAAGCTCTTCTCTAAAAGCCACTCGTTGTGAGGAAGTGTTGACTTTATTAAACCCCAAATCATCTCTCTATATCTGTAGGCAATGTTCTTCTTTCACAACTCTTAGAAAATACATACTATATTCCTATATCTATGCTTGTATTAGTTGACAAATATTAGGAGAATTTAGCATCTATCATTTATAAATAAGTAAAGCCTAGTTTTCTGTGACATCAAATTGGCCTCCTTTAAAATCTATTATCAAAGGAAGCATCTGAACAAATATATTCAATTAGTCATTTTATCAAATATTTATCCATATATATATTTCTATTAAGGCTCAAGGATCACAGTGAGAATATACATTTACTATTGTAGTGTTCCTATTTTACTCTGAAAATCCACAATGAGTCAATGAAAAGGAAGTAGCTATATTAAATTTTGGTAGCTTGAAATATTTCTAAATTATGATAAATATATTAAATGTTATGGAAGTATTGAGAAAGAAGCAGATTTTAAAGAAGATGGTATCCATAGATTCCCAAGGTTGAGAGATGACTCCAGATGACAGTCATCCCTTCCCTTCTGATTTTACAATGAGTAAAACAGATAATTTTATCAGAATGTCAATTAAAATCTTCCATTTTCCTTTTGCTATCATGGGTGAGGGTACCTGCTAAGTGTAAGGAAGGCAAGAAAGCTGAAAAAGACCATGAAGTTGAACACACCATAGCTGACAATGAAAAAATGAGAGTTCAAGGGTTCAAGCCAACAATTTCTTTGTGTAATTTGTCTTGCAGGAAATGGAAACAAATGAAGATAAAAAGTTATGCAGTGATATCAAAGTTGGGAAACTAGTCCAGAACTGAGAAGTACATAAAGCACACATCAGTGTATGTCCCGTGAAATACATGAAAGCAGGGGCTGGATGAAATGGGTATGGAGTGTTGACATGAAAAAGGGTTTATGATTGGCTCGGTAGAGAGGTAAGAGACACCATGAGGAGAAAAAGGCTGGAGTCGAAATTGCAAGGGCAACTGAGATCCCGTGAACCAATAGGACACAAAGGGAGAAAGTTGGAATTTCCTAAGAAAGCTGGAACAAAGTCAAGTAAGTCTGAGAATGCAACATTTGTACATAAGATATCATAAAGTAGCCAGCTGGAGTGGTACTATAACACAAGTAATGATGAGGGTGAAAAATAAAGAATAGGGTAGAATTCTTCAGAAATTAGAGCTGCGAGCTTAGGGTATGGGCATAAAATTGGGTATATTTAGATAGCAAAGGCAGCTGGAATATCAGGATTTTGGAGAAAGAAGTTCACATCTGAGTCCCTTGTAGCTTAAATATCATATTGTTTGGATTCAGAAATGTAACCAACTGTAATTAGTGAGTTTTAGCCATGTTCAGTGTATAGTTACATACTATATAAACATATATATATATATATATACATATAAACTATATATATTTATTTTATGATATGTCCATCCAAACAGTGGAAGTAGAGACTTGACTCAATTTGATGTGACCAACCATTTGTACCGGCATAATTTCTTGTCTCCAAGAGTTCTCTGATTTGTAAAGAGGGGACAGTAATACTACTCTAACATGACTGTTGAGACTGCCATCTACTACAGCATAGATTAGGTGGGTCCTAAAATGACCTTCCTGATTTACTTCTTTCCTTCTTACCTGTGTTTGTCCTTCCCTGTGTGCACAAGAGAGAATGACTACTATGATGAGAGATGCCCCTATCACCGGTGGGTGTTGATCAGTGCTAGGATGGGAACTAGTCTCAGGTGAAGCCAACATGAAGTTCCAACTACTTTGCATTTGGACTAAAATTAATGCAGCTAGCCTTCTGTGCCTAACGATTCCTGGACTGTCAACCAAAAGGTATTTTAAAATGTTAGGAACAGTGGCACTTCATCATAGAAAGGAGCCAGGAAATTCCCTTTCCCCTGAACCGTAGAGTTAAATTTCTCCAATCAATCACCAAATGCTGAGTGCAAAAGCCAACCAGAGAAAATTATGTGTGTTTCATGGATGCTTTCTTTTTATTTCTTTCGGATATTGTCACATAATAGAAAATAGCCAGTCAAAAAGTAATGGCTTGACAGACAGGGAGAAGCTCAGTTCATACATGGCTTGCATGCACATAGCCCTGGGTTCAAGCTCAAGCAACAGATAAACAGGCTCGAGTCTGCAATCCCAGTACCTGAGAGACAGAAGCAGGGGGGTCAGAAGTTCAAGATCATCCTCAGCTGTATAGTGAGGTCAATATCTGCTACGTGAGACTGTGCCTCAAGAACTAAACCAAGGCATTAATCTGAATGTATACTTGTCTGCATGAGGAGAGGGCTGAATTACTGAAGCAGAGAGAGATGATGAGGAAGCATAGGTAGGCAGAGTGGAGAGGCAAGAACACAAGGACTAAAAAATAAGGACATTATTAAATACCTCAGGATATTCCAGAAGAATGAATAAATCTATACAGGTCCCACTTTGTCCCCAGACCATAACTCACTTCCCTCTCTACCTTCCCTTCAAGTTGAATCCCCAGGGGCTCTTGGGAAGAAACAATGGTTACATCAGGCCTCTTCTAGCTGGAAGGAAAAGTGGAAGAAGTAGCTATGGTGATCTGGAGCTGAGACACAGCCATGAGGAGCCAGAAACGGGGGAGGGTGACTGTTCTGAAGAGTGTACCTTATGATTCAAAAAACTTAGTCACCAGACTTCGAGAGCAGATAACAAGAGTGGGAGGAAGCTCCCAGGAACAGCAGCAGGGAAGCATTTACCAAAGCTCTAAGTCCTTAAACATCAATCACAGTGCTTTGACAGAATTTCACCCAATCGATAGGGGATTTGAATGCTGAAGACTGTTAAAAACAAAACAAAAACCCTAAACTAAACAAAACCCATACCACAGAGTATGATTAGAGGCAATCCTCATGGAGTTCGTAAAAGTATGGCTCCATTCTGAGAAATGATCATTTCTTGTCTAAACAGCCTTTTTCACACTCTGAAGTATCTCTATCACTCTAACCACAAATTTAAGGGGAGAAATGCATTGTTTTTCATTGTCTCTATAGGGGACAGATAAACACAGAAACAAATGTGGATCCTCAAATCACCTGTCCAAATGAAGTCATGAACACACAGATAATTCAATATACAATGCTATACCTTGTCATCAAAATAGAAGAAACCAAAAATTGTTTGGAGCCCTAAAATGTATCAGTAAACCTCTCAAAGTCTGTAAACACAAGTATGGGGTTTGGAGAGCATAAACTAAGTCTTACTGGCATTATGTAGGATGAACTGATTAGATATGAGCAACAGTAGAGATAGTTACACTTAGGTACCCAGGGCAACTGTCAAGGAAGAAAATGAAGGGAGTATGACTGCAACTGGAAGGGAAGAGAGGATATATAGACTTTGAGAGGAGGAAATAAAGAAGCCAGACTGCATAGGTCCTCATGGCTCTTCAGGGTGGTGAAGCCAAAGAAAGAAGTATCAATGATCCTAAGCATAGGCCACTTAAGATACACATAGACTTCAAGAGGCCCAATCATATTACAATATGTTTCCGTGCACAGGTGTTGAAATGAATGAAAGTCTATAGAAGGAATATTTAGCTCTACTTCAAGTGAGATTTGGCATTAGAAGGCTTGAGTCTTGGGAGAACAAAGGTTGTGCCAGGAAGCCAGTATTTGTTGCCTTCAAAATGGTAGACAGGGCTGGGCGAGTGAACCAGACAGTCAAAAGAATTACATGGTAGGGCTGGAGTGACAACTCAGTGGGTTAAGTGCTTATGACCCATGTAATAAAAACAACAACAACAAAACAAAACAAAACAAAAAACAAAAAAACAAAAAACAGGAGTAGTGTCTTATTCTTTTAATTCTAGAGTTGGGGAGGCAGAGACAGTGGGATCTCTATGGGTGCTTGGCCAGCCAACTTAACCTAGTTGGTGAGCTCTGAATTAGTAAGAGTCCCTGTGTCAAACAGCAACAACAAAAACCAAGTGGGTGGATGACATCTGAGGTTGTCCCTGGCCTCTGTGTATATACACATATACAAAACAGCATCACAGTGCAGACTGAAAGATCCAGGTGGGGGGCCAGGAAATACAATGGCACTAGATAAAAAGTAATTGTAGAAATCCGTTTATAAGTAGTACTTGCTCTAAAATGACCTTTGGTTTTAATAGAGGAAAAGATGAGGTCACAGATAAGATTTTCAGCAGTAATTTCAAGTAATTACTATATTCTCTGCAAACAGAAGACATAGCTTGGCTTTCAGAATAAAAGGCCATTTACAGCTAGCTGTCCCTTCTCTGAAGGCCACCTGCACAGCTGCCCTGAATGCATGTTGCCAGTTGCCCCCCACACACAGGATGGCCCACCCTAAAACACGAAAAAACTTCAACACAAAAGAGCTTTTTCTCTGGTATTCACTACAACTGAGTCAGACGGCAATTAAAGAATAACACGTTTATATGGTTGTCACAGAGGCTGGATTCTTCTGCTGGCACCAACTTTCTAAAAAAGAATGGAAAATTACCCACTTATTTCAAAGAGCCATGCTGATTTCCTCAAAATATGTTGTACTTGCATGTTGCCAGGGGCAACTGATTAATTTACAGAGATCCTGCCTGTGACTGACAGTTTAAGAAAGGTAAGTTTATTTGAACCAGATTTGAGATTGGGTATAATGGGTCTGCAGAAAGACATCACGCAGTGTGGAAAACAATGGCAGATTTTAGATATGTGTGTAATTAGTTGACAAAAGCCTATTGCATAAGTTTAAATTCTTGCAAGAATTTGCATGCAAGCATGGATAACTTCGAAGAAAATGATTGACCGGAGGCATCGAAGTAACTAAACAAATCCAGCTAACGCATTTTCACATAGCGAACAGATGTTGCCACATAAAATTCAAACCAATCCAAAACATTTTATCAGAAGTCTCTCAGACTAGGTTGTAAGAAGTTGCACATATAACACAAGTCACAAAAATGCCTCTAAATAGTTCCCATCAATCCAGTTTATTTTGTCTTGTTTTATATACTTACTTACTTGGTGTTTTGAGATAGGGTCATGTTATGTAGCACAGGCTGGTCTTGAACTCATGAACTTTCTGTATCCTTCCATCCAAATTAGGATTACATGTATGTACCATTAGGGCTGACACCAAACACCAAATCTGGTGTGTCTGCATGGTGTGTGTGTGTGTGTGTGTGTGTGTGTGTGTGTGTGTGTGTGTGTGTGTGTGTGTGTGTGTGTGTGTGTGTGTGTGTGTGTGTGTGTGTGTGTGTGTGTGTGTGTGTGTGTGTGTGTGTGTGTGTGTGTGTGTCTGTTGATAAATTACTGGGTATGAACATTCATAATTTCATAATTTCATTTTCATTGGTTTCCTCTCCTTCTGAAGAAAATAAGCAACTACTAAGACTTTCAAAGACATATATTTTCAGCCAAAGGGATATCTCCAAATGATCTGTTTATTGAGTGTAGCTTCCGGTGAATACTAATTTGCTGGCAAAGTCTGTAGTTTGACAGTAATCACTGTTGAGTCACAGGACTGCTGAATCCAGATCACATACCAAGTTGGTCAGAAGCCATGGAAAATAACAACAACACTCAGATTTTCAGTATTACATTACATCCTCTGCTCAGACAGAACAGACCTTTTATGCCATTGTGCTCATTTCCCCTTTTGTATCACATACATTCTTACACTGTCCTATCCTGGTGCTATATGCACTTACTTTGCCTCCATATCTGAGCCCTAGAAGCTTGAATGTTTTGGAGAGCTGTGTGCTATTTATTACTCAACAAGTGTGCATGACTGTATACCTGAAAGAGTGAGTCCTTCAAATCTGGATACTCATTACACATCAATACCTAGTGCATGTGGGTTATGTGGAAGTCTGTAGAGTACTTGCATCTTTAATGTGTTGGGTTCAAGTCCTGAACCATCAACAAACATACAACAAAAAGTAAAGCCCTAATATGCCATCAGAGAGTATCAGATTATTTCAACCCCAAATGAAGCTCATTGTGACACACATGCTACTTAGCTGAAGGCAGTCAGCAGTTAAGAGAGTCAGAAAGACTTTTCCACTCCCCCTGTTCTGCATAGAAGTCAAATGACTCTCTCTCTCTCTCTCTCTCTCTCTCTCTCTCTCTCTCTCTCTCTCTCTCTCTCTCTCTCTCTCTCTCTCTGATTGTATCCACGGTCTCATGCCTAGGCCAACATGAGAAACAAAAGAGCAGTTCATGTCAGTGGAAGTCTCCGGAGACCGCTGGAGTCATTATCAAGAGAAATTTGTATGATGACATTTACCAAGGACATATTCTGTTATTTCTTCTAGGTGGCTATCAAATTGTTATTTATAGATAGAGAGCCCAAAATGATGGAGGAAGAATTTTTCCTCTTCAACACCATTGTATTTACTATTATTTCTTTTTATACCAAAGAAATCATTATTCTTGCTGTATTTGTTTCCATATCTTTTGTTTTGTTCTTTTATTCAAATATTTTAAATTGTCATACAAAAGCAACAAAACTCTTGAACCCATGGAACTCATTGAAAGACTTTTTCTTATCATTAACAGCTCAATCCAAATACACTCTATGTGTATTTCAACCTGTGTTTTATTTCTCACATTGCCACATTCAGAGATGGCAAAACTCTTTTTAACTTATATGCTTCCTATCAAGTGACACTTCATTGGAGACTCTTTTAGTACAGATTAAGAGAGGTAGTTTTCCTTTTGCTAAACTATTCTAAATTCTGATCTTTGTATAGGAATGCTGTGACTAGCATCTCAAAAAGGGGGTTGAGCAAAGAACCTGTCTGCCATTTGTCATGGGTTTTATCCTGAAGAGAGAGAAAGTTGTGTGTGTATGTGAGAGAGAGAGAGAGAGGACAGAGAGAGAGAGAGAGAGAGAGAGAGAGAGAGAGAGAGAGAGAGAGAGAGAGAGAGAGAGTCTGTAGTGTGTCTGTGTGTTTTGCTGTTGTTAGGGGATGGAACCCAAGTCCTTGCATATGCTGGGTAAGCACTCTGTTACTAAAGTACATCCTATACCTTCTATCAACTTTTTTTCTTTAAATGCCTAAGTTGCCCTGCCTCAGCCCTCCAAGTTATAGGCATGTTTTCCTAGGCCCAGCTGAAAGTTACATTATAGAGTTGAATATATGTTAGTCATGCCTCTGTATTATGCATCTGGTAAAGACCTCCAAATAAGCTAATCAAGTAAATCACACTGGTATCTATTACAAATGTGATTCAACATGATAGCCTTTCATGAGCATGCAACAATATACACTCAAGACTGCCAAGACACAGATAAGATTCAACACTCTAGAAGGTAGCACTTTCAGTTTGGATGTGAAGCATCCCCTCCAGACTCATATGTTTGAGTATTAGGGTCCCAGGTAGTAACACTGTCTTGGGAAGTCATATAATCTTTGGGACATGTGACCTACATAGTAAAAGTGGGTTCCCTGAAGGTCAGCTTTGAGAGTTATAACTCTGGTTCTGATCACTCAAGTGTTCTATTCCGTGGTTGTCCTTGAATAGAACAAGACAAAAGGTCTTGCTATTGTCTGCCAAGCAACAATGTCATACCACCTCCATTTTGATGGTCTCTGTTTTTTAAAAAGAGAACCAAAATCATTTCTGATTTCTTGCTTCAGCCAGCTATTTTTTCAGAGATGAAAAAAGCAGTAGAGCCACAGTTGAGTTCTTTCTTTTTAAATACAGGGTTTCTCTGTGGCTTTGGAGGTTGTCCTGTATCTAGCTCTTGTAGACCAGGCTGGTTGCAAATTTACAGAGATCTGCTTGCCTCTGCCTCTCAAGTACTGGTATTAAAGGTATGTGCCACCACTGCCTGGCCACACATGAGTTCTGTGGTGTGTTCTGTGAACACCGAAGACACTTCTACTAGCTGGGGGTCTATTTGCAAAACCTAGGGATGAACAAGACTTAGGCTTAGGATAATGCTAGATGATAATGCTAGAGGCCATCAAATGCAAGGGGAAGTAAGTGTAGTATGCACTCTTAAGAAAGTACAAGTTGTGCTTACAGATTCTGGAATTGTCTTAGTGGGCTAGAGAACAGAAGATATGATAGGCATAGGCAGATATGATATTTCAAGCTAGGAAGGACAGTGTTTGGAAGTGGACTTCAGAATCCTTGGAAACTGCTTATGAATTGTGATCTTTTCTTATGTTATAAAATACCTCAAGGTTTTGTGATGAAGATAACATGACCATATTTTTTAAAGTACCATACTCTTGTAAGTTTTAGCTCCAAATCTTTAGATGTGAGCATAAAACATAGAGTAGCCACAGAAACCAGAACAGTACAAAGAAACCACTGGGGAGGAGTAAAGGAGCCCTAGAGAAGAAATAGTAGAACACAGTAAAAATTGAAACACTAGGGAAGTAATGTTGTCTCCAAGAGCCAAACCCAAGTGCCAGGCATAAGAAACTTCCCTTCGAGTTATTGATTATGGGGGAGAAACTCCTAAACAATGTATCCAATCATCATTGCCCTTGGTTACCTCCCAGAATGTTATGGGAAGACCCTATTGCTGAAGACACAATGTATTTTGGACACAGCATTTGGATGAATCAAGCTAGAACTGACCTAAAAGTCTTCTCCTATAGCATTGGAATGTGCTATGTAAGCTGCCAAGAAAGAACCAAAATCAGTAGTTCTACACAGCTGTAAGCCTACCAACCACAACATTGACTAGTAAGGCAAGATATCCCTAATGATGCAATAGTGACTCATCTTGGGGGTTACCAACAGCTGTCTGCTTGGATTTAAGGCTTGCTCAATAGGACAGAATTCATTCGTGGTACTGTAAACCCAGCCAACTACCTGTGGATAATGAGGTCATCAACCCTAGAGGAGAACCTACTATAGCCATATTTTTAACCAATATAATTTTACCTGTAGTTGAAATACATATCCTTATACCAATATGTACTTGTACATCACTCCTAAGAAGCTTGGTTTTTGTTGTTGTTGTTGTTGTTGTTGTTGTGTTTGTTTTGTTGTTATTGTTTGGGTTTTTTGGTTTTTTTTTCACAGCAATGGAGATTACAGAAACACACAACAAATAGAAATGCAGAAGAACCACAGACTGCAGGGTTCCCAACCCTAATTGAAGCATATACAACTGACTCCTACACCTAAGGTTCAGGGAACAGAGAGATTGTAAGAGCCACAGGATAAGGAAGTCTGCTATGAGATAGTGACATCCATATTTGACAAAGAAGACACACCCACAAAATCACAATATGGTCATCTAAATAAGACCCTCATTATGACTATAGTGGTTTCCAAGCCAGTGTGAGTGGGCGCTGGAATCTCACAAGACCCCAGCTCTAGAAGTGATACAGGCAATTAATGGTTGCTGAAAGAGAAACAGTTTTCTACAGGGACAACCTCACTGATAGGTTACCTGTCCTAAGTGTTCAGGCTTTAATGCATACTAAATGGATGCAGCTGGCCACACACACACACACACACACACACACACAGGGGGGGGGGTTGTCTATGTGTAACAATAATAAAGAAAAAGTAAAATGGTGAGAGAAAGTTAAAGAGATACAGCAAGAATTGGAGAAGAGAGATGAAGGGGTGGGAACAGTGTAAACAATACTAATGTATAAAATTCTAAAAAAAATGTTTAATTAAAAAAGAATAGCAACAACAACAAAATCACCATAGAACAGCATGGAGGATATGCCAGAAGGCAGTGATCCAGATGTTCAGGATAAATGTTGGAAAGCTGAGAGTTCCATCCATGGATATAGGGGGAATGGGAGTCTTCCTTCAAATGTGGCAACCCGTAAGATGACTTTGCTCTCTCTCTGGATTCACTGCAGTTTAGGAGTGTTCATCATATGTATAATACATATGTAATGTGTGTGTGTGTGTGTGTGTGTGTGTGTGTGTGTGTGTGTGTGCGCGTGTGTGCGTGCGCGTGTGTGCATGCATGTGTGGGTGTGTGTGTGTGATGTACCACTGTTCTCTTCAGGCAGTATGATTAGAGGTAAAATAGACATGACAACACCAGATCTGATATAGATATTTAAAAAACAATCTTAGGTTTTCAGTTCTGCACATCAGAAGGTTTTTGAAAACCTAGATAAAACTGAGATATTAAAAGTTTTGAAGTAGTCAGTATTCCCATTCCCTATTTATGGTGAATATCATTTGTTTGTCTGCTCATAATTCACTGTTCATTGAGGTCTTTCAAGCTGCGATAATTGCTGACGCCATGCAAGTTACCCCTGACCGTTTCCCTTTGAACAGCACAACTCTAATATTGGGAAATTCTTTAAATTACAGATCTTACACTTCCCACGGGACTAAAAGTGGGATGTGGACTACGATTTCTTTCCAGAGGTTTCAGGAAAACCTCATTTTTATCAAATCTCCAGAGGCAATCCATGTTCTTCCTCCACCTTCAAAGTTGGTTAGGGAGGATAAAATTCTCACACAAACACCTAATGTTTCTTCCTCTATCCCTTCTCTATTTTTAGGGACTTTTATGTTTACACGGGTCCTTAAACAGGTAACTCAGTAATATTTCCCTATTTAGGATCATCTAATTAATAACCATAATTTTATTTGCAAACTTAAATTGTCTTTGCCATCTCCTCAATAAATCTTTGCAGTCTCTTTCAACATATGAGGTAATATACCAACAGAGTCCTGGGATTACTACCTGAGCATCTTTGGGGAATATTATTTCTATTACTACTAATATATGATTTTTTAACCAGTTGGTGGTGGTGCATGTCTTTAATTCCAACACTCAGGAGTCAGGGGCAGGTGGATCTCTGTGAGTACAAGACCAACCTGATCTTCAGAGTGAGTTCCAGGATGGACAGTTTTCAAAGCTACAGAGATGAAAAGCCAAACAAACAGACAAACAAGAAATACAAATAGATGATTTTTATCTCATCATCATCATCATCACTTATTGTTTATTTTATTTCTATTTTCCTGAGCCCCACAACACTAGGACTATCATTATTTTGTGTTACAGGCAATGAACCCACTGCTGAGGGGAAAATAACACACAAATATTGAAGTAGTAGAGGTAGGTTTTGAACTTGTATCTGCCTGTCCCAAGCTTAATCATTTAATCATTGTACTAACTCCCACAGATGTCATGTTCTCCTTTTATCATTTATGAGCATAGGTGAACCTCATTTCCCACATGGGATGTATTCCAAAACCCTTAGTGAGTAGCTGAAACTTCAATGACACAAAATCCTATAGACAGACTATGGTTTATTTCACTTATACATAACTATATACCAGACAGGAGGCTTATAGCAGGCAAGTTGGGGTTTGCCAATGAAATCATTCATACATATATTGTTCTTCTCATAGCTCTTTTTTTTAAAAAAAAAGTGTTCTCCTCAAAAAGTTTTCTAAAAAGCTCTCTTTAAGATTTCCCCTTAAAAGTTCTCTCTAATAATTTCCCTCTATAAGCACTCTCTTAAAGTTCTCTTTGAATAGCTCTTTTTAAAAATCCTCCTAGAGTTCTTTCTAAACTTAAACAAGTTCTCCACAAAGTTCCTTCTTATCTCACAAGGCTTCTAGTTTTTATACCCATGGACACATTTAACAACTCTCTCACATGAAAGAGTGTTAGATTTCACCAAAGGCTTTTTCAGTGAGATGATCGTATGATTTTTCTTTTTCAGTTTGTTTATATGGTGGATTACATTGATATATTTTTATATGTTGAACCATCGTGGATAACAGGAACATACCTAAAAATAATAAAAGCAATATACAGTAAACCAACAGCCAACATAAAACTAAATGGAGAGAAGCGTAATGCAATTTCTCTAAAATCAGAAACAAGACAAGGCTGTCCACTCACTCCACATCTCTTACTAGCTAAAGCAGTAAGACAACAAAAGGAGATCAAGGGGATACAAACTGGAAAGAAAGAAGTCAAACTTTCACAATTTGCAAATAATATGATAGTTTACATAAGCAACAACAACAACAAAAACACTCTACCAGGGAATTCCTACAGCTGATAAACACCTCCAGCAAAGTGGCAGAACACAAGATCAACTAAAAACCAAAATCAGTAGCCCTACTATACACAGATGATAAATGGGCTGAGAAAGAAATCAGAGAAACACCACCATCTATTGTAGCCACAAACAACATAAAATATCTTGGGGTAATGGTAACAAGTGAAAGACCTATATATCAATAACTTTGCATCTTTAAAAAAAAGAAATTAAAGAAGATACCAGAAAATGGAAAGATCTCTCATGCTCTTGGATAGATAGGATAAACATAGTAAAAATGACAATCTTGCCAAAAGCAATCTACAAATTCAATACAATCCCTATTAAAATCCCAACACAATTCTTCACTGATCTTGAAAGGATAATACTCAACATCATAAGGAAAAACAAAAGACCCAGGATAGCCAAAACAAATAAAGGAACTTCAGGAGGCATCACCATCCCGAACTTCAAGCTCTACTATAGAGCTATGGTCCTGAAAACTGCTTGGTATTGGCACAAAAATAGAAAGGTAGACCAATGGAATCGAATCGAAAATCCTGAAATTAACCCACACACCTATGAACACCTGATTGTTGACAAAACAGCTGAAAGTATACAATGGAAGGAGGAAAGCATCTTCAACAAATGGTGCTGTCACAACTGGATGATGGTATGTAGAAGACTACAGATAGACCCATGTCTGTCACCATGCACAAAACTTAAGTTGTGAATCAAAGATCTGAACATAAATCCAGCTACACTGAACCTCCTAGAAGAGAAAGTGGGAGGTACCCTTGAACAAATTGGTACAGGAGACCATTTCCTGAACATAACTCTAGTAGCACAGACACTGAAATTGGCAATTAATAAATGGGACCTCCGCAAACTTAGAAGCTTCTGTAAGACAAAGAACACAGTGAACAAGACAAAACAGCAGCCCACAGAGTAGGAAAATATCTTCACCAACCCCACATCTGAGAGAGGGCTGATCTCCAATATATACAGAGAACTCAATAAACTAGTCACCAAAACACCAAATAATCAAATTAAAAAGTGGGGTACAGAATTGAAGAGAGAATTCTCAATAGAGGAAATCAAAAAGGCTGAAAGACATGTAAGAAAGTAAAATGAAAACCAAGGCAACTCTGAGATATCATCTTGCTCCTGTAAGAATAGCTAAAATCAGAAACACCAATGACAGCTTACACTGGAGAGGATGTGGAGAGAGGAGATCACTCCTCTACTGCTGCAAACTTGTACAGCCATTTTGGAGATCAGTATGGCAGTTCTTCAGGAAAATTGGAATCAGTCTATCACAGGACCCAGCAATCCCCCTCTTAGGCATATACGCAAATGATCCACATCCACACATCCATGCAACAAAGACATCTATTCAACTATGTTCATAGCAGCATTATTTGTAATAGCAAGAACATGGAAGCAACCTAGATGCCCCTCAACTGAAGAATGGATAAAGAAGATGTGGCACATTTACACAATGGAATACTACTCAGCAGAAAAAAAAATGGAATCTTGAAATTCGCAGGCAAATGGATGGAACTTGAAGAAACCATCCTGAGTGAGGTAACCCAGTCACAAAAAGAGAAACATGGTATTTACTCACGCATATATGGATTTTAGACATAGAGCAAACGATCACCAGTATATAATTCACACTGCCAGAGAAGTTAGGAGGAACCTAAGACATTCATACAAGTTCCCCCACATAAGGGGAAAGAGACAGATCTCCTGAGCATATTGGGAGTGTGTGGGGTAGTGAGTGGAGATGCAGTTAGGACAAAGAGAAGGGAGGAGAGGTCAACATGTGAGACCAGGAAGATTGAGTCTTGAGTCAGGGGTAAATAGACAAGAGCAAGAGAGAGAGAGAGAGAGAGAGAGAGAGAGAGACAGAGACAGAGACACAGAGAGACAGAGACAGAGAGAGAGACAGAGAGAGACAGAGAGACAGAGAGACAGAGAGAGAGAGAGGCAGACAGACAGACAGAGAGAGACAGAGAGAGAGACCATAATACCATAATAGAGGGAGCCATTATAGATTTAAAGAGAAAACTGACACTAGAGAAATGTCCAGAGACCTACAAAGATGATCCCAACTAACAATATAAGCAAGAGTTGTGAGGCTACTTTAGGTGCCCTTCTCTGATAATGAGATTGTTGACTACTTTATATGCCACCCTAGAGTCATCATCTAGTTAGTAGCTGATGGAAATAGAATCAGACACCCAATTATAAACACTTAGCCCAACTCCTCCCTGCAGAGAGGAAGGAGTCATGAGCAAAGGGGTCAAGACCAGACTACAGAAACCCACAGAGATAGCTGACCAGAACAAGAGGGAACTCTTGGACCCCAGACTGATAGTTGGCAAGCCAGAATTGGACTGACCCAGATCCCCTGAACATGGGTCTCAATTAGAAGGCCTGGGCAGTCTAAGGGACATCTGACAGTGGAACCAGGATGTATCCCTGGTGCACAAAAGGACTTTGGGAGCACATTCCCCATGGAGGGATACTCCCTTAACCCAGAGACAGGAAGGAGGGCCTAGGCCATACTTGACAGATTTTTGATGCCCCCTCCTGGAAGGCTTCACCCTCCATGTGGAGTCAGTGTGGAATGGGATGGGAGGGGGTGCAGGGGACATGGGAGGATGGGAGGGAGAGAGAACTGGGATCAATATGTAAAATTAGAAAAAAAAATCAACTCTCTCTGGCAATAGGCCTTGCATATATCTCAGAATCAGGAATGGCAATAAGATCTTGAGAAAAGTGGGCCCCTCACATCTCAGCAAAATGTTCTGTTAACTGACTAAAGGGGATTTCACAGTGCTATATCAAGGAGAAAAGCTCCTCAATCAATGGGCTCCTCAGTAAGCAGTGGGGAGCTCTCACCAATGACACCCAGATAAGGAGTTCCTTTCTCTGGGCCTATTTGAGAATACAAAGCACCCAATATGTATTTTTCCAATTTTTATTTATTTAATTTAAAAACAATCTTATTTTACATATCAATCTCAGTTTCCTCTCCCTGCCATCCTCCCATGCCCCCACAAATCCCCTATCCCACACCCATCTACTCCTCAGGGTGGGTGAGGCCTTCCATGCGGGATCATCAAAGTCTGTCATATCATTTGGAGCAGGGCCTAGGCCCTCCCTCATGTGTCTAGGCTGAGAGAGTATCCCTCTATATGGAATGGGCTCCCAAAGTCCATTTGTACACTAGGAAAAAAAAAATATTGGTTCCACTGTCAGAGGTCCCATAGATTGCCCAGGCTTCCTAATTGGCACCCATATTGAGAGGGCTTGGATCAGTCCAATGTTGGTTCCCCAGCTCTACTACTGGGCTCCATGTGCTCTCACTTGGTCAGGTCACTGTTGCTGTGGATTTCTCATGGTCTTACCCCTTTACTCATCCCTCTTCACTCTCTACAACTGGATTCCAGGAGTTTGGCTCAGTGCTTAGCTGTGGGTGTCTGCTTCTGCTTCTGTCAGCTACTGGATGAAGGCTCTAAGATGGCATTTAAGGTAGTCATCAATCTCTTTATAGGGGAAGGGCATTTAAGGTATACAGATAAATTCATAGTAACAAATATTTGGGAATTAATAACTAGAATGTTAATTGCTACTTCTGTAATAAATTTCACAGCACCTATTGTTGGAAACCTGCTTTCTCCAGACCCTGTTGGGCCACGCCCAACCCCCACCTTTTTAATAACAATAAGAGGTGGGATTGTTGGGAGCCTGCAGTCTCCTGACTCCGCCTCTGACGATGGGCGGGTCGTCCATGGCCATGTCATCACTACATCAGTCTTTACCTGGCTGTTCAAGCCTTTACCTGGCTGCACAGGGGACCCAGTTATGCATGCACAAGTTCCCCTTTTAAAGCAAGCCTGCCAAGTGCACCTCTCTCTTGCTCTCTCTTTCTCCGGGGCCCCTTCTCTCTATCTCTCTCTCTCTCTCTCTGCTCTCTCTTTGCTCTCTCTCGCGCTCTCTTTTTCTCCGGGGCCCCTTCTCTCTCTCTCTCTCTCTCTCTCTCTCTCTCTCTCTCTCTCTCTCTCTCTCTCTCTCTCTCTCTCAATGAACTCCACATGGGTGCTGAGTCTCGTGTTTGTGTTTCTTAGGCAATAGCTGCAGCAAAAGAACAACACCTATGATAAATTTAATTTGTAAACTAGAAACATTAAATTATTAGGGACTAACAAACCAAAGCAATATAACATTCTATAATAAACCATATGTGAACACAGCCTCTCTCCTGAGGTATTTTACTGTGCTATCACTCATTATTTCTGTGATGTTGCCAGAAGACACTCAAATACTTCACACCTTCTTTACATACATGAATTGGCAGCACCACAATCCTAGGTTTTAGAGCAGTGGTTCTCAGCTTTCTTAATGTTGCAGCCCTTTAATACATTGCCACATGTTGAGGTGACCCCAATTACAAAATTACTTTTTGATGCTACTTCATAATTTTAATTTTGTTAGTTATGAAACATAACATAAATATCTGTGTTTCCCAATGGTCTTTGGTGATGCCCCGAAAGGGTTCTGTGATTGACATGTGGAGAACCCCTGACTTACAGTGCTTTTTAAGAGAAATAAGGATTACTTGGATACATGTTGTCATCATAGTTGACATGGTAACCAAGATGGCTTCCAAGTAACACATGTATAACCTGTACAATGTGAATATACTAGATAAAGGACTATTCATACCGCATACACAGTGGAATATGATGGGTGTGATAATTCATCAGTGTTCCTCAGAAGGGAGTAGTTTCAAATTTATGAATTGTTTATTTCTGGAATTTTTTGTTCAATATTTCCAATTTGGTTGAATGGTGCTACAACTTCAGATTAATGGAGACTGCTGTATTATTCTTTTAATATCTCTCTTTAGGGACCATGATGTCAGGAAAGTATACACAATATGGTGAATTTTAAAGAACAATGGATTAGGGACTAAAAGGATGGCTCATTAGTTAATAACATGTATTTCTCTTGTGAAGGACCCAAATTCACTCACCAACTCCCATGTCAAGCATCTCACAACTGCATGTAACTTCAGATTTAGGTGCTCTCACACCCTCTCCTAGCCACCAAGGGCACCTGCACACATACACATAGTTAAAAAATAAAAATAACAGGGACTTAAATAACAGTGCTTTAAATGGCATCTATGGATGCTGGCCTTTTATAAAGGTCAATGAAACATTAATGTAAAAAACTAAGGCTCAAATTGGAGAAATCAACAAATCCAAGAGGGAAAATTTTGAGCTTTGGACCTTCTAAGGTAAAATGTAACAGAAGCTTTGCTTGGTGTAGGGACAGTGTTGCTCTCAAGCAGTGGCTTTGGACATACCAATCCTGCTGGCCCCTTAATCATAGGCTTTGAATCTTTGAGATGGTGAGAAATAAATTGCTGTTCTTTATTAAACTAACCCATCTATGATATGTTGTTATAGTGCCAAAACCTAACAGAGGATCAAAAAATGGAGCCAGCCCCTGACAAAAAACTGAATTTAATTCTGAACTCCAGAACTAAGAAAATATACATCATATCATATTAAACGGATGAGTTTGTGCTGATTTATTACAGCAGCAAGAGAAGCAGGAAGCTCATTGCATCCCATAATCACCTAAAATACCACTCCAGAGGCCCCTGAGTCATAAAATCTAGTGATGTTTTTCTTGTCACCTTCCTTTTCAACCTCAGGGGTGCTGCCAGATACACAGGGCAATGAGGATGTGTTTGTTTTTTTGTTTGTTTGTTTGTTTGTTTTTGTTTTGGTGTGTCTGACAGTCTCTGATCTAATTCTAATTAATGTTCCTGTGCAAGAATTCATCCCCAGAATATTCTTAGAAGTGTTTTTCAAATTCCTAAGAAAAAATGAGCTGAGAAATTAGGGACACAGACAAGTATACCAGTTCTCCCAAATGAATAAAAGTTTAACAATCATTGTGATTGAATCCTCGAGATCTGGCCAGCCTTCCTTATAGCTTTTAACACTTTGTACCTGTGTGTACCTGGCCTTGTTTGCTCTGAACACTGACTCACTCCGGCACATAAAATAAACATTAATATACTTACATACAACTATGTAATGTATAAGTTTCTACACATCATCTGCATTATTTAATCCCACCAATTCTATTCTAAGAGAAAACACATTATAGAAGTAACTAAGTCTTTAAGTTGGCAATTTCATCACATGGTTCTCCATAGTTCCATTAACTTTGCTAAAAGATTCAAATGCCAAATTGTTTGAATACTTCCCAGGACTATCTACTATCATATGTGTAGTAGATGAACCTTCTCCATACTCATGAACACCATTGAAACTAATAGTTTTTATTGATGAAACTTTCAAAGTTATTCATGAGAAATAAGTGTAAGACTGTTAGATGACTCCAAAATAACTTTTGACTTGGAGAACTCCTGAAAACCTTGCAAATTTAGCTCGGTGACACTACCCTGTTCCTAGGTACACCTATCAGGAATTTGGAAGCAACAGTTGAATTATCTGCTCTATCAATTTAACACTTCTACCATCTTGGGATAGTTACTGCTTTGAGCTTGAATGCCATTATCAATAAAAGGGGAACAAGAATAGCACACAGATTTGTTGTGATGATTTAATGAAATTATATTTGAAGATGCCTATTGATATAAAAACTGGAAAAACAAAGGGTTTAACAAAATTCCAGGTACTTTTTCATCATCTTGGCTTTGGCAATAGAGTTTTGGATGTAATACTAAAAATACAAAAAGCTATGGGCAACTAAAGATAAAACAGATATACCAGGCTTCATTAAAATTAATTTCACACATGAAAAAAGAAAATCTACTGAATGAGAGAAAATACTGAAAAGATATAAGGGCAATCTCTGATCATACATCCAGGGTATAAGAATTCTTCACTCTCAGTAGCACAAATAACCTAATGAAAAGATTAGCAGAAGAATCTGGGTCTTGAGCTCAACTGTGGAACACTCACCTAGCATAAAGGTACACTTTCAATTCCTGGTACTTCCACAATTCAAATATGAAAGATGGCAGAGGGAATTCCATGTCCCCTTTACACATAAAAAGCTTTCGAGTCACTGTTTTGGCCTAAGGATGGTTAAAAAGCAAAGCTCAGTAACTGAAAAAAAAATGTTTTTCTTAAACCCAAAAAGAAAATGATGTCACTGACACACCCCTGTCCTAGAAACTGGAGAGACAGACAGGAGCCAACAGAGACTCATGACTTGCCAGAATAGGCTCTCCCAAGCAGGAACCCCTCCTGAAACAGGCAGTCATCTCCTATCAATCCCCTACGACTTGGTGGCAAGAAATCTGATTCAAAGATTCTTGGGAGAAGGTGGGCAAGCTATGGGAGATCTTAACCTCCAGGGATATGACCAGGTTCTCATAGAAAATATGGCTTCCCAAAGGGATTGGTGGGAGGAGAGAAACTGCCATTAAAAAACAACAACAACAACAAAAAGCAAAACAAAAAAACACCAGAATTCTCTCAGAGGAAACTAGTCAACCAGTGTGGAACCCACTGTGACTCTGGGGAGAGTAAATGCCAGTCATAGCTACTCAGGTTTTCCACCTAGCAGAAGGAAAGTACTTCACACAACCCACTTGTCCACCTATCTATATGGTGAGTGGGAAGAAAAACACAGAAAACAGCTGTGACATTTACTGACCAAGACTCTAAGGCCCAGTAAAAGGACTATCAAGTAAATCTACCTCCTCAACCTTACCATCACACTACCTGAGAGCAGTGTACAGCTATTCCTTTCACAGTAATACTTAAAACTCTCTAGTCAGGGTTATCACACTTCTTACCTTTAGTGGTATAAATTCACACCTACCTGTTAGGAATAGCTCAAACTGGCAGAAAAATCACTAAGGTGAATTAAATGTCACTCAATGTCAGTCAATAGGATATAATGAATATCTAAAGAGTACTTTATTTAGCAGTACAAGACACATCGTTTTATTCTCATGAAGAATAGTCACCAAGACAGGGACATTTTATTTATAAATACACATGAATAAATTTTAAAGCTAAGAGCCATACAATGTTTGCTCTCATGCTTTGATGGAATTAACCTACAAATAAAGGAGAAAGCTACCAGGAAAGCCCTTAAATAGTTGGAGATTAAGCAACATATTTCTCTCTAGATAATATACTTTTCAGAAAATGAAAAACAGTAAAGTTGAGTAAGAAAAACAATTTAAGGTAAAGTTTGTCATAATAAATTCATAAATAAAAAAAAATTTAACTCAAGGAATGGGGAAATGGCTCAGCAGAGTGTTCCATAAATATGAAGAATTGAGCTAAACTCCATAGCACCTACATACAAAGCCTGGTGTGGTATCACACATCTGTATCCCAGGAACTGGGCACAAAGACAGGCAAATCTCCCCAGGTCTTGCTGTGTCTATGAGCTCCAGGTCCAGCACAGATACTCTCAAAAATATTAGGTAGATAGTGACTCAGGAAGACACCTAATGTTAATCTCTGGCTTTCACACAAACATGCAAGATCATGCATGTGTACACAGACACCTGGGCGCACATACACACACACACACACACACACACACACACACACACACACACACACACACGCAATACTTACAAAATAAATCAATTGTCTAAGTTACTGTTTTAGGGAGCTAACAAAAAGAGAAACTGATCAAAAGTGAACAGAAGGAAAATGGCAAATAGTGGAGGGAGCTCAATTAAATTGAAAATATGAAATCAATAGGAAAAACACTCCAATACTAACAAAAGCTGATTCTTTGGGGGGAGGTATATGCCTTTACCTGGGCTTACATATAAAAAGGAGGAAATACCATCTCACAAATATTAGAAGGACAACAAAGAAATTTAATGAAACACTCCATGCCTGCAAACTTGATCAGTTAGACAGAATACACCAAGGCCTTGAAAAATACAATCTGCTAAAATCCACACAAAAAGAAACAGACAACCTGTGTAGATCTGTATCCAGTAAAAAAAAACTGAGTCAATGGTTAGTAACCTGCCAAAATCAAAAGCAGGTGGTCCCAGATACATCCAAAGATAATTTTACTCAACACAAGAAATATATAATGAAAATTGTCTATAATAACATTTCAGAAGGTAGAGTCAGGGGGAATACTTCCCATTGCATTTTTGAGGTCAGTATTACCACAACAACAAGATCAAAGACAAAGGGATTATGATAAAACTTTAGACCAATTTTGTAGCATCAGTTATCCTAGCACCAGAGTTGGGCAACCAAGACATATGGATACCTGGAACTTGCTACCTAGCCAGTCCAGCTATACTGGTGAACTTCAGGTTCAGCAATTAATATAGATGCAAAGCTTATCAACAAAACATTAACCCTGAAAATTTAGCACACACACTGTACACCATCACTAAGTGGGTTTTGTACCAAGTGTGCAATTCTGGTTTAAAATTTAAAAAATCAATTTTATTACACCAGCGATTAAAATAAAATAAACAATTTATTTTATAAATCATTTTTAAAAGACACAACAAAACCCAGCACCCATAAAAAATAACTCTGAGCAAACTAGAAATTGAGGGAGCTTCCTTAATTGAAAAAAATATTTGACCTCCCTCTCAAACCTCCTACAACATTAACTTAATAGTGAACAACAGGAAACTCACTAGCATTCGAAACATGGTAAAGATGTCCCTTTTCTAATTAGTGGAAGTGTAAGCTAATGCATTAAGTCAAGAAAGGAAAATGTAAAGAATACAGATTTGGTTGGAAGAAATGATACTACTGTTTTGTTAATAGACAACATGACTACCTATGGAGAAATAAATTAATGAAAGAGACCCTTGGAGTAAATAGTTATAACAATTGTAAGAATTCAGCTGTCAAGCTGGCCTGCCCCTGTCACCTGGCAGAATGCACTCAGGTGGTACCCTGGTACAAATCATGCAGGTGCAAAGGACCCTTTTAAAAGAAAGACCCCACCCACCCACTTATACTCTCTAGCTCTCTTTCCTCCTGTTCCCCTGGGGCAGACAAGACAGTTTCCTGCCTCCCCCTTCTCTTATGTCCTCTCTCTGTCTCTGTATCTCTTTACATTTGTTCTCTTTTCTTCCCCCTTCCATTCCCTTTCTAATAAAACTTCTTACTTAAGTTCTATCTGCCTGGCATGTTTGTCCCCTGCCTTGGTCACCCTCACCTGCTGCCATGGAATTTACCCAGGTTCCCCACACTGTTTTATCCAACAACAATAGTTCAGGTTAATAAATGAAAGTTCATTTCTTTCTTCTATATTATTAATGAAATAGCAGAACTCCAAAAATACAAAATGGTACCCATGCATTGGGCTTAAAAAGGGATTCTGAAAACAAAAGAACAAAGCACAGCTTCTTGGTAGCAGCATTTTCTAGGGTGGACTCTGTTTGATAGAGACAAGCAAAGGTGATGCTCCTTTAGGCTCCTTTAAGAGAGGTTTCCTGACTCAGCTCTTTAGAGAAGCCCTGCCACCAAACAATTAAATGATGTTTACAAGCAGCTGGCAGCATGCTTTTTTTTTTTGCATAGATATCTGCTTTATTTACAAAAGGAAATAATGAAATATAAAATGTGTATATCCATGAGGAAAATGTCTGAATCAATATACACTAATAAATGGTGGTTACTCATTGTCTCTAGAAGAATTTGGGTATTGGGAGAGTATAACAGATACTCTTATTATTTTATACTTCTTTGTATAAAAGAAAAAAATTGTAATCAGTTTGCATTTCTTTCATAATGAAAAAGAACTTAATCCTTATTTATGAACTATTTGCTAGATTTTACTATGAATTAGGGTCCATTGTTAGGTACAATGATATTTTATTAAATTTTATTTAAATTAAAAACAATCTAATTTTACATACCAACCCCAGCTCCCTCTTCCTTCTATCCTCCCATTCTCCACACCAACTCTACATTCCACCCCCATCCAGAGATTCAGAGAAGCTAGGAAACAAAAAGGAACCTAAGAGAGACATACATGAACACCCCCCAAGGGGAAAGGGACAAAATATCCTGAGTAAATTGGGAGAGGGGAGAGGAGGAAAGTAAGAAAAAGAGGAAGAGGGAAGAGGATGGGGGATTCAGAAAGATTGAATCGAGGGAAGAATAGAGAAGGAGGGAAGAATAGAGAAGGAGAGCAAAAAAGGATATACCTTAATAGAGGGAGCCATTATAGATATAAAGAGGAATCTGACACTAGGGAAATGTCCAGGTATCCACAAGGATGACCCCCAACTAATAATCTAAGCAGTAGTGGAGAGGCTACCTTAAAGGCCCTTCCCTGATAATGAGATTGATGACTACCTTAAATGCCATCCTAGAGCCTTTATTTAGTAGCTGATGGAAGCAGAAGCAGAGATCCACAGCTAAACACTGAGCCAAACTCCTCGAATCCAGTTATAGAGAGGGAAGAGTGATGCACAAAGGGGTCAAGACCATGCTAGGGAAACCCAAAGACACAGCTGATCTGAACAAGTGGAAGTTCATGGAACCCAGTCTGACAGCTGGGAAACCAGCATAGGACTGAACCAGGTTGAGAGGCCAGGGTAGTCTATGGGGCCTCCGACAGTGGAACCAGTATTTATCCCTAGTTCATGAATGGGCTTTGGGAGACATTCCCTATTGAGGAATACTCTCTCAGTCTAGATACATGGGGGACAGCAGCATGCTTCTTGGTGGTGGCATGTACGTAGAAACTCCACAGAGTTGTGGCAATAATCATGGCTCCCATCAGTACTTTGCCATGAAGCTATTCTCAGAAAGCCAATGAAAAGGACCAGACAAGCTGCCACTTTAATTTTAACCAGGGCGTTTAGCAGATAAAAGACTTGTAGTAAAAAAAAAGATGGAGGTGTATAGTAAAGACAGATGCAGATGAACAAAACCTCTTAAGAGTATACAGTGTGTTTAAAAATATATGTAGGCTTGGAATAAAAAAGAAAAAAGGATAAAGTCCTTAGAAAAGAAATAGAGTAGCTCAGTGTGGTGGCACATGCCTTTAATCCCTGCACGCAGGAGGCAGAGGCAGATAGATAGAGCTCTGTGATTTCAAGGCTAGACTGGTTTACAGAGGGAATTCCAGGACAGGCAAAAACACACAAAGAAACACTATCTCAAAAAAATTAAACACTAAAAGTATTAAAGTAAAGGAAATGTGGTAATAAAAAAGGCCACATAAAGATGGGAAATATACAGAGAATCTGGATACTGTACGTCATTGTGTTTTCCTTGAATTGTTTGACTGCTGAGAAAGGAGTTACAGCTGTAAAAAGATATTTGGTTATAAATGCTGCAGCATTAATCCAACATATACATTTTAAAATGCCTTGACTTCAAAATTTAAGTCTAATGACATGTTACTTCAGAAAATAGATTCTGCTTTTGTTTCCACAGAAAATGAAAAGTTATGGATTTCTTCCAGACTAATATGATTTGATAAAGCAAGACCCCCCATATTATCTAATAACCAAAATATCTTAAATCATGCTGCTTCAGGCTACTACAGCCAGGATTTGGACTGGTTTCTGGGTTTTCTCAGGATCCTTATGGTACTGACAGCACCCCAAATAGCAGGAAACAGTTTGGAGAGAACAATGCCCAAATTCCCAAATATTATTTATAAGTGTTTGTTTTCATTTAAACGAGATTGATTATAAATGGTTACTGGTCACAGTCAATCTCTTTCTAAAGAAAAAAAATAGAATGTGATATATAAATGAATACTTTGCATGGGTATGGATTTTAGTTCATTGATACAAATTTAAGGTCAATTTTGCTATGGGTATATTTCTCCTCTTGTTTAAGTATTGTGTTTATACAGCTCATTTAAAACTATAATGTATAATTAAATACAGATTATAGATAGTCACCTATGATAGCCAAAACTTATAGTTAGATTAGTTAGGTTTTCTAGATATACAGAAATATATTTCAACTGAATAGGTATTCTTCAAAACCCTTCAAAGACCTATAGGATATGCCATTTAACATGGGTTATTAGGGTTTTTCATGACAATGAGACACGACTACTTCTGGCAGTACAAATTACATCAGAAAGGAAGATTTATAAAGAAGAAACTTGATATGGAATTTGCTTTCAATATGGTAAGACTGACCCATCTTGGGCAAGAAACTGCTCTTCCCTGGATGGTTTGACTGTATGCTATACAAACTGAACATGCAGGGCCCACAGGAAAGTGACTGCTAAACTTGCCATAACAGGATGGGACAGTCTTTCAGGGTTCTTGCTTCATGTAAGGGTCTGCCCAACACAGAGAAATGACTGACAAACTGACAATACAGGCAAGATAATTTCAAATTTCCTGCTTCACTGAGAAGTCTACCAGACACTCTAGGCCTGTAGGCTTAAGATGGATGCCCAACGGTACAAGGAAACTTGGGGTGACTGTTCAGGAAGCAAGATGTCTCTATACATTCTAGAGTTTATATATTATCCTTCTGAGTTCTAATTGGTCTTAATAAAAAAAACACCCAGAGTCAAATATTAAGGAGTGAAAGCTGAGCAGAGCAGCCAGCACTAGCTCTTACCTCTATGAAATCTGCAGAGCAAAAAGAGACTAAGCTCCTGTCTCTTCGTGCCTTATATTCTATTTGTGTACTATATGATTCCAACATATAATGGCACAGGATATATATCACCATTCCAAAACATAAGGGAGAGAGCCTAGTAAGGAAATACTAGACAAAAGCAAGACTGAAAACCAGGTTGGAAAATGCCATAATCTGCATCTCCATGTCTGGTGTTAAAACACTTCAAATCTCCAATTCATTTCAGCTTTGTTGACTGCAACACACTTCTATTTCTTGGGCTGGTTCCATTCCCTGTTAGTAGCTTTCTTGAGGAGGTATTCCACAACTCTGGTATCTCTAACATCTTGGGGCCTCCAAGGCAATACAGGTGTCAACTTCACAGCTTCATAAAATGTCCTTGTTTGCCCTCCATGCAGGGACATCCCTGACACATGCAGAGCCTTAGCAGATTTTCTTAGTCTTGGGAACAAATTTCATAACTTCTTTCTTCTATCCTTGACTCTAAAGGCAGAAAGAACCACATGGCTAAAACTGCCAAGTCATACTGCTTGCTGGCATTGGAATGTTTCCCTAGTTCAATTACATGTACACCACGTTCCTGCCTACCCGTTCCTGCCTAAGCTTGGCTGTCCTGAAACAAGATCTGTAGACCAGCGTGGCCTCAAACTCAGAAATCCAGAAGCTTCTGCCTTTGAGTCCTAGAATTAAAAGCATGCACCTCTACACACCCAGCTCTAATTCCTTTTCACAAATTGAAAATTTAGCTTGGTGGGATCTTGCCTCTTCCTCCAAGATCAAACCTTCCTCAACATAGCCATGCCTCCAAATAGTGCTACTCCCTTTGCAGTCCATTTTTTTTCAAACCACCATAGTTCCCTTTCTTTTTTATTCAGTCAAGAAGCCTGCCCATGGAGTGGCGCTGTCCACATTGAAGATGGGTCTTTTCATCCAGTTGACCAAATGTAGAAACTCCCTCACTGATATATGCAGTGATTTGTGTACTATATGATTCTACCCTGTCAATCTGACAAGGTTATCTAACACAGGAGCCCTGCTCCACTCTCCTGGTACAGTCCTTGGAACTGTGAAGAATACATATAGTGGCATTTCTGACTTGCTTTCCTCCACCTTAGCTCAATATCTACTTACCATGCTGTCCAATATTTACTCTCTATTGGGAGTGGGAAAGCTATTCTGCTCAAGCAGTGTGGAAAAGTCAAAGGTTAGAGAACATAGAATGTTATGGCAGGTGCTTCCCGCCGGCTGCAGCGGGTCATGCCGCCATGGTCCCGCCGCCACGTGAGCCCCAAATAACATTCTGAGACTCTGTATTTGATATAATCCTGTTGGCCAGTTACAATTATTGTTTATGGGCTAGCTCTGTCTTAATTATTGACCCATTTCTACTTATCTAAGTATTTCCACGTGGTTATCTTATCCGGGAGCCGCAGCTGGCATCTTCTTTCTTTACGGTCTACCTCTTGACTCCTCCCTACTACTTCCTCTTTCCTCCTCCTAGTCTCCTAGCCCCGCCTATCTTGTTTCCTATTGGCCACAGAGTTTTATTAACCAGTATGAGAAACATATATACAGAATAACATCTCCCATCAATAGAAAGCCAGTGCAGCAGAAAGATACTCTGGTACCAAAGTGGTTAGTAAGAGCATAGAGGGGGCATAAGAAAGGCTCTGCATAAGCAGACATGGGTATATGAAACAACGAGTATCTCATGAGAAAAATAAGAAAATTTACTTAGAAAATTTTAGAAGCTTCATTTTCTCTCTTGGGTGATAGGTCAAGCCATTAGCTGAGATTTTTCAATGCTGCTACAGTGTGCTTGCTAGTTTCATGTCAACTTGACACAAGCTAGCATCATCAAAGAGGAGGGAACCTCAACTGAGAAAATGCTTCTATAATTTCAGGCTCTACTCAACATTGTAGAGCATTTTCTTAATTAGTGATTGATGGGGGATGTTCCAGTCCATTATGGGTTGTACCACTCCTGGGTTGATGGTCCTAGGTTATAGAAGAAAGCAAGTTGATCAAGCCATAAGGAGCAAACCAATAGGCAGTACCCCTCCATCACCTCTGCATCAGCTCCTGCCTCCAGGTCGCTGCCTTGTTTGAGCTCCTGTCCTGGATTCCTTCCGTGATAGATCACAATGTGGAAGTGTAAGTCAAATAAACCCTTTTCCTTCCCAACTTGCTTTGGATCACGGTGTGTCATTACCTAGCCTAACTAGGACACAAAGTTTTGCTTTCCCAAGTTATCATCTATGATTCACCTCTTTGTTCTATAGCATAACCTAACTACTTAGCACTTTCCAAACTTGTATCTATGTCCTGCATTTTCCAAGTCCATTCCCATCACCTGGAAATCTATCTGTGTCTGGCAAACCCACAAAGAAGCTGGTCAAACCCCTCTTCTATCACACATTTCAAGTGACCACACTGACTGGAAGGACTGAGTCAAGTGTGGAAAGCCACACAAGTTTCCTGGAGCAGGGCCCATACAGAATGGACTTTTTGTGTATATTATGTGCAGAGCACAGAGCTCAGAGGTCAGATCCTGGCCAAACATGGGGAAGATGTGAGAAAATAATTTAAAGATGGATGTCTAAACCAAGAAGGTTGAATTACGAACAGGGACAATAACAACAAAATAGTATCTTGACAAAGAAACCAGATGATGAGATAAGATAGGAAGCCAAGAACTGGTTCATGCTAGCATGTATACCAACTAAAATGAACTGAATCTCAGAGCTGGAATTCCCTGTTTCCTTTGCAGAGTCCCAGGGCCAATCACACTCCTCAGCAAACCTGGCATGACTGTGCTAGCTCCTCACACTCTTACACTCTTGTTCCACCTCCTGATAGATGATAAACTCCTGGATGACCAGCATTGTTTCTTCCACACAGTAGAACACACAGTAACTTTCAAAATTGAAGATCAGTGGGCATGTGTTAAATGGATGGGTTAATACATGGCATGGCATGGTTGAGTATGAAGTGGGGCTCTGGCACTTTTTTTTCTCTAACTTATCCAAAAGTTGTGAGAGATAATGGAGTTGCAATTAGAAGGGAAAAATAACTGATAATGTTCTATAGCACAATAGGAAAGCCACTGATGACAATACTTAATTGCACATTTCAACATGTTAGCATAGAGGGTTCTTAATACTCCCAACCCAAAGAAGTGATACATGCTTGAGGGGATGGCTCTGTCAATTAAGTTGATATGATCATTATACCTACATAGCTATATTGACACTTTACTCTGTGTCCTGTAATATTGCATATCAATTAACCATTTTAACAATATTTCCTTAAAATGACATGGGAATGAAAGAGATATACACAGATTCTTTAATCATAGCTTCACTATATAAGCCACCAGTATCCCTCTGTTCTTACAGTTTAAATATGAAATGCTCCTCCCTAAGAAGATCAACTTTTAAAGACTTGGTTCCCATCTGGTAGTTTTAATTGAGAAAGTTCTGGAAACTTTGGGAGGTTCCTCCTAGCTGGAGGATGTTAGTGAGTGGAAGCAGGTCCTCCAGGGTGACTTCCCCTTACCCGCTTCCTCTCTGTTTTGCTGTGGCTCTTCTCTGGCACATCTTCCCACTGTTATGACGATCTGCCCAAGTACATGAGATTCAAGCAATCATGAATCAACCATCTGAATGTTTCAGCCTTTAAACTGGTCTCTCAGATATTTTGGTCATTTTTATGCCAAAACTAACACACCTGCATATTTAGTCAACGATAGGCTCTATGGTTAGCATATTCATTCACCATCTGCCATTGCAATCCTGAATACACATATCACAAACTTAAAAAAGAAAATATGAAAGACTATGGAGGTGGCTAAGTTAACAAAGACAAGTTTGGTCCCCAGCATCAACAAAAATCAAACCAACTAAATAAACAACATGTAGGCATGGTGTGTGAACTCTAATTCCAGACAGAAATGGGAATCTGAGGTTTACTGGTCTGTCAGTTTAGTCTACTTGCTGAGTTTCAGGCCAGTGAGAAGCTTTCTCTTCAGAAAGGTGGACAGTACCTGAGGAATCTTCCAATCACCACACTGTTGGGAAAAGTTGTGACCAAATGTACACATGGACAGACGCATACATGTATACACACACACACACATGCACACACACACATATACATATCACACAACACACACACATATACACATCACACAGCACACACACACACACAACAACAACAACAACAACAACAACAATTTGAGAGGAAAGTACATTTGGAAAACCTCATCTTCTCAGATCAGAAGCACCCATTATCTAACACCTCACCCACAAAACAAAAGAGTACCAAGGCCCTAACCCTGAGTTCTCATAATGTTGGTCCTAAATCCCAAGATAAAAAAAAAAAAAAAGGCTGCTGAAAGACACAGGTAAGAATAGCATCCCAGTTTTTCTGGCAACTAACAGTGGATCTTTCTGCAGGAAGAAGATGGCAAAAGAAGTGTAGCTAGTTGTTTTTCGCCAGCCGGCCTGGTTCCGCCGCTGCACCAGCCCCCAATATCACGCTGAGAATTTTGCTATAAATACTGTTGGCCAGTTACTATTTCCTTATCGGCTAGCTCTTCCTTAATTATTAACCCATTTCTACTAATCTAAGTATTTCCATGTCGTCTCATTTTCCTGGCCAGAGCGGCTGGCGTTCTATCTCTCCAGTCTCTCCATGTTGACTCCTCCTCACCACTTCCTCTTTCCTCCTTGTTTCCTAGCCCCTCCTATTTTCCTTTTCTATTGGCCAACAGTGCTTTATTCATTAACCAATACAAGAAACATATTTACAGAATAACATCTCCCATCATCTCCTCTTTTCTGTCTAAAATAAAAAGAAGGGTTTTAACCTTCATATAGCAACATATACCATACAACAGTTATCAAATAAGAATCACAGTTAACAATATTTAGTTCATTAACATTTTGTAAGACTTAAAGAAAATATTATCTATCCTATCTTTGTAAGTCTAAAGTATTATGTGTAACTTATCTTTAATCCTAACTAAGGAAAACTAACCATAACTATCTATCTTCAACTCCTTCAAAGACCACAGAAGGATAATATATAAACTCTGGAAATGGCAGAGACAACTTGCCTGGTAAGTCACCCGATTTCTTCTGTAATGTTCCATCTTCAGCCCATAGGTCATAGTGTGTCTGGCAGACTCTTTCGGTGCAGAAAGAAGATGGCAGGAGAAGGATGCTTCATTACTTCTTTGAAGTCTCTTAAGCTCCCAGCCTTTGTGGGAAAGCAGTATGGGGTAGTGGAGCAAGAAGATGAGTCAGCCCAACAAGGTTCTTCTACTCGAGTCCCCAGGTTCTGCCCAAGAAAGGGGACACATAGGGCCCCTGGTTATTTAATTTTCTGTCAGTTTTCTCTGTACAATCCAGGCAACTTGGAGCCAGCATATCTGTCACCATAAAACACTAACATGAGGCCAGACCTACTGAAGCACTGACCTTCTCCAAAAGGCCTTTCGTGATCAGAGACTTGGCAACCTACACAGACTGTGTGGGGAGGAGGGGCCTGTGGTGTTGATGCCCGCTGCCCCAGCTCATTTCAGCGCAGCTAAATGAAGGCCTAGCAAACACGGTGTCAATGTGATGACTGAAAGAACATAAACCAGAGACAGCCTCACCAAGTTAAGTACATTCAAAGGAGAAATATTTATATTTTACATTTTAAATAGTCCCCAAAGGATGTGCAATATGTTTCTCATCTCACTTGTGTTGAAGAACGTACTGTACTTGAAAAGCCAGGCAGGCCCCCAAGCTGTGTACTCAAATGATAGTGAGCTTCTTATCAGATGGATCAAAGTAACAGACTCTGAACACAAATACTGCAAATGCACAAAATATCGGTTATTCAGATGAAAAGAGATAGCACCATCCTAATAGCATGAGCATATTCTGCCATGAGACCTGGCCCTCTGGATACAGGAGACTATAAGATAATATGGGTGCTATGTTTCTCCTCTGTGGTTATATAAGAGAATGCACTCTCTGGAATGTGGGTCCAGGCACACTCAAGGAAGGCACAGATCTTTGCAAGGTGAGAATTTCAGAAAATTCAAAGAAGAGGGACAAATTGGTGATCTAAAACAGTAGGAGTAGAAACAGCATCTTTCTCTAAACTGCAGTTAAGTTGATAGAGGATTGCACCTCTTAAAGGTCTCTAAAAGATCAGAAAGAGGTCCACGTAGGTGTGCTCACCTCAGTATCACCTCAGTAGAAGCCTAGGCTGATGAATAGACAAAGAAACAGAATTGGATGTTAGAGGATTGAACAGCACTGTGTAAGGGAAGGGGAAAAGAGGTAACCCTTCAACAGTTGAGTCACAGTCCTCATTTTCATCAAGGGCCACAGCTTCTGGAAAAGCACCAACATAGGTGATAAGGGATGTTCCAGCCCCACAAATTTGACCAACTTAACCCATGTGAACTTCTTTCTCCTACTAAGGATTCAGGTAAAGTGGATTCATCTCTGCCTACTTTAATTAGTACACATAGCTTGTGCATGTGGCAGAAACTACTCCAGGCAATTATTTAGTCACTGATGCATACAATGACATTTACAACAGTTAGAACTTATCAAGTGCTCAATACGTGACAAGTGCCATGTCAGGTTCTGTTAGAGCATGGATATGACATGACTTCGAAAAGTTTATGGATTGAAGATCTGGTTCCCATTACAGAGTTCAGAGACAGATAACTGTGACCTAATAGTATCATGATGGCTCTAACCTAATCAATGGCCTAACCCACTGGTAGATTCATAATCCAATGGCATTATTTGTTGGTGACAGAAACTAAGAGGCAAAGCCTAGTTGGAAGAAGTGGGTCACTCGGGGCTTGCCATTGAAGGGAGCCTCAAGCTCCTAGTCCCTTCCTCACTCTCCCTGCCTCCTGTCTGCCTCCCTTTCCAACTATACTCTGCCTTGCCATGCATACATGATAGAACAAGCCATGGACTGTGAGTCAAAATAATCCTTTCTTCCTTGAAGTTGTCCTCCTAATTATTTTGTTACAGCAGTTAATAGGTAACTAACATTTGTAGTATGTTGAATTTATAAATTTTGCAAATTAGAAAGTTTTATATACAAGATGAGTATATGCAAGATGAGGCTCCAATAACTTAAAAGATTTCCGCAAATCAACACAAGCAGTATCAGAGGCATGCTTCAAAATTCATATTCTGTCACTACTTTAGTCTATGAAGGTTGGGCCTAGTAAATGAAGTACAGTGCTGGGGAATGGACTACAGAATCTTCTTGACTTAATATAATTATGTACTAATAAACTCACAAGTTGAAAATATATGCTGAAAGTACATATAACTTATCATACATATCAAACATCATAAATCAACCAGCTTCCTTGGTAATCAGCCTCTAAGCAGGCAAAACCATATGGAACAAAACCTATTTTATGACACAGTGTTGAAAACCTTTATTGAATTCTCACATTAATAAAATTCTGACAACTGGAGGGTATTGGTTATTTTGTGTGTTCTCTATGTAAAAGTGATACATGGCAGAACAAAGAAGACATGATGAAGATCCTCATGGGAGATGAACCTCATGCACCTCCTGTATTTGGTGAGACCTACAGAGTTCAGAGAACTTCCAGAGGACAGTGTACCTAAATCATGTCAGACAGTAAGACCCTCAGCAAATAAATACACAGAGGTATGAAGCCATAGGCGTGCAAAGGAGACACACCGGCATCATATTTTATGGGAACACAAAACACAAAGAAGATGATGGGGCATTCAAAAGGAGAATTTGGAAGGCAATGCTCATGTGGTCTTAATTTCTTGTTAACCAACAAAGGTGTGTTTAGAGGGCAATAAAAAGAAACAGATGTTTTAATTAGGAAAACCATGTGATCTGGTTTGTTTTCTAGATAGTTTTATCCTAATATTACATTCACTACCAACACAACAAAGATGTGTGGGAGGTATCATATTTGTTATGTTATTCTTATGTTAATGAAAATGTTAAGTCTAGGGACAAAGACAAGCAAGAGTTAACTCTGGAGTCACTACAGAGTGCTAGGACAGTAGTGTGAATATTTCTGAGGAGCATACTCACAGTTGGCAAACCCCAAATAACTCCAAAAATACATGGGAAAATGCTTCCCTTTCCTGAACTGTAAGTAGAACAAAGTTTGCGTCTTTGTAGGGCAAATACATTTTCATTCTCCAGTCTGCCTTTGCCTTTGCAGCAGGGTCTGTTCCTAGACTTTAGTGACTTACAAGTTTCTCAACTATCTTCTCTTTAATAACCTCCCATCTGTGGGACTCTCCCATACTAGCTGCTTGTGCCACTTCTACGAAGCAGATACAAATTGACTTCTTCCATGCATGCCTTCTCTGTTCCCTTCACTCTCACCTGGTATTGGGTGGGAGACATTTGGAACAACAGAAACACAGAATCTGGCACTGCCACATCCTTACTGCATGGTCCTTCTAAAAATTTCTAATTTTTAAAAAATTAGAAATTTCTAAAAATTTTCTAATTTTTAGAAAATTTCTAAAGGGTTCTCACTAAAGCTTCTCATTTTGAAAGTAAAGATGGAGCACTTAATGAGTGCCTTAAAATATTAAATAAATAATCTTTACTGCTACTTATTATTTAAACCCAACCTATGCCTTTACACAAACTTCTTTGCAAAAAACATTAAAATCACAACCAGAAAAACTTCATTCCTTGTGGTCTCCTCAAGTGATTTTACCAACATTAAGCTGCACCATATTTATTGAGAGTCACTTAAACCCAGAGTTCATTGATTTGGCTTTTTATATTTGGGGCTAGCTAATCCCAGGTATCCTTTGTCTCTGTCTCCTGAGTACTGGGATGGCAGGTGGATACCCACATCCATCTGACATTCACATAGGGGCTGGAGATCTGAACTTGGGCCTTCATGTTTACACAGCAAGAACTTTATCAACTAGCCAATCTCTCTAGCCCTGATAGTTCATTCATTAATACTGATAAACTACCCTCAGTCAGATGACTAGCTCATGCTCTATTCATTTATTTGTCTACTGAAAACATCTCACCACTTTTAAATTTTGGCAAAACATACTATCATTGATTTAACCTCATTGATCACACACACACACACACACACACACACACACACACACACACACACACACACACAAGCTTGGCAAACCATTTACATAGATGTTGAGGGTCAATTAAAAAATACAAAAATACAAGAAAGGTTTCACTGTGCTTTAATTCATTTCATCTCTACACTTTTCACTGTTGAAAATTACAGCAGTTTCTTTTTGGAAACCTCATTGAAAGATTTATCAGAAGAGTTTATGAAAAACAAATCTCAATGCCTGTTTTGAAAATTTTTACTTGTCCTTTACTTCTGCGGATATTTTCATTGGATGAAGTAGTATATGTTGAGAGAGTTTATCCTTTAAAGCATGGGTATGTGGCATAGGGCATGGTGGTGCATGCCTTTGCAGGAAGATCTCTGTGAGTTCAAGGCCAGCCTGGTCTACACAGTGAATTTCAGGTTATTTTATTTCAGGAACATAAAATAACCTTGTCTCATTACATTAAAATAATAAAATCATTTACTTAATTCTTTCTCTTTAGTCAGCACTAGAGTTGAAACTGGGATCAATGAGTTAAGGCCTGGCCCATCCCTTCTCTCACATGAGTTCTGAAAAGAATCTGATGATAAAACCCTAGCCTACATTTTTGTTCTTATATAGATATTTTAAAGTTTTCCTTGGGCTTTTTTTCAAAGCATGTCTGTCTCTGGTTCCCCGCAGCTTGAAAATGGCATTGCAGGTATAGGTTTCTACATAACTATTTGTCCCATTTGATGCTCTCTAAACTTCCCAAGTTCATGGCTTGGTGTGTTATTATTTCTGAACCATCATTGTTTCAAACACCTCTGCATTCCTTCTCATTCTACCTGCCCCTGCCTCATCTGGTTTTACCTGTTTGTTTCATCTTCCCCAATTGAACCACAGCTTTGAAACATTCTGTTCTGTATTTTCCAATTTCCTCTCTATTCAGGTCTGAATGTTTTCAGGGACATTCCTTAAAGTTGACTGATTCTTTAATTGGACATGTGTATTGATATAAAGAACTACCGAAGGTATTCTTCACATTTCTGGTTTTTCTCTTAAGAATTTATAGCCATGCCCCCCCTCTTTTTGAGAAAGAGTTACACAATTGACACTGGCTGTTCTGTTTCTATGTAAACCAGGCTGGACTTGAACTCATGATGATATTCCCATCTCTTCTTCCTTAGTACTAGTAATATTCCAGGAATGTACCTCGGTGGTGATATCTTGTTTGTACCAATAAAATGTGTCTGAAGATCATACAGAGAGAGAGATAAAAGAGCAGGTTACAGTCACACCTTACCTCACCAACTTCTCAGCTGAAAAGAGAGCAAGTTCCTATTTCTTCCTGTCTATAATCCTTTCTCTGCCCAGTCATCTCACATTCTGTCTCTATCCAACCATCTCACTTCCTGTCTGACTGCTGGTGTGGAGGGTAAGAGCAAAAGTACTTCTACATCCCATTTGCATTTTAAAAAGTACACAACAACCTAAAGCTTATTTCCCACACTAAAGGACATTTGCAGTCCAGAGTACCTTTCCTAGGAGTGCAGGCTGTTTGTACTCCTAGCTTGAGGACACTGCCTTATCTAAATAGACTTGGGCTCCATTAAGCCAATGCTCTGCTTTCCTGTTTCTTTTAGGGACTGGCTTCAATCCATCAGCAGGTGTGCTGGAACAGGTAGGTTCAACTGAACTATATTTTTTGCTTTGTTTTCCTTGAGTCAAAATCAAGTCGTGACAACAGCCATGACCTCTGACAATTTCTTCTCAGCCAGGCTCCATTATTCATCCTCAGACGTCTTACTGCAGTAGAGCATAATAGATTCTTCTCACTTATTGTGTGAGAGAAAGAAAAGTGAAGAGGATGCCCGCTGAGTCTAAGTAGTGTGACACAGGGATGGAGTCTGCCTGGGAGGATGTGCAGAGTAGTACACGGGTATATAGAAAGGTTCAATTCCCTTTCTACACCAACAAAAAAAAAATCTTGATAAAGAGAACAGAACCAAGAAAGAGGAGAAGCTATCAGACAAACAAAGTACCAAGGAGGAGGGGTGTTTAACATTTTCAATTACTATTAATATTTTTAATTCTCTGTATGAGGGGTTTCATAAGACATATTCTATATTAACACCACCATAACCTTATTTTGTAAGAAAAAAGTAAATTGCTATTTCCAGTATAGCTGGAATTTGAATGTAGATCTCACTTTGATACCTGAATCCTTAATAACTCAACTGATGAGCCCCAAATAACCTTTGTAATTAGCATCCTGTGACCTTTATCTTCAGTCCAAAGAGGAAACAACATTGTAACAGTGCTATGTCTTGAGAAATGAACTCAAAAAGGGATCCAAAGTCTTTCCTGTGAAGTGATAGGGTGGCAGAGTAGTTGGGAATGGTCATAGGTCATAGGCACATTTACCTAAGACTCCGGGTCTGTTCAGTCCTCAATGGTGAAGCCATTTTTCCCAGACTTTGCAAAGCACCACAGCACCATGGGCCAGTTCCTCTGTCCCTAAAAACAGACCTGTCAGTAGATGATAGATGCTTAAATAAGAAAACTGCATGGGCCACTCTGATCTTCTCCAGCAACATTTCTAGTTCAGTGATTTAAGAAAAAAGGAAGAAGGAAAGGAGGAAGAGGAGGGGGAAAACAAACAAATCACCAAGCAGAAATATAGCAGAAACCTAAATTGAGTCCTACAAAACAGACATGCTCCAACATTATTGAAAATTCTGCCTTTAAGGAAAATGCAATTTAACCTACAGGGAAACCACTGTGAGCTCACCCCAAATTTAGACTTAGTTCATTTTTAGAGGGTACAGAATTGTCATCATATTTTATTATTATCACTCAACTTTGAGGAACAGAAATGTTTTAGAAAAAAAAGTGTGTGTGAATATTGGTACACAGTTGCCACAACATACATAAGGGAACCAGAGCACATGTTTGGGGAGTGTTTCTCTTCTTCCACTGAGCTTTGAGGCCAGGTCTCACTTGTCTGTCACTCCAGGCTAGATGGCCCATGAATGCGAAGTCAGTTCTACTGTCTCTGTCTCCCATCTTGCTGCATGAATGCTGGGAGCATGGATGCATGCCACCATGTCTGGTCTTTTATGTGTGATCTGGAATCTAACTCAGATTATCAGGTTTATGTGGCAAGGGCTATTTACACAGAGTCATCTCCCTGGCCCTGGCCCAGTGATAAGGTGAAAGGGAGAAAAGGAGAACCCAAAAAGGTGCCCTCAGAAGCTACTATGCCCCACTATCCTTAAGATGATTTCTGAGTAGCTAGCTTTCTACTTTCAATCAGAGAACACTAGTGACAAGCTTGCAAAGTACTCACAATGTGTTCTGAGAGCTGGCTCCATTCAAGCCCCTCTGCATACCATTCCAAACTCCACTGGTATCTAAATCACTCTAATTTGAAGGTTATAGAGTACACAGCTCACATCTCAAATTTTAATTTAGCCAAGGTTTAGTCTCTGACCTTGAACCAGCACCATAGTCATTCATCAGAGCTGTTCCAATTAAGTTAGCATAAATGATGGCTAAATGTCAAAATCAGAACCTGGGCACTGGAACACAAATGCAGATAGTGTCTGGTACTTCTTGTTTGCAACCTCTCCCCTAGGATGGCTGGTACAAAGAAGTGTTTGTTCTGTTTAGCTTACTGTCCAAAAGCAGAAGGTTGAGGCTCTATGTGTCAAATCTACCAAAGTACAGGAAAAATACCAAAGTACAGAAGTGTTAACTGACGTAGGCAAAAGCACAAAGCTTGTGGGTCATAGACCTGTGATCAGCTTTTCCTCAAAGCTTGGTCCATATGATTGCTTTCATCAGTGGCACAAGAGTCTGGCCACAGCCAGCTGCTTTAGCAATACCTGAAAGTTCTCAGTCAAGGTCTCAGAATTTTCTCAGACCCACAGAATCAGAGGTTCTGATGAAACCAGCTATCTGTGCTCTCCATAGTTAAGTCTTTACTGTTCCTTGTTTACATGGAGTTCTCATCCACAATAACCCAAAGTCTTTTAAGCAAGCACAAAAGACAGCTGGAGAAGTCCACTTCATCATAAAACCAAAGCAGAATAGCTTTAAAAGATTATGTTTGGGTTGGGGCATGACAAAGAATGTTTACCAGTTGCTGAGTAAGAGGTAGGAGAGATACATAACAGAGTGCCATGAGTCATATTCAGAACAAAGTAACCTTTTCCCTTGTCAAGGCCCATCATTAAAGGCCCATCATTAGAAACTAAGAAAAATAGTAGGCACCCATGTTCCAAGGGACAAAATGACTAAACCTTGGGTTTTTTTTAATTTAATAATATCCTAGGTTATTAGTAATGTTCTTTGTTCATGAATTCACCTACCAATATCCCATTTAAAGTGACACCAGAAATAATGCAAACATATAACTCATCAGTAAGACTACACACACACACACACACACACATACACACACACACACACACACACACAGAGAGAGAGAGAGAGAGAGAGAGAGAGAGAGAGAGAGAGAGAGAGAGAGAGAGCCTATTATATAATCTATGGGAGCTGAGTCATTAGATTTCTGCCTGACTCTTTGTTACCAATTCTTCTTCCTTAGGACAGACATGCTGATTTTTATAGGAAGATAGAGAGATACTCTGCCATATCTTTTGGCCTTCCCAAGCTGTTTATTCACATATACTGCTGAGGCAGGACTGGATTCTTCCAGGTGACCATGCTGTCCCAGCTTGGAAGAGAGGATGGATACAGAAAGCAACAAAAAGTAATTGAAACCATCCCATTAAAAGTTGCCTTTATTATATTTATATTATACTGTTTGCTTGTAGTTTATAAATCACATGGAAAACAAATGTATTATTAACATAAAAAACCCCACAACACTGTTGCAGCTGATTTTTTTTATCCCAACAGGTACCTGTCTGCTTCAAATACAACAAATAAGCATTCTTTGTAGTGAAATAATATTTTTGTAGTTGACTAAAATTCAGAATGTACTAGCACTAACCATTACTGTGGTCTATCACAGTGTCAGAAACAAAAATAACAGTGTCAGAAATAAAAATAAACACATGAGTGCAAGACAGACTCATCTTTATATATTTCTAAAAAATTACAATACATAATTAGTAAGTTAAAAGATCCATTCTTTGCCTGAAATAAAAATACTGAACTTAGTGATCAACATAGAGAACATGGAAGAAATGAGATATGACCAGATAAATTCAATTCGGAAGACACTGGAGAATCCTAACTTATATTCTAATATTCTGCTCATATACAGCTAAGAGCAAAAGAGAAAGCCAGCCCAGGATCAATCCAATGTTCTGCAGGAGAAACGTCATCCAGGGTCGTTGTGTTTGAACATGAGTCATTTCAGGAAGCTAAAAAAAGAACGAGAAACCAGAATAAGATCCAGATATATTCAACTGCTGAGAAAAGCTTGGTGGGAAAGCTTGAGTGGCTCTGTTATTCAGAACTTAATAACCTTCAACATTCCCCAAATAGTTACCCAATGTTTAATACCTATTCTTGCCACAAGTTTGAAATGTAAGCTAAATGGAGCCACTTGCTGGTGGCTGGGAGGACTCTCACACTGGCAGAAGTCTTTTGCTTTGTTTTCAGAATATGTTTAAATGTGAGATAAATAAGACATGAAGGGTACAATTTCTGATTGCTCCATTAGGCTTACAAAACATCTAAATGTACTAGCTTTGGCAAAGCACTCATGCTTATCTTCTGTCAAAGAGAAGACCAAGGTCCCTGTGACCTTTAGAACAACAAAGAAATCATTTTCTAGAATTGTATTTTAGTCTCAAAGAGACAAGTGGAAATAACTTCATGCCTATCAAATGTCATAACACCATTTGGAAAGAAAGGTGTATCCGGACTTTTGTAGGAAGAGTCCTTTGTGGTTGGGACATGTTTTAGTTCAAATTCCTCACCCTAACAAGGTCAGAGAGAATATCATGGCATGATTGTTTCCTTTGGAATATGTAGAGACTCAGGTCAGTGTAGCCTGGAGATCTAACTTAATGTAGGCATCACTGAGAGCCACTGATGTATACTCAACTGTGTCCTTGATTTCCACTATATGGCAGTTATTCTAGGTGTCATGGGCACCTCGCTCCCTTGTGAAAACAATCAGAAATAACTATTATTATAGTACCATGGTAATTAATTTATATCTAGATTATATTAGTTTATGTGTCTAGTGGGAATTATTTATTCGTTAGAGCTTACATTTGGTGGCATTCTTAAAGAATTAAAAATATCAACTGAATTCACCCAATATCTTTGAATGTCCATAATTTGAAGCAATTTTTGTCAGTTAACTCTAAAGCTGGGCAACATAATTATATTTAAGTTATATCACCTGTAGATCATATGTTGAATAAACTTATTTCCAAATACTGAGCTAATGTTTCCCTATGTTTCTTAGTTTGCAAATAAGATAGTTGTCACTTACTAGATGGGGCTGAATTAGCAGCATGCTCTAGGCCTAGTGGCATGTGCCTGAAGTCCCAGCATTTGGGAGGTAGAGGAAGTAGAATCAGAAGTCACATACAACTATATAGAAAGTTTGAGGCCAGCATGGGAGACCTGAAACTCTGTATCAAAAATTAAGTCACAAAAAATTTAAACAATTGATTAATTTATTACTGTTCTGATTAGCCTAAGCCTATAGGCCTGCTGCTTATTTGGAGTGTCTAACCAATGCAGAGAGGAATGGACCTGTCTGTAACAGCCACATAACCTCCACCAGTGAGAAGTTCATTAGTCCTGTATCCCATGCAGATGGCATCGTGGTCCAGCAAACACCACAAATACTTCATGCTCCAAGAACAAAGTTCACACAGAATATACTTTTACAATGCTTATGTGACAAAATCTGACATGCAGTGTATTTGCTTTGCATATACCCTCATTTACATACCCTTCTGTATGTTGCCTCTGCCTCCCTTATTCCTCATAATCCTGCAAGAGATGAAATGCTTAGCTCCTTTCAGTTATGTGGAATCAATGACTCTGGGAAGATAATAGCTTAACCACAGTTCTACAGAGCCAAGTCAGCTCATTCAGGAGTAGGAAGGCCAACTCTACCTGAAACTCATCCTTGCCTGTTATGAAAATACCTTCCTGTGTCATTAGAAAAATAAATGGAAAATAACAGAGCTAAAGGTGTTCCACTAGATAAAAAAAAACCATCACTTCAATATAAAGGAAATGGATAATGGATATTATCACTGAGGTATAGAGACAGAAATATAATTTTAGTAAAAGCATCTTGCCCAGAGATGCACTAAGAAAAGTGTTTCTTTATGGTACTGCTAAAATATTTGAAGCCTTCATACAGAAAAGCAACTTTTTTTAGTATTAATTTATTAATTTGCTTGACTCAAATCAACATCTTATACTGAAGGAACTTTAATTTATCTTTACCTAGAAAAGCTCTTTTTTTTTGTCAATTTGGCTAAATTTAGACTCATCATGGAAACAATTCATGAGCATGTCTATGAAGGTGCTTCCACAAAATTCTAACTGAGAAGACTTAATGTTACTGTGGCAGCTTCAATCCATGGTGTGGGATCCAGAATTGAATGGAAAGGAGAAAGTAAACTGAGTCCCGGCATTCATTTCCCTCTGCCTCATGACCATAGACGAAATGTGACCAGGTTCCTTGTGTTACTAACTACCATGTCTTCTCCATATAGTCCAAATGCATAGTATGAAATTACAAAAAGCTGGAAAAATCCATAAAAAGCGGATAAAGTTAAAGACACCCTAAAAGTAAATCAGCAAGAATAAACAATTTAGCTAGATTTCTGACAAACAGAAACATTGAAGAAGTATTAGTCTCCCAATAAGACATTTCTAGAAATGAATTAATAAATGCTGCTGAATTCTGCAACATTATGATAGAAGAGCTATTACCTGAACTCCTCAAAAATATTCCATAACTGACCTGGAAGCCTTTTCCTTGAGGACTAGCTTTCATAGTATCCAAAGATTCTATGCAAGCTACTGAGGGAGAAAAAAAAAAATCAACAGTCCTATTGCCAAGTGGGGCAATAATGGCATTTATATCTTGGGGTTAACCAACAGCTGTCTAATGGACTTAAGTCTCATTTAAAAGAAGGGAATTCATGTCTGGTATTATAAACCTAACCAACCACCTATGTCAGGAGAAGCCATGGCATAGCCTACTGCTGCCACTTTCCTAAACCCTTACAATTGCCAACTACATTTCAAATATTTATTCTTGTTTGTTTGTTTGTTTGGGTTTTTTTGTTTTGTTTTGTTTTTTGAGACAGAGTTTCTCTGTGAAGCTCTGGAGCCTACTCTGGCACTCACTCTGGCCCTGGTTGACCTCAAACACTCAAAGATCTGCCTGCCTCTGCCTGCCTAGTGCTAGGATTAAAGGCACGTGTCACCACCACCTGGCTTCAAAGAATTATTCTTATACCTGGAGATCAGAGAAACTCTCCCTTCTCATCAAACAAACTTGTTTTTACAACAAACAAAGGCTACTACAGAAATCCATAACTGGTTAAGTGTGGATAGACAGTTATAGGTATCAACCCTAATTGATAAATAAATAAAATATACAACACAATCCTTACACTTAAGGATCAGGGAACACCGTGGTAGAGGGAACACAAAGACTGTAAGAGACAGAGGACCATGTTGTCTATTTGAGACATAATGTTATCTACAAATGGCAGGCAAGCTGTACCAATGGAATTTCAAGTATATGGTCACCTAAACAAGACCTGCACAATGACAACTCAATTGACATGCCAACATGTATTAGAGAAGTTTCACAAGGCCCCATCACTAAATGAAGAGCTACAGACAATTAATGGCTGCCTAGGAAAGACAATCAGTCCTCTCAAGTGATGAGCACCTTAACAGGATATTCAGTTACAAGTGGTCAGCTCTAAACATATTCACATATGAGCAGCATTAAGTAAACTCAGTGGGATATGTGAGTATGTGTGTTTATACATGTATTTACATATATGTCTATAGCAATAGTTGAAGAAAGTTCACGAATTTGAGGAGAAGACCTGGAAAGGGGGAGTGAGAGAATTGGAAATGATATAAATATAGTATTCATGTAAGAAATTCTAATATATATATACATATATAATTTTAATGTAAAGAAAGTCCCATATAATTGAGAAGGAAGGAATACTCAAATTAGTTCTATGAACTTATAAAATCATTAATAATGATGGATGAGAAAGAAACATAAAGATCATTTTCCTGATGAATTCAAAACTCTCAACAAAAGTTCAGCTCAGTGTTTAGCTATGGGTGTCTGCTTCTGCTTCCATCAGCTAGAGGATGAAGGCTCTAGGGTGGCATATAAGGATGGCTCATAATGGGGGAAGGGCATTTAAGGTAGCCTCTCCATTACTGCTTATATTCTTGGTTGGGGTCAACCTTTATAATCGTTGGACATTTCTCTGGTGCCAGATTTCTCTTTAGACCTAAAATGTGTCTCTCTAGTATGGTATCTCTTTCCTTGCTCTCCTGTATTTTCCCCCCAACCCAATCTTCCTGCTCCCTCATATCCTCCTCTCTCATCCTCTTCTCCCCTTCTTTTTCTCTTAATTCCCTCTCCTCCCCCCCCCCATGCTCCCAATTTGCTCAGGAGATCTTGTCCCTTTCTCCTTCTCTGGGGGACCATGTATGTCTCTCTTATAGTCCTCCTTGCTTCCTAGCTTCTCTGGTGGTGTGGATTGTAAGCTGATAATCCTTTGGTCTATGTCTAATAAGAGTGAGTATATAACATGTTTGTCCTTTTGTAACTGGATTACCTCACTCAGATGGTTTCTTCTAGTTCCATCCGTTTGTCTGAAAATTTCAAGATTGCATTTTTTCCACATTTTCTCTATCCACTCTTCAGTCGAGGGGCATTTAAGTTGCTTCCAGGTTCTGGCTATTATAAATAATGCTGCTATGAACATAGTTGAACAGATGTCCCTGTTGTATGAGTGTTAATCCTTTGGGTATATGCCTAACAGTAGAATTACTGGATCCTGAGGTATACTGATTCCCATTTTCCTGAGGAACTGCCACATTGATTTCCAAAGTGGCCATACAAGTTTGTATTCCCACCAGCAGTGGAGAAGTGTTCCCCTTTCTCCACATCCTTTCCAGCATAAATTGTCATTGGTGTTTTTGATTGTAGCCATTCTGACAGGAGTAAGATGGTATCTCAGAGTTATTTTGATTTTCATTTCCCTGATGGCTAAGGATGTTGAGCACTTTCTTAAGTATCTTTCAGCCATTTTAGATTCCTCTATTGAGAATTCTGTTTTCCAGCAAGAAAGGAGATACCTTAATAGAGGGAGCCATTATAGGTTTGAAGATAAATCTGGCACTAGGGAAATGTCCAGAGATATACAAGGATGACCACAACTAACAATCTAAGCAATTGTGGAGAAGCTACCTTAAATGCCCTTCCCCAATAATGAGATTGGTGATTACCTTATATGCCATCCTAGAGCCCTTATCTAGTAGCTGATGGAAGCAGAAGCAGACACCCACAGCTAAACACTGAGCCTGGCTGGATAAACCCACAGAAACACCTGACCAGAACAAAAGGGAGCTCATGAACTCGAATCTGATAGCTAGGAAACCAGCATAGGACCGACCCAGATCCCCTGAATGTAGGTGTTAGTGAGGAGGACTAGGTAGTCTATGGAACCTCTGGTAGTGGATCAGTATTTATCCCTAATATAGTAATGGACTTTGGGAGCCCATGTCACTTAGAAGGGTTCTCTCTCATCCTAGACACATGGCAGGGAGCCTAGCTCCTGTTCCAAATGATATGACAGACTTTGAAGACTCCCCATGGAAGGCCTCCCCCTACCTCTGGAACAGAAAGGGGATGGTATGGGGGTTGTTGGAGGGACAGGGGAGGACAGGAGAGTGAGGGAACTGGGATTGATATGTAAAACAAGCTTGTTGCAAATTTAAATTAAATAATTATCAAAAAAGGGGAAAAAGAGAATTCTCTATTTAGTTCTGAACCCCACTTTTTAATTGGATTGTTTGGTGTTTTGATGACTATCTTCTTGAGTTCTTTGTATATTTTGGAGATCAGCCCTCTGTTAGATGTGGGTTGGTGGGCTACCATTTTGTTTTGTTAACTGTATCCTTTGCCTTACAGGAGCTTCTGAGTTTCAAGAAGTCTCATTTATTAATTGTCAATCTTAGTGTCTGTGCTACTGGTGTTATGTTCAGGAAGCAGTCTCCTTTACCAAGTTGTTCAAGGGTACCTCCCACTTTCTCTGCTAAGAGGTTACTGTGGCTACGTATACGTTGAGATCTTTGATCCATTTGGACTTAAGTTTTGTGCATGGTGATAGATATGGATATCTGCAGTCTTTTACATGCCAGCATCCAGCTATGCCAGCACCATTTGTTGAAGATGCTTTCTTTTTTCCATTGTTTATTTTTAGCTTCTTTGTAAAAAAAAAAAAAAAAAACAAAAAAACAAAAAAACCAGGAATTTGTAGGCATGTGGGTTAATATCCGGATTTTCAAATCGATTCAATTGGTCTACCTGTGTATTTTTGTGCCAATACCAAGTTGTTATCAGGACTATAGCTCTGTAGTAGAGCTTGAAGCAGACACCCACAGCTCAATACTGAGCCGAACTCCTGGAATCCAGTTGCAGAGAAGAAGTTGTGATAAGCAAAGGGGGGTCAAAACCAGGCTGGAGAAAACCTGGAGAAGGATGAAACCAGGTTCTTATCTATCACAGTGTAAAAAGAATCTGTTTGAAGTGGATTAAAGACCTAAATGTAATTGCCTAGAGAAAACATATCAGAACACAAATATCAGTAAAGACTCGCTGAAAGAGCTTCAATAACCTAGGAAATAATGATAAGAATTGACAAGTGAATCTGTGTAGAATTAAAGATTCTACACAGCAAGGAAGGTAACTGTAAAAACAGCCAACCAAATGGGAAGAAGTAATTGCCAGCCATATCTGTTGATGGGGTCTTAGTTGCTAGAATCTACAAAAAATTCAGAGGGTGAGAATACTTGCTACATACGCATTAACACCTGTGTTTGCGTTCCCAGCACCCACTTTAAAACAAAACCAAGCATGGCCGCACACCACAACCTTAGCACTATAGAATACAGTGGTGCTTGCTGGCTGCCAGCCTAGTTCTAGGTTCAGTGATAGACCCCTCAAGGAAATTATGTAGAGCAGGTGTATGTACACACAGACATGTGCAAGCATTCACACATCACACACACACACACACACACACACACACACACACACACACACACACAAACAGATACACATATATACAAAAATGCATACATACACATTCTCACAAACACACAAAGATAACTCAAAATTAAACACAAAAGCTCTAAATCATTCAATCAATAAATGGGTAAATGAACCAAACAGACAATTCACCATTCTCTCTCTCTCTCTCTCTCTCTCTCTCTCTCTCTCTCTCTCTCTCTCTCTGTGTGTGTGTGTGTGTGTGTGTGTGTGTGTGTGTGTGTGTGTGTGTGTGAATGGCTATATGAAATGGTATGTGAAACAGATATTTGACATCCTTAGTTATAGTAGAAGTACAAACTGGAACTACCCTGCATTTTCATGTCAGGATGACTAACATCAAGAAAACCAATAAAAGGTTGAGGGTCTGACTTGGTGGATAAAGTTCTTAACAAACAAGTGTAAGGATTAGAGTACATATGCCCAGAACTCCCATAAAACCTGGGTAGGTGGAGGTGCCACGTATAATCTCATCATTTAGAAGTAAAGCTAGGGGGGATTCCCATAGCAAGGCAACCAGTTAGACTATTCGTAGTTAGTGTGCTCTGAGTTCAAAGACAAACTATACTCATGTAAAATAGAGTGTGATAGAGGAAGACACCAAACACCAACATTATGTCTCCACAAATATGTGTAGATAATACACATATGCATCCATACACATATATGCACTGTGCATACATACACATGTAAAGAAAGTTTCTTGGATGCATCTCAAATGTTGACTGTGTTATAAGTATTATGTCCTTCCCATCCTCATGTTTTAATCACTGTAGGGAAAGAGGATCATAATGCCTACTCCAAAAAACAGCTTGTGCAGACACCTGGGTCTGTTTTCCTTAGTTGGACCCAGACAGTTAAGTTCCACAGACCTAAACATATAAGATTTAAAATTACAAAATTCTTAAAAGCAAGTATGGAAGATTTGTAAAAACTGATTCATCACTGGCTTTTTAAGATATAAAACTCATAGGCTGGAAGAGAAAAGTAGTTCCATTTATTCTTGCACCCAGGGGAAGTATGGCTCTCACTCTCATCAAGGCAGCTTCATTTTGCAGCAGGGAGAGACTACTGAAGAAGTTTATAATTGGTCAAAACACAGAGAACAGATCATGGGTGCCCAACCCCAACCAGGACATCTACAGTTCATCTCCCACTCCTATGGTTCAGGGAACATCCTAGAAGAGGGGCAAAGACTGTGGGTGTCAGAGGAACACAGTGACTGTTACATATGACAGGAATTCTGCACCCATTAAATCTGAACAATCTGTTCCCTAAAAATGCCCTTTAAAATGACACCAGTTGACATGGAACACAGATAAAGAAAATCTTATAAGGCCCCCTAGATGAAGAGCTATAGGCAATTAGTGATTTCCAGGAGAATAAAAACCAGTCTTCCCTAGGGGTGAGTCTCTTAGAGTTTTCAATTCCAAGTGCTCAATGCTAAACACATATACACATGAGCAACATTAAGTGGACTTTGTAGGATACATATATGTGTATGTGTACATGTACATGTGTGTATTGTACGCATGCATGTGTGTATGTTAAATTAATAAAGAAGATAGATCAATAATTTGGGATAATTTAGTTGGGGTATGTGGAAGAGATGGAGGGAAAAAGAAAGTGGAAATGGCATAAAAGTAGTAGTAGTAGTAGTATATGAAATTCTTTTAAAATTTTAAATTAAATATGTAGTCTTTATAAATTCAAAAAATAATCTTTGTGCAGACTTAAAAGGCAGTCAATGGAATGGGAAAATATTGGCAAACTATTTGTCCAATAAAGACAGTATACAGAATATATAAGGATCTCAGAAATCAATAGCATGAATAAAGAGAAAACTTGAATAGAAACTTGTCAAAGAATGGGAGGCTGGTCAGGGGGTCATGGAAGGGTGGGAAAGAGGGAACTGGGATTGATATATAAAATAAGAAAAGTAAATAAATACATTTTAAAAAATGAAATACCAAAAAAGAAAGTATACAGATGACTGATAACCATAGGACATGCTCCCTGGAGTTACTTCTCTTTAGGGAAGAGCAAGGGACAACCACAGAGACAGATTCAAATCTACAGACTTTCTCTTCTGTGGTTCAGCTAGGGCAACTCTAGTGTACTAATTGGCATCTTCAACAGTATTTCACGAAGCTCTGTATCCTGGAAAATCCAAAAGCAGATCATCTATAGCGTCTGTGGAATTCTATCTCTGGCTTATGAAATTGTGCCTTCTCTTGTATGTTCACATAGCCTAGAGATCATCCACTTCACTCTTCTTATGAGACATTCAGCCCATTATGCAGGCTCCACTCATCTGACCCCATTAAGCCTAGCTACCATCAAGGCTATCTGTCCTTCCTAATATCATTATTCTAGAGATGAAAGTTAATGTGTGGATATGTAAGCCATAACAGTTAATAACTTTAAAAATGTATTTGTGAAAATGACACACACAGGTGATGATATGGGGATATTGTGATCTTTTCTGTGTATTTTATGATCATCTAGATTGGTACAACCACTAAAGAAAATAGTCTGGCAATTTCTCAAAAAAATAAGTGTCAAATTTCCATACTGCCCAGCAATTCTACTTCTAGAAATGTGCCCAGTATAAATGTAATGAGTTAAGCCATCCATTACCATACAGTCACAGAGAGAGTTAGCTCAAAACGATTCCATCTCATAATATTAAAAGAATTGCCATTTTGGTTTCATCTCTGTTGCTATGGTTAAGCATTCTTCCCAAAAGCCACTTTAAGAAAAGGATGGTTTATTCGGCTAACATTTTCAGGTCATAGTCTATCCTTGAGGGAAGGCAGAAATGGAGTTCAAGCAGAAACTTGAAGGAAAAACTGTGGTTGAACACGAACTGCTGGCTCACTTGCAGACTCACACTCTGCAAACTTTCTTATCCAATCCAGAAATACCTACCAAAGGGATGGTACCACCCACAGTGGGTTGGGCCATCCTACATTAATCAGCAATCCTTCACAGACATGTCCTTAGGCCAATCTGATCTACACAATTCCTCTGTTGAGACTCTGCCATCTGACAATAGTTAAATATGACCAGGAAAACTAATTATAGTAACACTGGTCTCTATTAATAAAAATTATTTTTAAAAAGGATATTCTGGAAGGCATGCATGTGTGTGTTCAGGCATTCACAGTGTGGTTTAAAGGAGTATCTTAGACATGTGGTACGCAAGAAAGTACCAACAATTCCAGGAGATGGTTACAGAGTGTGTTTGACATGTTAGTATCTTAGTAGAAAATTATTAAAGTGTATTTAACTGATTTCTTATTATTGTTTCACAGAAAGGTAAGTCTTTCAAAGTTGTTGACAGGAAGGATTCATGCCTTTTTCTTCTGTAAAGAACTAAGCATTAGCTGGGTGTTGTTAGTGCGTGCCTTTAATCCCAGCACTCAGGAGACAGAGGCAGGTGGATCTCTATGAGTTTGAGACCAGCCTGGTCTACAGAGCCAGTTCCAGGTCAGGCTCCAGTGCAATACAGAGACCCCCCTCCAAAAGAACTAACCATTAGTATCAAATAATATTAATTTAGTTTCTGAAATGGAGTCTGGATGTTGGGTACACTTTCTCAATGAGTACCCAATACAACTCAAGTGATGTTTATTATCTAACATTTGTTGAAAACAAACATGTACATAAAGGCTACCTCACTTCTTTTCTTGAATATGGCAGTAGTAAGCTAGGAAATTCCTCTAAACAATGTCTTTTCCTGTGAGTTTTCTTCATCTACTATTACATGAGAAATACATTTAATGGAAAACTATTGGTAGATAGTCTTGTAAAGGATGAGCTATTGAAAACTGGTGCATTGATTAGTAGGTGGTGTGTGTGTGTGTGTGTGTGTGTGTGTGTGTGTGTGTGTGTGTAGTGTTAGAATAGGAAACTGGGTGTATAGTCATTCTTCAGCATCCAAAGGACATTTATTTCAGGAATTTCCTCCTTTCAATAAGTTCATATAATTTATATACATCCTCCTCTATACTGTAAATCAACTGTATAGAGAGCATATATAGAGAGAACTGACACAGAGTAGATACCATATAAGTAAGTGTTATTCTGCACTGTTTGGAGAACAATGACAAGAAAAATGTCTGTGTTCAGTGCAGATGGAATTCTTTCCTGTGGTTAACTGACTCCTAAATATTGAAACTACAGCTATGAAGAACTGCCTGTATTCTTGACTAATTTGCCTTGATTTTCATGGAAATGGTACCTGAACTCTGCTTGATTTTCCTTTTCTCTGCATTGCCACTTTAGAGAGCTTAAGCTCTCCAAAACCCACTAGAGTTCTATTAACATAGTGGACCCTGGGCAGCTGTCCATTTCCCCCAATTCCATGGACATCTCTAGTTACAGTGCAGTCAGAGTCCCTTGAGGTTTCTACTCACTTGTTGCTATAGAAACTGACTGCACGATCTAAAAACCTTAGGAAAAATGCCTGAAGGTTTGAGACTTTGCTTCAGCTCCAAAAATAAACTTTCCTTGGCATAACCATGTATGTCTTTAAAAATTAACTAATTTATGCATTATAGAATATACGATATTCAATAAAAAATTAATCCTCTCTATCCAAACTGATGAAGACCCTACTTTGAGTATTCATTTCTCCTCATATCCAAGTGATTTATTAAATTGAGAGATGCTGAGTCTGAGAAATCAGTGCACTTTCAATTCTGAGAATTTTCTCAGAAGGGATTTTAGTTTCTCAGACAGAAAAAAGATGCATTTACAAAGCTGTCTCCATTTCCAATTATATCTAAACATAAGTTAATACCAAGGGATGGATTAGTTTTCAACTGTTGCTGTTAACAGATGACCACAAACTGGGTGCCTTGAAACAATAAAAACGTACTATCTTATAGTTCTGTAAATCCCAATTTCAGTGTGAGTCTTGCCAGGCTAAGATTCCTGTGCCATCAGGGCTGGACTTCTTTCTTAAGCTTTGGAGGAGAGTCAATTCCTTTGTCCTTTCCATCTTCTACACCAGAGAATATCCATGTTCCTGGGCTCCTGACCTCTTCCTCTGCTGTTAAAGCCAACAATGCTACACATCTCTGACCTTTGTTTCATCATTTTAGCTTTTTTTTCTGCTCCTAGCCAGATCAAAGATTCATTTTTAAATGTTTAAACCTCAGTGTCATTTCCAAATACCCTTTGACATTAGTTAACACTGTTGCAGTCTTTTCTAGATTAGGAGGAGTTATATGTATATAACTTTTATAGAATATCATATATATAAATATTATTTCTCATAAAATATTTGTATCAAACACATGATTATGAAAAACTAGGGATGGTAAGGTGTAAATAGAAATGGGAATAATATGGCATATGGGAAGACAGTTAAAAGCAGCTAGGGATGTATGAAAAAGCCATATGGAAACATTACTTTATAAAGTAAATTAAAAATATTGACTTGAAAAAAGACTTTGCATGACAGTACCATGCATAGATGTATAGTGCTGATCCCAGGAGCCATGGCTTATTAAATGAAAACCCTAGTGCCAGATACAGGATACTTCCCTAGGAGTAGTTGGCTATGAAGGCCACAGAACTCCTTGTACACACACACACACACACACACACACACACACACACACACACACAATGGGTTATGGTTACTGTCAATGGTTGTCCACCAGAACTGGATGGCAATAGTCTATTTTTGAAGCTATCACATATCATGGCTGCAGAATGAAAGAATCCAGACTGGAAGTGAACTGAAAGCTTTCTCCCTGCTACTAATCTCTATTGGTGACAGAAGTTGCTATGTGGGCACTTGAGGAAGAAGAGCTAGCAATAGTCTTCCCCATGTTTAACCCTTGCATGCTATAATATCAACTTGCAAAGCAAGGGCCTCTTAATGATGCAATAATGATATGATGATTACAGGGGAAACCAACTTATTTCTGATTAGATCTGAGGACTGCCTAAAGGAGTTCATGCCTAATCACAAAGGTTCATAGCTGGGAAGACTTATAAGCTCTAGGATTGAACCTACTGTTATTGTTTGCTAAAGAGCATGTTAATTGTCTCTAAATATTTTTGTTTATACCAATAGACTATTGTTATTCTAGGTATTAATTTATTTTTAAGTAAAGCTTCTCTTTTTGCTGCAAACAGGACTTAGGCTGGAGAGATAGCTCAGTGGTTAAGAGCATTGGTTGCTCTTCCAGAGGAACTGGGTTCAATTCCCAGCACACACATGGCAGCTCACAATTGTCTGTAACACCAGTTTCAGGGTATCTGATGAACCTCATACAGACACACATATAGGCAAAATACCAATGTTCACAAAAATAAAAATAAATTGTTTTTTAAAGTTGTATTAAGCAGTATCTAATGCAAAGATTTATGGCTGGTCAGGATGCTAAGAACTGGTCAGTGTTGAATGCTCATGATTAAACAGGATATCTGTATCTCTCCCCTAAGATCCAGTGAACATTAAGACAACTTCATACACATGCCTGCATGAGGGCTCCCGACTAAAATGATTAAAACTAATAGGTCACTAAGGGAAAACAAAACAAAAGACACAAAAATGGGATGGGTGGAAGGAAAGCAGTGGGTGTGGGAGAAACATGAGATGGTAGAAAACTGAGTGTGACTGTAATAATATATACACATATGAAGTTATATATTACAAACATCTACAAAAGTATCAAATATATATAAAACTGTCAAATATCATTTTGATGGCTACTCTTAGTTGTCAACTTGACTTCATCTGGAATTAACTAAAACTCAAATGGCTGGGTACACCTGTGAAGAATGTTTTTATTAATAAAATCATTTGAAGTGGGAAGATCCATTTTTATCTGGAGCATTTCAGGCGGGACGATCCACCTTTTATCTAGACCAAACCTTCTTATGGCAGCCTACATGAAGGATATGGAAGAAGGAAGCTTTCTCTCTGCCTTCCTGCTCTTGTGGGCATGTCTTCTCTGGCAGTAGAGCCTACTCCTTGGGGATCCCAGAATATACTGAAGACCAGCTGAGACATTCAGCTTCATGAACTGAAAAACTATTGAATTCTTGGACTTTCCATTGGTAGGTAGCCATTGTTAGACTAGCTGGACCACTTCTAAGCCATTTTAATAAATCTTGTAGATAGGTGTAGATAGATAGATAGATAGATAGATAGATAGATAGATAGATAATAGTCAAATAGGCAAACAGAAAGATTCTAGATACATAGGATATAGATTCATTCTATAGGTTCTGTTTCTCTAGAGAATCCTGACTAATATAATTATATATGTGTGAAATTGTCATATATATTTGTATAAAAGAATGTGTTATATACAATTGTTAAAACTTTAATATGTAATATATGAAACTGTCATGTAATATGTATGTATAAAATTGTCAAAGGACAATTAATTTAATGACTTGGAGAACTTGAACAAGCAAGTTAAATGGATAATAATCAAAGATTGTTGGTTATGTCAGATCTTTCTGTTAGATCCTTCTTTCAAACATTCTACCTGAGCTATGCCACTTAGTCTCAAAAGGTGGATGAAAGGTACAAAGTCAGAGAGGATACTCCAGAAATAGTTGAGGAAAACAGACATCAATGCAAGGATTTTTCCCAGACAGAGGTGGTGGAAGTGGCAATTCACCAGAGAAAACACAGCAGCCATGATGCATGTGGATTAAGTGAGTTCTCCCAAGAACTTACAGGTTAAAACCCTAATACCTATTATTAAAGTACTTGAAGATGAGGTTCTGGGATGCCTATCATCTGCTTTTCTACAACTAGAACCAAAATATCCAACACTTACAACTTAGAGAGAGGAAAGATCTGTGTTAGCTTGCAATTTGATAGGGTTAACCCCATGGGCATTTGGTTCTGCCATTCTGGGCCCATGCTGAGGCAGAACATCATGGGGTGGGCAATGGATGGGGATTTTTCACCTCATGGTGGACAGAACTATGAGAGAGAGAGGGGTGGAGGACAGAAAGAGGATTGGGCAAGATATACCTTCAAAGACCTGCCTTTAGTATCTTACTTCCTAGACTCAAGCTTTACCTCTTAAAGGCACTAATATGTATCAAACCATCCAACCAGCTGTGAACCAAGTGTTTAATATATGATGTGTGGCACACACATCATACTCAAACCACATCAGGAATTAATTAGGTCATGAGTATGAGGCCTCATGGTCGAATTAGCAGCACTGTAAGAGATGAGAGATGAAATTCTCAAATTCCCTTTCATTGCTTCCTCCCCACATGAGGGCGCTGCATGGAGAAATCTGCCTGAAAACCAAAGGATGCCTTATCAGGGAATAGGCCAAAACCTTGATCTTATACTTCTCAGGCTATACAGCTATTATAGGTACATTTCTGTTGTTCAGTCCATGAAGACTGTAGTGTTTTGTCATAGAAACCTAAACTGACAAAGACAATATTCAAATATATGTGCAACAAATGACAGAAGCAGAGACAAATGAAACAACATCAACAGAACTAGAAGAAGAAGTAGGCAAACCTACAGACAGGAACTAATAATTAGCATTAAATCAGTGGGAGAAATCCAGAATTAATTTGAAAATATTACCCATACTACAAAACAAGTCAACTTAACTGGAACCCCATATTTAACAAGTAAAAGAACCATAAATCTTACAACTAACTCACCAAAATAGACTGTGTTATATACACGTCTCAACACATACCTCTCCACTAATATAAGAAACAAGCCTGCTCTAAAAATGCATTTAATTAAATCTGCAACTGAACGACATTAAGATTCCAAATACTACTTAGACAATATATTTCTACATAATCCATGCATCAATAAGAAAACAAAATATATGGGAAATTTAAAAACAGTTCAAAAAGAGCACAGTTAAAATACAAAATATATGGTAGTCACAAGAGATGCCTCATGGGGAAACATAGCTTTAAATGCTCATGTGAGAAAAGAAATGTTAAAATCCATGATAGATACTACATTCTACCTCATAAAATAAGAAAATAGAGAAAAACTACACTCAAAGTGTAAGGAAGGAAATACTAGAGATTATAGCAGAAGCAACAACGACAAATCACAAACTCTCAGTACCTCAACACTGTTTCTGTTAGTGTTTCCAATTGTTAGGTTTGTGCTTCCTGCTCCTGTAAACTTAGTTGGTACAAGACCAGAGACTGTTCCTGGAGATAGTGCATCAGATCCCAATGAACTGGAAGCTATGACATAATTTGACCATCTGGTTAATCCATAAAGTAGTTAAACCAATGAAGAATGTTACTATGGTGATGGGAGCACTCACTGCTGGCTACTATAAGGAGCCTGGACGTCTGCTCTGCCGAATCTATCTAGGAACGCAGAGACTCCTTGGAGCATCCTTTGGCCATCTCTGTTCAGCAGCACTGAGCAGGCCATGAAGGCCACAACAAAGGCTCAAACCACTCAGTGACACCTGGATCATTCCTACCAGGGAGGGAACCCAAGCTGGCCCAAGTGCTCTATGGAAGTAAGGAGAAACAAGTGTGTGTTCTGGAGGATTAGGAGGATAAGTAGCAAACAGGGCCTCAGGAGCAGCGAGTCTTAGACTTTTTACATTTTTGTTTTAAATCTTTGTGGACTTTTGGATAGCTGCTATGGAAGAGGAACCTTGAGATAGATGGAACTTGAAATTAAAATGAGGGCATGGGCAGCTCTGAAGGGGAAACTGTTAGTGACTTTTGTTTGTGATACTTCACACTCTCCAAGCCCCATCTCCTATCCCAACACTGCGACAGAGTCCCCAAGAGAGCGTGACTAGACCTGCACAGTTCCTTGCTCTCCTCCTACACTCACCCCTCCCTTCTGTCCCGGGGTTCTTGCTGTCACAGCTTTGGGCTTTCTATAGAAACATCTTTATCACTCAATGTCAGAAGTGTGGAGAGAGAAGGCCGATAGGAATATCTTTGGGCAATGGGGAAAGGCTCATAAATAATACCTGCTTCCAAAGCTGAGGGTATAGCTCCATTGGTAAAGTGATTGCCACCCAAGCCTAGCACCTAAGTGCCATCCCCAGCATCCATATAGAAGCTATGTACACAGGCATGCGCTTGTAATCCCAGAACTGGGAGGGAAAGACAGGTCAATCCCTGAGCCTTGCTAGCCAGCCAGTTTAGCCTAATCAGCGAGCCTCAGCTCCCACTGAGGGAGCCTGCAACAAAATCAAGACAGCTTCTTCCTGAGGAATAACACTTGAGGCTGGCCTCTGACCTCCAACACTCATACACACATGAACACATATCTAAACATACAGAGTAGAGGCTCCTTCTTGTTTCATAAAGAACTGTGAAGCATGTTTAAACCTCAGGAGGTTCTGGATGACAGAACATGCAGCCATCAATTTAATAGAAGGCCTGCCCTGCTGAATTGTCTCTTCTGGTTCCCTCCTCCAGCTCTTTTCTTTGGGTCTCCTCCCAAATGAATTTTTCCCATGTGTCTTTGTCCTTGCTTTGAGGAAAATCCATTTGGGACACCAATCTTCGTACCAGAGTATTTATTTCCCCTGGCCACACAGAGTTGTGGCAACTCTTCGTGTCTTTTAGAAAGGATTCAATACAACTTGGAGTCCACGCATTTTGGATAAGGCCAGCCCCGCCCCCTTGGGAGAATAAAGGCTGGCAATTTTCCCTAGGGAAGATGTCCTTCTAAGGGGCTAATGGCCCCTTCTTGCCCACAGTTCCTTCTCTTTGGGAATTATATTTCTTTGAAACAGACAAACAAACAAGCCAAACTTTAACTCTTCTAGAAAGGTGCCTGGTGAACATAAAGGTTTATCAAACCGCGTTACCCTAAGATGATCCTTCAACCCGTCACTTTCTCTCTTTTATTTTCTTTGCCGTTTCACAGTCTCAGAACCATGTTTTTCCTCTTTTTAAATGGCAGACTGTTTTCTTTGGCACAACCCCAGACTACAGCAATAGTTAAACTCGCCACTATGTGAAAGATCTGTATTTGTTTAGAATTTACTCAGAAGGCCGTGAGAGCAAGCGACCTGGATTTTAGAAGCAGCCCCAGGAAATTCACAGGATTTTCTTTCCTGTCTTCTTGCCAGGATGCTAACTTTTCTTTGGCCAATGGCAAGCTGAAGCAAGGTCACGATTTATGCTAGCTAGGCTCGCCTGAGCTATCAGCCCCCTTGCTTTCTCTCTTACCCTTACAGTACACATAGCAATCGGTGACAGGAAAATGACAGCATTAGCTTAGGCTTCCACATGACAGATGAGACAAATTATCCTCCCAGACTTATTTTGGAGGGACATATAACCTAGCAAAGAAAAGGAATTGACTCTGCACCTATACATCCATCATTCCTTGAAGAGTGGATCCAATCCAGGTAAGAAAACTAAATGAGCTACACAGGAATACTGCAACTGACCCACGAAGGACAAAGGAGAAAGCTGGAGCAGGAGGCTCAGAAGTGAGCTTCAAGGCTGACGGAGACATTTGAACAATGAGTAGCTCACATCATGTGATGAAAAGTGGTGGTGTGATTTCCAACTTACAAAAGGTTAGAAATCCAGATTCCTTATCTCGGAAGGAACGCAGGAGTGACACTGACCTTTGGTTTGGAGACAGAGGTCAAAGGTAGAATTTGGTCCACTTTTAGCTTCATTATCAAAATGAAAATGTTTTCTTAGCATGGCAAATGATGTTTAGAAACATTCATAAATATAGAGCATGCCTGGTGTTGACTTTGTCCACTTGACTCTCAGTTATTAAGAAAAGCTGCCAGGTTTCTGAGGCACAGGGTTCAAATGCTGGCACTAGGCATGGGAACCTCTCTGAAATTTGCCTTTAGGATGCTTTGGTTGTAGAAGCTCTGCTTCTTATTCCCTTATTTTTTTTCTCGTATTAAACAACACTTTGTACTTTCTTCCTGGACAGTAAATAACTGGGTTCTGCAGCATCGCTAGTCAATCCCCAAGGATCTGCTCCACAAATTACCTTCAAGGCTGTTTATTTTGCTATATCTTCTCCAGGATACAGGGAATAACAGACATTGCTTTTGTTCAGGCTGACTTATCATTTCATTTTTCTTTGCTGTCTTCTACCTCACAAGAAAGGTTGATGATTGAGGTTTTATTCTAAAGGCTTTTGTTTTGGTTTTGAGATGATGCCTGTAGATTGGGCTTATATGGCTAGCCAATGATGAATTTTAACTCTTCATCATCTGCCTCTATCTCCGGAGTGCTGGGGTAATAGTTGTGCACCACCATGTCTAGCTTCTGCAGACTGAAGTTGGGGCTCTGTGCATGCTAGCCATACTGACTGAGCTATGTCACCAGCCCCATCCTAAAGATAATTAAAATATGAACAAGTCCAACAGATGATGATTTTTTAAAAAGTTGCCAATCTTATGGAGAGCAGAGTTATACAGGAAAGAAGGGAAAGGGTGCAGAATGGAGGAAAGAAGGAAGCAAGGGAGGGAGTCGGGGGAAGGAATGGGTAAAATTTCCCAGGTTCCATTTCTTAAAGTAAGATTATAAAGAATAAAAAGTAGCGAGCACGTGTTCATTACTTTTGACTAAGATCTCTTTAGGAAATATGTTGCAGCTATAGACAGAAAATTGCTATCTTGATCTTTATTTCATAAGAATAACAATCGTTCCACATTTAAAAATGAAATCATATTTTTAGAACATATGGTTTTGGTTGAGTAAGTCCAACAGTTATGAATCTACTGACATTCATGAATCTATGAATCAACTTTGGTTGAACTATTGTGCATTATGTAGGCAGAATGGCTGTTTGAAAGAACTTTCCATTTTCAGATGCAAGAATAGGCATTTGTACATATGCAAAGTTGACACTGGTCTGTTGCCCAGTTGGTGACTATGATAAGAGGCACCTTCCTCTCTGATCATCATCAGAACATCAGCATTTTCTGAGTCTTGAACAATATGTATTCTGCCTACAACTTACCTTCTTGGCTTCCACGGAGTATGTAATTATCTCTGTTCTATCTACGTGCTTCAACTTCTACCATCCTCTCCTTTAATGGATTTTTCCCCTAATTTTTTGTTGTTTTTACATTTTAGGTGTTAGCAAAACAAAATAGAAAACCCATAAATCTTACCATCTCCACCAAGGATAAATACAAGAACATCCCAGCCGTCACTGTTAAGATCCAGTCTTGGACATGTGGATCAGCAGACACTGAGAGACCAATGTATAGTCCTATGAAGGCAGTCAGGGCACTTATAAAATTCATCAAGATGGCAGTCCTGACAGAGAGTCCAGAGCTTAAGAGTACAGCAAAATCTCCTGGAATTTGGTTGGGGAGGACGGGACATCACCATTACTTATTTGAAGGTGCTTTTGACAAATTCATGTACTACTAGTTTGTTTTGACTTAAGCAAATGGAACTGATTTACAGAGTAAAAATGAATAATCAATTAGTGAAGCACAATCATCTACATCTATCTCTGGGGATCCCTGCTGAGTTGAGTTGAATCTGTTCCTTTCCTAGAAATGAATCTATTCCTTTTCCTAAATATAGCCTTTCCAGAGAGGTCTGTGACACCTCCAATCTCTGATATCCCACAGTATTTTCAACTCAAAAAAATGCAAACTAAAGGTACCCTCTAGCCTGGAGTTTCTCAGTTCATTTCTGTTGTTGCGTTAGCTTGCATCTTTGACAGGAGAATCGTGATGCTACACGCTTACATGACTTACTTATTTAGGGTCTGTTGTAGGGAAAGAGAAAAACTGCTTAATCAGAGATTTTTAAATCCTTGAAAAGTTGATTTGAAAAACAAAATTTCTCTTTAGAAAATGATTTTCTACAATGGCTAGAGAATACCATCCTTTTTCTTTCCATACCTTTGTGCCAGAGATGAATATTCTATCTGCAAAACTAGAATGTCTATTTCTCAGTCTTCATCACCAAACGGAGGCTGAAATTGAATATAGATAACATGTGGGGCTCCATTCCCTAATCCATTGTGTAACTGGTCCCAGAAATAGCTTGTGATGCCACCATACTGGCCTGCTTCACACTGCTATACCACTCCATGATTTGAGGTTGAGGGTCAAGTACCATCCATACCACTAGAGAAATAGCTCAGCACATGACCATAGGGTTTGATTCACAGAGCCGTTAAATTTTAATGGGCTCAGAAGGGACCTTGGCTAAAATGAGTCAATAATAACTTGGTAATGAGACTTTGGGGAATGGACACAAGACAGCAAGGGTGGCCCATGGGAAAACACGAACTTGAAATTGAAAGCAGAAAGAATGAGCCTGTCCTAGATTTCTCTTTCTTGCTTTGGTTAAACACTCTGACTGAAAACTTAGGGGAAGAAAGGCTTTGTTTTGTATTATATTTCCATGTCGTCTATCACTGAGGGAAGTCAGGGAAGCAACTCAAGCAAGACCTTGAAGCAGAAAGCTTGGAAGGGTGCTGCTTGCTGACTCACTCAAGTTCATGCTTAGCTAGCTTTCTTGTACAGCTTAGGACCACCTGTTTAGGGAATGGTTGCCCACCAGGATCAAGGCTTTCCTAGCTCATCACTGAACAATGAAGACAATCCCTCATAGACATGCCCACAGAACACCAATCTCATCTAAATAATTCCTCAATGTATACACTCTTCTGAGGTGGCTCTAGGCTATGTCAAATTGATAATTAAAGCTAATTGGATGGAGGCCTCTCTCTAGGACACCTGTATAGGCAGAACCCTCTCCACTAATTCTAGGTCTGTTTCTGATATCCCTGTCTTATTCAATCTTGGCTCAAGGAAGCAGGATTGGTATTCAAGGTTACTAAGTTTATACAGTAAAGAATCTTCTACATAGCTAATACCATATACTTGTTGCTTTCATTTTATACTTAGCTTTAATTATTCTTTATTAATCAGGTTGATTCATACTTTTAACTTAAATGTTTTTGGTCTCACATGCCCATTTTCTGACACAATGGTTTCCCTCTTAACATGTTTACTATATTCAACATGCAAAATTTTGTGGTCTTGGCCAAGGTTCTTTGAATGAGCCTTTTCTGAACGACTCTCTTCTGTACTAAGTTAGCTGGGATCTGCGGGGCATGATTCTTGACCATGGAAAGAAGGTAAGAGGCCCCTTGAGCTTTATCTAAAGGTATGATGTATTTGTTTATGGTTTAAATAAATAAAAAATTGAAAGTTATTGAAAAATAATGTCTCCATGTTTTAAAGTCTAGAGAAGAATCCAAGCAAACTATTACTGGGGATGTACTAGGACACCCTCAAGAAGCAGGAACACTTACCCATCTCATGGGGAATTTCATGACACAAAATAGCAATTGTTGTGGTCACTCCTGACTCCAATGAAGAAGAGAAGGCTGTCCCTATTACAAGACCATCTGCAAAATTGTGCAGGCTATCCCCAACAAGTATCATGACTGCCAATAAACTGATAGTTTTGCCTAAAGAGCCAAATGAAGGAGTGAAAAGTATTAACAAAAGCACTACAGATGTCATGGGTTCCTTCCCATCCAAGCCTCTTTCCCATCCACTGTGACATTCTTACATTGCACCTCATTAAACAGCCCTATTATATTCTACTTTAAAGACAAGCCAGAACCCAAAATTAAATGTGGTACCAAATAAACTTGAAATAGTCACTATGTTTTTAACTACTTTGACCAATTATAAAATAAACTTTGTGCTGACGTTTGGTTTCTTCCTTATATTGAGCTAAGCTGTGATGATTTGAATGAGAATTGGTCCCCAATTGGTGAAACTGCTTTGTTGGAAGGTGTGACTCCACTGGTGGAAATGACATTGAGGACAGGCTTTGGGGTTTCAAAAGTCTTGTTTCATTCTGGGTGTCCCCTCTACCTACTACCTGTGGATTGAGATATGAGCTCTCGGTTGTTCCTGCCATCACGTTTTCATCATGGTCTCTGACTTCTGAAGCCACAAGTACAACTTAATGCCCTCTCTTACAAGTTGCCTTGGTCATGGTGTTTTGTCATAGCAATAGAAAAGTAACTAATACATATGCCAAAGCAGTGCTTCAACCCCTTAAAACTCTCCCTATCTTTTCTGCCAAGGTCTTTGTAAGGCATTCTAAGATAACTTAAGAAGCCTGCTGTGTGCAGGATGCTGGTGAGTCTCACATTGTTCATTTGTTGAAACTTGACTTCTGATGTGCTGTGAGGCAATAGAGCCTTGAGGAAGCTGTTAGGTGATGAGTTAGGGCTAATCTTGCCATGTGAAGGCACAGTGAGAAGATGCCATCAGTGAACCAGAAAGGGGGCCCATACCTCACCTTGACTTTGACCTTTCAGGTTCCAGGCACTGGAAACAAAATTTCTATCATCTATCAATGACTCGTGTATAGAAGTTTGTTAGAGCACAGCCATGTTAGCAGATTGAGTCAACTCTCCCTATTGGGTACCACTGGTGTGACCCTGATGCTCCTGCAGCAGTCTGCTCATTATACTTTCCAGCATCATGAGATCATTGTGATGCCTGATCTGACTGGTGTTAATGACTCTCCTAAACTGCCTTATTTGCTCCCCAACTTTGCCTGCAACAAAATCACAATCAACTCTTCCAGCTCCCAAATTATCTTTATAGCAGTTACTCACTGCACCTGTCTTTCTGAAAAATAACTTTCAGTACCAGACCAGTTAGATACTGAACAAAATAAAGAGAAGTTTTCATTTACATAAGATTATATTATATTATGCTTGCTATCTGTTTAGTAATTGATGAAAAAAAATGATCATAATGGGTTTGAGTTTTAATAAAAAGAATTTCTATTTTAAAAAAGCAATTGCAGAATGAAACCCAATTATGGACTTGAGCAACTAACAAAAAGTACTTTGAGAATAATAATTGTTCTGACAGTAAGATACCTAGGTTATTTCAGTTAATAGGAATGGACATCTACCAACTACCATAGTCTATAACTTCATTATGCAGCTTCAAATATGCTGTGAAAGAGATGTAAGTAGTATCTGTTGTTACTATTAGAGAAGAATATATTTTCTGAATAATTGTACTTAGTATAAATAGGGATAGGTTATTTTCTTGGTCATTGGACATTTATGATCTACAAATGAGAAACACTGTGGTATTTTATAATAAGAATGTGTTTTGACGCACTGTATATTTAATTAAGTGATTAACAAAGTTCAAAATTTCAATCAAGAGACAGCTAAATTGACGTGTTACATAATTGGTCTGTGAAGTTTATTTCTAAAGTTCTTACTTGTTTAGAAATATTAAGAATTAAATTAATGTGCAGTGTATATAGTTCAGTGGTAGAGCTCTTGTCTACCATGTATGAGGGACTAGGTTTAATCTCCAGTCTGAAAAAGAAAAATATAGAACAAACGTACACCTTTTTTAGAGTTTACTAACTTATTTAATCCATTGTTAAAACTAGAAAAAGTTCAGGAAGTGATATTAAACATGGAGAAAAATATCAAATTTTTAAATTCAGGAGGTTCATTTCAACATTGCCTGAAAACTCCAAGATTCTAATGACACTGTAATATCACTTAGCTGTTCCCGCCAGCTTTCAAGAACAAAGTTGCTTTTTACAAAATAATTGAATTTAATGTGATATATCATAGCACAGCTGCCTGCAAATAAAACCATGTTTTCCTTATGCCTACATTTAGTTCTGATACTGATAGAATACATTCAAATGAAGTATTTTCAGTACTCTAGTCCTGTCTAGGAAACTGCATGACCTATTTTCATTGTCTATTACTTAATCATCTCTGGTTTCAGGCTTCTAAATGTCACAATATGGAAATGTAAGAAGACATAAGGTAAATACACACATTTGCATGTAAACTACAAACAACACACCATGCATCTATGCATATTCAGCAAGACCATTTACACATTTAACAAAAGATAAGCATTTTCTGGCAATTTAATATACTTGACACCAAAATATAATATTTCACCTTTGTTCATGTACCTGGCAGTCTTCAGTGTCATGCATGCCTGAACTATCTGAGATTTTCCACCATGAAACATGGGCTAGAACTAATCTGATTTGGGTTTTGTTTATTTAAATCAGACTGTAGAGAGGATTTTCACATCCTGTCTTTTGAAATACAAGTTGAGTACATGAAAGAAGTGATCACATAACCAAAGCTAACTCAGTGTTTTCCTAGCAAATAACAGCTGACTTTTCTAATTTGGATTTGCTCACTGTTCATTCTGCATGCCAAGCTTGATACCTGAAGTGGGTTGATTATTTCCATGAAATGGCTGTTGCTCCCTGGTGTGGTTTCCACATTCTACTCCTTATTGACTTGGCTATATCCCCCTTTCCCCTTTTTCCTTTATTTCAAAAGTAAAAACAACAATGCCTGACATAGACACGCTATGTGCCAAGTACCCTAAATTTATACTGGAACTAAAAATTATACAAGGATTAAAAAATATCCTTGACCTGTAGAAATGGCTCAGCAGTTAAGAACTTCAGCTACTCTTCTAGAAGACCCAAGTTTGATTCCCAGTGCCTACAAGCTGGCTTACTACCATCTTTAACTCCAGTTCTACAGGATCTGATACTCTCCTCTGACCACCAAGGGCACTGTACTCATGAGGAGCACAGACATGCATGCAAACAGATATTCACATAAAATGTTTATATTCATATAAAATGTTTAAATATATTTACAAAAGAATTAAGCAACATCCTGGAAGCATAATGGTATGGTACAGAATATGAAACTACATATTTTAAATCAAATTTGTAAATTAGACTACTTTACAGATCAAGTAATATCATAACATCTATAGTAGTAATATGTGTTTACTCATTTTAGTATTTACATTCCAAGCTACATAGCAAATTACAGACAATGAGCATGTGGTTATTCTGTTCTCCAGGACATACACAAAGCCTAAAGCATGGTATATTTTCAGACTATTTCATCCATGCTGATGATCAAATTCAGGGCCACATACATGGTGCCATTTCAGTGACAGTGTCACAAATGAGATAGATCATGAGAGAAAATAAAAATGTAATTCTGCCTCCATAAGTAATAGTGAATTAAAGGTCTGGAATACCATAGAAGTTTAATTTTAAAAGAAGCCTAGAAAATAATTCACATGTACACTAATCAAAGATGTCAGAAAGTGGCATTAAGTAGTTGAAGAAACCAATTATAAAGAATGGAATAAAGTTAATATTGGTATTTGGTGTTCTTAGGAGGCAGACAAGAATGGGTACTTAACAAAGATCTTAATGCAAGCCTTTACATCATGAAATAAAAACACACTATTCAATCTTGTTGGCTTTGACATATTTGTTTAAGAAAAGATATGACCTTTTCCCTGTGTCACTTTTTATCTTTAAATTTTTTAACTGTGTAAAATTGGAACTTACATTTTCTGTTTGAAGTTGGCACATCACCAATGGGGAGCTCAGCAGTGTGTGAATCTTCTGGGCCTTTCTATGTTAATTTAAAATAGAATTAATAAAAAGTGAGCAACTGTCACATTAGTTGAAACCTGAAACTAAGTTATATTGACACTTAAAGACGTTTTACTACTCTAGATACATATTAGAACTGCCACCTTACATATATGACATACAAAGTAGAACAAGGTCACCTCACCCAAATGTCCCACCCCAGTGTGGATTATAACTTCTCCTTAGCTGCCTAAATGGAATACTACCAAGGATACATTTTATTCACTACTAAATGTTTCTTTTAACAAGTATTTGCATATAATTCTATAGCCAAAGTCATGGAAACTGACAATTTAATGTGTTGCAAAACTTTCAGGTATCACTGTCATTGTCACATAAAAGTAAAACTAAAGTTCACAGGTTAAAGTAACAGCAGCTGTTAAAAGGATGGGCTATTTGGGGAGAAGCGGGGCTGAGAAAAGAGGGAAAGACTACAGGACATAGCATATCTGTTTCCTTGAAATAAATGAGTAAAGAAAAAAAGCCAACATGCTAATTATACCTTATCCAGACATGCACAAGCTTTATGGTTCTACCAAAAGATATAAATTCAAATTTATGGAATTTAGAGGCAAGGCTCTAAGACCTCTTATACATGAGGAAAAATAATGAAGTTTCCTTCTTCTACCTACACTCTCCAAAATGAAGAGGAGGGAAAAAAAATCAAACCCACAAAGAGTCTGATATGTTAGGAAAAGAAGTATCCTGATATTTCAAAACCCATTAAGTCATTTTCAGAGACTTACTTTCAAGGATGGTGGAACTACAAATCCGTCATTTCAACCCAAATAATAAAGCCAACAGGAATAAGATATTTCAGACTAATCATAACCTTAGGTTATCCTCTTTCACATCACATTTTAATGTACCTGAACAATAAATATACTAAAGCATTAAAATAGTTTCTATTTCATTAATTATTATTATTATTATTATTATTATTATTATTATTATTATTATTATTATTATTTAGTATGCTCTTCTGAGACAAGGTCTCACTATGTAGGATATCCAGGAAATCATTATGTAGACCAAGCTGGACTTGAACTCAAGGAGGTGTACCTGCTTCTACCTTTCTAGTGGTGGGATTAAAGGTGTGCACCACCATGACCAGCTTTATAGCCACTTTATTATTTTTAATTAATTTATTTTACATCCCAACACAGGCTCCTGTTCCTCCTATCCTCCCACTTCCTCCCACTTCCTTCCACTTCCTCCCCCTTTCTCCCTTCTGACTCCCCAATCCACTCAGTATTTGCTCAGAAAAGGGCAAACCTAACCTTCCCTAGTGCATCAGCAAAGCATGACTTATCAAGCTGCCATAGGACCAAACACCTCCCCTTGTCTTCAGTCTGGGCAAGGCAATTCAGCATGAGGAATAGATTCCCAAGAATCAGCCAAGCTACACAACATCTCATATGTGCAGAGGGAATTAGAATATTTTCTAAGGGACCTCTTTCATGTTCCCACCTCTGAGTTAACATTAGATCTGCAATCTCCTGCTACATTTCTTGTTCTGTGTGTATGTTACGTGTGTGTCTAGCATCTCCTCTCTTAGGGTTTCTCCTTGAACTTCAATCCAATATAAAAGTCATGTGCACAAGCTTACAGTTGTATGATGCATTCTATTTGTTCTACCCCTAAATACTTTTGTCTAAGAACTAAAATGAGCATATTTTTGAACCTGATTAGAATCTTATTTTTAAAACTAATATGGAAATTTTTGTTGTGAGAAATTCATTTGCATCAAAGGTGCTTACTATGGCACACATCACTAGACAAAATTGGTTCTCTCCTGGATTGAAAAATAAACATTCTCATCCTAAACAAATCGCTTGTCCAGCATTTGTTTGCATTAACCAGGAAATAACTTAGGGTTATACAAAATGGAAAACCAAAAAGTCAACTGGCTTGTGAAAACAAATAACTCAAAGGATTAAAAATATTATGTCAATCTGATCCATGCATATTTCACAATGCCAACAGAGGTGAATTAAATCTGTGGATCATGTGTTTTGTGCAAAGAAAAAGGAAGGAAGGAAGAAAGAAAGAAAGGAAGGAAGGAAGGAAGGAAGGAAGGAAGGAAGGAAGGAGGGAAAGGGAAGGGGAGGAGAAGGAGAGGGGGCAGGAAGAATGGGAAGGAAAGAAAGGAAAGGGAAGGGAAAGGAAGGGAAGGGAAAGGAAGGGAAGGTAATGGAAGGAAAATGGTTTTCAGGTGGTTGGCAAAGTTTTCAAACAGTGTCTCTCATGGTCAAGATCAGGCAAGCTGGGGTAGGTCTTGCTCATTTCCCCCACTGAGCATCCTCTGTGCATGGAAGAATAAAGAAAAGAGCTGAGACTGCAGGTCTCATGACTTACCAGCTGGATGGTTGAAATAGACTTGCCTCCTTCTGAGTGGTCATTTAATTCAGGATTGAGTGCAATGTGGTGGGCATGTCCCACATGTCCATTAACCAATGGCAGGCCCTAAAGGATGGGGACAGTGCAAAATTAGTTAGAGGCGAGAAGCACACATATGTAGACTTTTTCAGTTCCATGCTCTATTCAACATTTTATTATCAAAGTTTTGGAGAGGACACATGAAAAACTACCTGGAGAATCTCATTGTGATAAATATTTATTAAATTGTCTCACCTTGGAAAAGCAAAACACCCAGAATACATTAACAATGTGACTTCAGAAAAAAATGACTGAAAGAGGTTGAAATGGAAGTAGTTTAATATTATCATTTTATTTACTAAAACTTACAAGAGTACAAAATTTGATCTTTAATCCCTAGTGATATAGGCATAAAATTGATTATTAAATTGTATTTCACCCTGGAACTACTAATAAAATATCTTTCCAAGTACATTATTCAATTAAACATTTGTGAACATTTGAACATGTGTATTTCTTTTATTATATGCAATAACATGAACCTTAAAATTATGCTGTCATTGTTATTACTATTATTGCTCAATGTTTCTCTGTGTGCATGAGCCACAGCCCTCGTGTGGAGATCAGAGGGTTGTTTTGTGGACTTTAGCACCCTGCATTCTCCAACCTTAAATCATCGAGTTTTAAAACCAATCATGAAGGTAACACAGAAGATTTCAGCAAGGATATTAATTGCCCAATAACGGGCTTTTAAAATACAATAATAACTATAGTTAAGAAGAACATAGAGTGAGCTATATATTGTTGAAATTGCTATGCCTTCCCTTACACAGGTGAATTCAAAAAATTGTCACTACTTTTTTCCCAGTACTGAAGATCAAACCCTCGTTTTTGCACAAGCAAGGCAAGCACTCTACCAGTAAACTAATCTCCATATCTTTAATTTTTTATTTTTAAATTAATCAGAAATCAATTTAGTTAGTTAAGATAGCCCAGGCTGGCCTCGAACTTTCTATGTAGGTGGGGATGACCTTAAACAGACTGTCCATTCCCTGCTCTCCAAGTGCTGAGGTGATAGTTATGTACCATCACACCCATTTTATGTAGTGCTGAGGCTCAACCTCTCAGAGCTTTGCACTTGATAGGCAAGCACTCCAAGTTGAACTTAGTCCCCTTTTATTTATTTATTTGTATTTTTGTGATAGTTTTTTTAATTTTATTTGAATTGGTGTTTTTCGGGCATATATATATATATATATATATATATATATATATATATGTGAGGGTGTCAGATTTGTAGTTACAGACAGTTGTTAGCTGCCACATGGGTGCTGAGAATTGAACCTCTGGAAGAGCAGCCAGAGCTCTTAACCACTGAGCCATCACTCCCAGCTCCTTACTTATTTGTATTTTTGGGGGAAAGAGTATTGCTCTGTAGCCCAGGATGGCTTTGAAACTTGATCCTCTTGTCAGCCTCTCAAGTGCCTGGGATGAAAGGCATACACTACAGTGTACTGCTTACTTTTATGTTTAAATTAGTATTTCTGAAACCAAGATGAATAAAATAAAACCTCAAAGCAAAGGATAAAGGAGACATATACCTTGGTAGTTGGCGATACAAGAAGGATAAAACATTTTTCTATCAAGAAAAATCCATGGATGCCTCCAAGCAATCCCAACAGCTTCCAAATTGGACCTTGGCTTTCATGGAAATGTCCAAGTTCTAGGGCTTCCTGCTTATGTAAACCAAGAACCTAAGGAGAAGAAGAAGACGAAGAAGAAGACGAAGAAGAAGAAGAAGAAGAAGAAGAAGAAGAAGAAGAAGAAGAAGAAGAAGAAGAAGAAGAAGAAGAAAAGAAGAAGATTATTCAGCCCAGGAGAGCAAGTAGGCTTTCCCGTGACATACCTCCTATTGCATCCTCACCTCCCTCCCTGTCCCCAATCTCCAGTGGAACACACAGATCTTCCCCTCCAACCTTTCTTTACTGTAGTGATCTCTTCATCCTAGTCCCTACTCCAGTCAGGGAAGCAGGTAACCTAATTGTAGCTCTTCACTGCTCTGTGTTCTCCTCTAAATCCAATGCCCTGGTCTCATAATTTCACCCCCATTTCTGTAGCAAGCCATCTGCTGTCCCCTCCCCTTTCTGTCCCCATCTCCAGCTGATAACGTAGATCTCCCCTAGCCTTCCTCCCCACTCATTCGGCCATTTCAGTCTCCACTCCAGCGGGATTTCCCCAGGAACCCACCAGTCAAACCTTCCGGAGAAGCTGGCAGGCAAGCTTCAGATCTCTACTTCCCTTCCTCTCCTCCATATCTAATCCTCCAGCCTTACCTTCAGCTCATTAGCAAAGTGTTTTTGGCCTCTACTCACTCACTTATTCTCTACACCCACTGCCAAAGGGACAAAGCAGATCCTGGTGGAATTTCCTGCCTTTCTCCTGTCTGCCACCCACACATCCAGCTCCCTGTTCCAGCCAATACCCATCTCTAAGTATTGCCTCCTAATATACATTTTGCCAGGATCCCACAGTAGCCACACCTATCATATCCCAGAAGAATTTCTTACCAGATAACACACAGCCACCACAACCTAAGAACCAGAGAGGACAACAGAAACAAAGAACAAAACACTCACCCAACAAAGATGAGACCAAGTATCAGCACCCGAATTACAATCTTCCAAACCCAGATGTCTAGATGCCAGTGTAAAAACACAATAAATATCAATCAGGATAGCGTATCTCCACTAGAGTCTACTAACCCTACCACATGTGGTAGTCCCTGAAAACTTCAATATAACCAAAGCATAAGACAAAGACTTTAATACAGCTTGTATGGCTATGATAGAGGTCCTTTAAAAAAAAAAACAAATAAATACCTTAAAGTAATCTATGAAAGCACAGTGAAAGGAAATGAATAAAACATTTCAAGACCTGAAAGTGGAAATAGAATCAACCAAGAAAACCTTAACTGAGGAAAATCTGGGAATGAAAATTTAGAAACTCAAATGGGAACCTCAGAGACAAGTATCCCCAACAGAATACAAGAGATTAGAAGAAAGAATCTCATGCACTGAAGACATGATAGAAGAAATTGATACCTTGATCCAAAAAAAAAGTTAAATACAAAGCAATCCTGGCACAAAATATCCAGGAAATCTGGGACATGATGGAAAGACCAAATTTAAGACTAATAGGAATAGAGGAAGGAGACACAACCCAGGCCAAAGGCCCAGAAAATTTTCCTAACCTAAAGAAGAGATGGCTATCAAGGTATAAGAAGCATACAAAACACCAAACAGATGGGAGAACCGAAAGAAGAAATTCCCTCAGCACAAACTAAACAAAACATACAGAATAAAGAAAAAAAATATTAAAAGTTGCAAAGGAAAAAGGAAATGTTACATAAAAAGGCAGACCTATTACACCAATACCTGACTTCTCACTGGGGAATCTAAAAACCAGAAGGGCCTGGAAAGATGTGCTGCAAACTCTAGGAGTCCACAGATGCCAGCCCAGACTACTATATATAGCAAAATTTTCAATCACAGTAAATGTGAAAAAAAAAATCACATTTCACAATAAAACTAAATTTTAGCAATATATATATATATATATATATATATATATATATATATATACACAAATCTAATCCTACAAAAGGCACTAGAAGGAAAACTCTGAATTATAGAGGTTAACCACACCCAAGGAAACATAAGAAATGAGTAATCCCAGACCAGTAAATCAAATCAAAAGAAACACACACACACACACACACCACAACATCAAAACAGCAGCAAAAAAATATACCAATCCTTGCTAACCTTTCTCAACATCAATGATCACAATTCCCCAATTTAAAACAAACAAAAAAACATAGATTATCAGAATGTAGACTAAACAGAATCCATCTTTCTGCTGCAACTAGGAAACACAACCTAACATTAAGAATAGACATCACCATAGGATAAATGACAGAAACAATCATTCCAAGCAAATGGACCTAAAAAGCAAGCTGGTGCAGCCATTTTAACATCTGAAAAAGTACACTTTACACCAATACTCATCAGAAGAGATTAAAATCCACCAAGAAGACATTACAATTATTAACAACTATGCACCAAACAGAATGGCATCCAAGGTCATAAAAGAAACACTGCTACAGCTTAAATCACATATTGCCCTTCACAAACAGACAGTGGGAGACTTCAATACTCACTCTTGCCAATAGACAGGTCATCCAGACAAAAACTAAATAGAGAAATGCTGGAACTAACTGACTGTCATAAAACCAAACACAAAAATCAGACACATTCACTCAAACACAAAAGAATACACCTTCTTCTGAGCATCTCGTGGAACTTTCTCCAAAACTGACCACATATTCCAGCACAAAGCAAATCTCAACAGATACAAGAAAATTGACCACCATGGATTAAATCAACAACAACAGAAAGCTTCAAAAGTCATGAAAGTTGAGCAACTCTCTACTAAATGAAAAGTTGTCCCAGAAAGAAATTAAAGGCTTTCTAGAATTGAATGAAAATGAATACAGAACATTCCTCAACTTCCTGTACACAGTGGAGATAGTTCTAACAGGCAAGTTCATAGCACTAAGCGCTCACACAAGAAAACCAGAGAGATCCAATGTTTTTAGAGGTCTCATACTAGTAACTTAAAAGCCTACCTGAAAGCTCTAGAATAAAATATAAGTCACCCCAAAAAGGAATAGAAGGTAAGAAGAAGTAATCAAACTCAGGGATGAAATCAATAATACAAAAAACAAAGAGAACATGGTTCTTAGTTCTGTGGTTCTTCATTGGTATCTTTGGTGCCTTGGCCCAGGAGGGAAGAGGAGATAGAAGTAAGGAACAGGGTTCAGAAGGTCGTGGGTACCAGAGAACAGCATCTGGGAGATGACTTTGGTGACTCAGCTCAGACTTATTCCAGTGTATAGGAAATCTGTAAGATTGGGGAGCCTGGGAACAAGCTCTCACTTGCATTAAGTGGCATGTTCCTATTATAAGTCTTGCTATGTGGCAGCAGGATCCTATAGCAAAGCTCCTAGTACAAGTCTTGGTTGCCGTATGTGCAGCAGGAGAAAGGCTTGTAGCAGGAAACTGTGCCAAGGGTCATCCTAGAGATCCCAGGCATCCAGGCTTAGAGGCAGATTTCAGATAAGGTCAGTCCTCCTGGCCCAGAGACATTCTCTAGATAAAGGCAGGTAGACAGCAGGAAGCCTTAATGGTGAGGAGGAAGTCCTCATGTTGCTGAGCTTTGGAGAAAGCTGCCAGGATGTGTTAGACTGCAACCTATGCCCAGCAAGGCTTCCAACAAGTTGTTTGAGGAAATTAAGATTGACAAAAAACCTTATCCAAATAACCAAAGGGAGGGGAGAGAATATACAAATTAGCAAAATTAGAAATAGAAAGGGGAACATAACAAGACACCAAAGAAATTCAGAGAATCTAAAGAGCAACTCCAAAAAACTTGAAAATCTAAAAGAGATTTTCTCAGTACTTGTGACTTACCAAAGTTGAATCAAGATGAGATAAGCAATTTAAACAGAACTATAAATGTTAGTAATGTAGAAACCATAATCAAAATTCTCCCACCTACCCCCCAAAAAACTAAACCAAGATGATTTCAGTGCAAAATTCTACCAGACTTTTAACGATGAGTTAATGCCAATACTCATCAAATTATTCCACAAAATGGAAACAGAAGGAATATTGCCAACGCTTTGACATAAAACCTCATTTTATGGAGACACAATTACCTTGATAACCAAACCACTTAAAGACCTAACAGAGACAGAATGACAGACCAATTTTCCTGATGAACATAAATGTGAATATTCTCAATAAAATACCTGCAAATTAAATCCAAGGACATATCAAAAAGAATATCCACTATAACCAAGTAAGTTTCATCCCAGGAATGAAGAGATAATTGGACAAATGTAAATCAACAAATGTAATCCACTATATAAACAAATTGAAAGAAAAAAAAACACATGTTAATCTCATTAGATAGAGAAAAGGCCTTTGAAAAAAATCCAACACCCCTTCATGATAAAGGGTGAGAGATACAAGAGACATACCTTAAATTATAAAGGTAATTTACAGCAAACCCATAGCTAACAACAACTTAAATGGACAGAAATTCAAAGCAGTTCCACTAAAAGCAAACACAAGAGAAGGCTGTCCACTCTCTCCCCATACCTATTCAATACAGTAATTCAAGTATTAGCTAGAGCAATAAGAACACTAAAAAAAGACCAAGGGATACAAAGTGGAAATAGAGAAGTCAAAGTACAAGTGACCCTAAAAATTCCACTGGAAAACTCTTACAGCTGATAAACACTTTCAGCAAAAGTAGCTGGATACAAAATTAGCTCACAAAAATCAGTAGCCCCCCCTAATGACAAATAGACTAAGAAAGAATTCAGGGAAACACCATTTTCCACAGTAGCCCCAAATAATACAAGATATCTTAGTATAACTCTCACCAGGCAAATGAAAGATTTGTATAATAACAACTGTAAAAAATTGAAGAAAATGGGAGGAGATGGAAAGATCTCCTACTCTAATGGATCAGTAGGTAAAAATGGTCATCTTGCCAAAGCAATCTATAGATGATTCAAAGCAATCCCCATTAAAATTCCAACACAATTCTTCATAGATTGTAAAATGACAACTTTCAGTGTCATATTAGGAACACAGGCACAGACACACACACACACACACACACACACACACACACACACACACACACACACAAACCCAGGATAGCTAAAAACACAATCCTGAATAATAAAAAGAACTGTGGAAGGTATCACTACCCCATATTTGAAGTAGTACTACAAAGCAATAGTAATAAAGCAGCATGATATTGGCACAAAAGCAAACATGTCAACAAAATCAAATTGATGTCCATGGGTATATGAATTTGATAATTGCACAAGGAATACACAATGGAAAGAAGACAGCATCTTCAACAAATGATGCTGACTAAACTGGAAGACTGCATGTAGAAGAAAACAAACAGATCCATGCTTATCACCCTACACAAAACTCAACTCCAAACCAATCAAACCTCAACATAAAACTGGATACACTGAACCTGAATAATAAGAATATGGGAAATGGCCTTGAATACATTGCACAGAAAAAGACTTTCTGAACAGGGCACCATTAACACAGACACTAAGGTCAACAATAAGTGGGACCTCATGAAACTGAAAAACCTCTACACAGCAAATGACAATGTCATTTGAACAAAGTGACGGCCTACAGAATGGAAAAAGATTTTTACCAACTACACATTTGATAGAGGACTAATATCTAAAATAAATAAAGAACTCAAGACACTAGATAGCAAGAAAACAAATAACCCAATTTAAAACTGGGTACAGATCTAAACAAAGAATTCTCAATAGAGGAAACTCAAATGGTTGAAATACACTTAAAGAAATGTTCAACATCCTTAGCCATCAGGAAAATGCAAATCGAAATTTTACCTTGCACCTGTCAAAATGGCTAAGATGAATAAAACCAGTGACAGCTCATGCTGGTACAGATGTGGAGTAAAGGGAACACTCATCCATTTCAGGTGGGATATATACACCCACTATGAAAATCAAAGTATTAGTAGCTCAGAAAGATAGGAATTGAATTCCCTTGGTCCAGCTTTGGGATTTTGGAGCAAGGTTCTACCATCATCTGCAGACAACTATTCTCCCTTTGAAAGACAGCTCTTAGCCTACTATTGGGCCTTAATGGAAACTGAACCTTTCATAATGGGCCACCAAGTTATCATGTGACCTCTGCTACCCATCATAAGCTGGGTATTAACTGACCCTTAAAGTCATAAAGTAGGACATCGACAGCAGCAATTTATTTTTAAATGTAAGTGGTATATACATGACTAGGCACAAGAAGGTTCTAAAGGCACAAGTAAGTTATAGGAAGAAGTCACCCAAATGTCTATGGTTTCTACTCCCATTACAGTACTGTCCACTGCCAGGTAAGCACCTATATAGTGTCATGGGGTGTTCCCTATGATCTGTTGTCTGAGGAAAAGACTAGGGCCTGATTAAGCAGACACCACACAGAAATGGAAAGATGCAGCATTACAATCCAGGGTCACTATGTTGCAAGTGACCCTGCTCAGACACCCCTTTGGGGGGGTGAGAAGATGCAGCACCAATGACTCAAGCACTGGGAGTCAGTGAGTAGCAGAGTGTGCTGCAAACTTGTTTATTAAGGAAGTTAGGCCTGCCTTTATGCCCTGTCCCAAGGTCCTATTGGCTCAGGCAGCTGACTCTGTTGTGTTGTTCTTTCCCAATTGGTGTCTGTGGGTCAGTTATCTCTTCATCAGCAGTCTCTGGGCCTAGAGGCAGGCTTGGGTTAGGGAGGAAGTGCCTGCCGTGCATGCTCATACAGGCTGGCCTGGGCACCTGAAGCTTGGGTAGACTGGCCATGGTTTCTCCTACATTTCTGGAGACAACACTGAAAGAAAATGGTGAAGGAAAATCTTTACAGTGGGCAGAACATTGGGCAGTACACATGGTCATCCATTTTGCTTGGAAGGAGAAATAGCCAGGCATGCAATTGTTCAGTGATTCATGGGCTATAGCCAGTGGATGGATTGGCTGGATATCAAGGTACTTGGAATGAGCATGACTAGAAATTTGGTGAGAAAGACATCTGGGGAAGAAGTATGTGGTTAGATCTCTCCAAATGAGTGAAAAATATGAAGACAGAGGTGACTTCATCTGAGGAGGAGTTTAATAATCAAGCAGATAGGATGTTCTGTGGACAGTCAGTCCCTTTCCCCAGCCACATCTGTCATTACCCAAAGGGTCCATAAACAAAGTTGTCCATGGTGGCAAAGATGGCAATTATGTATGGACTCAAAACATGGTCTTCAACTCACCAAGAATGACCTGGCTACAGCTTCTGCTGGGTGCCAGATCTGACAACAGCAGAGACCAACACTGAGTACCAAATATAGCATCATTCCCAGGGTGACAAACCAGTGGCCTGGTAGCCAGTTGACTATATTAGACCATTTCCTCCATGAAAAGGATAATATTTTGTCCTTACTGGAATAAATTCTTACTCTGGTCATGAACTTGCCTTTCCTTCATGCCATGCTTCTGCTAAAACCACCATCTGTGGGTTTATAGTAAGCCTTATCTACCATCACATTATTTCACAAAGTATTGCTTCTGATCAAGGAACTCACTTCTCACACACAGAAGTGCAATGCTGAGCCCAGAATCATGGAACCCATTGGTCTTATCATGCCCCACCACCCTGAAGCATCTGGCCTCACAGAAAGATAGAATAGTTTTTGTTTGTTTTGTTTTGTTTTTAAACAGAGTTTTTTTGTGTAACAGCTCTGGCTGTCCTGGAACTCACTTATCTAGGCTACCCTTGAACTCACAAAGATCTGCCTGACTTTGCCTTCTGAGCACTGGGATTAAAAGCATGTGCCACCACCACCTGGCAGAATGGCCTTTTGAAGACATAGTTACAGAACCAATTAGGTGACAGTAGCCCAGAGGCCTGGGAAAGGGTTATTGAGAATTGGTATGTGTATTAAATCAGTATCCAATATATGGTATGATTTCTCCCATAGCAGGGATCAAAAGATCCAGGAATCAAGGTATGAAAAAAGGAATAGTTACACTCACTATCAGCCCTAGGGACCCACTATGAAAAATTGTTCTTCCTGTTGCCAGGACTCTAAGTCCTGCTGCCCTAGATTTGGGTTCCAGAGAGAAGAGCACTTCTGTTAGAAGCACAACAAAATTCTGTTGAACTGGAAGCTCAGACTTCCCCCTGGTCACATTGGGCTTTGAATGTTCTCAAACTAACAGACTAAGAAAGGAATATCAGTGTTAGAAAGGGTTATCAATCCAGATTACCACAGAAAAATAGGATTTCTTCTTGCAATGAGATAAAAAAATTAAATCTCAAATGCAGGAGATATTTTATCATGTCCAGTGATTAAAATAAATGGAAAACTACAAGCCTAATCCAAACAAGATGTCAAAGGTCACAGACCCATAAGGAATGAAGATATTTGTCATACCTCCAGGAAAAGAGCCAAGACACAGTGAGGTGCCTTCAGAGGGTGAAAGAAATATACAAGGGCAGAAGAGAAATGTAACTACCAGCTAAGCCTCTGTAGCCAACTACAGAAGTGAGAATTACGGTTGGCAAGGTGTTTTTGTTATACTTTTTAAAGAATGTGTTTGTACAGATATTTGTGGGGTTTTTCCCTTAATTTCTTTATCGTGTGGTGTAACATCAAATAAGAAAATATCAATAGTTATCATATTTAAGTTTGAGATACTAAAGAATGTCCCTAAAGGGACATTGCTACCTGCTCTAGATTTATAATGCATTTGCAATCCTATGGGGGACAGTTATAGCATGTTAGGCATAATTATGACCTAGTTAGATATATAACGCATTTGTGATTGTACATGGATAGTTATATCATGTTTAGGCACAATTATGACCTGGCTATTGCTTTCGTTTGGAAATGAATCACAATGATATGATTGTTGACAAGGGGTGAACTTGGTTGCAAACTTGACTACTTCTTGAACTAAAACCCAAAAATGGCAGGTACACCTCTGAGAGATTTTTGCTTAATTTGAAGTAAGAAGGTCTGATTTTAATCCAGACTTTTAGCAGGCAGATACAGATTTAACCCAGATCTTTTGAACCTGGAAAAGGTTTGCCTTTAATCTGGATCTTAATGAGGGAAGGCATACCTTTAATCTGGGTAAAACCTGCTGGAAGCTATATAAGGACATAGAGGAAGAAAGATGTGTGCTTTGACTGCTTGTCCTCATCTTGCGAGCAATGCCATTCCTTCACTGACATTGGATCATACTTCTATGCATATAGTGAAAACCAGCTGAGACATCCAGCCTTGTGGACTGAGAAACTACTGGATTTTTTTTACCTTTCTGATTGCAGCCAGCCATTGTTGGGTTAGCTGGACTGCAGCCTCTAAATCATTCTAATAAATCATCTTACTATATAGAGAGATTCATTCTGGAGGACCCTGACTAACACAACCACTCTCAAGCATAAATCCAAAGGACACTTAATCCTACTACAGAGACACTTGCTCAACCATTTGCATTGCTGCTCTGTTCATAATAGCCAGAAAGTGGAAACAACATATATGTCCCTAAACAGAAGAATGGATAAAGAAAATGTGATATGTTTACACCATTTACACAATGAACTGTCATTCAGCCACAAACAAAAAACCCATAAAATTGAATGGTAAATGGATGGAACTAGAAAAACTCATCCTGAGTGAAGTAACCTTCACTCAGAAAGAAAGACAAAAACAGTATATATTCACTATATGTAGATATTAGCTATTAACTCACAGGTATAATGTGTAGAAGCTATAGATGTGTAGAAGCACAGAAGTAGGCATAGTGAGGGACTGGTTGGGGGAGGGAAGGCAGATAATCTCCCTAGGAAATGGAAATAGGATAGTTATGGATGAATGTGAGAGACTGGAAAAGGAGGATCAAGTGAGGGGATAAAGGAGAAGAAAGGAGGGGATATACGGAGCTGCAGGTAACATTAAGGACCATTTGAGGGGTAGTATGGGAACATAACACTCCAGAAGCTTCCATATATATATATATATAGATAGATAGATAGATAGATACATATATATGCATATATATGTATCTATAACATATATATACATATATATGTATATATATAAATATATATATATATCTGTGTGTGTGTGTGTGTGTGTGTGTGTGAGAGATCTATATGAACTGCCAAATAATGGAAGAGACAGAGCCCCAATTGGCCATCTCCTGTCACTAAATGAAGTTTCCGGTACTGCACTTGGGTTACCTAATTGAGTTGTTGAACTAAGAGGTCCCATGGGATTCTTCAAACAACCCAGGCTGTTGCCAAGACTATAGGTTGCTCTCCACAAAACAAAACAAAACAACAACAACAAACCCAGCAAATCCCCATTGCTGAAGATAACATCGATATATCTATATATATATAAATCATTGAACTTGGAGAAGTCAGCTAGTGCCTATGTAGACCTTCACTCTTACGTTCTAACATCTTTGGTACAGGAAGGTACTCTGCATGCCACCAAAAGAAAAAAGTAAACACCAAGCCAGCCCCAAACACTTTGATTTACAATGATGTCCTGCCTGCAAGTTATGCTAGGACAATGGTGGCACAAAGCTTATGGGAGTAACCAACCAATATTTGATTAGACTAAAAGCCCACTCCATGAGCTGGAACCCAAAATGAACACTGCTTGGATGACCAAAACCCTGAGATTAGATAGTCCAGGGATGGACCTAGGGTAAAACCAACTCCTACTGCTATGGGAGGACAAGAGAGAAAAGAAAAAAAGTAGCAATAAAATGACTCCTGCTGACATTGTGTTATACTCATGGATCAGTGCCTTACTCAGTCATCATCAGAGAAGCTTCCACCTGCAGCAGATTGGAACAGAGACCCACAGCCAGATATTATGCAATGAGGGACCTTGGGACACTCAGCTCTAAATGGGATGTCTCTATCAAATCGCACCCTCTTGAGGTTCTGGGAACCCTCTGGAAGAGAAGGCTAAAAGAGTGTAAGAGCTAGAGGGTATGGAGAACATCTAGAAAACTAACTCATCATAGCTGATGTGCGTATGAACTCACAGAGACTACAGCAGCATGCACAGAGTCCACTCGGGTCTGCACCATTTGGGGTCCTAGAGCTGAAAGGAAAAGTGGAAACACAGCCCAACACAGAAACATCTCCACCTGGTAGCCACTTGCAAATAAAAATTTTGTTTCTTCAAGGATGTTTCTCTCACTAGGGAAGCAAACTACTCTTAAGGGAAGGCTGCATGCCCAGCAATAAACAACCAACTTGAATGCAATGGCATTTTGGAGGTTCCTTGTGTTATAATGTTGTGTCTTGTGTCTTATATAATTTTGTTATTATTTCTATTCTCTTCTCTCTTTTTACCCTAAAAATTTTGCATATGTATTATGTCTTCCAGTTTAGTGTTTTTATGGTATTCCTGGGTGTGCAAATGAGTGGGTCTTTGTCTCTTGTGACTTCTCTTTGGCTCTTTTCCTTCTTTTTGTTTTGTTCAGTTCTGATGTGTTCATTTTTGTTTTATCTTATCATGTTTTATTAGTGTCCCATAGGTAGCCTATTTGTTTTCTAATGAGAGACAGAAGTCAGGGGTAGATACGGATGGGAAGGGATATGGTGATGATATGGGAAGACTAGAGTGAAACCATAATCTAGATTATTATGTGAGAAAAAATCTATTTTCAATAAGGAAATAATTAAAAGTAAAAGAAGTAAATAACTTTCTTTGTCTTCAACATCAAAGAATAAACCTAGAAGTTCAATGAGTTCAACTCAGTCTGCAGAATGGCCATGACAACTAAAATCATACAAATTTCAGTGTACTATAGGTTATGTGAATGGCTCCACTACACAGAGTGATCAGTATCAAAGGCAATGTGAGCAACAGAAAACAAAGGCAAACATTGAATAGCTTCTGCTAAAGAATAGATGGATGTCAATATTCTGTGTTAGCACCTGGCCTCATTTTCACACATTCCGTCTTTAGCTTTGCAGTCATTCTGTGTGTATCGTAATGCATCCTTAGATATCAAAATGCTTTCTGCATGGGACACATGTGTCCCCATGTCAATGTGTCTTCATGCCCCACCACAATTAAACTTTTAATTCTGTTCTATCTGAAAAGAGAAATCTACCTGAAAGTTCACACATCAGAGTGCATACTGTGTGTGTGGAAAATGCCTTTACACTGTGTGAATACATGTCACTGTGATTGCTTTAATAAAAAAAAAAAAAAAAAAAAAAACCTAAATGTCCAGCAGCTAGGCAGGATTTTCAGGCCAGAGAGAGAATGCTTGGGAGAAAAAGATAGAGATTTGAGGGAGACACATGACATATAGAGTGAGCAGGATGGCAGTATGCAGATGAGGTAAATAAGCCTCTGGGAAGTACATAGATTAATAGAAATGGGTTAATTTAAGCTATAAGAGGTGGCCAAAAAACAAACCTAAGTTATCTGCTGAGCATTTATAATTATTAATAAGTCTTCTCAGTGTGATTATTTGGGAGCCTGCTACAGAGCTGACTACTAGGACAGAGAAAAACTCCACCTACAGTGTGACCAGAAGTTTTATAACCAGTTTTCTGAAGGGCATTGTGAGCTACCCTCTAGCTAGCTCATTCATCCTATTCACTCAGTCCCTGACTACCTTTATGACTGCTTGTAAGTAATTATCCCTACCCAAAAGATAGCAATTTGTGAAATAAATTTGTGGCTTATAGAAGTAGGATGTTTCTGAGTTCCAAATAAAGGAAATAGGAATTATAAGTGCACATATATATATATATATACAATTTATGTTTATGTAATATAGTCTTGGGGTATATATCCACCAAATACAGAATGAAAATACTCAGAAAAAATAACTGAATTTCTCCTCACTATATTATTTTCTAAATACTATAGTATTTAAAAATATTTGTTATTATAAATATAATTATATAATAAATATATATTAAATTATTAGATTTTATATTGTTATAAACAATAATAATAAAAACACAAATATATTATTTCTAAATAATATACTATTTAGAAATATATACTTCAGTTACTTCACATTGTATCACATATTGTGAGTGATCTAAAGGATTTTAAGTAACAAGCTATACATAGAAACTATGCAAGTTCTGAACAATTTTTCACAAAGGCACTTGAGCATGCATGGGGATTTCATATCCTAAGGAGTCTTAGAACCAATCCCCTGTGGATGTACTTACAACTAAAAACCAGAATATGGTGTTCTCCTTATACTAACTTGTTTGGTGATAACAGTAATGTGTACCTACCTCATTCATACTCATATGATCAACATTTCATGAAGTAAGGAGCACTAAAACATCACACTGATGGGAGATGTTATTCTGTAAACATGTTTCTTGTATTAGTTAATGAATAAAGCACTGTTGGCCAATAGGAAAGCAAAATAGGCGGGGCTAGGAGACTAGGTGGAGAGAGGAGAAGTAGGGAGGAGATAGAAGATGGAGGATGGAGAGGGAACGCCAGCCCCTTTCTCTTGTAAGATAAGACCATGTGGAAATACTTAGATTAATTGAAATGGGTTAATATTTAAGACAGAGCTAGCCGATAAGGAACTAGTAAGTGGCCAACAGAATTATATCCAATATAGCGTCACTGCATGTTAATTGAGTTTGGCACAGCAGTGGGACCAGACTGGCAGGGAAAACCTTACTCATAATATAATGGCACCTTCAACATGGCTAATAAGAACTTCCACTTAAAATTTAACAAAAGCTTAAAAAGGGGTTTTAGAAACAAAAGAACAGAAACAAGCAAGGCTTCTTGGTAGCAGCATTTTCCTCAGTTAGGCTCTGTTTTGCTAGAGACAAGCAGAAATTTCCACTGCTCCTTTAAGGGAGGGTTTCCTGACTCAGCATAAGTGGCAAAAAAACACAAGGCTTTTAAAGAACTCTGCTAACAACTTGCTGGTGTGTATGAGAGCTGGCAATGGCAGTAACGAAATCTCCAAGCTGGCAATATGCTGCTGGATGGCAGCATAGACCAAGGCAGTGAGCACAGCTCTCAGTTCTGGTGGTAAAGGTACCCACCACCATCTTAGATAGACCATGGCCGATACAGCTGTGGCTTTCATCTTAGCAATATTGTTGTTTACCAGATAAAAGACTCGTGGCCACAAAAAGATAAAGATTTACAGTAAAGACAGACCCATATTAAGAAAAACCTCTAAAGGTTTACAGTGTGTTTTAAAATATATGTAGGCTTGGGAGAGAGAAAGAAATAAGATAAAATGTTTTAAGAATAATAAAAAGAAAGAGTAGCTGGGTGTGGTGGCACACGCCTTTAATTCCAGCCCTTGGGAGACAGAGGCAAGCACATCTCTGTGATTTCAAAGTAAACCTGGTATACATAGTTAATTCCAGAACAGATAAAAGTTACACAGAGAAACCCTATCTCAAAAAAATGAAAAAATAGAAGTAGAAGAAACATAGTAATAAAAAAGTCATGTAAAGATAGAAAGCACAGAGAGAATCTGGATACTATACGGTATTATATTGTCTTTGTATCATTTCACTGCTGAGGAAATAACAACTGTTAAAAGAAGTGCTGCTAGATTAATTCAATTTATATATTTTAAAAAATGCTTTGACTCCAAAATTTAAGTCTAAGTACAGGTTACTGATGAAAAGGATTTCTATTTTTGTTTCTACAGAAAATGAAAAGCTGTGGATCCCTTCTAGACTAACATGGTTTGATCAAGCCAGACGCTCTGAAACAGTGTCCCAGATGATCCAACATTCAATACAGTTGGGACAAGGCAGCCTTACAGACTACAGCCAAGATTTCTGAATCCTCTTAGGATTCCCATGACAGCACCTCCTACCAGCAGGAAGCAGAAGCAATTTGGAAAGAACGACACCCAAATTCCCAAATATTGTTTATAAATGTTTGTTCATTTATATGAAGTTAGTTATAAATGGTTAATGACCACAACCAATCTCTTTAAAGGTAGAAAGGGGATTATGGTATAGATATAACTATTTTGTTTTGGAGTGTATTTTCATTTATTAATACAATTTAAGGTCAATTTTGTGATATGTATACTTCTCCTCTTGTTTACGTATTGTGTTTATATAGCTCATTTAGAAATGTAATGTATAATTTAGTACATATTTTAGGTAGTTACCTATACTAGTCAAACTTTAGTTAGGTTTTACCTATAATAGTCAAAACTTATAGTTAAGTTACTTAGGATTTCTAGATATACAGAGATATATTTTATTTTATATTTATTTGAGATAAATAAACTTTCTTCAAACCTTTCAAGACCTACAGAATAAGGCATTTAAAATGGTTTAGGGTTTTTCTTGACAATGAAGCATAACTGCTCCTGGCAACAACACCTGCATCAGAAAGGAAGGTGGACATCAAAGAAACTCATAATGGAGTTTACATCCAAAATGGCAAGACTAGCCATTTGGACAACATACTGTTCTTCTTTAGACTTTGACTTTAAATTGGACGTGCAGGACCCACAGGAAAGTGACTGCTGATAAAAGATGGACATTGCTACAGGGTTCCTGCTTCATAGAAGAGTCTGCCAGACATTCTGCAGGACACAGAAAAAAATGACTGACAAACTGCCAATACAGGTGAACAGTTTAAAGTTTCCTGCTTTACAGAGGAGTCTGTCAGAGACACTATGGCCTATGGGCTAAAAATGGAACATTACAGAAGAACTTTGGGTGATTCCTGTCAGTGAGTTGTTTCTGTCATTTCTAGAGTTTATATATTATCCTTCTGTGGTCTTTGATGGAGTTGAAGAAAGATAGTTATGATTATATTTTCCTTAGTTAAGATTAAAGATAAGTTGCATATAAGACTTTAGATGCACAAAGATAGGATAGAGGATGGAATATTTTCTTTATATCTCACTAAATGTTAATGGACTAATGTAGCGTGTATGTTTCCACCAGCCCACCAGCCCGCCAGTCTGGGCCCACAGCCGCCCCAGCCCCAAAGAACACTCAGAGACTCTGTATTTGATACAATCCTGTAGGCCAATTACCATTATTGTTTATGGGCTAGCTCTGTCTTAATTATTAACCCATTTCTACTTATCTAAGTATTTCCACGTGGTCGTCTTATCAGGGAGCCGCGGCGTCATCTTGCTTCTTCCCCCGGGCTACATCTCGACTCCTCCCTACTACTTCCTCTTTCCTCCTCCTGGTCTCCTAGCCCGGCCTATTTAGTTTCCTATTGGCCACAGAGCTTTATTAACCAGTATGAGAAACATATACAGAATAACATCTCCCATCAGACTAAATATTGTTAACTGTGATTCTTATTTAATAACTGTTGTGTGATATATTTTGCTATACTAAGGTTAAATCCCTTCTTTTTATTTAGGCAGAAAAGAGGAGATGATGGGAGATGTCATTCTGTGAATATGTTTCTCATATTGGTTAATGAATAAAGCACTGTTGGCCAATAGGAGAGCAAGATAGGTGGGACTAGGAGACTAGGAGGTGAGAGGAAGTAGTAGGGAGGAGATTCAAGATGGTGGGCTGAGATAGAAGAACACCAGCCCCTCTCTCCAATAAGATGAGACCATGTGGAAACTTAGATTAATAGAAATGGGTTAATATTTAAGATAGAGGTAGCCAATAAGAATCTAGTAACTGGCCGACAGAATTATATCTAATACAGCATCTGTGTGTTATTTGGGGCTGGTGCAGTGGTGGGACCAGGCCAGTAAGGAAAAACATACTCCTAGCATCATACAGTTAAATAAAAGAGCATCTCACAATCTTGGGTTAAGACATAGATATTTAAGTTGACAAATTTAGCAAAAATAAATTTGCTATTTATCAATCAAGCAGTGGTATTTCCTCACTTCTATAAAGATATGGAAAACACAAATAGCAACCAGGGACCACTGACTTCTCTAGCTCTCCATCACGCTCCATACTAAATCCTTCTTCCTCTTTCAAATAACTCTTGTCCTCATCTCTCTTCTCAAGGCAAAACCATGCTGTCAAACGCCATAGATGCAAGCTAAACTTTCTGAGCAGATCTGCAGCATTTCCTATGCACCCCAAGTCCAGGCTTGCTCCCCAGTTCTTCACTACTCCTTGAAGGAAACCCAGGCAACCTCCTGCTGTTTCCCAGGATCTCAGGCAACAATCATCTCTGTATCTGCTGCAGTGACCTAGAAAACGGCTGTGGCCATCGCCTCCAGCCAATATGCGAGTCTTGAAATATTTCCAGAAAATTAGATTATGAGGGAAATTAAAGCCAATGGTGGCTTGTTTAATTTCTCCAGTGCTCACTTTGCAGTTTTTTTTTCTTTTTTGAATGTCAAATAATTATTGAGCCTCTAAGCAACAGCAGTTATCGAGAGGAAACTGCCAGCAGCTTGTGGAAATTTTTTACCATTTCATACTTCACAGGAGGCATGGTCATTCGTCCGCTGTCACCATTCCTATTAAGAACAAACAGGCAGCCTTCTTTGCAGTGCCTCCTGCCTCGCCTCATTCACATCTCAAGTCTTAGTCCTTTCATTTCCAATAAATTTAAAAAGCCTCAGAAGATTTCACCAGATGGCCTCTTTCCTGGTACTTCTGACTTTTTAAGGAAAGAAATCCAGGGGCTGTCAGGAAAGGACTGGCCTCACAAAAACAAGGACCTGACCTCAGATCTCTAGCACTAACATGAAGAGCTGAGTGTGACAGCATGTGTTTGCAACCCCACAGTAGCTGAGACAGGTAGATTCCTGGAACTCAGTAGCTAACTAATGTAACCAAACTGGTGAGCTCCAGGTTCAGCCAGAGACCCTGCCACAAACAGTGAGGTGAGGAATGACTGAGGAAGACACTGGTATTGATATCCAGCCCAAACACATACATGCAAACTCACACATGAACATGTACACACACACACACACACACACACACACACACACACACACTGCAGAGAGAGAGAGAAAGAGAGAGAGAGAGAGAGAGAGAGAGAGAGAGAGAGAGAGAGAGAGAGAGAGAGCGCCACATGCCATTATGGTGAGGAAGAGAAATCTACTCTGAGGTTTTAAACACAAAGACAATGATGCTAATGATGACACTATGGCAGAGACTCATGCAGGGTCAAAGAACAAGGGACCCAGAGAACAGCAATCCCAGAACCCATCCCCACTGTACCTCTAAAGGGCAAAGATAGGAAATGACGTTGCTGAAACTTCAAGAGAAGCGATGCTGTGGAGGAAGCCTCCAGATTCAACCTGACAGTATTTTGCTACTTTTGGAGCAGGTATGAGAGCCAGAGTCAGGAGTGAGCTGGAGAGAGGCCACTGCCCCTCCTTATTCAGCCCTGAATTCTCCCTGGTGCTTCCCCTTGATAGTACTGGCCTGAGGATATGCCCTCAGCGGCAACCACTAAGGGTACAACCCGTGCATATTCACTATGTTCCCTTTTAAAAGGGCCCTGCACGCCTCCCATCTCTCTTTCTCTTCCTCTCTCTGTCTGTTCCCCCTTCTTTCTTCTCTCCCCACCTTTCCCTTTTCCTGCTGCTCCCATCCTGGGAAGCCAGTCTCCCCCATCTCCCCTTTCCTCTTTTTTGATGGTCCCTTTCCCTTATTTAAAAAAAGAAAAAAAAGAAAAAAAAAAAGAAAAGAAAAAAGCCCTCTGCTTGAACCCTGTCTCCTGGCATCTTCCTCTTGCATACTGCTTTTCTAAAATTACATCATCCCTTGGCAGAAACCAAACAAAATTTTAATTGACAAGAAAACTGAGAAGAAACAAACTTTGAGGCAGAACATAAGAGTAGAGAAAAACGGATCAGATGTATGAGGTTGCAGGAAAGGAGCTGAGAAAAGCCAGCTTCACTCTCATAGACGTGTGTGTGCGCGCGTGCGTGCGTGCGTGCGTGCGTGCGTGCGTGTGTGTGTGTGTGCTGTGACATTTGCCTCCTGAATCTTTCTTAATCTAAACCAATAACCTGAAAACCTTTCTTTCAAAAACAAAGACAATGGGAATTGCCTCAATATCTGCTTCTTTCTCTTCCACGGGTGCAGAGATGCTCAGGGCATCTCCCCAAGGAAAACATCAGCTGAAGTTCACACCAAAAATATTTTCATGAATATCTCAAGTTGTTAAAAGGAAAGAAAAACCAGACAGTGCCCACCTGCAATGGAAGGAACAAGATTACCTGAGGAATGAGGTGGAGCAGAGCATCCCCAGAGAGGGTCCCCACAGCCAAACCCACGAACAGCTGTAAAATAAGATTGTAGTTCTCCTCACAGCTGTGAAAAAAGACGAGCGCTGTCCCAAGCATAGATCCCAACGTCAGGAACGTCACAGCCACCGTGCTGTAGCCGTATTCTAGTCAAAGGAGGTGAAAAAGGCTGTCAGTGAGCATTGCTGTCCACTCATGCCTCAGCTAGCAGAAATTCCAAATCCGCTCTCCTACTGTTAACAGTTTATCTGGACATACAATGATTTTTGTAAGTTTTGTATGTGATAAAGAGTTGTTTTGATTTTTAAGGCTAAGAGTGAAGTGCTGTGGTCTAAATGGTTATTACCATCCCCATTCCCACCCCCAATAGCCTTTGGGAGGCCATTAGGTCAAGCGGGCTCTATGAGACTGAGGTAAGGGACTTATAACAAACCTCCAGCAGGGAGAGACAGTGAGCTGGTTCCATTGCGTGAACCAGAAAATAGACCCCACCACCACCACTAAACAGAATTTACCAACACTTCGATCTTAGGCCCTCTCAACCTCCAGGACAGGGAGAGATACATTTCTGTTATTTTTAAGGCACCCAGATTATTTCATTACAGCAAAAACTAAGCTTTCTCCTGACTGGCTCTGAAGCTAACCCATGTTTCTTTGTTTTGTTTTAACATAATTATTGATTCTTTGGGAAGTTCATCCCATGACCCCCAACCCCACTCACCTCCCAGTCCCTCCATATTTGCCCCTCATTCCTGAAGCATGCCCCTAAATTAATTAAAAAGCAAAACAAACCAACAAAACCACCTTATTCCTTCATCTTTACAACCCCTCTTCATTCATCTTGGTGTCATGCAGTAAGAATACCCGTTTGTCCAATCAGCCCCACCCACAAATGTTCACTGGTTCAAGGCCTCTGGCACACCATCATCACTGGACCCTCACCAAAACTCATCTGGGACGTCCCGCCGTTAGCTCAAGTCATGGAGATCCTACAGATGGCTCAGCAGTTAAGAGCACTGGCTCTCCTTCCAGAGCTGAGATCAGTTCCCAACAACTGCATGCTGGCTCACAACCATCTGTGATAAGATCTGATTTCCTCTTCCTGCATGCAAGTATACATGCAGAGCTACCCCATATCTTATTTAAAATCACCAAAGCAAGCAAATGCCCAGTTCACTTGCCACCCACACAGAAAGGCATGTCTCCCACTGGTATATGCAACACCCCCATAGAGACACAAGTGTTACTTCCCACCTCATCACTTTAAACACTTCAAAGGCAGGGAAGCTGTGGAGATGGAGCATGGAATGTGGCTCCATTGCAGACCTGTGCTTAGGAACGAACTGAGCACACACTTCAGGAGAACTTCCTTCTAACAGCTTTCAAACTGCTGGATATGTGGAAATTAATAATATTCTCAATAACTAAAATGAGTGGCTTTATAGGTGAAAAATATCCATCAGCATGAACAATTAATAATATAGAATATAACAGTCTATGTTTTAGGTTTATACTAGAATTCTAATACATAAAATTTATTTTATATATCGAGTCCTCCAAATAATGTTTTAAAAATCATCAAAGTAAGTGTTTGGATTGATTATCAACCTGCAGAACCTTGAATCATCTGAAAGACAAGTCTCCCTGTGATTTTCTAGCTTAAGTAAATCATGGTGGCAAGATCCCACTTTAAGTGTAGATGACACCACCCTATGGACAGAATAACAAGGAAAGAGTGGGCTGAGCTCCCAGCTTTCTGACTTCATGTAATGTGATCAGAGCCACAAGCTCCATCATGATGGCCTGTTCCCTGGAACTGTGAGTCAAAGCATAGCCTTCCCCACTTGCTTCTCCCAGGAATTTTCTCACAGCAACTATGAGAGTAGCCAATACAGTAAGAGTTTAAGATTAGTTTTAAAAATTAATATATGAGTATGGAAAAATCAAGGAAGAAACGGAACACTTCAGCTATTAAAATGCTTATATCTAATTATAGTTTTAAAGATTTTATTTGTATTGCTTTCAATTGTGCACATGTGTGAAGGAAGTACATCTTAGAATGAGCATTGAAGAAACCAGAGGGGTTGCACATAAGCATAGACAGTGAGGGTACCTATAGAGGCCAAAGGCATTGGGTACTCGAGCTAGAGTTATAGGCATTTGACATGAGTTTGGGAAAACAAATCAGGGTCCTATATAAGAGCTGTACATTCTCTTTCCTGCCAAGCTATCTCTAGCCCCTTGATTGTAGTCTCAAAGAAAATAAACTCTCTCTTAAAGTTTATTATAATAGAAGAATGTTGTGGGAGGGGACCATGAGGCCCCATTCCTACCTGAGGAGCTATTGGTGGGGGTAGACATTTTTTTCAGGGGTGTGGCTGTTGGTAGTTCTCCCAAGCTCAGCTGGATGGCTCTACACTTACTAGCATGCCAGCAGCAATAATTGGACTTTCTGGTTTGTTTTTATTTTGTTTTTTTAAAGAGGAGAACGGGAAGTTAGGGGATGTGTTGGGGGTTCAGAGTAGTGGAAGAGGAGAACTAGAAGTTCAAGATACATTTTATCCGTGTATGAAATTCTCAAAGGACAAACTATATTTTTAAGAACATAATGTTCCTTTCCTATCACAATTACATTTTTCTAGAAGGTTCACCCTTCACATCAGTTCATATTAAGGATGCAAGGGGGCACACAGAAATAAACTTGAGATTTTTAAGGGGAGCTTTGTTGATTCCTGGTTCCCACTTTAGCAGGATAAATGGAGTTGGTAGATTATCAAGAACAGGTAAGAAATTGTCAGTCCTTAATCTTCTCACCTCCTCTGCTACCCCTTCATTGTGGAGCCTCTCCAGAGTGGTCTAGGGGGACAATGAAGATCTGGTCTTCTCGGTTTGGAAATACAAAAACTTAGCTGTTTCATAGCTATGTGCATAAACTGAGTACTGCTGGATTAAACAAACAAAAGTAGAGGAGCTTGGAGCACAGGCCAAGTGGTACAGTTTGTGCTTAGAACTCACAGGGCCCTGGCTCCCTTCCTCTGTATCTAAAGAAAGGACTGGAGATAAACTTTATGATGTGCATACTTTACAAACAATTAATTTTAATAACTTTAAGGATGGCTGGGATGGCCATATACCTACACAGCTGTTTTATTTCATTCTAATTTATTAAGAACACAAGGACTCCCTTGCTATTAAAAACATCTTGGAAGATTTTCATAACCCATCCATCCATCCCCAGCTGGACTTTATTCATGAATGCTGCTATTCTCACCTAAATACATAAAGTTATTATAATTTCAACATGGGAAAACACAAGGTTTTTAATAGCACCTACAAGAGACCATAAAATGTCAAAAACTCAGAACATGTTAGAGTCTGCATGCGTATCACATCCTATCTGCCTGCTTCTTTTTGTCCTGTGATACTGCAGGGAAGTGGATATTTCCATGACTTTGGAGCTTTTAAAGTCTCTTTACTCCTTGGTGAGTTAGATTTTACCTTCTTTCTTGTGGTGGGATATCCTGGAAATCATAAAACTTCAGTCGTTTTGTGAAAGAACTGATGATTCGCCCTCAGCCCCAGGCAGAGCATTGTGCCATCTTGATTGAGTCTGTTATTTAACAATAGGTCTTGTCTCAACATTTCCCATCATGACAGAACTTGAACTTGGCCTTGCCTCAGCAGCTACTTAAAGCAGTTCTGAAATTTGATCTGAATGTGGTCATGTGTTTCCTTCCTAGAAATGAAGTTGAAGGCAGCACTCAAGACTTGAGTTAAAACCCATAGAACTCTGTTTCCTTACTAATGTCTCCCTGTGTCCCTTCCACTTTAATGCAACATCTTATGTTGCTCTAATTAAAGCCTCTGCTAATTACATAGTGCCACCGTTTAAATCTCAAACAGAGATGTCTATTAAGACAGGTTCTTTGCTGTGTGTTATTAACAGGATATTTCTAAAAGGGAGTTCCCTAGAAGAGTCTAGAAAGTCATAAAAAAAGAGGCTAAACCATTCACCAGTTTTTCTCAGATCTTACATTGGAACAGCTTTTCTATAAGAGGCTTGTGTGCACCAGGCACCATGCCAGGTGGTGGGAGTACAAACATGCCCACAGGTGCTCAGAGATACCACAACTCTGTGCTCATCATTTGTGAGCATCACTGGGCACACATGTTGGGTTTCTGGCCTCCTCACTTTAATGAAGTCTCTTTCCTCCCAGTAGCTATGAAGTTTTAGGTATATAGACATAACATGCTTTTGTTCACAGTCACCCTCCAGATGAGTTTGTTACTGCTCAAGAATCCATTGTAGATGAATAGCTGGATAATTCAATCTTTAAATGGTAGGCATTACAGTCTATCAGAGAGACAAAGTATACAGCTCTAATTATGTGTATTCATATGTGCTCATGTATGTCATATATACGATCATATTAACGGCAGTGTTTGAAGGTTTATATTTTCACCATGTCATAGCTATTCTTGGCCACCATTTTGGGAAGACAGAGGTCATAAGAATATAGAGCTTCAATGTACTACACATATCTTTGAATACTTTATCTAATCGAAACTTCATAGGTTCTCTATAAAATCAATGAGTTACTGTATTATCTCAGTGGGATCTAAGAGAGTGCAATCATTGATCCCTGCACTTTCTTGAGCCACTAGGCATTCCTGGAAGGCTGTCATCTCCCTAGATGGAGCACCTCCAATTTAGACACACTCGTGTACCTTCATTTACCCCAATGTTTCACATGTGCCAGTATATGCAGATTGCTGAAAGTACTGTAGCATATCATCTATTCCCAACAGAGTTGAAAAGAGCCAGCCCCAACAAGTGCAAGTAGAAATTGCTTAAGATCACACATTCCCTGAGAATGAAGGATATACCTCAGATATACATTCCCAGTTCCAACACCGACATGTTCTCTATTTTACCCTGTCATTTCTCAACTATGGAAGGGTTTGGGGGGGGCTGTATATATTCATGAGTGTGGAGACTAAAATCAAGATGGTATCTTTCTCAATTGCCCTGTAGTTTTTGTTCATTCGTTTGTTTGTTTTGTTTTAAGCAGGGTCTCTCACTGCACCTAGAATTCCCAGTCTGCTTACAGTGCAAGCCCTTGGGATACTCATGTCTCTACTTAACCAGAATTGAGATTACAGGCACATGCCACTACACTCAGCTCTTTTGCTTGGGTGCTAAGAACCCAGTTCAAGTCGCCATGCTTGCCTAGTAAGCACTTTACTGCTTCATCCTTCCGCAGACCCCTGAAGAATCATAGAATTTTAACTTATGATGGGCATTGGTGGTGCATGTGTTTAATCCCAGCACTCGGGAAGCAGAGGCAGGAAGATCTCTGTGAGTTTAAGTTTGAGGCCAGCCTGGTCTATAGAGATACTTCCAGGACAATACAGAGAAGCCCTATCTTAAAAAACCAAAAAAAAAAAAGAATTTTAAGTTAATTCACATTGTAGTCACACATGAAGGACAGAAATCAATTTACATAAATTATATACAAAATATTTAATATTCTTTGAAAATCATTTCATATGTTGGCACATAGCCATCCATAATCCTAGCCAGCACTTGGGGAAACAAAGCAGGAAGACCACAAGTTAAAGGCCCACCTGGAATACAAAGAAAAGCTCTGTCTCAAAGGTACAGTACAAATTCCCTGAAAAGCATCAGAACAAACAGAAACAGGGTCTCTAGGACTGGCTTGCTTAGTTTTGACTTCCAATGTCATCATCTTAGCAAGTGGGTAATTTTTAACCTGTCCCCTAACAAATGCATGTCTGTGTTTCTATATCCATAAAATGGGATTGGTAGCAACCATCCCGCCTCACTATATGAGGGACTATGCAGGCTGATAACTGTATAGTACTTACAATTTCTCCTACACAGTGAGCATTCCACACTTCCTGCTATGAGTGCATGCATTGTGCACATGGTTGCAGAACCCAGACTTACTCTCCAGAGTGGTGGGTGGGGGCTTTGCTTGCTGGTCCTTAGGCATTTGGCAAGAGCAGCTCAGTAGTTGCTGGATGATCCCTGGACTTAGCTGCTTAAAATCCTCCTTAGAAATGGATGGACTACTATGGTTCTGTAGAAATATCTCCACCAGCTGTCTAGCAGAGAAGCAAGCCTGTGTGAAGAAAACACAGTTCTAAGCCTCAGCTTTGAAAGTGCAAGGCCTTTCGAACTATATAGAGAATTCAGAACAGACTGGGGAAATTAGTGACACTCTACCTTAAGATAAAAATTAGGGAGGAAAAAAAGGCTGAGCAGTGGTGGTGCACACCTTTAATCCCAGCACTCAAACAGAGACAGAGGCAGGCGGATCTCTGTGAGTTCAAGTCCAGCCTGGTCTACAGGAGTTAAGAGCTAGCTCCAGGACAGGCTCCAAAGCCACATAGAAACCCTGTCTCAAAAAAAAAAAAAAAAAAAAAAAAAAAAGATAAAAATCAGGGGTTGCAGAGATGGTCCAACATGTTAAATAATTGCCATGTAGGTGTGAGAACCAGAGTTTGGATCCCCAGAACTCACACAAAAATCTGGGCAGGTGTGGCAATCCACCTGCATTCTCAGTGTCCTGCAAGAACAGATCAAATTGGTTAGCAGAACTGCAGAATCAGTCAGTTTGGGATTCAAACAATATATATATATATATATATATATATATATATATATATATATATAAAGTGGCAGTAAATCAGGAAGACTCCGCTACCCTCCTGGGCCTCTACACACATGGGTACACATGTGCACACACAAATATCAATGCACAAATGTCAAGGAAAATAAGTAAATTTTTAAAAGGTTTAAGGATATAATTCAAAGATAGTACATTTACCTAGTTCTAGGTTCAAACCCCAGTACCATTTGAAAGAATCAATCTATTATACAAGTATGCTCCTATTAATCAGAGCACAAAGGAATCTCTTCATAATCTATTTTAAATTTAGACAGTCTGGTTATCATTGTTTTTATTTATGTTAAACTTAAATTCCCCACTGATTTGTAGGATTCTTAAAGGCTAGATCTATCTTCACCCAATATGGTATTTATCATGCCAAGGTACTACCAGCCCATATTAAATACTTGGTGTATCTTTTATAAATTAATTGTTCATATGTTTAATATGGACCTAAGAGAAACACTAAATATTTTGGCTCAATTTCTGTCTGTAGAAATCCACTTACATAAAAAGAAAACCATAAACCTACCACAATGATAAAATACTTTTTAAGAAAAATGATTATTATCTTCATAAAATTCTTTATGATTCTCATAGAACTACCAACTTCCTTCAGCAAAAGAGAATGGTAACATAAAAAATGAAAATACCTGATCCCAGGAAACAGAATAGTCATCGGACTCTTTCTCCATTGCTGTAGATGTCCTAGTGTCTCTCCAACTGAGTATTGTCACATTTTGTTTGCTTTGGTATTGATGGAGGGGATCTTTTTTGGCACAGGCCCTTCTGGTAGACAGTATGTTGAGGAGTTGGTCTAGATCTAGAAATATCATATAAAATCTGATGTCACATGGAATAGACAGGTCCCATTTAAAGGAATCACAATTTTTTACCAGGTAAACTTTGTTCGACTGAAAATGGCTATAAAGGAAAAAAGCTAAAGAATATTTGTACTTTGTATGGTGGTTGATTCCCTCAAAAGACCTTAATTAAACCTGAAGGATGGACAAGTCTTCCTGGAATAAGCCTACATTATTATACCCATAGAAAAAATAACAGTGAGCAGCCAATGGACATATGTTTCATTGAGACATACATTGTATTTGTTATAAAAATACAATGAAGGGGACAGAGACATGGCTCAGGGGTAAAGGCATTTGTTGCCAAGCCTGATGATTCACTTTGATTCCTGGGCAGCACATGGAAAGAACCAACTCTACAACGATTTCCTCTGACTTTCATTTAAGAACTGTGGCACACTTGTGTGTACACACATATATCCACAGACATATCCATGCATTTACACGTACATACATATAAAATAAACTCAATGTAATAAAAATTTGAATTAAAAAAATGTAAAGTAGAAACTGGCCATATCTTCAGGAAATTTACTCCCTGAAGGCACTCTCCATCTTCAGCAGACTGTATATTTCTCTAAGTATATAAATCCGTCAAAACGCTTTCCTTTTCAGATGTATATGCAGAACAAAGAAAATAAGTTGATGGGAGATGCCATTCTGTAAATATGTTTCTTGTATTGGTTAATAAATAAAGCTCTGTTGGCCAATAGGAAAGGAAGATAGGAGGGACTAGGAGACAAGGAGGAAAGAGGAAGGAGGAAGGAGGAGTCAACATGTAGAGACTGGAAACAACAGAAGTCCGGGCCCACTCTCCGGTAAGATGAGACCACATGGAAATACTTAGATTAATAGAAATAGATCACTAACTAAGACAGAGCTAGCCTATAAGAAAATGCTAGTAACTGGCCAACAGCATTTGTATCAAATACAGACTCTCGGCGTATTATTGGGCGCTGGCGTGGCAGCAGGACCGACCAGCAGGGAAAAACCTACACATAAGAATAAGTGAAATTAAGCTAGGGTTAGAGAGGTTCTCTACTTTCTAATTTTTTAAATTCTGCTCTTGATGGCTCACATATACTGCAGTTCAGTTCCCTCAATTTGTTTATCTGCTTTTAAAATTAATTATACAGAGAATGATTAAATAAAATAACCAGTTTTATGGAATTACTCTTCTTATTACCTGTGAGTAAAATGTCTTTGTAATTTTCCTAAATAGTATAATCAGTTATACAAAATTTACCAAGTAATTTTATCATAAATGACCAATTTTCAACAACAATAAAAAAAGTGTTATGAGATTTCCAGATATCTGAAAAACAAAGTGACCCGTATTAAGTAAAAATAGAAACAAATGAATATATACCTAGATATTCCTGAATGTTAGATTTAGCCCCAAAGTCCTCAGGGGAGTTAGGAAAAGTATGTTTAAGGAACTGAAGAAAATCATACTTAAATAATTAAAGTGAAGTATGACAACAAATCAGATAAAAGAAAATTTTAATAAGAAGATAAAAGTTACATAAAGTTCTGAATAGATACTGTGTAGTTGTGAAATAAAATTGGAAAATAATCATCAAAAGCACTCAGGACTATATGTGAGGAAGCAGAAGGTAAAAATCACTGATCATTTAGATTGGGCAACAGAAATAATTCTTCCTGAAAAATAGAAAAGGAAGAACTGGAATAAATTTCAGAGACCTAGAAAACAACAGTTACTATCAACAGACATGCATTGGAAATTCACAGAAAGAGAAGGACAAAGATAAGGAAAAAAATCTCATGAAAATAATGGCCAAGAAATTCCCCAATGTGGGAGGGCCTAAGCCTTGATCCATATGATATCACAGACTTTAAAGACTCCCCATGGAAGGCCTCACCCTCTCTGGGGAGCAGAAAGGGGATGAGATGGGGGTTGGGAGGGAGACAGGGGAGAAGAGGATGGTGAGGGAACTGGGATTGACATGTAAAACATGCTTGTTTCAAATTTAAATTAAAAAAAAATAAACATAGTCATAAGAAAAGAAATTCCCCAGTGTGTTATAAAAGTCTTCATTAGCATGCTCAGGAAGTTTATTAAACACCAAGCAACTTAAATGAGTGAGCATCCGTGATCAGACACATTATAGTCAAAGTGATGAAAATCAGAGATAAAATCTGACAAAGCAATACACTGCCTCATATATATGAATCACTTTAGCTTGTTGCTTTGCAAGATTTTTGTCTCTGAACAATGAAGGACCTATCAAAAAAAAAAAAAAAAAGGAGGATGATGTATGCAAAGAACTGACAGAATGACAGAAACGGTAGTAATCAATGACTTTATACCCAGCAAAACCACTCCTCAAAATGAATTAGGAAAAAAACCCCAAATCCTGGAAAGCAGTAAATGAGAGAATGCTTTGTTAGTAGTCAAACATGATGAGGAATATGGAATTATATTCTTTTTATAAAAGGTGTGTTTTATTTACGTGTGTGTGTGTGTGTGTGTGTGTGTGTGTGTGTGTGTGTGTGTGTGTGTCTAAGTATGTGTATATGTGTACAATTGCCTACAGAGGCCAGAAGAGTGCATTGGGTTCCCTGGAGCTGGATGTTCAGGCAAGTTGCAAGCCCCTTGCCTGATATGGATGCTGGGTTCAGAATTCCAGTCTTCTGAAAGGGTGGCAAGACCCATTTACCACTGGATCATCTTGACAACCCCAGAATGAAATTCTTCAGGCTGAAAAGAAATGACTCAAACTTCCCTCTGGGATAATAGATGGCCAAAGAGCAGAGGGGAGGCCATAATGAGAGGATTAGACCATCATTTTATGAGCTTCAAATAACTAACTTAGAAAATCATCAAAAACTTATGAACCTCATACAAAAGAGAAGCAAACACTCCAAAGTCTTCTGATAGAAGTCACCAGCCATAAAAAGATTTTTTTCACTAAATAACTGAAAACAAATTCCATCTCCACATACAACCACCAACATACAGGAAATGCATTGAAGTTCATGTTAACTCTGAATGCAATCAGCAGTCCATGGGGCAAACATCCCTTTATTCCCCCAATAAAATAATTTGTGATAAAATGTGGAGATATATGCCACTTGTAAAGAAAATGAGAAACCTACCAAGTTTACATTTTATGTATTTTTGTTTTAATTTGTGTGTGTGTGTGTGTGTGTGTGTTTGAGTATAGGTACACATGTATGTCATACATGTGGAAGTCTAAGGTGCTAGTCTTAACTCTCCACCTTTACTGAGACAGGGTCTTTTGTTCCCTCTATGGAAGCCAAGCCAGCTGGCCCATGAGCTTCTGGGGGATTGTTCTGTCTTTGCCTATCCTGCCATGGGATCACTGGATCCACAGATCACTATTGTGCCTGGCTTTATCTGGATACTGGGATCTCAATTCAACTACTCATCTTTTCACAGAAAGCACATTACTCATTGATCCAACTTCCTAGCTCATTTTGTGTATCTTATCTGGACCCTGATTCAATTTAAAAATAAAAAAATAAAACTCAGGAAAATGTAATCCAATACTGAAAAGTGAGTGTTTTTATTGGTATTGTGTAATGAGATTAGAAAGAAAATCTACCTACAGACACTAGGATTCAGATTTTGAAACTGTCAAACCATTTCAGATACTTAACTGTCAAGCCATTTCCTTAACAAATGCAAAGAAACATAGAAAATGAATATTCATATTTTCTTCCTGGCATTGTATTTCATTTCAGAGCCTCCAAATGTTGGTTATCAGAAAGGAAGTAGATGAATAACATACAAGCTACTTCTGCTTAAACATAAACAGCTCACTTTTATAAATACATTCAAGCTGCTACAGATTCTCTTGAACCATTTTGGATACTGTTTCATCATTCTTCCATCCTAGGCCCAATGCTATATGTATGAAACAGAAAAACATTTAGGTAGTTCTCAAGGCAGGTTTTAAATCTGTCCCTTTGACTCTATATCCACAGTCTCTATCCCTACATAAATGGGCCAAGTTCATGTTTATGCTTCATCAGCTGATAGGCTTCTGCCCAGAGAGGCCATCTGCACTCTCTTATCACACACCAAGATAAAACAGTGTTTAAAACAGACCTGAACAAATGCGGCCAACGAAATGTTCTAACCTCTGCTTTTTGGCACAATTAATTGGACAGATGTTATTTGGAAAGGAAATCATGTAAAACAACCTTACCGGATAGGTGGAGGGAATTGGTACTATTCAAGAAACTGAAAATATAGTCTGTTAAATCATCTGGGGAAGGCAAGTCTGCTCTTCCCAGGCAAACTCCTTGGAGAGACAGGGCGATGATGGTTGCTGCCAGCTGGGGAAGTGTTTTTCCATCAGCACCATCACTGCCCTGAATGCCAGATTTCCTCTGTAGTGTCTTAGTTTCCATACACTAAAATCAAAGACAAAGGAAGACATGTTAGCTTCTGGAGTTACACTGAGTAAATCTCCTCTTAAATTCCCCACAATATATGAGGAATTGTTCATATCAAAGAAAATTGGTTTGTATGAATGACAGTTGGGAAACATTTGACCTTTTCAAATCTAATCCTACCCTCCTGGGTCTCAGTTACCTACACTTATCTTAAAGATTCACTATTTTCAAGGGGACCCTCTGCTCTTACAGCTTGCATTCTTTCCTTTGGTGAATATTCTTTTAGATTCAAGGACTCTTGTAATCTAAATGATTTTCAGCTCCTCATCCTAGTCTGGAAGGCACACGAGAAGCTTCAATGATTAATTTTAATTGTCAACTTAATAAAGTTTACTGCCACCCAGGGGAGGGGTTTCTAACTGTGTCTATGGGAAATTGTCTTGATTAGGTTACAAGTATTTGTTGCTGTCTTCTTACTGACTGTAGGACTCAATGTGACCAAGTGGTGTAAGTCCTTACAGCCTTGAATTCCCTGCCATGACATGATAGACTGTACTTTGAACTGTGAGCCAAAATAAACTCATACTTCCTTAAGCTGATTCTGTCAGGTATTTTTGTCACATCAATAGAAAAGTAACTAGGATACTACCTTATACATCAGCCTTGAGTCCCAAGCTCAGTGTATATTCACTACAGTAATACAGTAAGTGTATGGTACACTCTAGCACCATGTCTGTGTTCTTAGAATTCCTATAGAACAAAGACATGTAGCCTTGTGTGTGTGTGTGTGTGTGTGTGTGTGTGTGTGTGTGTGTGTGTGTTAGTTTTTCCTGGTTAAATTATGTTATCTCACAAGGTAGAATTTTATTTTAAATACTAGTGTGTGTGTGTGTGTGTGTGTGTGTGTGTGTGTGTGTGTGTGCGTGTGTGTCCTGTTTTATGCCATGTATTATGATAAGCCTACTACCAATGAACTTGGATGGTCTGGTTCATAGAAAGAGGATGCAGGCATAGACTATTGTGTCAACATTAAATTCTTGTAATGTACAGAAGGAATAAAACAGCCTATTACAGTTATTCTTTCCGAGGTCTAGTAAGACCTCTAGAAAGGAGACTATTTATAGTAATAGTAGAAACATAGGAGTGGAAATTATAACCTCACATGGGCTAAGCAAGTGTTCTTCTCTGGGCTGCATTCCCAGCAGTGTTATCACATTTTTGACAAATTTTGAGGAGTACTATTAGTGAAAGAATAAGTTGAGGTAGAACAGTATGACCCTCACAGGAATCTTTCATAGAGATTTGTGAAAAAAGATAACATTGTCATCATAAGGTTCTGCTGAGGATAGAGGAAAATTCCAGCCATTGTTTTGGCCCAAGAAGGCCTTCAAATGTAGTGAATACCTATCTTCTATGAAGAAATAGGGCTAGGATAAGTTATGAACAGAATCCCATACTGAATAGTAATCTCATTTGTAGCACATTGGAGGGGTTTTTGCTGGAACAAGAGGCTTGTTTTTAACAAATCAATGAATAATTCACAGCCATTGTTCCATAAATAATCTTCATACCCCTTCAAAGTGTAGTATGGATCTTCAATAAACTCTTCTGAAAATATGACTCAAGATTTATGAGGTGATACAGAATAAAGAAAGAATATTAGGAGCTGCAAAGGAGAAAGGCCAGGTAACATACAAAGGCAGACCTATCAGAATTTCACCTGACTTCTCAATGGAAACAATGAAAGCCAGAAGTTGCTGGTCAGACATTATGCAGACACTAAAGAACCAGGGATGTCAGCCCAAACTACTTTATCCAGCAAAATTTTCAATAACCATAGATGGAGAAAACAAGATATTCCTTAATAAAAATGAATTTAAACAATACCTATCAACAAACCCAGCCCTATAGGAAGTACTAGAGGGAAAATGTCAACCCAAGGAAGTCAGCTACATCCACAAGAACATAGGCAATAGATGAGCTTATAGAATCAACTCCCAAAGAAAAGAATTGGACACACAATGCCAAATCCAACAACAAACACAAAAATAACAGGAACTAGCTATCACTGGTTATTAATATCCATTAATATAAATGGTCTTACTCCACCTATAAAAGACACAGATTAACAGATTAGATACAATAACAGAATCCATCCTTCTGCTGCATACAAATAACATACATCAACTTTACAGACAGACATTACCACAGAGTAAAGGGTTGGAAATTTTTTCCAATCAAATGGACCTAAGAAACAAGCTAGTGTTGATATCCTAATATCTAACAAAATAGACTTCAAATTAAAATCAATAAAAAAGACAAAGAAGGTCATTTCATATTCATCACAGGAGGAAATCTCAATTCTGAATATCTATGCCCCAAAAACAAGGGCTCCTGCATTTGTAAAAGAAACATTACTAAAGCTTAAATCACAAATCAAGCCCCACACACTAATAGTGGGAGACTTCAGCACCCCACTCTCATCACTGGACAGGTCTGCCAGTTAGAATCTTAACAGAGAAATGAGGGAATTAACAGATGTTATGACTCAAATGGACTTAACAGACATCTATAGAACATTCTGCCCAAACACAAAAGAATATACTTTCTTTTCAGCACTTCATGGAACTTTCTTAAAAAAATAGACCACATACTGGGTAATAGAGCAAACCTCAACAGATTTTTAAAAAATGGAATAATCCCCTGAATCCTATCATATCATGATAGCTTAAAGTTAGAAATCAACAGCAAATTAATTTCAGAAAGCCCACAAACACATGTAAATAGAACAATGGTCAACTGAATCCCCACTGGGTCAAAGAAGAAATAACGAAATTAAAGACTTGCTAAAATTTAATGAAAACAATCTCACAACATACCCAAACTTATGGGACATAATGAAAACACTGATGAGAGCAAATTTGACAGTGCTAAAGGCCTACATAAAGAAGCTGGAAAAATCCCAAACAAGTGAATTGCCAGAACAACAAGAAGCAAACTCACCCAGAAGGAGTAGACAGCAAGAAATAGTCAAATTGAGGGCTGAAGTCAATCAATAGAAACAAAGAATCAATGAGACACAGAGTTGGTTCTTTGAGAAACTCAACAAAACAGACAAACCTTTATCAAAAAAAAAAAAAAAAACAAAAACAAAAGATAGTGAAAGAATATCCAAATTAACAAAATCAGAAACAAAAGGGTGGACATAACCACAAACACTGAGAAAATCCAGAGAATAATCAGGTCATACTTCAAAAACCCATACTCCACAAAATTGGAAAACTTTAAGGAGATGGACAATTTTCTAAATAAGTACCACATACCAAAATAAAGTCAAGAACAGATAAACAACTTAAATATACCTATAGCCTTTAAGGAAATAGAAACAGTTATCAATTGTCTCCCAATCAAAAAAAAAAAAAAAAAAAAAAAAGCCCAGGACCAGATGGTTTCAGTGCAGAATTCTACTAGATGTCCAAAGAAGATCTAATACCAATACTAAAATTATTCCATACAATAGAAACATTGCCAAACTCTTTTTACAATGTAATTACACTTACCTTGATACCCAAACTACACAAAGACACAGCTAAGAAAGAGAATTACAAACCATGAACACAGATGTAAAAATATTCAATAAAATATTTGCAAACAGAATCCAAGAACACATCAGACAAATTATCCACCATGACCAAGTAGGCTTCATTCCAGAGATGCAGGGATTGTTCAACATGTGAAAACCCATCAATGTAATCTACCATATAAACAAACTGAAAGAAAAAACCACATAATCATCTTATTAAATGTTGAAAGAGCTCCCCACAAAATTTAATACCGCTTCATGACAAAAGTCTTAGAGAGAATAGGGAACATACTTAAACATAATAAAGACAATATACAGTAATCCAACAGCCAACATCAAACTAAATGGAAAAAGTCAAAGCAATTCCACTAAAATTAAGAAAACAACAAGGCTGTCCACTCTCTGCATACCTATTCAACATAGTACTCAATGTTCTAGCTAGAACAATAAGACAACCAAAGGAGATCAAAGGGATACAAATTGAAAAAGAAGTCAAACTCTTGCTATTTGCTGATTGATATGATAGTTTACATAAGTGACCCCAAGAATTCTACCAGAGAACTCCTTCAACTGATAAATGCCTTCAGTAATGTAGCAGAATACAAGATTAACTCAAAAAAAAAACCCCAAAAACAGTGGCCCTCCTATATACAAATGATAAATGGGCCCAGAAAGCAATTAGAGAAATATCACCCTTTCAATAGCCACAAGTAACATAAAATATCTTGGGGTAATGCTAACCAAATAAGTGAAAGACCTGTATAACAAGAATTTAAGTCTTTAAAGAAAGAAATTAAAGAAGATATCAGAAAATGGAAAGCTCTCCCATGGTCTTAGACAGGTAGGATCAACATAGTAAAAATGGCAATCTTATCTAATATAATCTACAGATTCAATACAATACCTATCAAAATTCCAGCACAATTCTTCACAGACCTTCAAAGAACAATGCTCAACGTCATATGGAAAAACAAAAACCCAGGCTATTCAAAACAATCCTGTATAATAAAGGATCATTTGGGGGTACCACTCTCCCTGACATCATGCTCTACAATAGAGCTATAGACTTGAAAACATTGATCCATTTCAACTTGAGTTTTGTGTGTGGTGATAGCTTTGGATCTATTTGCATTCTTCTACATGTTGACAGCCAGTTATACCAGCACCATTTGTTGTATATGTCTGCTTTTATGGCAATACCAAGATGTTTTCATTACTATAGTAGAACTTGACCTCAATATAAATCTATCCACACTGAACCTCATAGAAGATAAAGTGGAAAATTCACTTGAATGCACAGGCACAAGGAGACCACTTCCTAAATAGAACACCAGTAGCACAGACACTGTAAGCGGCAATTAATAAATGGGACTTCCTGAAACTGAGAAGCTTCTAAAGCAAAGAACACAGTCAGCAAGACAAAACAACTCCGTACAGAATGGGAAAATATCTCTACCAACCCCACATCTGACAGAGGGTTGATTTTCAAAATATACAAATAAATCAAGAAACTAGACATCAAACTACCAAATAATCCAATTTAAAAAATGGGGTAGAAAATTCTCAACAGAATAATCTCAAATGGCAGAAAAACACTTAAGGAAATGCTCCACATCCTTAGTCATGAGAGAAATGCAAATCAAAGCCACTCTGAGATTCCATCTTATACCTATTAGAATGGCTAAGATAAAAAACACCAATGACAGCTTATGCTGGAGAAGATGTGGAGAAAGGGGAGCACTCCTCCATTGCTGGTGGGAGTGCAAACTTGTACAGCTGCTGTGGAAATCAGTATGGCAATTTATCAGAAAAGTAGAGATCAACCAATTTCAAGCTCCTGCAATACCACTGTTGGGCATAAACACAAATGAGGTACACTCACACCACAAGAACATATGCCCAACTATGTTCATTAGCAACATTATTTATAGTAGCTGGATCATGGAAACAACCTAATTGCCCCTCAACTGAAAAATGGACTTTAAAAAATATATGGTGTATCTACACAATGGAGTACTACTCAGCGGTAAGAAACAATAGCATCCTAAAATTTACAGGCAAATGGACAGAACTAGAAAAAAACATCCTGAGTGAGGTAACCCAAAACCAGAAAGACAAATACAGTATGTACTCACTCATAAGTAGATATCAGATATAAAGCAAAAAAAAAAAACCCTCTTTCAGAAACAGATGCAAAAATTCCCAACTAACCAATGGGCTAAGCTCCTGAAATACAATCAAAGTCAAGAAGGAATGACAATATGAACAAAGGAGTCAAGACCATGATGGGGAAACCCAAAGAATCAGCTGACCCAAGCTAGTGAGAGATTACTGACTCTAGTCTGACAGATGGGGAACCTTCATTAGACCAAACTAGACTTCCTTAATATCAATGACAATGATGTGACTGGGACAATATATGAGGCCACTGGCAGTGTGTCCAAGATCTAATGCACAAGCTGACTTAGTAGAATCCATTCTATATGGAGATACCTTGCTCAGCCTAGACACAGGCGTGTGTGGAGTGGAGAGGTGTCTTGGTACTGCCTCAACTAGATGATGGGACAGACTTTCCCAGGGAGGTTTTACCCTCTCCAGGGAGAAGATGGAAGGTGGGAGGGGGGATGTGAGAGGAGTGGGAAGAAATGATGGTGGGGGGGGAACTGGGATTAGAATGTAAAAAATAAATTAATAAAAAGAGTTAAAAATAAATAAATAGATAAGATGATACATATCTTTGACTGGAAAAAATGGTTTATGAGGGGGAAGATATAGCTCAGTGGCAGAGTGCTTGATTAGCATGCACAAAGGCCTAGGTTCAATTCTCAAGATAATGATGGTGATAATTATAATGACCATGATGATGACACTGATGATGGTGTTGATGATGAGTGTGTGTGTTTGTGTGTGTGTGTGTGTAAATGCATATGTGGCCTGTTTGTACTCATATGGAGGCCAGAAATCAATGTCAGTTATCATCATCTACCACTCTCTACCTTTATTTTTTGAGACAGTGTCTGTCACTGAACCTTCTGCTTTTCATTTTGGCTAGACTGGCTGACCAAAAGTCCTCATGTATCTGCCTGTTTCCCTCCAAACCCAAGGATTACAGGAGTAATTGAAACACATGGCTTTTACAGAAGCACTAGAGGTCTAAACTCAAAAGTTCATACTTGAACTTTGAGCACTTCACCCATGAGCCCTGTCCCCAGCTCCACACAATGAGGAGAATAACAATAAACTTTATGTAAAGGTAACTTCGTCTGCTGGAACCTAAAGCATGTTTGAAAGGCCAGCCTTCCCAGAACAGTAGTGAAGGCCACAGAAGAACAGAGTGGGACCTGGAGGGAGATGAGAAGCATGTGCATGAACACAAAATGCTTAACAGCAGCAATTGAATATTGACAGTAATGCTTTTGCAAAAGCATTTCATCAATGAAATCACCAATGATAAATGCATCTCTTAAATTGTTTCTGTCTTCTTCCCTGGCCAGAAGCCAAGACAAACAGACACAGGGCCTTCCATCACTATAGTTCATCTCTTGGATGTTGATCAAAATCTTTGAGTCAGAGTTATTCAGGAGATGAGAACTGCCCTGTCACCTGGCCTTCCTACCCACCCACCCACCCACCCAGCTTCTGTCTAAAAGTCACCTCCATTTAGTCATTCCATTTCCACTTAGAATTTTAAATTATGTCACTTATTATGCTTTGGTTAAAACCAGAAATACCCATCTCTCTTAGAAGTTCACCAGTATCCTAGGAATGAGTGACAAAAGTCCAAGCTTATACCTCAACAGGAGCAGATAGCAGTTTCTCACTTCTTACCTGGTTACCAGAAGTGCCAAAGTACTTCCTGGTGAGAGCCAAGATGTCATCAGTCTCCTTCTGTGAAAGGAAATCAGAGTCTTCACCCTGCCTGAGGCCCAGTAGGCTATGCAGATAAAATGCATACTCTCTGTTGTTCATGTTGAGCTTTGACGAACAGATCTCTTCCTTGTGAATGATGTGATAGAGGAGGAGGAGAGAAACTCTCTGGACCACTTCCTCTCTAAGCTCATCCTCTGAATCTCCACCAGCTATTTGTAACAGCACATCTGGTTCCAAACACTGTTGGAGAAGGTAAGGGAGACAAAGCCAAGTTTTACACACAGCACGAGAGCATTGCCCATGAAAGTTCTCAGGTGCTTTGTGCCTTGCAAATACAGAGAAAGGCAGTCAGTCTCAGCAACTACATTCAGAGATTAAGCCATGGTGAGATGTTTATTTGACCATCAACCCCTCCTGGGGACCCATTTTCATAAAAGTAGCCTCTCTGTCCTCAAGACAGTGATTTGCTCTTTTGCATAAAACCAGCCAACTCCTTTGGCTGGGCCTGCACTTGGGAGGCAGAGGCAGGTAGATCTCTGTGAGTTCAAGGCCAGCCTAGTCTACACAGCTGGTTCTAGGACATCTAGTGCTGTTACACAGAAAAAAATCCTGTCTTGTAAAACCAAAAACAACAAACAAATAAACAAGCATTCAAACAAAAATGTCACTTTTTAGGAGGTCTTCCACAAGGCTCTCAATCTCTATCGACCCTCACAATGTTGTTCTACAGAAATAGCATGCAAGATACATATGACTTTGAAATTTTCTAGACACACACATTTTAATAGTGAAAATAAACACATGTGATTCATTTTAATACTTTACAAAAATGTACATATTCCAGATACAGTTATTTGATCATGCAATCAAAAATCTAAAATGAATAATGAGATACTTTATGTTCTTTGTGAGTCCAAGTTTTTGAAATCTAGTATACATTTGCCAGTGCATATTACTTCATACAAGTCATATTTCAATTATTGAATAGTTATATGTATTGGGCAGCACATCTGTGTTTCAATTATTGAATAGTTATATGTAATTATAGCTACTGTGTTGGGCAGCACATCTCTAGAATTTCATTTTCTTCACAGCATTATATTATAAAACTACTTGTTGATCTGTGTATTCTGTCTCTCCATAACAAGAACAAGCATTTATTTGGTCAGGTTTCCAGGTCTTATATGCAGTACATGGCACAAAATTAAAAATGCAGTGGCCCCTGGTCACCTAAGAGAATGGCCAAACTGTTTCCATTGAATGGAATATATCAAAACATATCATCCCCATATACTACTGTGGCATATTGACAATTTTGAGTTAAAGGTAACTGGGAAACAGTAACTATGGAAGTGCTCTCTGCCCTCTCCCCTTCTTCCTAAAAGTGACGACTAAATTTCCTTTGAGAAGGGTGTCCTTTAAGCACCAAGAACAGAACATTCTTATCCAAGGAAACTAATACAATCCTATTAATCTGTATAGACTTTCTACATCACCTCTACCATCTTTTCCTTCTAATGTGTATTTCCTGAAGAGTTCTTACATTTTACTAACCCTAAGCTGTTTTTTTTCCCTCTCATCACATGTCCACAATCCTTTGTTTTGGATTGTTGATGTTGCTATTAAAATGGTGTATATGTCCTACTTTTGGGGGGCATCCTTGTCTTTTGGGGAGCTGCCTTCACCACATAAAATATCAATACAAATAAAATTTGCACACTTTTCTCCTGCTAATCTGCCCTTTTCTGTTAAGGTCACTTGATTTTATCTCAGAACCCTGTGGCATGCTGGGTACCAGATGGGATATGACATACACATCAGGAAGAAACTGCAAACAACCATGTTCAAAGCAGAGCTCCAAGGTATCCTTCCCAAAGCCACATACACTGTAGTTTACTTCCTCTCTAACTCAACTTCTGGAGACACACAGAGTTCACATGAAAATCTATGTTCGGTGTACAGCCACAGCAACCTCCTTGCATTCCATTAGAACCTCCCTCCCTACAGTGAGTGTATACATTGGTGGCTAATGATAGGGCTGGAAAAAAGACATAAAAAGTAGCTGGGTTGAAACTATCGTGATAAAACTATTCTGCATACTAAATAACCTTGTGTAGCCACACTGCACACAGTGTGACTTAGACAACTCCACGCCAAACACCATGCTAAGCATTTTACATACTCAGATGTTCCTCAGAATACAGCCTAGCTAATGCTGGAAAATGTATAACACGGTGGGTTTTGTTTGTTTGTTTGTTTGTTGAGACAAAGTCTCACTTTATAGCCTTGGTTGTTCTCCAACTCAGAGATTTGCATGAAGTCCTAGGTTCAGTTCTTCCCAGCACTGAAAGGCAAAAATGTTGCAATTATTCTCATTTTACAAAATAAAGAAAGCCAGGATGAGGACCAAACTGTTCATGTTTTATGGATTTAATTTTAAATGCCTCAGTTCTCAGTTACCTCATATTGATTTTTCTGACTCCATTTTACATTTTTTCCTCCTCACAAATTTACTAGCACCACCAACCTCAGTCTTTCTTTTCCAAGACATTGAGGACACAGGAGATGTTATTCTGTATGTATTTTTCTTATTGGTTGATGAATAAAACACTGATTGGCCAAGCAGGAAGATAGATGGGGCTAGAAGACGAGGAGAATTCTGGGAAGTGGAGGCAGAAGTCGGTTTCCATGTAGCAGAGTAAGCAGTAAGAGGTCTAGACCCTTCTCTGGTAAAATAAGACCATGTGGAAATACTTAGATTAACATAAATGGGTTAATGATTAGACAGAGCTAGCCAATAAGAAGCCCAAGCCACTGTCCAATAGTTGTATAATTAATATAAGTCTCTGTGTGTTGATTTGTGGCAAGGCAAACCCATCCTCTTGTTCATATGCTTTACCACAGAGTACCTAACGCAAACCCCACCTATCAACCATATGTCTAAAATGAGTGAAGAGACTCAGCTGCAAGCCAAACCCTGTGGTTGGAGTGAGAACCTGAGTGTCTGTGAAACTGGATGATTTTTTTTTACTGGCTTTTCATGAAGGACAAGAAAACATATCTTAGGCTTCTTCTAGGAGAGTGTTAACAGGGATCAAGCCCTTCTATCATATTCCCTTCTCCTCGGTTTCCCAGAAGAAGAGCAGCTATGAGTACCCAAGTCTCTTAGACTGAGCATTTCAAAGCCCAGAGATAGATGTAATTCAAGTGGACACCAAACTGGCCAAACCCTTGACAATGTCACTAAAAAACAATATAAAACAACCATCCCTCCTCAACCCCAAACATGGAGACCAGTCTTGGCTGTTTATAGTCATCCAGCAAAACTGATATCCAACCATCCTAATAAGGTACTTCATGTCATTAAAGAGAACATGGCCCCAGAGCAGATTCTCAGAGGACATTAATAAGACATGACTCCTGGTTATTCCCAGTGGGATGTCTGTTGTTACTATCTATATCTATTAATGTCATCACAGATGAGCTGCCTATTATTATAACACATCTCCTCTGGGAACCATTGGGCGCCTTAATAATTGTGGAAATATTTTTAATCATTCACAAAGAACAGAGAAAATAATTCATCTGTACAAGACCCTTTCTGTCACAAGAGGGGGAAAACTAGAGAACATTTGGCTGGGAAATGCATTCCTTCGCCCACCCTCAGCCTCTGCTGGGTTGAGAAAGCCAGGCAAAACTGACTTTGGAAGCAGTAGAGTGCTTCTCTTCTACTTGTCTATGTGTTCACTTTCTTTGTATTTGTAGGGTTTTCCTTAAATTTTGTAGGGTTTTCTTTAAAATTGTCATTGGTCTGGAATGGGGTGGCAAAGAGGGATTTTGTTAGCAGTTGTTTTAAGGTCCAGGCTCTCCTCCACAGTGGGGCTTGATGGACTTCCTCTTGTGACACCTACAGTGGAATCTGATGTAATTTCTTCAGTGACATCCAAACACCCTAATGAGGGATGGATTCTCATATCCTGCCAATTTCATGCTACAACCTGGGGAAGGTTTAAAAAAAAAAATCTGTGTGTGTGGAGGGGTGCACACCTTTAATCCCAGCATTCAGGGAGCATTCTGTGAGTTCTGTAATGTTCTAGGACATCCAGAGCTTGCACAGAAATAACCTTTTTCAAAAAACAAAACAACAGAAACCTCAACTAGGCAAGTCAAGATTCAGTCTGAGGAGGAGGAAGCCTTCAAGGAGTAACCATGGGGCTTGTGCAACTGCTTCTGATGATAAACAGGTGTGGTTCACTTGACAAGTTAGGAGGATGAAGGCTGTATGAGAGGCTGTGGACAGGCCTCCGGAGGCATGGTCCAGCTTCAACTCTAACACAGCAGCATTTCTCTCCCGCAGCTGATTCCTCACTGGTAATAATTATCAAGGCTTTAACTAACACACACACACACACACACACACACACACACACACACACACACACCAGAAAACACCATTGGAACTTAGGAGAGGGTACCCAGGAACTGAGTGTTAGACAAATGTCAGAATGCTGTGTTATTTTGTGGAAGGGTACTCCTTTCTGTCTAACACCATGTGAGTGTTAGACAAATGTCAGAATGGTGTGTTATCTCGTGGAAGGGTACTCCTTTCTGTCTAACACAATGCGTGTTCACTGCAGGTTTAAAAAGAAAAATCAAAGCAATCTCAGAAAAGCTAGAGGGGAAAGGACTGAGCACGAAAGCCAGCAAGGGTGTTGAAACATAAACATTGTTTTTCAAGTGATAAAACAATCTTTTATCGTGACCTGCACTCTGGTGCCCTGCTTGAAACCACCTGAGGCCTAGGAACTGTGCCCAGGGGAATCTGTCCCAGCAAACCAGGCCATCCAGAGTCTCCTGACTTAGTGGTATCATACTGTCCCACCTACACCCATGGGAAGAGGAAAATCATCAGAGTATTATTAGAGAACCTTGGACCTGTACCCACCAGGAGAGAGTGAGACCACACCAGCATCCATTGGAAGAAGGGATAGAAAGATGTAAGTATAAGAACATATTCAAAACCAGAAAGATCAATATGATGCCATAAAAGTCTAGAACTCCACACCAGCAAGACCTGAATATTCCAACACAGATAAAGCAGAAGAGAACAACCCAAAAAACAACTTTATGAAGATGAGGGAGACCCTCAAAAAGGAAATGAGAAAATCCCTTAAAGAAATGAAAGAGAAAACAACAACAAAATTCAAGAATTAGAGGAAAAGACAAACCAAAAATTGCAAGACGTAAACAAATCCCTTAAAGAAAACAAGGAAAGCCAAGAAAAAACAACCAAACAAGCAAAGGAAACAATTCAAACAGTAGGCTTGAAAGCTGAAATAGAGACAATTAAAAAGAAAAACAAAACACAAAAAAAACAAAACACAAACACACACACACACACACAAAATCTGAGGGAATATTGGAAATAGAAAAGATAGGTAAATGATCAAGAACTACAGATGCAAGCATAATCAACAGAATATAAGAGATGGAAGAGAGAATCACAGGCACTGAAGATACACTAGAAGAAATATATTCATGGACCAAAGAAAATGTTAAGTCCAACAAATCCCTAACACAAAATATCCAAGAAATACGGGACACCATGAAAAGGCCAAAACTAAGAATAATAGGTATAGAAGAACTCAGGTATAGAACCAACTCAGAGGTGCAGAAAACATTCAACAAAATCACAGAAGAAAAGAAAACTTCCCCAACCTAAGGAAAGACATGCCAATGAAAGTACAAGAAACATACAGAACACCAAATAGAATGGACCACAAATAAAGTCCTCTCACCACATAATACTCAAAACACCAAACATACAGAATAAATAAAGAATATTAAGAGCACCAAAGGAAAAAGGCCAAGTAACATATAAAGGCAAATGTATCAGAATTATACCTGACTTCTCTATGAAAACTCTGAAAGCCAGAAAATCCTGGATAGATATTCTACCAACACTAAGAGACCACGGATCTCAGCCCAGACTACTATACCCAGCAAAGCTTTCAATCACTATAGATGGAGAAAATAAGATATCCCATTACAAAGCCAAATTTAAAAAACACATATTCCAAGCCTGGCATTGGTAGTACACACCTTTAATCCCAGCACTCAGGAGGCAAAGGCAAGCAGATCTCTGTGAGTTCAATGCCAGCCTGGTCTACAGAGCAAGTTCCAGGACAAGCTCCAAAGCAATACAGAGAAACCTTGTCTCATAAACAAACAAACAAAAACAGATACATATCTACTAATCCAGCGCTACAGAAAGTTCTGGAAGGAAAACTCCAACCCAAAGAAGTTAACTGCACGCACAAAACCATAGACTGATGGGAGATGTCATTCTGTAAATATGTTTCTTGTATTGGTTAATAAATAAACCACTGTTGGCCAATAGGAAAGCAAGATAGGTAGGACTAGGAGAAAAGGAAGAGAGAGGAAGTAGTAAGAAGGAGTTTCAAGATGGAAGACAGAGAGAGCAGAACGCCAGCCCCTCTCTCCAGTAAGATAAGACCATGTGGAAGTACTTAGATTAATGGAAATGGGTTAATATTTACGACAGAGCTAGCCAATGAGAAATGCTAGTAACAGGCTAACAGAATTATATAAAATACGGCATCTCAGTGTGTTATTTGGGGCTGGTCCAGCAGTGGGCCCAAGCTGGCAGAGAAAAACCACTCATAACATATGGCACCCAATGTGGCTAATAAGAACTTCCACTTAAAAATTTAACAAAAGCTTAAAAAGGGGTTTTAGAAACAAAAGAACAAAGACAAGCAAGACTTCTTGCTAACAGCATTTTTCTCAGTTGGACTCTGTTTTGTTAGAGACAAGCAGAGATTGTGCACCTCCTTTAAGGGAGGTTTCCTGACTCAGCATACGTGGCAAAAAAACGCAAGGCTTTTAAGAAGCACTGCTAACAATTTATTGGTGTGTATGAGAGCTGGCAATGGCAGTGACCACATCTCCAAGCGAGCAGCATGTTGCTGGATGGCAGCATAGACCAAGACAGTGAGCACAGCTCTCAGTTCTGGTGGTAAAATACCCACCACCATCTTTGATAGAACGCAGCTAAAACAGCTGTGGCTTTCATTTTAGCAATGTTGTTGTTTAGCAGATAGCCAGAGAAAGATAAAGATTTACAGTAAAGACAGATTCAGATTAAGAAAACCCTCTAAAAGTTTACAGTGTGTTTTAAAATATAGGTAGGCTTGGGAGAGAAAAAGAAACAGGATACAATGGTTTAAAAAAGAAAAATAGGGTGGCTGGATGTGGTGGCACATGCCTTTAATTCCAGCACCCAGGAGGCAGAGACAAGCAGATCTCTGTGATTTCAAAGTAAACCTGGTATGCAGAGTTAACTTCAGGTCAGATAAAAGTTTCACAGAGAAACCCTGTCTCAAAAAATGAAAAAATATAAGTAAAAAAAATATAGTAATATAAAAGCCACGTAAAGATGAAAAGCACAGAGAAAGTTTAAATATTGTACGCTGTTCTGTTGTCTTTAAATTATTTGACTGCTGAGGAAATAACAACTGTTAAAAGAAATGCTGCTGGATCAATCTAATTTATATATTTTAAAACTGCTTTGACTCTAAAATTTAAGTCTAAGGACAAGTTACTGGGGAAAATGATTTCTATTTTTGTTTCCACAGAAAATGAAAAGCCGTGGATCCCTTCCAGACTAATGTGGTTTGATCAAGCCAGACCCCCTGAAACAGTGTCCCAGGTGATCCAATATTCAAAACAGCTTGGACAAAGCAGCCTTGCAGACTACTGCCAGGATTTCTATGTCTTCTGAGGATCCCCCATGACAGCGCCCCCTACCAGCAGGAAGTAGTTTGGAAGGAATGACACCTACATTCCCAAATACTGTTTATAAATGTTTGTTTTCGTTTAAATGGGCTTGGTTATAAATTGTTAATGACCACAACCAATATTTTTAAAGGTAAAAAGGGGATTATGGTATAGATATGAATACTTTGTTTTAGAATGGATTTTCATTTATTGATACAATTAAAGGTCAATTTTGTGATTATGTATATTTCTCCTCTTGTTTAGGTATTGTGTTTATATAGCTCATTTAGAATGTAATGTATAATTTAACACAGATTATAGATAATTACCTATGGTAGTGAAAACTTAAGAGTTAAGTTAGTTAGGTTTTCTAGATATACAGAGATGTATTTGAGATGGATAGGCATTCTTCAAACCTTTCAAAAACCTACAGAATATGGCATTTAAAATGTTTTAGGGATTTTCTTGACAGTGAGACATAACTGCTCCTGGAAATACCATCTGTGTCAGAAAGGAAGATGGACATTAAAGAACCACGTTATTGAATTTGCTATCAATATGACAAGACTAGCCATTTGGGCAAAATATTGCTCTTGTCTGGACTGTTCGACTTCATGCTATATAAAATGAACATGCAGGACCCACAGGAAAGTGACTGCTGATACATGATGGACATTGCTATAGGATGCCTGCTTCATGGAAGAGTCTACCATACATTCTGCAGGACACAGAGAAAAGTGACTGACAAACTGCCAATACAGGTGAACAATTTAAAGTTTCCCGCTTTGCTGAGGAGTCTGCCAGACACACTATGACCTATAGGCTGAAGATGGGACATTACAGAAGACCTTTGGGTGACTGACCAGGCAGTGAGTTGTCTCTGTCATTTCTAGAGTTTATCTGTTATCCTTCCGTGTTCTTTAATGGAGTTGAAGACAAATATTTATGGTTATAGTTTTCCTTAGTTAGGATTAAAGATAAGTTACATATAAGACTTTAGACTCACAAAGATAGGATAGATGATAGAATATTTTCTTTAAGTCTTACTAAATGTTAATGGACTAAATATTGTTAACTGTGATTCTTATTTGATAACTGTTGTGTGATATATTTTGCTATGCTATGGTTAAAACCCTCCTTTTTATTTTAGACAGAAAAGAGGAGATGATGGGAGATGTCATTCTGTAAATATGTTTCTTGTATTGGTTAATGAATAAAGCACTGTTGGCAAATAGGAAAGGAAGAAAGGTGGAACTAGGAGACTAGTAGGAGAGAGGAAGTAGTAAGGAAGTAAGTAAGATGGAAGATGCAGAGAGCAGAATGCCAGCCCCTCTTTCCAGTAAGATAAGACCCCGTGGAAGTACTTAGATTAATGGAAATGCGTTGATATTTAAGACAGAGCTAGCCAATGAGAAATGCTAGTAACAGGCTTACAGCATTATATCAAATACAAAGTCTCTGTGTGTTATTTGGGGCTGGCATGGCTGGGGGCCTAGGCCGGTGGGAAAACTTACTCCTAACATATATATATATATATATATATATATATATATATATATATATATATATTAATCAATCCAGAAATATTTATTGTAAAAAATATTTATTGGGTTTTTAATTCTCTGTGTGTGGGTGGGTATGGGTTTTATCTATGTCTCTGTGTGAGTATGTACATGTGAGTTCAAGTCTTCAAAGAGGCCAGAGACATCATATCCCCTGGAAATGGAGGTACAGGCAGTTGTGAGCTACCTGATGTGGGAGAACAGTACATTCGCTTAACTTCTGAGCCATGCCTTCATTTCATGTAAACATTTATTTTCAAAGATTGCAGAGCATTCAGCTTCTTAAGTCTCAGAGCTTCTGGTTAACTCAATATGGGATAAAGTCCTGAGATCTGGAGCTCCAAGAGATTCCCAGGCCTTTCTGTGACAGGCGAGCTACATAGTGCCTCAAAGACTACTTCAATATTTCAAAGAGATACAATTTGGTTTTAGAAGAAACACACTAATTGCTGTTAGATAATCCCACTTTACCAACAGCCAAAAGAAAGAAAAGAGGGAAATTCACATAGACTACCACAAGCAGCAACAAATCCAAAACAAACAGGAACTAACAATCAATTGTCATTAATATCCCTCAATATTAATGGTCTTAACTAGCTTATAAAAAGACACAGGCTAACAGAATAGACACGAAGACAGAATCCATCCTTCTGCTGCACACAAGAAACACACATCAACTTCAAAGACAGATGTTAACTCAGAGTAAAGGGTTGGGAAAAGATTTTCCGATGAAATGGACCCAAGAAACAACAGGTGTAGCAATTGTGATATCTAACAAATTAGACTTCAAAAGAAAATCAATCAAAAGAGATGAAGAAGGTCATTTCATATTCATCACAGAAAAAAAAATCCATCAAGATGAAGTCTCAATTCTGAACATCTATGTCCCAAATACAAAGGCACCCACATTCATAAAAGAAACATTACTAAAACTGAAATCACACATAAAACCTCACACACTTATAGTGGGAGACTTCAACACCACTCTCACCACCAGACAGGACCACCAGACAGCAACAAAAAAAAACTAACATAAGTTGTGACTCATTTAGGTTACAGATGTTTAACAGACATCTGTAGAACATTCAATACAAACACAGAAGAATATACCTTCTTCTCAGGGCAACATGGAATCTTCTCTAAAATTGAACACATAATCGGCAACATAGCAAACCTCAAACAGATTTAAGAAAAATTAGACTAATCCCCTGTATCTTATCAGACCACCATGCTTTAAAGTTAGAATTCAACAACACACAAATTTCAGAAACCCTACAAACTCATGGAAATTGAACAATGTGCAATTGTATCATTCCTTCATCAAGGAGGAAATAAAGAAAGACTTCCTAGAATTCAATGAGAATGAGAACACAACATACACAAACTTATGGAACACTTTAAAAGCAGTCCTAAGAGGAAAGTACATAGCACTAAGTGCTCACATGAAGAAACTGGAGAATAGTCACATTAGAAAATTAACAGCACAACAGAAAGCCTTAGAACAAAAAGAAAAAACTCACCCTGGAGGCATAGACACCAGGAAATAATCGATTTAAGGGCTGAAATCATCAATATAGTAGAAACAAAGAAAACAATACAAAGAATCAATATAACAAAGAGTTGATTCTTCTCAACAAGATAGACAAAACTTTACCTAAACTAACCAAAAGGCAGAGAGAGAACATGTAAATTTTCAAAATCAGAAATGAAAAGGGAAACATAACAATGGACATCAAGGAAATCCAGAGGCTCTTCAGGTCATAGTTTGAAAACCTGTACCCCCACAAAATTAAAAACTTAAAGGAAATAAACAATTTTCTGTATAGATATCACTTACCAAAATTAAATCAAGAACATATAAGCAATTTAAGTAAAAGTAAACCTATAAAAGTCTCCCAACCAAAAGACCTGGAGCCAGATGGTTTCACTGAAGAATTCTACCAGAAATTCAAAGAACAGCTAATATCAACACTACTTAAAGTGTTCCACACAATAGAATAGAAGGGTCATTGCCAAACAGTTTTTATGAGACTACATACCTAAGCCATACAAAGACACAACTAAGAAAGAGAACTACAGACCAATATCTCTCTTGAACACTGAGACAAAAAATAGTCAATATAATATTGGCAAATCAAATCAAAGACCACATCAGAAAAATCATCCACCATGATCAAGTTTGCTTTATGCCAGGGATGCAGGGATGGTTCAACATATGAAAATCTATCAATGTGATCCACTATATAAATGAAAAAGAAAAATGAAAAAGAAAATGAAAAAGAAAAACCACATGATCATCTCACTAGAGGCTGAAAAGGCCTTTGACAAAATCCAGCACCTCTTCATGATAAAGGTCTTGGAGAGATAATAGGAACATAACTAAACATAACAAAAGCAATGTACAGCAAACCAACAGCCAAGACCAAACTAACAGAGAGAAATTAAACACGATTCCTCTAAAATCAGGAACAAGACAAGGCTGTACACTCTCTCTATATCTCCTCAATATTTTACTTGAAGTACTAGATAGAGTACTAAGACAACAAAAGGAGATCCATGGGATACAAATTGGAAAGAAAGTAGTCACATTTTCACTATTTGCAGATAATATGATAGTTTACATAAGTGACCCAAAAAACTCTACCATGGAACTCCTACAGCTTATAAACACCTTCAGCAAACTAGCAGGATACAAGGGAAATTCAAACAGCAAAACAAAACAGATGAAAAATGGGCTGAGAAAGAAATCAGAGAACCATCACCATTTACTATAGCCACAAACAACATAAAATATCTTGGGGTAATGCTTACCAAACAAGTGAAAGGCCTGTTTAGTAAGAACTTTGCATCTTTAAAGAAAGAAATTAAAGAAGATACCAGAAAATGGAAAGATCTCTCATGTTCTTGGATAGGTAGGATCAACATAGTAAAAATGGCAATCTTGCCAAAAGCAATCTACAGATTCAATGCAATCCCCATCAAAATCCCAGTACAATTCTTCACAGACCTTGAAAAGATAATACTCAACTTTATATGGAAAAGCAAAAGACCCAGGATAGCAAAAAACAACCCTGTACAATAAAGGAATTTCAGGCGGCATCACCATCCCTGACTTTATGCTTTGTTATAGAGTTATAGTCCTGGCAACAGCATGGTATTGGCACAATAGACAGGTAGACCAGTGGAATCAAATTGAAAACCCTGATATTAACCCATATACCTACAAACACCTGATTTTTTTGACAAAGCAACTAAGATTATACAAAGGAAAATAGAAAGCATCTTCAACAAATAGTACTGGCATAGCTGGATGCTGACTTGTAGAAGACTGCAGATAGATCTATATCTATCGCCCTGCACAAAACTTAAGTCCAATGGATCAAAGACCACAACATAAATCCAGCCACACTAAACTCCTTAGATTTGAAAGTGGGAGGTACCCTTGAACTAATAATTGGTGCAGGAAACCACTTTCTGAACATAACTCCAGTAGCACAGACATTGAGATCAACAATTAATAAATGGGACCTCCTGAAACTGAGAAGCTTCTGTAAGGCAAAAGACACAGTCAACAAGACAAAATGGCAGCTCACAGAATGGGAAAAGATATTCACCAACACCACATATGACAAAGGGATGATTTCCAAAATATACTAAGAACTCCAAAAGTTAGCTACCAAAACACCAAATAAAACAATTAAAAAGTGGGGTACAGAACTAGAGAATTCTCAACAGAGGAATCTAAAATGGTTGAAAGTGGTCAACATCCTTAGCCATCAGGGAAATGCAAACCAAAACAACTCTGAGATACCATCTTACTACTGTAAGAATGGCTAAAATAAAAACCACCAGTGACAGTTTATGCTAGAGAGGGTGTAGAGAAAGGGGAACACTCCTCCATGGCTGATAGGAGTGCAAACTTGTACAGCCACTTTTGAAATCAGAATGGAGTTTCCTCGGGAAAATGGAAATCAGTTTACCACTCTTAAGCATATTACCCAAAGTGTGTACATTCATAAAATCAGGATATTTGTTCAACTATGTTCATAGCAGCAATTGTCAGAACCTGGAAGCAACCTAGATGCCCCCTCAATTGAAGAATGGATAAAGAAGATGTGGTATACATAAGGGAGTATTACTCAGAGGCAAAAAAAAACCCACAAAGGAATCTTGAAGTTCACAGGCAAATGGATGGAACTAGAATAAAACATCCTGAGTGAGGTAACCTGGTCACAAAAAGTCAAACATGGTATCTACTCACTCAAATGTTGATATCAGACATAGAGCAAAGGATTACCAGCCTACAATCCATACTGTCAGAGAAGCTACAAAACAAGGAGGATCATTTACATAGATGGTCCCCCACAGAATAGGAAAAGGACAGTATCTCCTGAGCAAATTGGGAGCATGGTGGGAGTGGAGAGAGAATTAAGGGAAAGAGAAGGAGAGAAGAGGAGGGGCGAGGAGGGCATGAGGAAGCAGGAAAATTGAGTCGGGGGCAAAAATACAGAAGATAACCAGAGTAGAAGGAGCCATTATAGATTTAAAGAGAAATATGGCACTAGGGAAATGTCCAGAGATCTACAAGGATGATCCTCACTAACAATCTAAGCAATAGTGGAAAGGCTACCTTAAATGCCCTTCCCTGGTGTTATGAGCAGGTTTTTCCCTGCTGGTCGGTCTAGTCCCGCCGCCACGCCAGTCTCCAATAACACGCAGAGACTCTGTATTTGATACAATGCTGTTTGCCAGTTACTATCATTGTTTATCGGCTAGCTCTGTCTTAATGATTAACCCATTTCTACTATTCTAAGTATTTCCACGTGGCTCATCTTACTGGCCAGAGCGGCTGGTGTTCTACCTCTTCGGGCTCTCCATGTTGACTCCTCCTTTCTACTTCTTCTTTCCTCCTTGTCTCCTAGCCCCTCCTATCTTCCTTTTCTATTGGTCAACAGTGCTTTATTCATTAACCAATACAAGAAACATATTTGCAGAATAACATCTCCCATCACCCTGGTAAAGAGATTGCTTACTACCTTATATGCCATCCTAGAGCCTTCAACCAGTAGCTGATAGAAACAGAAGCAGACACCCACAGCTAAACACTGAGCCAAACTCCTGGAATCCAGTTGCAGAAAGGGAAGAGTGATGAGCAAAGGGGTCCAGACCGGGCTGGAGAAAACTACAGAAACAGCTGACCTGAACACCAATGGAGACCTCCTACCCTCCAGACTGATAGCTGGGAAACCAGCATAGGACTGACCCAGACCCCCTGAAAGTGGGTGTCAGGAGGACTGGGCAATCTATGGGCCTCTGGTAGTGGATCAGTATTTATCCCTAATATACAAATGGACTTTGGGAGCCCATTCCATATAGAGGGATACTTCCTCAGCCTAGACATATGGGGGAGTGCCTAAGCCCTGCTCCAAAAGATATAACAGACTTTGAAGATCATCTGTGGAAGGCTTCACCCTCCCTGGGAAAGAGAAAGGGGCTGGGATAAGGAGTCAGTGGGGGCCAGGGGAGGAGGGGAGGGAGAGTGAACTGGGATTGACATGTAAAACAAGATTTATCTAATTTAAATAAAAATAAATAAATTAATTTTAAAAAAACCCTTTGTTTTGATATGCTCCCTGCAGAGTGCCGAATGATTTGTCATTAACCCAAATGTTACTGCTCTATGTTGAACTTCCCTCTTGGGTATGAAGAGATCTGCATGCCATTTCCAGTGATAAAACCATCTCTGGGAGAACCACTGCTCCCTCTGGAGTGATTCTTACACCAAATCCCACTTTGTTTTACTGACCAGCTTGCAGGTTCCTTGAATCCCATTTGTTCTCTGTGGACACCCAGTCTTCTCGAACAGAATTTTCATGAGGCTTCGTGAATGGTTGAGGGACTGGTGGTCACCAACAGAGAGGACCCTCAAGACTTCTAAGAGGCCTTGACTCCCAGCGCTGCTGCTATCCTGAGTGAGGGCTTTGTTTGTCTCAGTAAAGAAAACAAGGCTGAAGAAGTAGGTCAGCTTTAGCACCGACACTGAGAGATTTGTCCCGAAGCACATGTCCACTCTTTCTTTGGCTTGAGTTGGCCTGGGGTGGAGGCTTCACACAGGAACGAACCAGAGGAATTTCTGTGGTGGAAAGAGAAAGGTAAAGGCTTCAATTACTGTGCCTGCCACACTTTTAGAAGGACTCACTAATTGGGTGGCTAAGCTGATTTGCAGTGGCAACAACCGGGTGTCTGGATGTAGCATGTAACCCCAAAGACCAGCCAGGAAACTTCCCAACTCACAGTGACCAGGAAACTGGACTGACACTAAATACACAAATCGTCAAATGCTGAGAAGAGGACATATCTCTCATCTGCAGGCAGTACTTACACAGGACCTGGTGTAAGACACCACCGGAGACAAGAGGGTGATTCTGTGAAGTCAGTGAAGAAAATTACTTCTAATAAATTTCTAGTATCACACTGAGTTGGAATCTTTCAAGAAGACAATTTACTAGGGGAAAAAAATGTTACATTTGGGAAACACTAGTAGTTTTTAGCTAGTAGAAACGAGGATTCTAGAAAATGAAGTATCTTAGAAAAACAAGAGCATTTCAGGACTCCAGGAGAATGATAAATCTACACACTCAATAGTCTCTGAGAGGATGGGAAAATACTTCAGAATCAACCAGAGTTTTTGGAGGTTTATAATTGTTTAAGGGGTGCAAAATGTTAACAGCATCTTTTGTAGGATCCAGAGACAAGCCAATAATGACCTTGGGGGTAAATATAGATTATTTTTATGGTTAAAAAAAAGTTTCAGACTATAATGTTAGCATTTACAAAAAGTAAGAAGGTGACACAAACTTTTGTAAACCCAGTACTTACCTCAAGAAAGAGAGATGGTTATTTATCTTGAGCTCCCTGGGCCTTTAAATCTCTGAGAGCATTTTGTGGTTCCAAAGTTCTGTTTTTAAAATTCCTTGACTGTGCTCTGGGAGCTGGAGAGGATTATTTCAGCCCAGAGACATTTCTAGTTGCTATGGAGAGGGCTGCTCAGAAGGTAAAAATGAAGGTGGATGAAAGCGGACAGTTTCTGGCTGACAGATTTTCAGAATAATCAAATAAATGTGGTTAAGGAATTATCCTTTTATATTAACAGTTAGCACAGTATTTTGGAATTATCTACAGTCATTTGCCTTTCAAGGGACAAAATCTAGGTCAAAAGAAAAATCTATCTTGCAAAGTGAAAGAGATTTAGTGTAAGATAAGGCATTTTCCTGTCCAGCTAATGGCTGTTCTACCCAGGCTTATACCAAGAGTTGCCAGAAGGACTGGTACTTTAAAACTTCCTTTCAAAAGCTGCAAATGTTTACGAGATATAAAGATTTCATAAACAGTGTTACTAGATACAAATGGGGGACTCATGCTAACCACACATTGAATATGAAAACTGGGCACCACAGGGTGAGATGATCACAAAAGAAAGATTTGGGGGAGATAGACATTTGAGAGGAAAAATAGTCTTAAAAAACACCACGGTTCTATTTAACTATCCATTGTATACATGGTTTTGTTTCAAATGTCAAAGAAAGGGACCTGGGCTTTTTCTCACCAGCACCATGGTGATATTAACTGGCATTAAAGGCTGAACACAGTCAAGAAGCAAGGAGTTAGATCAAAGTTAACACTTTCTATCTGAGGATCCAGCAAGGGCTGAGGAACTGGGAGGCTTTGGGCTTCAGACTACAGAGTATTGGACCAAAACTCCCTAAAGTCAGGGGGCTGTCCACGCAGTAGGAAGGCTTAGCCTCCCCACTCTTAAGAGTTCAGTTAAAAGACCACTGATGAAATAACAGTTCACTACTTATGCAATAAATTATCTGGTCTTATTCTCCTCATTAATCCAGTTATAAGGAATAGATCCTTAGCTACAGCCAACTCACAGAGCATAACCTGCCCCATTGTTCCAAGACTAGTTTTTCATTTGCTCTGACTCTCAAGACTGCAGCCTCCATAGAGCATTTTCACCAGCTCCCTAGTTCCTTTTAGCCAGTGTTCAGCCTGAAAGTCATACATGGACTCAGGAGTGTAGCTGACACCCATTGTGTTTACCCTGCCGATTCCCCCAGAAATCTTGAAAATATTCTTTCTAAGATATGTTTCCATCTTCTTTTTTGAGTTTTTGTTTTTTGTTTTTGTTTTTGAGACAGGGTGTAGCTTTGACTGTTCTGGAGCTCATTCTCTAGACCAGGCTGGCCTTGAACTCATAGACATCCACTGGCCTCTGTCTCCTGAGTGCTGGAATTAAAGAAATACACCATAACCACCACCTGCCTTAAAGGTGCTGTTTTTATTTGTTTATTTTGTTTTGGAGGGGTGTTTCCATTTCTAATCCAGACTAATTTCCAGGAAGTAAACTTCATGTGTTTATTATTTGCATAAATAAGGAGATAATTTACTTTTGATTAATGAATATGAGATATTTGGCTAACATTTTGGACCTATCTTGTTTGATGAAGTACTTCATAGCTTATAGATGCTGGTTTGTGCTAACATAGAAAGCTACAGTGGAAAGGAGGCTGATTCTTGCTGACTAGTTTTCTTTCATTCGGTTCTATGCTTTTTTATGTGTCCTGAGCTTCAAACTTCTTCCATATGATGTATTTACACATGGCTGTAAACAAGACAGAACTTAAAGGGACCTCTTAAAAGTAAGAGAGCAGTGATTTAAGATGAGACTCAAACAAGGCCCCAGACATCCTAGAGGTATAGTCATCCAGGTAAGCCACTCTAGTGAATGAGTCTCATGTCCATAATAATCCTGAGTTTCCATATGTATTATGACAGATTTTAAGACAGGTAGATGTCTTGAGGCTTCTGATAATTCACACATTGTGCATTTTTATTCAATGCCAAAGCAAAAAATGTTTTTCTTCCTGGGTACCCAGTTGTCCCTACAGAGGTAACTCTGGCAATAATAAGCACACATCTATGAGATTCTTCTAGGTCACTTTGCCCCATATCCACTTTGTGCTGCCTACTTCCTTCTTTTCAAAAGGCTTGACCTTCTAGATTTCTACTGTAATAGTGATTCTTGATTTTTTTTTTATCAAGCGTTGTTTATGTCTAAGTACTGCACCATCATTTTTATCATGAAAAAAAAAAACATTGAATCCTTACTATACTATGCAGAAATGCTCAGGGTTACACAATTAGTGTATGGCACCAAAAATCTAGGCCTGTCTGAACCAGAGTTGGTGCATGCTTTGCCAAGCAACCATTGATTGTTATGTGACCCATGGCTTGTTGATTTTTTCAAGATTTAGTGTGTGTGTGCCTGCCTGATATGTATGTGAGCCATGTGTGTACAGGTGCCCATATAGGCCAGAAGAAGGCATCTGTCTCAGCACTTGCTCTCAAATAACCACATGGAAACATTGTTTATAAATGCTCAGCCAATGGAGCTCCTAGCACCTCCAGTACTCCGCCAGCCTTGATGCACCTCTCACCTTCAAAGAGCGAGCAAAGCAAACCTGTTGGAGTCAGATTTTTTTCTCTCTCCTTCTGACTTTGGGGGAAAAGTGACCCATTTCTGATCGCTCTGCGAAAGGCCCCAAACAAGCCTTCAGAGGAGGAGTGTCCAGACTTTGGGACTCAGCAGCAGGCGGCAAAAGAGGAAGATTAGGGCACAGAACTTTGGGAGTGGCTGCTTGGCTGAGATGCAGGGAGATGGACCTGGCAAAGGCCCCTTTCCACCTGCAGGTGGGCCCAGCACTGGGGACAGCTGGAGAGGCCAAGCAAGGCAGGTGTTGGGGGGAATATCCAGCAGCACTAGTAGCCGGGTGACCCGAAATTGACCTGTTTCTACAGCAGGCTGCAGACCTAATGGGAACATAGATGCATGTGGGTTTTGCGACCTTCAGGGAGAGTGGAACTTCGATCAATAGTAACCTGTGGTTTATAGAGATCTGTGTTAGTTTGCTTGAATACAAATATTTGATAAGTCTTTTATGCCCTAGTGGCAGGCATGCCTGCAGGTTAGAGTTGTTGTCATCCTGGGAGAAGGGGTGGGGGGAGGGGAGTCTGAGACTGTGAATGAGGTAAGTGCTTTCTGTTAGTGCATTTCCAGCTGGGTCTCTTTGGGAGGCTGGCACTCCAGCTAAGCCTGGGACAAAGACCCAGAATAGAATTCATAGCTCGTGTCTACACGGTTTACTCCACAAAAGTGCTCTTGATATCTGTGACACCGTTTGAGATTTTTTTTTCTTCTTATTTAACATTTCCTTAATAAATGCAACATTTAAGTGTTTCACAAAAAAACACACTAAAATTATATACAACAAAAACAGTTATCAAGTAAGATATCTAATCCATTTGTATTTGGCAAAATTAGAAAAATATTATTTATCTTATTTCTGTGACTCTAAAGTTTAATACCTAATTGACTTTTTATCATAACTAAGGAAAATTTAACTATGACTATCTGGTCTTCAAATCCATCAACAACCCGAGAAGAATGAAATATTACCAGGAACATCTGATTATCTGGACAGTCATCCAAAGTTCTTCTGCAATATTGGGACATCGAACTTGGCCTCCAGGCCTAGTGTACTTGACAGACTTTTCAGTGAAACAGGAATTTTAAAGGACTGTCCTGTCTTGTTTTGGTAAAGTTCAGCAGTCACTTTGTTTTGTGTCCTGCCTGTCCAATTTGGACAGCAAACTGTCGGTAGTGGAGGCAAGGGCAGTTTCTTGCCCAGTGGATAGCTTTTGCCACAAAGAAAACAAACTCCACATGGAGTTTCTTTGACACCATCATATTCTCTGAAGCAGATTGGTGCTGCCAAGAGCAGATGTGCCTGACAAGAAAAATCTTATGTTATTAAAGCATTTTGAATGCCATATTCTTTGGGTCTTTAAAGTGTTTAAATACCATCTATTTAACCTGGAAAACATACCTAATATGATTACAGTTTATTTTATTACAGATGACTAACTACTAACCTGTATTTCTTAATTATACATTACATTTTTAATGAATTGCATAAGCACAATACCCCAAATGAGTAGAAACATACATACAGTATAGCAAAAACACCTTTAATTTGTAGTAATAAACCAAAATTCATAGTAATGTGAAATATTTTGAGATTCATGGTTGCTTGTTGGATTAAAGTAGCCTTTTATCTCATCATTTCTGTATCATATCCCCCTTTTTTCCTTTAGAAAGAGATCTTTGAATTTAAATCTTTTGGTTAGCTATTTTTAAAATTAAGATCAATAATAATTTGTAACAAAACCCCTTTAAATGATGATTAAAAAAAACATAACTAATCTTTTGGAAACGTGGGTGTTGTTCTCCATAGACTGCTTCCTGTTGTCTGGGGTCACTGGCATCTTTGAGGAAACATTGAGAAAATTGGGATAATAATGAAGTCCCAGCTGAAGCAGTCAAGTTGGACCTTCTCAGCCTGCAATCCTGAAGCTGTTTTGGATGCAGAATTTTAAAGAAACTGTAACAAAATATTTTCGAAATGCTGGATCACCTAGGCCATCCATTTTCATTGGTATGTGATCCTTTTACTCTGAAAATACATAAATCTTTAAATATAACATACAAGTATGGAATATGTGGTATGCACAAGTCAGTTAAAGATAATTTTTGTTTTATATTTGAACAGGTAAAATATGCATTATATGTCTTGTAGTTCTTCTATGTTTATTTATTTTTATGTCTGTAGTCAGTATTTCAGAGAGGTCTTTCCTGATCAAACCCTATTTTCTTTAGCCCAGAATGAATCCATAGCTTCTCATTCCCTGTGGAAATGAAAGCATAACCTCTTCCCATTGTAACATATCTTTTGACTTCCATTTTGAAGTCAAGACATTTTTAAAATATAAAGGTTGGTTTAACCCACAAGTTTTCATAACCCAATAGCAGCTGTTTTTCCTTCATTACCAATCAGAAAGTCTAAAGATGATGTAATAATATACAGAATCCAGACTCTCTGTGTATTTTCTATCATTATATGGCTTATTATATTTATCTACTCTATTCCTTTTTTAAAGGACTTTCTTTTAATATTTTAAGCTGTTTTTAATCTATGACTGTCTCTACCTTTTCTCTTCCAAGCCTATGTTTATTTATAAACACATTATAACAAATTTAGAGATTTTCTTTCTGACTGAATCTGTCTTTATTGCATATATGTAATCTTTTTCTAACAACATGAGCCTTTAAACTGTTAAGCAGCATGGCTAGGACCTCTACCTCTGTTTTGGCAGCTTGTGCCACCCCACTTGATTCCCAGAGAGCCTACCTTTACTGCTGCCCCAACTCTGGAGAGATACTTTTTTAATAATTTTTTATTTAAATTTGAAATAAGCTTGTTTTACATGTCAATTCCAGTTCCCTCACCCTCCTGTCCTCCCCTGCCTTCCCCATTGCTCCCTCTGGGGAGTTTTTTAGTCCATTCTGTCAATTGCCACTAAGTAGTGTGTTGTCTGTTGCACATAAACCCTATTTAAGCGTTCAGTAGTAAGGCCTCTTAAAAGAGCCAGACCCATTGTTGCTATTAGCATTGAGGCAGGAAGCTGTCTCTTAAAAGAGCCACACTACTTCTTGTCACTAGCAAACCAAGCTCATCCAAGACAAGGCAGTTACCAAAAAGCCATGCTTGACTCCATTTTTGTGTGTTTAGAATCCATTTTTAAGCTTTACTATGTCTTACATGAAAATTTCAATCCTATATTGGAATGCCATTTGTAGGCAGAGTTTTTCTGTGTCTCAGCATTCACTACCAAATAACTACATGGAAATTCATTATTATTTATAAATGCTCAGCCAATATCTGAAGCCTATTAGTAACTAGCTCTTACAACTTAAATTAACCCCTTTCTATTAATCTATGTGCTGCCACGTGGCTCATGGATTTACCTGTCCTCCTGCACATCTTGCTCCCTCTGTGTCTCTTGGCCACTCTGACTCTGCCCTTCTTCCTAGAATTCTCCTAGTCTGGCTCTCCTGCCCAGTCTCTTCTGCCCATCTATAGCCCAGTCAGCTCTTTATTAACCAACAAAAGTAATATATGGTTACAAGTGTATAAAGATTGTTCCACAGCAGGCATCAGATCTCCTGAACTGGATTTGTAGGTGGTTGTGAGTGTGAGACCAAACTTGTAGTATTTGGAAGAGCAATAAGCACTCTTAAGTATTGCTTCATCTTTCACCCATATTTTCTTAAGTTCCCAAATTGCATGTAGCTAACAGACAGATTTTTAATTCAGGGGACAGATGGTTCCCATGTGTGGTAGTTTGAATGTAACTGGTCCCCATAATTTCATAGGGAGTGGCACTATTAGGCAGTATGGCTTTGGTGGAGTAGGTATGGTCTTGTTAGGGGAAGCGTATCACTGTGGGGTGGGCTTTGAGGTTTCTTATGCTTAGGATCCTGCCCAGTGTGTCAGTTAACATCCTGTTGCCTGTAAGCACTCTCACCTCCAGCACCACATCTGCCTGCACAACACCATGCTGCCCACCATGATGATAATGGACTGAAACTCTGAAACTGTACGGGACCCACCTTAATTAACTGTTTTCTTTATGAATTGCTGTGGACATGGTATCTCTTCACAGCATCAAAAACCCTGAGACACCATGAGAATACATTGTAAAGGAAATAACACACTATGCTTTACATTTTGTCCACTTGCCCCTTCAGTCCAAGGATTTTCAGAGAAAGGCAATTTGAAGATAGAAATTTCAAACAAATATGACTTAAGGCTTACTCCATTTGTAATACTTGCTAATCATACTTATCATTACATATACTATTAATCAAATTAAATATTACTTTTTACCTAAATAGTTTTATCTGTGTATGTGATAGATTTCATCACAGTAATGGAATATTAAGAAAGCCACTCAAGAGAGAAAGGTATATTTTGTCTCACAGTCCCAGAGACCTTGGTCCATGGTTTCTTGGCTGCACTGTTTCTGGACCTGTAAATCATGAGGTAGAACATTGACACAGGGTGCATGAAAGTAGCTTACCTCGTGGTGCACAGGAAGATGGGAGGAAGAGAAAGGAAATACAAGATATACCCTTTAAAGACACACCTGTATTAACCTTCTTTCTCCAGTCAGCTAAACTTCCTGATAACCCCATTCAGCTATGAACCCAATAGAATAATCCACTGATGAGGTTAGCCTATTTATCATCCAATTACATCCCACCAGCATTATCAGCTGTGAACCACACCTTCTTATGAACCTTTATAGTCATCCAGGCTATAACAGAGTATGAGTGGACTATCTGCAAGGATTTAGGCATTATGCTGGCCTGCCCCTGTCACCTGGCAGAAAACACTCAGGCGGTACCCTGGTCAGTCCAGGGTTCCATGGCTACCTAGTTTGCACGCAGGTGCAAATGATCTTTAAAAAAAAAAATAAATAAGACCCCTGTCCACTTATGCTCTCTTTCTACCTTTCTCATTCCCCTGGGGAAGACATGACTTTTCCTGTCTCCCTCTTCTCTTCTGTCCTCTCTCTGTCTCTGTGTCTCTACCTCCTTTCTCTTCCTTTCCCCCTTTCCTTTCTAATAACACTTCCCAATTAAGCTCTGTCTGCCTGGCATGTTTGTTCCCCAACCCCACCCCACCCCAGCTTTGGTCATCCTCTCCTGCCATGTGCTTTATCATAACACTATCAACCAAACAGGAAGTGCCTACAGGTAGGGACCAATCACATAAACCTCTCTGTGACACTGCAAAGGCATAGGATTTCTGATACTTAGAAAAACATCAATTTGTATTCAGTTTATCCCTGTGAGTTGCCTTTCCTTTGGAAGCTAATAGTAAATGATAAAAGAAACAAAGGCTATGATTTTATGTGTGACTCTCCCAACAGTTGTTTCTTTTCCATGTAGAAATTAACCATGATTCATCAAAGATAAAAAGCCAAAGATAAAAGAAGCTATCTTCAATAGTTTGAGTCTTCACTATAAGTGTTACAGCTCTGATAGAAAGATGTCTGACCGTCAGAAGTCAAGGAATACCTTATACAGCTCTGAAGGAAAAGATATCCCAACAGAAGTGTAACAGTTCTATTCTGGCAGGGACCAGTTTCTCCAGCAAAGTGTTATAGTCCTTGCTCCAGGAAAGATTTCCCTAATTCAAGTGTAATGACTCTGCTCCAACAAGGGAAAATTTCCCCAGCCAAAGTGTTACAGGTCTGCTCCATTCCTGCTCCACTCAACTCTGGAAAAGGTCCTTATAGCTCTGCTCTGCTAAGGGAAGTTTCCCCACAGAAGTGTAGCAATTCCACTATGTTCTGGCAAGAGCTTTTACAGCTCTGCTCCTGTTAAGTTGTTACAGCTCTGCTACACTCCAGTGAAAGAATATCACTACAACAAGCCTCAGTCAAGAGATTTATTGGGAGGCGGAATCCAGGAGAGTGGCTTCCTCTGCTAGGATGGAAAAAGGAATTCCCAAACTGAGCAGGTACACAATGTACATAAGGTTTCTTAAGGGTGGAGCTTTCCAGGGTTTTCAGGGTGGGGATTGGTAGGATCTCAAGTCCTGAACTTGGGACCAGCTCAGGTATTGGTTGGCTTTTATGCATGAGGATTGGTTGGTTTTCAAGTCCTGAACTGGTTAGGAGCAGAGTGTATTTCCTTGGCTCTGGCCTCAGGGCCAGGGTGTCTTTCACTGGACCTTTTACCCTGCATTTACTCTTTGTTCTTTTAATGAAATATTTAGGTGTGTGTGTGTGTGTGTGTGTGTGTGTGTGTGTGTGTGTGTGTGTGTGTGTGTGCCTGCGCGTGCCTGTTTGTATGTATGTGTGTGTTTCTGGGTTCAGTGTTTGGCTACATTGTATCAGTCTTGACAGACATTTATTGCTTTATTTTGTAAGATACATGTTGCCATCTTGAAAGTTTGCTTCTCAGAGAACTGAGATAAAATATGCTATTTGTGTTATTCATTGGGCTGTTTGCTGTCATCTTTGGAATTGAGGGTAAGACCAATAAACTTCCATTTCTGGGAAAGCACTTTCAGGTTTTTCACTGATTTGAGTCAGATGTCAATCCAAGTACAGCTTGATGCAACAATGATGACTTGCCATCTTTTTATAATGCTGTCTTTTCAAGTGACATTTTTAGGCACAGGAGAAACTAACAAAAGCAGAAAACTGGTGTTAGGATTAGTAGTACCTTCAATTTTACAGCTCCACTCTGTGTCACTAGGAGTGAGTCTCTACATAAACAAGGCCTGTCCTGGGTTTCTGTATAACAAATTAGCATGAAATAAATCACCATTTATTTACCCGCCATCTTTGTGAGTAAGGAATCCTCTGTTTTAAGGTATGTCACAAGTTGCAATGTTTTCAGCCAGGGTCAGGATTTTTTTTTTTTTGAAGACTTGTCCAAACAGGGGTCCCCTTTCAAACAAAAATGAGTGTTAGCAAATGATAGGGTCTAATTGGAGTAGGATCCACATTGCATTGGTTAAAGGTGAATCACTGGTCCCACTCACACTTGATGGGATACCATATAGTCCAACTTATGAAGAAGATATTTACAGCCATAATATGCCAAGGGCAGAAGGGTAAGAAGGTATAAGTTAATGAAGCATTCATTAAAGCATTTTTGTCATCCATGGCTCTTCCTAGTAGGATAAAGAAGATAGCATTTACTTAATCTCTTGATCATATTTCAACTTTACCCATTTTTAAATCTCATGGATTAGCTGCACATATCAACAAAGGATAGACTTAACCTTTTTATTTATTCAGAATCTTTAATAATCACATAAAACATTGGGATGTTTCCTTTTTTCAAAAAATGAATATTATTAGCTGTATCTTAAAATCATAAACTACCTCACACTTCACACCCTTTTGTGGGTCTCTCTTGAGCTAGGAAGAAATCTCAGTTGTCAAAGTGCCTTCTGCATAAGCACCAGCACAAGGATTTGAGTGTGAACTCAACAAAAAGCTAGAAATGGCAGTATACATATAATCGAGAGCCAGGAACGCAGAGCCAGAAGATTTTTGGACTTTCTGGTCATCAATCTAGCCAAATGAATGAGTTTCAGGTTCAATAAGGGACACTATCTCTAAAAATAAGGTGGAACGTGATTGAGACATAGGCATCATCAAGTCTTGCTTCTACATGCATGTACACACACACACACACACAGAGACAGAGAGACAGAGAGACAGAGAGAGAGAGAGACAGAGAGAGAGAGAGAGAGACAGAGAGAGAGGAGAGACTCGTAGTCCAGGATAACCATGAACACACAGGTATGTACCACCACACTGGCTTAAAATTAACACTTTATGATTTAAAAATTTAACAAATAAACATTTATATGGTTTGGATATAGTATGGTCTCCAGGAGATCATTACAGGCAGTTTGGTCCCTAGCGTGGGATGCTAGCATTAGGAGATGAAGTGAAACCTTTAAGAAGTTGGGTTTAGTAGAAAGGTCTTAGATCATGGGTGTTAAGCAGAGAGTGAATAATTGTCATGGGATTTATCTTAGTTACTTCTTCAGTTGCTATGATAAAAAAAACTGACAATAGTAGTTTAAAGAAGTAGCATATTGCTTTGATTCATATTTTGAAGGTATAGTCCAGCATAGTGGGCAAGGCAGCTTCAAGCAGGTGGGCGCATTGCATCCACAGTCAAGAAGTTAAGAGTGTTGAATGCTTTGACACAGCTAACGTTCTCCTTTTATATAGTTCAAGTTGTCAGCCCAGGGAACAACACCCATAGTAGGAAGTACCCATCCAAGTATTCCAATCAACATTGTAGCCCACAGGGAAATATAAGGACCCATTTGGTGATTCTAGATCTTATCAAATTGATGTTTGAGATTAACACATCACAGGATGGATCAGAGAGCTTTAAAATGTAGGCTTCACTCCTGAATCTCTCTGGCATCTTGTTCTGAGATAATTCTTCTCTATAATGCCATCTACTGCCATGTCCTCATGAATGGCTGAACAGACGGTCCCACTCAGTCTCCATCTTTGAACCACCAGAGCTATGATCTAAATAAACATTTTTATACATAAATTTAGCCTGACTCAGGCATTTCATAGTAATAAAAAACTAATATAATCAAACATGACTTTATTTCTTAGACCAAAACATTGCCATTTTTACAATGTTCTTAGAAAAATATATTTCTTTTATTCTTTTAAGACTTTTAAATTGATTAATGGACACATAACTTATGTTAAAATTATTACCATTTAAATGGCATTCCAAATAAGGACACATTTACTGTAAATGCTTGGCCAGTAGCTCAGGCTTATTATTAACTAGCTCTTACATTTTAAGTTAACCCATATTCCTTATTTATGCTATGCCACATGGCAGTACATTTATTAACACGGTACATTCATCTCCTGCTCCCTCTGTGTCTGGCTGGTGACTCCTGACTTTGCCCTTCTCCTTCCCATCATCCTTAGTTTGGTTGCCCCACCTATTCTTCCTACCTTGTATTGGCCATTCAGCATTTTATTAAACCAATTAAAGTAACAAATCTTTACAGCTTAAAAGAGGATTAGTCCACAGCATTTCAAAAGGGCATGACCCAGGAGAACCAGACAAGGGCCAGGACAAGCCCTGCTATTAGCCCTCCCAGAGACCAGGCCTTGGTTTCAGGAACTAGCTGGCTCTCAGTGAAAACCACAACCCAGGGGCAACCAATTAGCAGGTGCTCCTTTGGCTTCTGCTAAGTCAGCAGATGACCACAGTCTCCTGATAGCTAAAGATAGCTTTCCCTACCTTGCTGCTGAAAAGTGCCTAACCATTAGAGCCACCTACCCACCAGCCTCCAGACTAATTTATACTTCCTGAAATTTCCCTAACCTGGTGTAAAGGAGGGCCTTTCAGTCTCTCTGGTTGTTGCCATTTGCTAACCCAACATGTTGGAATATTAAGAAAAAAATAAAAAATACACTTTTACTGATTGTATACATGATGGTGGTCTTTTTATGGAGATTTCTCATGAACACAAACAAATTTCCCCCTTTTTGTCTAATTAAAAATGAAGGGTTTTGGTTTTTTGTTTTGTTTTGTTTTGTTTTTGTTTTTGTTTTTTTTTGTTTTTTGAGACAGGGTTACTCTGTGGCTTTGGTAGCTGTCCTGGAACTAGCTCTTGTAGACCAGGCTGGCCTCAAACACACAGAGATCTGCCTGCCTCTGACTCCCAAGTGCTGGGACTAAAGGCATGCACCACCACCACCCAGCAAAAAAAAAGGAAAGTTTCAACTTTAACATAGTAATATTATATACAACAAAACAGTTATTAAATAAGAATTATAGGTACACTATCTAATCTATTAGTATTTAGCAAAATTAGAGAATATATCCTATTATCTATTTTATCTTTGTAACTCTAAAGTTTTACATCTAATTTACCTTTCATCATAATTAAGGAAACCTATAATTATAACTATCTAGCCTTCAATTCCATCAAAGACCCCAGAATAGTGAAATGTTGCTTAATGACAGAAACATCAGGCTGCCTGGATAATCACCTAGATTCCTCTGCAACACTGGAGCATCCAACTAGAATAGCTGATAGACTTTTCTGTGAAGCAGGGAATTTTAAAGGACTTCTCTACCTTGCAGGACACTTTTTAAGAGTTCAAGCACAAATATTGCTAAAAAAAAAAAAAAAAAAAAAAAAAGAACGATTCAACAGGATACTAATTAAGGTAATGGCATTGATGTGCATTCAACCAAATAAGTTGTTTAAAACTTATTATTCATGAGATTCAGTCATAATATAAAAAGTGATACTTCCAGTGTCTGAGAAACTATTAGATATAATTTATATTTCTTTCGGCCTTTATGTGTAATGTCCTAGAGCTTGGTGGTAAATACATGTAACCTCAGGCCTTGGAGGAATGCTAAGACAGAAAGATCAAAAATTCAAGGCCAATCTGGGATACATAAGAATGCAATTAAAAATTATCTCAAAAACATTAAAAATATGTATATAGAGAATTATATAAATCACAGCTATATTAAATCTTTTATGGTCAAATACTTATATGTTAATAAAGTGTTAATTACAACTATCTTCTGATGCTTGAAACATACAGAACTTTGTATTTCTTATACTTCCCAAACTCTGATTTTAAAATGTATAAAATTTTACAGAATCAGAAAAGTAATTGTCACTTATTTTCTAGGGAAGACTAAACTAAATCAACAGTTTATTTTTAATAAAACTATTTATTTATTTTAGTATCAAAGGTCTTCCTCTTAAAAACTTGGTGAGTGCCATAATTTATAAACCTTATTATACTGATAACTGTACTTTGGAATATTATTTCTTATTGTGTGTGGAACTCCACTAGAGTAAAATGTTCTTTGGAACAGAATTTTAAATCTACCTGGCTTTAAATCAGGCCACAATGATAGTAAAATACTGTTGATACTTGAGCTGGGTCTTAGAAATAAATATCTGCATGTTTGGATAATAAGAGTACTGGCTCCAAGTGGGACTCAACAAATACCCTCTGTCCTTATACCACTTTTGTATCTGGCACATTTATGTCCCCAGTAAATGTGTTCATCATATTTCAATTGTTATCTAAGCTCAACAGTGTCATTCTAGAAAACATACCCCCTTAAGCCCTGTGATAGTTACTATCAATTGTCAATGTGACAAGATCCAGATCTCCTAGGAGACAAACTTCTGGTCATGTTTATGATAGATCATCTCTATTGTATTAATTGAGTTGGAAAGACTTACCCTGCATGTCAATGACAACATTCTGTGAGTTGAGTGCTCGAAGGTGAAAAACCAAGCAAGTGAGCTGAGCATGAACATTTGTGTCTCTGTTTCCCAACCGTGGAAACAGAGTGACCAGCTGCCTCCAGCTTCTACTGGTATGCCTCCCACATGAAACAAGATGGGCAACACCCTCAAACCGTGAATTCAGGTAAACTCTCTCTTCCTTAAGTGGCAGGTGATAGGTATCTATCAACCCAATGAGAGTAGTAACTGATGTAGTCCCTATCTCTTTGGTTCCTTCTCTAAGCCACAATCCTTTCTTCTTTGGAATTCTTTTAAGTTTTCATGCTATTATACTAGACTAAAATGGTCCATCCTCCCCTCATCTCCTAAACCTACAGGTTTCTATTTATTTCAAGAACCAGTTCAGACATCACTTCAAATCAGAGCATTTTATTACAGAACCTATCTCTCCAGCCTTGTTTCTTTTGGCCAAGGAAACAAATGCCTGTTAAACAATGACCACAACAGTATAGTTATCATGGCAGTTCAGGTCCTCTCAACTGTCTAGCAACAGAGAACTAGTTAATTTATGGTACATTTATAAGTTGACCATTTTGCAGCCAACTAACCAAGTCATTTTATATGTACTACTAAAAAATAATTTAAAAAGCTAGCTTATGGGGAAAATAAGGCATATAATTTTGCATTTGTATAAAATAACAATGGGAGGAAGTATATATTGCTTTTTTGATATATATAGAAGTTTATATGTATGTTTTAACCTCTATATTTTCCAGAGATATGCTGTACATATGTACATGCACATAGGGTGTATAAATAGGTATGTATGTGTGTATATATATATATATATATATATATATATGTATATATACATATACATATATATATATATATATATATAGAGAGAGAGAGAGAGAGAGAGAGAGAGTATTGGCAACACTAGAACAAAATAGATCAAATTGGCATATTGTTTTTTTTTCCAACTGATACCACTTAAGCTGCTGTAACTTCAGGCAAGGCTACTTGACCTGACTGTCCCTGTGGCAGGAACCATAAAGATTCTTTTGCATGAGATATCTTTCCCACACCAAAGTTAAAAAATGACTGTGAAACCAGAGACTATTAATGTGGCTGCAACAGATATAAATAAACAAACTCTGAAGTGGCCCTTATCTTCCTCTAGCTTCTAACCCTCCTCCACCCAACTTTTAGTAGCATCCCTAGAATTTCCTGCCTACTCCAGTTATTTATTTGGTCTGCTCTTCCTTCACAATTTTTTGGGTTTTTTGTCTGAAAAATGTTAAAGCATCCATCCTGCTTTGGTCATTTCTTTGGACTCACTCTGCTGTAAGTATCCCGGTGCTATGAGAAAAAGCTCTGGATTGTTACGGCAGGTTCTTCCCCGCTGGCCTCCCGGTCCTGCTGCCAGTCTGGGCCCTCTGCCGTGCCAGCCCCAAATAACACTCAAAGACTCAGTATTTGATACAATCCTGTTGGCCAATTACCATTATTGTTTATGGGCTAGCTCTGCCTTAATTATTAACCCATTTCTACTTATCTAAGTATTTCCACGTGGTCGTCTTATAAGGGAGCCGCGGCAGGCGTCCTGCTTCTTCCCGGGGCTACATCTCGACTCCTCCCTACTACTTCCTCTTTCCTCCTTGTCTCCTAGCTCCGCCTATCTTGCTATCTCATTGGCCACAGAGCTTTATTAACCAGTATGAGAAACATGTATACAGAATAACATCTCCCATCATCTCCTCTTTTCTGTCTAAAGTAAAAGAAGGGGTTTAACCTTAACATAGCAAAATATACCATTCAACAGTTATCAAATAAGAATCACAGTTAACAATATTTAGTCCATTAACATTTTGTAAGACTTAAAGAAAATATCATCTATCCTATCTTTGTGAGTCTAAAGTCCTATATGTAACTTATCTTTAATCCTAACTAAGGAAAACTATAAACATAACTATCTGTCTTCAATTCCTTCAAAGACCACAGAAGGATAATATATAAACTCTAGAAATGACAGAGACAACTCATTGCCTGGTCAGTCACCCGAAGTTCTTCTGTAATGTTCCATCTTCAGCCCATAGGCCATAGTGTGTCTCCAGACTCCTCAGCAAGGCAGGAAACTTGTGTCCTGTAGACTGTCTGGCTGTCTGGCAGCCTCTTCCATGAAGCAGGAATCCTGTAGCAATGTCCATCTCGAATCAGCAGTCAAATTTTTGTGGGTCCTGCATGTCCAGTTTCTACAACATAAAGTCAAACAGTCCAGAAGAGCAGTACCTTGCCCAAATGGCTAGTCTTGTCATATTAGAAGCAATCTCCATAACATGTTTCTTCGATATCCATCTTCCTTTCTGACGCAGGTGGTGTTACCAGGAGCGGTTGTGCCTCACTGTCAAGAAAAACCCTAAACCATTTTAAATGTCAATTTCTGTAGGTCTTTGAAAGGTTTGAAGAATGCCTATCCATCTCAAATACATCTCTATATATCTAGAAAACCTAACTAACTCCAAGCTTGACTGTCATAGGTAACTCTCTAATCTGTACTAAATTATACATTACATTTCTAAGTGAGCTACATAAACACAATACCTAAACAAGAGGAGAAATATACATATCACAAAATTGACCTTAAATTGTATCAATAAATGAAAATCCATTCCAAAGCAAAGTATTCATATCTATACCATAATTCCTTTTTTACCTTTAAAAAGATTGTTTGTGGTTATAGCCATTTATAACCAAGTCCATTTAAATGAAAACAAACATTTATAAACAATATTTGGGAATTTGGGCGTTGTTCTTTCCAAACTACTTCCTGCTGGTAGAGGGCGCTGTCATGGGGGTCCAAAGAAGATGCAAAAATCTTGGCAGTAGTCTGCAAGGCTTTGTCTCAACTGCTTTGGATGTTAGATCATCTGGGGAGCTGTTTCAGGGGGTCTGGCTTGATCAAACCATATTAATCTGGAAGAAATCCATAGCTTTTCATTTTCTGTGGAAACAAAAATAGAAATCCTTCTCCCCAGTAACTTGTCCTTAGGCTTAAATTTTGGAGTCAAAGCATTTTTAAAATATATATATTGAATTAATCCAGCAGCATTTCTTTTATCAGCAGTTGTTATTTTCTCAGCAATCAAATAATTTAAAGACAACAGAATCACGTATAGTATCCAAAATTTCCCTGTGTTTTCCATCTTTATGTGGCTTTTTTATTACTCTATTTCTTCTACTTCTATTTTTACATATTTTGAGACAGGGTTTCTCTGTGTAACTTTTATCTGTCCTGGAATTCACTGCATACCAGGTTTGCTTTGAAATCACAGAGATCTGCTTGCCTCTGTCTGCCGAGTGCTGGGATTAATGGTGTGCGCCACCATACCCATTCATTCTACTTCCTTTTTTCTTTTTTAAACCATTGTATCCTGTTTCTTTTTCTCTCCCAAGCCAGCGTATTTTTTAAAACACAGTATAAACCTTCATTGCAGCTCTTGTACACACCAATGAATTTTTAGCAGAGCTCTTTAAAAGCAAGGTGGCTTTTTTGCCGCTTATGCTAATTTTGGAAACCTCCCTTAAAGGAGCCGCGCAACTCTCTGTCTACAGCAAAACAAATCCAACCGAGAAAATGCTGCTACCAAGAAATCTTGCTAGTCTCTGTTCCTTTGTTTCTAAAACATTTCTTAGGCTTTTATTAGTTTTAAGTGAAGGTTCTTATAGCAACGTTGGGCGCCATCTGTACATGTATGTTTCCGCCAGCCCACCAGCCCGCCAGTCTGGGCCCACAGCCGTGCCAGCCCCAAATAACACTCAGAGACTCTGTATTTGATACAATCCTGTTGGCCAATTACCATTATTGTTTATGGGCTAGCTCTGCCTTAATTATTAACCCATTTCTACTTATCTAAGTATTTCCACGTGGTCGTCTTATCAGGGAGCCGCGGCGGGCGTCCTGCTTCTTCCCGGGGCTACATCTCGACTCCTCCCTACTACTTCCTCTTTCCTTCTTGTCTCCTAGCCCCGCCTATCTTGCTATCTCATTGGCCACAGAGCTTTATTAACCAGTATGAGAAACATGTATACAGAATAACATCTCCCATCACTGGATCTTTTCTCTTTGCAAATCACCTTCTGACTTTTATATATATACAAACATGCATACAAACATACATACATAATACATATATATATTCTTATTTTACATGTGGATCTTAGTTCCCTCTCCCTCCCTCACTTCCTCCCATGCCCCCGACCCCTCCCATCCCAACCACCACCACCCCCACTCCACAGAGAGGGTTCAGCTCCTGACTTAAGTGGGTTCCCAAATGTAGGCAGAGAGCCTACACAGAGTTAGAGGTGGGGAGTCATGCAGGGAACTTCTTCCTCTCTGCCCTATAATGTGTTACCAATTTGTTCACAATTATGAGGCTGAGGAAGTTGACAGAGACAAGAACAGCAATGGATAGAGCAACTGCAGTAAGACTCCTTCTTTGCTGTTGTCTAGGCTGATGATTTTAGGAAAACATAACAGAAAGCCCTTAGTACCACACTAGCCCCCAGGCCATTGAGGAGGGAGATGTGAAGGGCGCAGGTAAACCCTGATCACCCCACTTCAGGACACTCTTGCTCTTGACGCTGTCTCTGGTTGACAGTCTTGCTTGCTTTAGAGTTGTTCTGGCCTTTGGTTTGGCTCCACCTCATGGTCAGTTTCTCTCTATCCTAACCCCTTCTTCCACTTAGCAAGAAAAAAAAACTCACATAGTTAAAAGACCCTGTTCTATCATTTTATGCTTCATTTTATTTTCTTTCAAAGTTATCTTGATTACTTGAGAGCCCTAGCATGATTACTCAGAGTCCAACCATCAAGGCATGAATTCCATCTCTGCTACTTGAGCTATAGTACAAGCTACATATAATCCTGAATTTTTTGTGTGGGTGACTGTCTTAGTCACTATTCTGTTGCTTTAAGAGACACCATGACACAAACAACTTATAAAAAAAATTGCTTTGGCTGGAGAGATGGCTCAGTGATTAAGAGTATTGATTTTTCTTCCAGAGGTCCTGAGTTCAATTCCCAGCAACCACATAGCGGCTCACAGCTGCCTGCAGTGAGATCTGGTGCCATATTCTGTCCTGTAGGGACACATGCAGGCAGAACACTGTATATATAATAAATAAATCTTTATTTTTAAAGGAGAAAGAAAACATTTAATTGGAAGGTTGCTTATAGTTTCAGAGGTTGAGTTCCAGAACCATAATGGTGAGGGAATGGCAGTGGGCAGGCAGGCCTGGTGCTGGAATGATAACTGAGACCTTGTATCTTATCCCTAAGTTGAAGGCAAACACAGGAATACTGAGCCTGGTGTGGGCTTTTGGAATCTCAAAGCTTACCCTTAGTGACCCATTTTGAACAAAGCCATACCTCCTAATTCTTCCTAAATAATCCACCAAGTGTGAAACAACCATTCAAATATATGAGCCTATTGGGGGTGGGGCATTTTTCATTTAAGCTACCACAGCAACAACAGAAATTGATCTTTAGGCACAGGGTTAAGCCAGCTCAAATTCAAGCATGGATAAGGAGAGTCTAGTGGATCCTCACCCCAGCAAAGGAGCTTTTGTTAGTTGATAGCTGCTGAAGATGGGAGGGAGAATCAATTTCCTCATTGATCCAGCTCCTAAAAGGAGCTCCAGTAGATGGTCTACATTCATTCACATAAAAACAGCACTAGGAAGATTTTGTGGGTTTAAAAAGAACAAAACAACAACCATGATGTTGAAATTTGGAAGGAAAAACGATAGGGGTGATAGGAAAAGCTTGGAGCGGAAGGAATGTAGATTTTATTAAGACATTATATGCATGTGTGAAATTCTCAAACAATGAAAAAATTAGGGAGAGGATATTCACTACTCTGTGGGAATCCTTAATGCATTATTTAGGATAAAAATTGGTGGTAATGAAAGTTAAAATGGCTTTGAACTTTATAATAACATAGAACAGTCTATGTGAAATCAAGTGAACCACAGAGGTGAAGGATGTCCTTCAACAAAACGGTTATCACTAGGCACTAGCTAGCATTTAACTACATCTGTCAAGGGGTCCTTGGAAGTCACATTGGACCCTCAAAGAAGGTCATGGTATATTCTGGTTCATTAATAGACAGATCTTCAAGAATAAATATATCTCCTGGTTTGGGCTGCACAGGCTGTCCTCAGAGAAAGTGGGAACATTGAAAAGGCAGGAGCTACATGCCTCCTAGCATAAAAGTTAAATATTCAACTCATGGCTCTCAGATTGTTGTGAGTACTGTTCTGCTGCCCTTGAATTTATCTCTTTCATACAATAATTTCCTAAAATGGACTTGGAGGAACATCTTCCTTCCTTCTTTTCTTCTTCTTCCCTCCCTCTCTTCCTTCCTTTTCTTCCTCCTTCCCTCCCTCCCTTCCTTTCTTTTCTCCTTCCCTCCCTTCCTTTCTTCCTTCTTTAATTTTCTTTAGTTCTAGCCCATTCTCTGTCCCAATTTAAACAAAAGTGTATGCACATGTGTACATATGTAAATATATGCATGCATATCCATATATATACCTGGGTATAGAGATGTATTTATATGTGCCTATATCAGATGTGCATCCTAAAAAAAAATTAAAAATTGGTCCACAAAATTATGAAGACTGAGAATTCCAAGACCAAAGGAGCAGGTGGTCGAATTTAATCTAAGTTCTAAGACCCACAAAGCAGGGGAGTGTACCAGTGGTATGACTCCTATGCCAAGGACAGTGAAGCCTGATGCTCCCGGATCAAACAGCAAGACTAGAAGCAAAGGGTGAACTCATTTTCCTCATCTCTTGGTTCTCTTCAGGCCCTTGGTGGACAGGGAAACACCCACTCACAGTGAAAGGTGAATTCCACTGTTGTGTCTTCCATATCTCATCAGGGTTTGGTAACCTGTGCCAGTCAATAATCTCAACACTTGGGAGGCTAAGCAGGACCTATTGTGCCGGCTCTATCAAGCAAGGCTCTATCAAGAACTTGTTCTCATGTGCTGGGGATTTTAGCCTTTATCTCAGCCTATGTGAGATTTCTTGGCAGGGATGTTCTCTTGGCTAAACCATTCTGCTTCTTGTAAAGGAGCAAGTGTTTTGTAAGCAGTTCTTTGGTATCCTGAGGCTTGGCACTGCACAGCATTCTTGCTTGAAGACAGTCCAAAAAAACACAGTGGCTTGGACCGTCCAAGGATCAGCTTCAGGAAAGGTGACCTGATACAGCCTCTACACTTACAGCTTATTCTCCTCAATTCTGTCTATGTGCAGAGCCCACGTGTTTGTTGCCCTTCAAAGAAGAAATGTGGCTTTTAAATAAAACAAGGTCATAACAAAAACAGGAAAGCCATGCACAGTATGCGTGTGCAGAGGGGAGCTCGGGCTTCAGTGGCTCAAGCTGGCCATGGTACTCAGAACCTGTGCCAGATTCTTTGCTATTTGGCAACAGATTCAAGTCAGCTGCTCAGGCTAAGGTCCCAATTGAGTCTGCTTTCTTTGTGTCCTGCAGGTTTTGCCTACAGGAGGTATACCATTGCAAAAGTCCAAACAGGAGTCCCACCTGTGATGCAGGTCACAGGTACCTGAGACTCATGGCTGACACATTCAGCCATGCTGTTATGCGACTTGATGAGAGGGCTGAGCCGAGGTTACAGAGCACATTCAACAAGGAAGCAACTGTTCTGAAGGAAGCATTTATTTCATGACCCATTCCCAGTTATGGTCAGGGTGAGCAGAAGGCTCAGTGGGTAAAGAGCTTCTCATGCATGTTCCAGGACCTAAGGTCCATCCCCATAACCTACATTCTAAAAAGATAGTACACTCTTGTAATTCTGAGTCCGGAGTGGGGGGCACAACAGGAACTTGTTGATCAACCAGAACCAGACCAGCCTACTTGGTGAGTTCCAGGAGTTCCAGTCAAAAAAAGAGATGGGCAACATCCAAGGAACAATACCTATGATAGACCTCTTCGACCTCCATTCCACATGCACGAGTGCATGTGTGTGTGTACACACACATACATACAGAAGTAATAAAAGGAAGTCAGAACTTGTTATATGACTCAAACTCAGGAACACAAAAGCACAGATGGGGTTAGTCAATCTTGCTGTTCAGAGAACTGCCCAGGGGGTCAAACTTTACCAACCAAATAAATGCTTCTATTCTAAGAAGCAAGCTACTACAGAATGCCAACCCTTTCCCACTGGATACTTAAAATCCTCCTATGCCCCACCAATGTAGGAAGCAGGACCTCTGACTTTGGAATCAATCACTAGAATGGTTAGACTGTATAGAATCCTACGAGGCTACATGTTACTACTGCCCCTGGCACTTGATGAGCACCCAATCAGTTACTATATTATAACAAACGGTACCTTGATCTTCACACATTTGAAGGGAGAGGCAGAATTTCCTTCAAAATGTGTATTGCCCTTTCTTTCTAAGAAGTTGTGCTTTCAACTTCTGCCTTTCTCTCTTTTAATAGGGAATAAAGCTGTGTTGACAAGATGTGTTCACTCTGTCCTCTCGGTGCAGAAGTTCCTGCTTCCTTCCTTTTAGACGATGAATGAACTCTGACCCAAAGAGTCTGAAATTCTCTCAAGGTCAGCATCACTATGGGGACACACTTTACCCTAATCATCAATAAGGTAGAGATGGGGCTTTTTACAGAGATGCAATTTCTGTCACAGAACTATAGAATACCTGACTATTCCTAATGGTGCTGATGACAGGACCTGGGGACACTATGACAGCAGGAAAGTGAAGAAGCTCAAGGAAGACATGTCATGCTACTAGCTTCCTATCACTATAACATATTACCTGAGCCTATTACTTTATAAAGAAGAAAAGGTTACCACGTGTGGTACCTCATGTTTGTAATCTCAATACTCAGGTGCTGAGACATAAGCACCATGAAAATTTAAGGACAGAATAAGCTACATAAAAGTTCTGGAATAGTCTGGGTTATACAAGGCCATGTCTTAAAATGAGATGGGGGTGGAGTGGGGAGAAAGAGACAGAGGAAAATGGATGGAAAGGAAAAATGGAAGGAAGGAAAGACATTATTTTTGATCATGATGTTAGAGACTCCAGCCTATGAATATGTGGACCCATTGTATGGGGTGATATTCTATCGATGTGAAGAGACACCATGACCAAGACAGCACTTTTTGTGATAATATTTTATTTAAATTTGAAACAAACTTGTTTTGCATGTCAATCCAAGTTCCCCCTGACCCCCCCAACCCCCATCTCATCACCTTTTTGCTCCACAGGGAGGTTGAGGCCTTCCATGAGGGATCATCAAAGTCTGTCATATCATTTGGAGCATGCCCTAGGCCTCCCCCATGTATCTAGACTGAGAGTGTATCCCTCTATGTGGAATGGGTTTCCAAAGTCCATTCATATACTAGGGACAAATACTGACCAGAGGCCCCATAGACTGCCAAGTCCTCCTAACTGACACCCATGTTCAGGGAGTCTAGATTGGTCCTATGCTGGTTTCCCAGCTATTAGATTAGGGTCCATGAGCTCCCTTTTGTTCCGGTCAGCAGTTTCTGTGGGTTTCTCCAGCCTGTGGGTTTCTTCAGCCTGGTCTTAACCCTTTGCTCATCACTCCTCCCTCTCTGCAACTGGATTCCAAGAGTTCGGCTCAGTGTTTAGCTGTGGGTGTCTGCTTCTGTTTCCATCAGCTACTGGATGAAGACTCTAGGATGCCATATAAGATAGTCATCAATCTCATTATTGGGGAATGGCATTTAAGGTAGCCTCTGCACTATTGCTTAGATTGTTAGTTGGGGTCATCCTTGTAGGTCTCTAGATATTTCCTTAGTGCCAAATTTCTCTTTCGACCTATAATGGCTCCCTCTATTATGAAGGAGAACATTTACTTAGAAGTTTGCTTATAGTTTCAGAGAGTAGACCATTATCATTATAGCAGTACACAGGTGGCCATGGTGCTGGAGTAGCTGAGAGCACTATATCCTGAGCCACACATGCACAGAGAATCTGGACCTGCCATCGGTTTTTGAAACTACAAAGCCCTCCCCCCAGTGATACACTTCCTCTAACAAGGCCACACCTCCTAATACTTGTAATCCTTTCAAACAGCTCCACTCCTTGAGACTACAGGGGACATTCTTAGTTAAGGCAACATATGTGGAAGGGATCTACGCCAGAGCAAAGCCACTAAATAAAGAACCAGAGGAAAAAAGATGAAGGGGCAGGGATGGGGGAGGGGGAGGTCCTACAATGGTTTCAAGAATATTCTTTTAAGTACAAAGGAGTAGTCACAAGGTCTTATCTCCCAAAATTTCCCATTTCCTAATAATTCTATTCTGGGACCAGGACTGGGGACCATTTATTGACACAATCTATGTCAAGAACAGGAGCTGGGATTTAGTACCTGTAATTCATGACAGGGAATAAAATGGAGATGCTATAGTTTTGTTGATCTATATGCTCTTGGTCTGTGCCCTTGGGTTATGTAAGATTTCTAACAAATTAGAGAAATATTATTTTGAGCCAACATGACTTCAAACAGTGTGTCAAATTGACAAACTAAGGACGGCCTTCCTAAGAAACTTCTGAAACGCAGATTCCAGGGCTCTGACCAAAGTAATTCATCAAGATTCCAAGCATGGACTCAAAGGAAGGGGAACTTTAAACAGGCTTCCAGGGCTCTAGTGGACAGCAGGGTTGGAGATCCTCCACCATTACCACCAAAACCATGCACAAAGGACAGGGGAGTTTGGACTCTCTTGTCCTTATAGAAGTAAATAAATACACATTATTTTAAATAAGTGAAATCTGAAAACCAGCAAGGAAAAGACTGGTAGTTATGAAGAGTTCTTTAACAACCCCAGGGTACTAATCAGATCCCAAGAAGAAAGCTGTCTGAAGGAGACTTTCCACTTAGCACTCAGGACTAGCTCAAGATCAATAATTATTGCTGAACAAAATTAGCAGCACTCAGTGTCTCAAGCCAAGAAAGGGAGCCTCCTTATGTTCCTGTCACCTTCTCTTAAAGAAACTTACTGACATGATGCCCTTCTAAATGACAACATTGCTATTTACAGAATGCCAAAGAACTAATACCAAAACATGCATTCCTGGTAGTTCATGGTGTGGTTTGGGTAAAATTTCCCACTAAAACCATCTCCTCCTGATGTACTTTTATGATAACATCTATTGAGATTTAACCAAAAACAATATTTAAGGCCATTTTCTTATGTGATATTTGGGTATGACATGTATTCTCTATGAAAAACCAGAAACATGAACAAGGCAATAATATGATGATTTTGTTCAAAGTCTATCTTCAATGAAAATTGGTTATTTTTCTGGGCAGCCATGCTACTCTAGGAAACACCCTGATATTCCTGTAACTGTGAGAGAGATCAATACATTCACTTTTCAGGAATTCAGAGCAACCATGAATGGTGAGGAATAATTTACATTCTCAGCTAGGACTATTGAATATTATTTCTTTCTAGCTGAGGCCATTCATGCTGCTGTAATAGAAGTAGGTAACTTAAAGAACAGAACTACGTACTTTACCCACAGTTCTCCAGAAGAAGTCCATATTCTGCTGGAGCCCTCTACATGGTCTTCAAAGGAGAGGAAGGCTTAGTCCTCATCTGGTAGAAGATTTAAGGACCTAAGATCTGAATATGTGTGATGACTTCTTCCTAAGAAATGCAATCACAACTCCAAAGCAGGGATCTCTGATGTAACCCCAGGAAACAGCCCACCTGTAGACACTAGCCTGTAGTTAGATATTCATCTTTCTGCACCTGTGGCATAGACCACGCCCATTGGGGTGAAGACAAGGCCACCTGGGGGGTCTAAGTCTGAGGATGGGCTCGGAGCACTCCTTTCCTTGCAGCACAGGAACAGAGGCATCCTTGGGACCAGGAACCTGCTGGTGTTCATCTGTATATGTTGTAAGTTATTTATCCCTGAATAAACATCTGTTTGCCCTATTTGTTTCTCCTGATCCTTATTAAACATCAATACTAGCCCATTAACTAATAAGTTTTGTTACTGCTATAGAGTGTGAACCAAACTATGGAATGTCACTCATTACCCAGAAGTGTGTGTGTGTGTGTGTGTATTTGGCAATCTCAGATGTCATCCTCAGGAATGGGGAAAAAAGAATGCTTAAGATTCTTCTGGCTGCCGAACAGAGGAGAAAATAAAAAGCCAATATATGACCAGTGAGGGGATCAAGAGCTTAGAAACAGCTATCTCAAGGACAACTTCCAGTTAAAAAACATGTACACACACACAAAACCCTTGATACCAGCTCCAAACATAAGTGAATGAGGAAGAAGATGCAGAGACTCCTTTTGTGCCCAGTACCCCCTCTCAAATGCACCTCTGATGAACTAGTGCAGTCTTGGATGAGCACCTGCATGCACATGACTTACCTGTTTGGTTCTGTGCTCAAGAGCAGGATATGCGAGTGTGCAATGCAATGTTCAGCAGGTCTGTCAAGCACAAGTTGTTCCTTAAAATGACAGTACTTATGGGTCCATGATAAATGCTGTTTGTAGTACAAAGTATTTTCTATGGAAATATAACCCTAAATTACAATGAAATGACTTGCATAAAAAACACTGTAAGCCATGCTCACTTGTGTGTTTCCTTTGTCTCATACTTGCTGTTCTTGTATCTCAAGGAAGGTGGGTGGGACAGGGACATATATACACATAGAGAAAGAAATCACCTTCATATGGTTTCCCAACCACTTATTTGACACTGCTGCCATTATTTCTGTTGGAATATTCTCAATTTGAATATGTTTCACTTTTACCAAGAAAATGAAAAGCAGTTTCCTTTCTATTACTTGATATGTAGAAGGGAACCGTTTCTGTCAGACATCATCTCCCACAATTTCCCACATCTCAATTCCTGTTTCCATCTCTGTGTCACATGTGCAAACTCGGGTACTGGCAACTTTTCTATCACACCCCTACTCAGTCTCTTGCTTCTTAACCTTTTTAAAATTATGGGCTTTCTTGAAAACATAATTACTCTGACCTCAAATAAAAGCCCACATACGCACATGCACACAAACCCACAAAATTCTAGTTGGTTGTGGTGGTACATAGCTATACTTCCAGAACCAGAGAGATTGAAGCTAGAGGACTCCAGCAATCTGAGTCTAGCTTAGGCTACATAGTGAATTTAAAGCCGGCCCAGACTGCGTAGCAAGGCTCCACTTCAAAAAGCCACAGAAACAAAGAAAGGAAAGGACAGAACACATTTTACATAATCTCCACCTCAGTAATGCAGGACAAAGAGGCCTTGGCTGAAAAATGGTTGTGCATGAACGATCCCTTTAGCAAGTGAAAGCTTGAGGCTGGTTGTGCTAACACAGTACTACAGTCAGCTCTGCAGAAGCAATGGCACAAAGACTAAGAAGTAGAGCCCAGGCCATAAGGATGTCTCCGAAAATAAAGGCACTTGCACCAAGATTACCAAGGCTGACAGTCTGAGTTTGATCCCTATAATCCACGTGGTGGAGAGAACCGACTACCATAAATGTCCTCGACTTCCATATATGTGCCTGTGGCACATGGGTGAATGGGCACACATGGAAAGAAAACAAATTGAGAATTTGGGGCTGGAAAAATGGCTCAGTGATTAAGAGCAAGTAGTGTTCTTCCAGAAGATGAAGTTTGGTTCCCAGCACCCATGTCAAGGGACTAACAACCACCTGAATTCCAGTTCCAGGAGTGAAGAATTTGATACACTTTTCTAGAATCCATAGGTACACACACACACACACACACACACACACACACACACACACACACGTATGTGTACAAACAAATTTACAAGTTAAAAAAGAATTTGAAGATGTCCTAGGCTACATAGCTAGACTTTGTCTCTATAACAAATAAGCAAACAAACACAAGAAGAAGCTGTAGGGTAACTGGGAAATTTGAAACCTACAAAATATTTCACAATTAATATAGAACTTTATCTAAGTCAATATATTTTTTAATAAAAAGAAATAGCTAAAGGGAAACAGGGTTGTTTAGATTTCTCATTCCCAACAGTGATGTCTTTGATTGCTAGAGTTTCATCACTATTAAAATGGAAGATCTTAGATTGTGTAGCTGTTACAAAAGTATTCATCTTCCACAGTATTCAGCAAGAGATGAGTTTAAGGTGGTATTTCTCTACAAATAGTTCACTTTTTTAACAGCAAAATGTAAAGTAACTAAATTGTATGTCCAAGCAAATTTACACTTAACAAGATCACAAAAATCTATTAAAAATAGATGTCATCTTTAATGTTTATTTCACATTAATCATATTAATTAGATAATAAATAATATTATTTATTATCTAAATACATCCAGTTATGCAAATTTACAGGGTATTTTTTTTTCACATAGTCACCTTCCTGATATACATACAACAGGACACAGAATACATTTGCCTGTCAGAACTTGCCTGGAACAAACAAGATTCTCAGTAGCTTTATTATTTAACATGTGGATAAATACAATTCTCAATAATTAGCATAATCAAGACAGCTGACAAAGAAAATAAGTACACTCTTATTCCATCTGGGTTATGTGCATTTGTTTGTTTTAACATGGTCTTCTAATGGGTGAATTACTATTTGGTGCATAATTTCTGGGAGGTCCTTAGAATACCCCAAGTGGCTTAGGTAGTTATTTCTAGCTCTTGAAATTGGCACAGAGTTGAGATGAGAGACATACCACCAATGTAGCAGTGTTGAAATTGTAGTGCTGTGTATATTCACCTAGGTATTTTCAAAAGTGGTAATCAACATTGTTACCACTCTTAAAAAAAAAAAAGAAAAAGAAAAAGAAAGGAAGGAAGGAAGGAAAGAAGGAAGGAAGGGAGAGAGGGAGGGAGGAAGGGAGGAAGAAAGAGACCTTGCCAGACTAGAAAATGAGCAATTGTTTTTTCCATGAGGCAAAGAAAAAAAAAAAAAAAAAAAAAAAAAAGACAGACCGGTGCAACCCAGTACTGATTTAAAAGAAACAATCACACTGAAGTAAGAAACTGAAAACTTTAGTTAAAACTTCATGAAATTAAAATATAAGACAGTTGCATTATGGTACTAGATAACCGCATGCTCATTTTGTTCAATGTTGCCCATGAGATCTTTCGTGTCGCTTGTTCCTGGACTCTGATGACTGTCAAAATAGAGAGTGTTTTCAAAGGTAGCTTCTTGAGGTATGTGCAGCACTCGCCTCTTCTTATAAAGGAAATAAGCAGCAACACCCGCACCCATTAGGATTAGAAGGACCACAATGACCACCCCGGCTGCTCTGGAAGACCCTTTGGGTTGAGGCTCCATCTTCCTCTGGTCAGCTATAGACAAATCAAATGATTAGCAAACAAGTGGAGTGGGGCAGAGGTTTGATGCTATGGAAAACAGTCCAGCTGCTCTTGCTGGGGAGCTGTGACACACGAATGTTCTTTCAAATGGCACTTGTCACAAGAACTTAGTGTAACACTGAGGACACTTTAACATGCTCAGATGGTGATTTAGTTGTTAGACTATTTCATCTCTAGCTGTAATGCTGAAGTAGTTCATCCGCTGAAGTTGACACATATACCTTATATTAAAATACTTAAAAAATGGCTAGAGGGGATGCTCAGTGGTTAGGAACACTTAATATTCTTCCAGAAAAACATGGTTGATTCCCAGCACCCACCTCTTACAGCTGACAACTGTCTGTAACTCTAGCTCCAATGGTTTCTCTAGCTCTTCCAGGAATCTATACATATGTGGCAGCCCACCTCTCTCTATCTCTCTCACACACAGAGACAGACAGACACACATACACAGAGAGATGCATATATACATACAAATATACATCACTAAGAACTAAAAACATTTTAAATGAAATAATAATTTAAGGCTGCTTATAAATATATTTACAGATGGTAAGTAAAATGGTGGTAGTAGTTATAGCAATTACAAACAAAATGTTAAAACTAGGGTAAAATAATAATGAAAATCTGAACTCCTGAACTAATTAATAAACAAATGTCACTTATGAGATTAATAAGGTATTTAGAGGCAAGCCATCAATCTCACTTTGAGTTTCTTTAAAAAGAACTTGAAGGAAATGTCTTCCATGGGATCTCACAAGGTAACATCTCACAAGGTAACAGAATAACATCTTCAAGAATTTTTAAAGATAAAAATACTAATCTGACTCCAAATGTACTTTTCTTAAACATCATAAAAGGTAGATTGAGGTCTAATAACAATGGTAAGCATAAGCCATTCCACTAAAAGTGAAGGAGAAGGAAGGGTAGTATACCTTTTTTAAAAAGCTGAATCATATTACTAATGGTTATCTTGATGTTTCATGATGATCTTACCTTTTGTTGTAATGGATGAATGTGTAGTTACAGGATCAGCAACTGTTTGAAAGAAGGAAAATAAATAGTTGTAAAAATCCATAATCACTACATGTAGATGAATTGTATTCAGTCAGAGATGCGTGGCGTCTTCCATTGTTAACTGTGATGTGATATAATGGGACGTGACGTGATGTGACATGACATGACATGTGTATCTGTACCCTCAGCTCTCTGATACCTGCCTATCTATCTGTCCAGCTCTCCATCTTTCTCTATGTCTTTCTATGCAGCTTCAGCATCCTATTCCTATGTGACAAGTTTGAATGTACTAAAAAATTTGAAAACATGATCCTTCAAGTTTTATTTGAACATTAATACATCCAAACAGCTACAAAATCCACTTGTAACTAAAGTATTCTAGGCTAGGCATTTTGAAATTGGCACACCAAAGATTAAAGTGTTACAAGACGTTTGAATGAAAAGTAAAACAAGACACCAGCATTGGTCTCAAGGCTGTAACCACAACTTTACACCAAAGGGTGTAGAATCCTAAAGCAGAGTTATAAACTAAAAGTCTATGCAGTTCTAAAACAATAAAACCTATTGAAACAAAACTATTTTATCTAGTTGTTGGCTTACTTGCTTGATTGACTGATTACAGTCATAGGAATCCAAGTCTGGGTCTTACCCATGCATGCCAAGCAAGTGATCTACCACTGACCTATGCCCCAGGCCTCCTAATTCATTTATTTCAGGTTCCAACTAATAATTTTCTCTTGGGAAAGATAATACATAAGGTAGAAGGCATAAAAATGTCACTGAAGTCCCATCAGCAGCACACAGAAATTTACCAGCTGTTTTTCCTGTTATGTTTTACCATTCAGTCACAGACTGAGGCTGAGTTGGTTTTACATGGTTTAATCCCCTGGCTTATGTGCTACTGACAGCTTTCCCCCTTCCCCTAGCTTGGTAACATTGTGGAGATGGGCTATTGAGATGGCTCGCAACTTAGCAAAGCATTATAAATGCGTCAATAAACCAGATTAAGCAGAGAGTTAGTGCCTCTCACTCGAAGCTACTGGTGGAGATTGATCCTCATGGTAGGATGGATTCTCAACAATCCAATAATGGAAAGCTGGCAAACAGGCTACAACCACCCTAGCCCCTTTGCCTTCATGTTACAGTTGGAAAGAAATGGCAGTCTGGGAACATATTACCATACTATAAAAATTTTAACTTACTTTTTGGCATTTTGCAAATAAATCCTTTGTAAGAAGTACAGTGGATGTTATTCCAAAACCCAGAAGATGAAGATAAAACTACACAATCATTCCGTTCACCAGAGGGATCGCCCGTGTTCCAGTTGACAAAGGAAACAGGATTATTGTTCAACCAAAGCCACTTCCCTAGTCATCAAAAGACCAACAAAAACACAAGTTAGAAACAAACCTTCTTAAGTCCCTCCTCAGCACAAAAATTTTAAGCCTATTATTTTACACTAGAACCAATGGTTTTTGCAGGTTGATACCTTCCAGGCAATACTCTAATGAGGAATTATTAAAGGAACAAAAAAACATGAATATACTTGTTACATTGCTTTAGTTGAAAATGTATTCCTACTTAATGGAAAAATTTATACTTACCTTTCTCTAAAATGTTTATTATAGCAAAAAGAAAGGGAAATTGCTCTCTGAGAATTCTTTAACCAACTTAACTACATGAGAGTTTTTCAATTAACAACTTCCAGGGTTGGATATTTAAACTTTTGGCTATTGCAAATGAAAGTATGATTTTAACTTTACATACTAACCACAGATTGACTATTATTTAAGGCAAGGGTCTCTGGATCCAAAACAATGTTTGATATGCAGTACTTTTAAAATATTAGCTATTAAATAATTGCTTTGTGAGTGTTACCTTCAACATTTCGGAACATGCCTATCCAAAAATTGGTTTTACTTTTAAGAGGTTCAACACGATATGACAGAAAACTGGATTCAGCAGCATTTTCTATGGAAGCCAGGGAGGCACCTGCAAAGTATAAGATGAGGATGATGAGGAGGAGGAGAGTAGCTGAAACTACTTCCTAGGAACAGTCCTGATGTTAGGAACAACAAATGCTAGCCTGAGCTCCACTCAAGACACAGTATATTATAGGAGTGTTAACTCAGTGCCATGCATAGAATTATTCAAAAAGGAAAAGGAAAGCTTAACACCAGTCAGTCCACATACAACTGACAACTCACCATCAATCGTTAGCTTTAATAGAAAAATCCTACAACATAGTAATAATGAATACATTTTAAACAACAATAACAGATAGTTTACTCTGAACCTTAAAATCATTCTTCTATTAAGTCTTTATAAGGCTGTACACTTGTTAACCCATTTTATAGATAAGAACAGTAAAGCACACACTGAAGTAATTCATTGCTTTGGGTCCCACAGCTTCTGAGCTCAGAATCATGGAGTGACCCAGGCATCCTAAACCTGAAGAGAAAATATATAGCTATGTGGTATCTACCCTATATACTGGATTCTGAGTTATCTCCTTAGTGGTTGTTAACTGCATGCTTATCCAATGCCCGGATTTCATGATAGATGGTTGTGAGCCACCATGTGGTTGCTGGGAACTGAACTCAGGACCTCTGGAAGAGCAGCCAGCACTCTTAACCTCTGAGCCATTTCTCCAGCCCCACTTATATTTATTTTAACTTACACTGTTATTAGTATCATTGAAGTAAGAAATAGTTTATTATGGAGTTTTCATTCAGGAAACATGGAACTCACCCATTCGAAGACACTCCAGGGAGGCTTGACCCCAATTCCTCGTATATGAAGACTCGATGTAGTAGCAGTGACCATGGAAAGGAATCCATGCAGTCTGCTCAGACTCTGGGCACTTACCAGGTAGTTGTGGAGGTTCAGTAGCAGGGGTTTCTGTTAATAAACCAGTGTTTAAGTCATCATCAACATAAATCATAAATCAAAGCTGGGGTTCCTGCAGCATGGAATAATATTTTTACAGCTAAGGAAAATTATATATTCTACCATTTCATATAATTTACTAATGTTTGTCATTTAGAGGCCCAATTTTTCTTTGGTTTTCATTTACTTTATTGTTTTAAACGTCTTTCAAAAGGAAACAGTGCCCATTAATCATATTCCTCATAATTTACAGTTATCGATATTTAGATTTCTACAAAAAGTTACAGATTTAAGTTTGGAGTGGTGGCACATTCCTTTAATCCCAGCTCTCTGAAGGCAGAGGTGGGTGCAGCTCTACATAGCAATACCCTAGCTCAAAAAAGAAATAAATAAAATAATGTCGCAGGGTTAACGAATTTCTCCTAAATAATTAATAAAGTGAATTTCTTTATCAAGCCACTTCTTCTTTCCTGAAATTCTAACTCCTATAATTTCTTCTTAGCTAACGCCAGCTCCTGTGAGAAAACTGCTGTAGCTAGAATTCTAGGAGTGTGTCTATAGCATCCCTGATTCTGCTGAATCTATACACATTCTGGGGTAGTTCTGCTGAAGCAGGTGTGTTGTTGACACCAAAGGGAACCTCACCTCCTTGGAAACTCTCTCACTGTATATTCAGAGGGCAACCTCATTATAAACATTCAGAGATCTATTCTGAACAAATAAATCTTAGAAATGATGAAAAATTACTATCTCCAACATTTTGACCTGTGCATATTGGGTGATAGCTAGGTAAGTCTTTTTGTTATGTTGAGAGGACTTTCTGTTTTAATGTCAGGTACCCAAGATAATTACTGCTTAAGAAAGTCAGCAGTGATGTGTAATAGTTTATTCCACAAAACTTGAGATTCGCCAATCCCTTTTGTATTTCCAATTACCGTCTGATTTTTTGCAGAGAAAATAAAAACTTTCATTGCAGTACGATGTTTTCCAGTAGCCATCAACATCCATGTAAACACATGCTGACTTCAGCTTGGGCTCATCAGCACCCCAGTTAGTGTACCTCACCCTCCATTTATCAGTCCAGGTATACTCATTATTGGTCTGCACAACAAAAACAAACATGAACCATCAGCCTTACTTCTCATAGAAAGCATGAAGGAAATAAGAAAAGAGTAAGTATAATGCTTAAGGCTGTGACTTGACATGGAACCTTGAACATTGTAAATTTTAATAAAATTGTGTCATTTCTACCAACTCAAATTCACAGAAACATCCTTTCTTAAAAGTTGTTAATTCATGGTATCCTTGGGTCTCCAACCTGGGAACTATTTTGGCAATTTTTTGTCTTATTGGGTTTTTGTTGTTGTTTGATTTTCCTTTATTCCTTTTCCTTTTTATTTCTCTCTTTTTGGAGGTGGAGAGGTAATGGGGGAGGGGAGAAAGAGTTGTGAGAGGTATTAGAGAGAGAAAAGAAAGAGAGATAATTATAACATAAAGTTAGGTAGGTACAGAGTTGAAGATGACCTCCCCTCAATGGAAAAAGTTGAGCCAGAGGACAAACATGATCAAAAAATATTGTACGAAAATTTTTGAGAAAAAAGGGTACAACTAAAGGTAATAAAAAAAATGAAAGAGAGAGAGGGGAGGGAGGGAAGGAGAAAGGAAGGGAGAGAGGGAGGGAGAGAGAGAAAGAAGGAGGAGGAGGGAGAGGAGGAGGAGGAGGAGAAGACAACAATTGGAAAAATGTGTGTCTTATTCCATAGAACTGCCTTTGTTTTCAGATTTTCATGGCTAAAGAGAAATTGGATCCTTATAAGAATTAAATGTTTATCTTACTGAAATTATAATAAGTAATGATTTCATTGAATTCCTGAAAGAATAATTTATTTGTTATCATTATGCTCTTATTGTTTTGTTGCTGACATCAACAGTAAGTGACAGCTAAGACCATCTATCCTGTAGACTCTAGAGGAGCTAGGTGTCTTGATACCGCATGGGTGGCCTTTTGACTATGTGCATCATGCTATTTTTTAGAAGATGGTTGCTTGATTCCATTTGCACATTTCACTTGCTTTTTTTTATTAACTTTAGACAAACAAATATACAATATCATCCAAGCTAATTGGCAACATAAAAAATACCACTTGTCAATAATAGTACCCAATCTAAAAGTGGTTTTGTAAGTAATGCTTAAGAACAGAGACATTAGCCAAGGATAAATAATTTTTAAGATTGAAACACTTTCCCTATTTTAATTCTATTGTTTACTTTACCAAGATAATTACTAAAGACTCAATAGCAAAAATTAAAGTAAGGTAAAATTTTACTGCATTCTTCCATTTACTCAAATAATTATTGAATATCATTGACTCTGCAGGTGTCATAAAATGGCATTACTTTTATAAATATCAGAAATGTGGGAAAGTACTTAATTTTTCTAAAAGTATTTGATGGCCCATTTGAAACTCATTAGAGTAGTGTGACCACATCTATGAGAAGAAATTAATAATTTATCAGATACATTAATTATTTAAAAATAGTCTACTGAGATCTCTTGACTAAGCTCACTCACCAAAGCCATATGGAGCTAATTATTTTAAATATTCTCCACCCTATTCAGGAAGTGGCCTAGTGCATCCTAAGTTTGCATTGACACTTCTTAACAGAAAGCTCCATAAAACCTGATCCTAGTCCACTGTCCAATTTTTGCCCCTTTGTTTCCCTACATTCTTTCTGGTACCCTTCCTTAGCTCCAGCATTCTGGGATATGTCTAAAAATGGTGAACATCTCGGGATAAGGGTGGAGCTCAGTAGTAGAGCACTTGCCTAGCATATGTGAAGCCCCAGGTTGAACCCCAGCACTAAAGAAAATAAGGGTTGTGTTTCTCTAACAAGCCCTCTTGAGCCACTCCCTTGTTCCAGGACCTCTGGCACTATTTGCTGGTTTGTTAGCAACTAGGTGGGTTGAAGAATGTCAGCTGGAGTATAAGGAGTCATCAAAGATTTGTCTCTGGAGTCTCTTCTCTAGTCTATTGTCTTAGTTCAGAGTCTCACCCCTCACTCTGTCATGGTTCACCAACTCTGCTCTCTCTGCTGTCTCTGCTATGGAATAAAAGGATAGGAGTGCAGTGAAATACTTCTCACATAGATGGAAGCTCCATAAGTCTGGGACCCATGACAATTCTAGAATGTTTTGTAACAAAAAGTATTCCTATCCCTCACCGCTGTTTCCTATGCTCCTGACCTACTTTTTAATTCTCATGGTGCAGTTGTGTAACCATGACACTGGAAAGAAATAAACAAATGCATGGAGCTGTTTAATGTATAATATAATTTTGGATATAACCATTCAAAGCCAATTATAGTAAACACCAGATACTTCTCAGTTTGGTTTCTGATACATATCACTAGGTCACTAGACCACTGACAGCAGTGGAACCCCACGGAAGTGTTCAACTGAAGAAACAGAAACAGAAACACATTGGACTATAATTTACTAATCATGCCAAGCTGTTAATGCTTCTAGCATCTTACCAAGTTGCTGTTCAGGGCAATCCATATGGGTACATTAAATGGGTGCATTTTCATCCACGCAAATGCATTACTGTAGGGATCCAGAATGCTAGCGAGTAGGGAAGAATGATCCTTGCAATATTGTTCTGCTTCCTGCCATGGCAACTTCAATTTCATAAGGGAATAGCTGCTTTTACCGTACTTAACAAAACCATCGGTTGGAATTGTGGTTGGAGAAACAGGCAAAGAAGGGTCTAGAATAGAAAGATTATTTTCACTAGCATCATCAACAAGCAATAACTGATCACCTTCAGTATATGACTCCATGCCCAACTATCACAGAAGTAAACACAAAAGCGTAAGTCTAAACTGACTTAAAAATACTTCCATCTAACATTTTACAACCTCTGTATATAGGTACATATTTGTATACATTCACATGTGTACAGAGGCACGTGGGTGTGGGTGTGCATGTAAATATGCATCTAGAGCCAGATATCAACTCGTTTTCTTTTCCCCTAGAAACCAACACATTGATTTTGAGAAAGGGCCTCTCACTGACCCAGAATTCCTCCAATAGTGCAGGTTGGCTGGTCAGTGAGCCCCAGGGAGCCATCTAACTCTTATTCCCTTCCCCACTGCTGGGATTACAAGCATGTGACATTTCACCTGTCTGCTTTACATTGGTTCTGAGGGTAGAACTCAGATCTTTATGTTTGTAAGGACAACACTTTACTATCTCCCCAGCCCACAAAACTTAATTCTTTAATCAGTATGTCAAATTAAACAATTTCTAAACCGTATAAAATATATGTGTGTGCATGTGTATAAACATGCATGCATGTATAAAATGCTATATATGTACATGTACATCGTGTGTGTGTGTGTGTGTGTGTGTGTGTGTGTGTGTGTGTGTGTGTGTGTGTGTGTGTGTATGGGCCTAGAGCAGTTAAGAACACTTGTTCTTGCAGAGGACCCAGGCTCAATTTTCAGCACCTGCACAGTAGATCACAACCATCCATAGCATCAATTCCAAGCAAGGAATATGATGCCCTCTTCTGACTTCCATGGGTACCAGGTACACACATGGTGCACAGACATGCAAATAAGCAAATCACTCACACACATAAAATTAAATTATAATTTGTTTAAAGAATATATACATATAGGAAGAAGTTTCTGAATAGAAACACATGTAAATCAACTGTGACCTAGTGCCCCAATAAAAGAAATGCCACAGTCTCATGCTATAAATTAAGCTATATAGGTCTTCCTCTCATTATTAATCTCTGTTTTCCTCTCATGGTCACATGTCATCTTCTGGGGCTGGAGAGATGACTCAATGGCCGAGAGCATGTGTGACCCTTGCAGAGGTCCTGGGTTTGGTTTTCCCCACTGACATAGCTGCTCACAACCATCTAGAACTCCGGTCCTAGGCTATCTGACGCCTTCTTCTGGTCTTCTCAGGCACTGAGCACACATAGTACGTAAACATGCAGATGAATAACACTCACATAAAAAAAAGCAGGCGATTTTCTAAGAGAATATCTTCTGACCCCTCCAGCCCTTTCATGATTTCACCATATCTAGCTGCTTTATCAGGACTAATACTGAGATATGGCTGGAGCCCCTGTAAAATAGGGTGTTTTCCAATGTTGTTCTCCCTTCTCTAATTTCCCAGTCTGGGCTTCTAATTGCTGTTTTCTATGTGAGCTCTAAGCCACTTAAGACACAGAAAGCAGAGATTGTTCCTATTAGCCTCAGCTGATGCCCTGAGGCAGACACCAGCAAACAGATAAAGAGCTAAATCTGATCTTTTCTCTGCTTTTATAACACATAAGCTACAACTTGCTGGCAGGGGTAGCAGTGACAAACAACTAATGTTTTTTGGCATGGTATGAAAATTGAATTTGTACCTATAAAGTTTTATTGGAAAGAAGCCACTTTAATTTGTTTACATGTGATCTAACATTGTCCCTAATCAAGACAGAGTGGAAGAATCTTAATAGTTGTGTGGTCATCACACCTCAAATACTTGGGTCTTTATAAAAAAAGTAATCAGTGGCCTCCAGTTCTAATTACCCTTGCCTACAGGTTCTGTCTGGGTCAATTCTCTAACCTCTAACCTATTCCAGATAAACATCATTCTCCATGTTCTACCTTTCTTATTATTCTTTTTTGTTGTTGTTGTTGTTTTTGTTTTCTGGTTTTTTTTTGTTTTGTTTTGTTTTTTTTTTTTTGGTTATGCTCTTTAACCATAACTCATTTTCAGATTTTCAAGAAGGGAGCAGCTTCCTTCTCCTCTGCTGCTACTGCCATCTTGTGCTGGTACAGGGACATTTGTCCAAAGAACCCTGAACAGACTCCTTAAACTGTTACATTTTTCATGGAAGCCTTAAACCTCCCCAGCCTAGGGAGATCTGGGCACCATTCCATCGGAAATTTTTTGGACCATTAAAAGTGCTAAATGAGATTTAAAGTGAAGCTAAAAAGAAAATAAAAGAAGAAGAAAAAGAACAGTTTCACAGAACCTTCACATAATCCGAAAGTTTGAGTTTTTTGTCTAGTTTGCTTATTCCTGACAATACCCAAAAGGCAGGAGAGAGGGAGGGAGGGAGGGAGGGAACCAAAATACTGGGAGGTTGGTTCCATATGGCTACATCTTAGGCAACATTTTACTTTTACATTTATTGTGTGTGTGTGTGTGTGTGTGTGTGTGTGTGTGTGTGTGTGTGTGTGTGTGTGTGTTTGGTGTGTTTTCCATGCACACATGCCTGTATACCATGTGCACACAGTGCTCATGGACACCAGAAGGGGTTGTTTCCCCTGGGACTGGAGTTACAGCTGGCTGTGAGCCACCATGTGGGTGCTGGGATCTGGCCCCAGGCCCTGTGCCACTGCACTTTCATCTTTCCAGCCCCATCTGTGGTTTCCCAAAGCTCCACTACTAGCCCAAGGCACTACTGGAAAGAAGGACATTGGGGATGGACCTTAAAGGAAGAGAGCTGTCACTGAGATCGTGGCCCTTGTAGGAGCCTTGGCCCCTTTCTCTTCTGTTTCCCAGCCACCATGACATGGACATGTCCCTCCACAGCCTACTCCACACTGGATTCTTCATCATCACAGGTGTGAAGTGATGGAGCCTAGACAGCAAGAACTGAAAACTCTGAAACACGGAGCCAAAATACACCTTTCCTCAAACCAACAAGGAGCCAAAATACACTTTTCCTCAAACCAACATGGAACCAAAATACACTTTTCCTGAAACACAGAGCCAAAATACACCTCTCCTGAAACCAACAAGGAGCCAAAATACACCTCTCCTGCTTTATGTTGATTCCTTCAGGTATTGTCTCACAGTCACAAAAATCCTAACTGGCATATTGTCCAAATTTCTTTGTAAGTTTTCACTTCAAGTTTAATTTGTATAGAACTTTCTGGAATGATAAGGGAGCATATCTGTATGCTCCCTTTGGGGAAAGGGTAGACTGCCTCTTTTGTCTGTCATGGGTTCCTGTGGGTTAAAGTATCAAAAGCAAAACAAAACAAAAACAAAACAAAACAACAACAACAAAAAAAAAACACCAATGATACATACAAGGAAATTGTCTTCCTTTTGAAAAAACTCATAAAAGTCCAGCCCTTGCTGGTGAGGTTTGGTTTGGTGAGGTTTGGAAACTTACCAGGCTGTGTCTGGCAAATATAGCCTTGCTTGCTGTCACAGGTATCATCCATCCATGACCCCGCCTCTCGAGATTTGCCACCAATCACAACAACACAGTCAGCCTGTTAGTTTTTGAATAAGGAAAATAAAGCTACACATATAAATTAATAACTATTTAAGTCAATTTGTTAATAGGAAAGCACACTCTAGTTATGCCTCACAGTTTTTTTAGATAATCCTTATGCACAGTATATTCAAGCCTTCATCGCTTTCTGATTGCTGGCTCTAGCCCCCATGTAGACCCCCCCCCACACACACACACACATGAATGTTCACGTCTGGCTGCTGTCCTAATGTGTTCTGTTTATTTTAACCTCAGTAAGTCTTCAGCTCTAATGTACACAATCAGGATAAAATAATTTTCGCAAAGAAAACTACTAACTCATAAAAAAAATATATCTACCTTGGATATAGCTATCTAGCTAATGGTTGTAAGGGCCACTTTGGTCAGATCATTTCTCTCTAACTCATAGACTGTCACAGAGTATCTAAGTTCTGCTCAGTGTTGCTTACTCTGAACTTATTCCTACTCTTTTCTAATAAAAATTCCAGCTGCTGTCAGAGCCATTTACTCATTCCCAAACACACCTAGCACCTTTTCCAGGGTGATTTTGCTCAGCCCACTCATCTGGCCTGGCTACCATCTTCAACCTCTTTAGTCTTTCTAGTAGACATGTTTTAAGCTTCTTGAAAAATTTTCCCACAGCTGGTTCTTTTCCACAGCTTCTATACATGCTTATGTCGTGGAAGGACAGTATCTGATGCAAACAGCCCCATATGCATGTGCCCATCAAAAAGTCACCCTATCCATGATGCTGCACCCTCTCTCTTCCCTAACTGGACAGCAAGTTCTGCCACGTTACAATTTCATTTCTCTATTACTTTGTTTCCAATGTAAGACTAGGGCTCTCGTTTAAGACTTTCATAAGATAAGAACACACTCATATTTTTTCATGATGTTCTTAAGCCCTAGGGTGATGTTTGATACCAGCTAATTGATTTTTCAATGATATAAGACTGAAGTAAAGTTTTTTTAAGGAATGTAGAGAATAAACAGTCTATATTGTAATGTATAGAAGCACTTAGCATAGTGTTGGGTACAGATCAAGTGCTGTATAAATAATGAGTAACGGTGATGATGCTGATGATGTCTTCAGAAGTAGTGATGGCTTCCAGATCAGTATCCCATGTCCTGCAAAAACTATAAGGGATCAGGGGCAGATGGTGCAATCATAACTTAGATTCATGTTTTTGTTCTGAGTACCAGTGAGGCTTAGAGTGGAGCTGAATTTATACTGCTTACTGCCAGTAGAAGGTTCTTAACTAAACCTACAGCCCTTCCTTCAAGGTTGATTCAGTCTGAAACTGATAAAATCTGCAAAAACAGAAGAGAGGAAGGAGGAGTCTGGTGGATGTTTCACAGAACACAGCAAGGAGGTGTCTGGTGAATGTTTCACAGAAAATTAATCAATGGGTGATCTAAAAATTTTACTCACATCTTCATAAGACAAGCTGCTTCTTCTTCCACCAGGGTAGCCTTTCCCCCAGTTTGTATAGTGAACCCCTCGTCCATCTGTCCAAAGGAATGTGTGCTCTGAATTGACATCATTCAGCCCAGTCCAAGCATTAAAAGTGGAGTCTTTCATATGGTAGGTAATAAATGCTGAAAGAAAGTTATACGAGATGATTTAAAAAGATAGTGAACAGTCCAAGCACACACAAAAAAGTATTTTAAATATGTTAATTTCAAAATACTGAGCATTTAAGCCAAGTCTTTTTGTACTATTTCCAAACACAAAGCATGAAAACAGACACAATTTAATCTTCGTATCAGCAACTGAGTTTTGGATTTTGATATGTCCCTTACAATACAAGTCTGGGCTGTATATAACCACTCCAGACAGCTAGGATAGTTGTATCCACCCAGGGGCACCAAAGAAAGGGATAATGACTCTCCAACCCATCCCATATCCTCAATATACCTCAATATGGGCTGTAACTGCCTACTAGCCTGAGGAAAGAAGCATGCTCTTCTAATTTATTAAAGCTCAGCCAGTAATGCTAATCTGTGTTTTCATTTTTAAGGGTTTATTTTTATTAGTGCTCATATGTGCACATATGAGGACATTATGTGTATATGCATGTACTCAAGTGTAAATGTCACATGTGTAGTGGTGCCTGCAGAGGCCAGAAGAGGATATTGGATCCCTTGGCACTGGAGCACAGAAGTGTAGTTTCAGCATTCTCGAGGCTGAGGCAGGAGGATCACAAGTTCAGCATCCTCTAGACTACAGAATGAATTTTATGGTCAGCCTGGGAAACTTAGCATGACCCTATCTCAAAATATAAGATTAAAAGGTGACTGAGGCTATAGCATGGGCAAGGTCCTGGTTTCCTTTCCTTCCCCTCTACTTTTCCCTCTCTACAAAAAAAAAAAAAAAAACAAAAACAAAAAAAAAAAAATTCCTGTAAGTTATCAGCTGTCCTGATTCTAAAAATAAAGTAACCAATGGCAATAATTAGGAGAAGAGTTTCCCAACCATAAGGCTCTGAAAAATCAAAGCCATTTATCAAAACAAGAAGCACTCTGTTCCCAAATTTTCAGTATCACAGGATACCCACACAAGGGTTACCTAACTGGATCCTTCTAAGCAAGCAACTCATGGGGACCACTGCCCTCCTAATAAGGGGCATATAGACCCAGACATCCTTAAGCTAAAGTGCTCATATCCCAGGATTAGACAATCTAGAGTACATAGAATATTATGGATTTTTGTTTTGTCAGTAATTCTGTGGCAGAGAGTACAGGAGCAAATATCCAGGAACAAGGAAAGATTTCAGTGTTCATATGCCTGGTACTTTCCCTTCAGCCTGACCCATGCCTCTCTCAGCAGCTGCCTTTTAATCCCTCCATCCATACCTGAACCATGGACTGCCAGCTAGTCAGACTCTGCTTACCAGAGCAGCAATATATGTCCCCTGAATATGGACAAGAAACAGAATGGCTCAACATTTGGGTACTCTGATAGAAAATGCAAAATAAGGGGCCAGAGAGATGGCTCTATGGTTGAGAGTGCTTGCTATATTTTCACAAGACCCAAGTTCAATTCCTAGTATCTACACTGGGTAGTTTACAACCACCTGTAACTCCACCTTCAAAGAATCCAACACTCTCCTCTGACCTCTACAGGCTGCCACATGCATATGGCTTCCACACACTAATAAAAATAAATCTTTTTTTTAAATGCAAAATAAAGTCTGCAGAAACATAATTGCTTGCTTGCACATGAACAAACAATTCTGTTGAACAACCCATGCTAAATCAGTACCCTGTTTTCAAATAGGAGAGCCTTGTTCAGATATACTTTTTTCTCAATTCATTAAAATTCAAATACCCCCAAATGTTTTTCTTCCAAAATTCTTCAGTGAACTAAAAATGCAGATATGTGCTCATTTTGATTTTTATTTGTTTCCTAAATGAAACTGTACCGTTTGCCTTATGCTCAACTTAAAACGTGTGGAACAGTTCTATCGAGGAGCATACAGCATTGACTTCTTATGCCAACAGCCACATTAAGAATTTGACAACGTGAGTCTGTTTTGCCAGGAATAATGTTATTTTATCTGAAAATTGTTTCCTTCTGCACGTCGCTACTCCTAAGGTTCTAATTCTTTTATGCCAGGAATCAGCACTTTGTGGTGAAGAGAGGAAATCCATCACTGTGTTTCTCTGTTGGGTAGCTGAAGCAAAAATGTGGTAAGACAGCTTAAGAAATGTGAATGTTATGTCCTTGTATCATGTGTTGTGGTTTGACCCTTTGCTTTGGGTGTCTGAACAGCTGCTGAACTTGTCAAAGATTCCTGTGGGAACTTGGTTGGTTTCAAGTATAATGTGTTCAAAGGAGAGTGCACTTCTGTGCATTAACAGAACAAACATTCGTGAGAACAACACATAGGTTCCTCGTATCTTCTTTCCTGTACTTTTTCATAATTTTGGGTAATTATTTTGAAAATTAAAAATTCTCTGTAGATGGAGATATATAGCAGTAAGTAAGAGTGAGTGCCCAAGTTTGGACCCTCCAAACCATATAAAAGTTGGGTATGATGTAATCTGAACACTGTGGAGGATGGAGACAAGAGGATTACCGGGGCTGGCTGGATATGAGCCCAGCTCTTACTTCCATAAGAGACCCTGACTTAAAATAACAAGGTAGAGATTCACAGAGCAGAGGATACGCTGTGCCCACGTTTGGTCTCCACATGAATACACACAGCTATGTTTACCTGAACACACATGTATGTGCACATCATACACGTATATATGTCATGCACATACACACACACACACACACACACACACACACACACACACACACACACACGTCCAACTAAAAGAGATGATAGAGACTATTTAATATAATTTTTCTGACAACTTTCTTAGAAATTTAGACACACAGCAAACCTCTATTGGACGTTTTCTGTACACAACATATATGTGGCTCTACTGTGTGTGTCCTCTTGAGTACCCCCAACTTAAACATTTTAAAATCCTTTGAAAACCTCACCCCCCATCCCCAACCTCAGAAACAATGTATCTCATCAGTCTTGGCTACTGAAATGGCATCCTGATTTTGAACTAAGTGTATTTTCCTGCAACTGTCACTTGATAGCGCAGATCTTGCTTTTAGGATTATGTTAAGCCACCTTTCAAAGGCTGCGTATTTTCTATTTCAAAATGTTTAACCTGAGGGTCGCTGATCCATGACTCAACTGCTGTGGTTTCCAAACCCCACAATAGTTAGGTGTGAATCCCCCCAACTTGTTTACCATCTTCCTTAATCACAAGCCATAACTTGAATTATACCTATTTCAACAAGAATCGTCCTCCAAAGGAACATGCAAGAGTGGCCAATGCATTTCTTTCTGTGTCGAAGAAAGAAAGTCTGTGTGTTCATGCATGTGGGCATGTGTATTGAGACCAGTCGATACTTCTGTGTTTTTCCTCAGGAACCAGCCACCTAAGGTTTTTTGAAAATGGGTCTAAAGACTGCTAGTTTTGTTAAATGGCTGGCCAGGAAATCCTTGGAGTTTTTCCTTTATCTCCTAGTGCTGAGAGGTAACACGGATGTCACCACCCCAGGCTTTGAACACCAGTGATCTCAGGTCTGCACGCTGGTGCAACATGCTCTTTATTGACTGAGACGTCTCCCCAGCTCCAGTTTCTTCTGACCAAAGAATGACTTGAAAATCTTCTGTATGGTTGTGGTGAATGATCTCTTACCAGATACTTCCAAAGCTCCAGCTTATCCTTGTTTCTCAACACAATAATTTTTGCTGCATTTGTTCAAAGTTCAAAACCTTTGCTTTGCTTTGTTGGAAATGATACGATCAAGGGCCAGACAAGAAGTATATGGGAAATCAGCAGCTACTCATTTTAGACTCAGAACTACTCTCCTCTGGCTCTTTTCCTAACAGGTTTGTTGGCGATGGAATGGGATTTGTGCTGGCACCTAGAGTTTTGATTCCAAAGTCCACTTCTGACCAAGCATCTTCCTGCATGCAAGGCTCTATGAGCATCACTCCCTTTTCCCAAAGTAGAGTAATAAGCCCTGGTTTTTAGAGTTTCTATCAAAATGGGAAAGGATTCTATGGAGAAAAAATTCCCAGCATGGTATCTAACACTAAATAAAATCATTCTCTGTAAGTAATGTATAGGATTTTCCCCTACTGCCTCTTATTCTAGAAATAAAAAAAAGTTAAAGTCAGTTATAATAGGCAATAGTCTTTAAGGACAAGTTTACATATATACAGAAATTACCAAGAGGAACATAACCTACACACCTTGCTCTTTCGCATTCTGTATGGACACTAGGTTTCCTTTAAATCCTATGCAAGTTTTTCGTGCCTCTTGCCAATTTTTTTTTTCCTCTTCAGCAAATCCAAAAATTTTAAAGCACTGAAATCGAAAGGACAAAAGCAGAGGTTTTAGCTAAAGACAATAAATTTCACATCAAGAAATCATGAAAATCATAGCTACATACAAATTTTCTCAGGACCAGATGAGGATTAAAAAATAATAATAATAATAAAATAAGTCAGCTCAATGGTCCACAGATTTTCTTTGCAGAGTTTTATTTTTCCCTTGAGATAAATGGCATAGCTCTTTGGATAGTATCTCAAGTATTTACTTTCCATTGAGAATTTGTGATGGGAATCTCCAGTTTTTCTTGTAAAAAAAAAAAAAATGTCCTGCAATGATAAGGGAGGCAGAAGATAACTTTGAAGGGTGTGACTGGCATCTGTCATTGTTCTACAATGATCAGCACTGTTGGGGTTTGGTGGAGGCCAGTGCATCCCAATCTACTAAGGAGCAAGGAGTCTCTACCATAAGCTCCCACCTCCATGTTGCCATTTTGCTCTGCCTGCTCTGCTATGATAGACTCAGTCCAATGTGATAGGGAGTGGAAATCTCTTGTTACATCAACAAGAAAAGCAATTGTTGCAAATGCCAAGACTGAGATTAATTCTCCAGATACCTTGTTGTTGTACAAATGCCAACCTTCCTTGCAGCCACCTGGTGTCGGGGGTGTGGTAGGAATGGCAGTGGCATTGATGCTGCTGTTATGTCGCTGGCAGATGAAGTTATTTGGATAACCACAGTTGATGTCATTCCAGAACCCTGCAAAAAAAAGAGCTAAGGTAGATCTATATGCTCTTAGTTTAAAACATACCTTCAAAGACACAGTATCTAAGAAGGAGTCACCAAAAAAAAGTGGTTCAGAATAAATTTTCCACATTTTCACACATGACTAGAGGAGTCTATACAATATCTCTCTCACTGTTTCACACTCATAAGAGTTCATTTTAGCAGAAAGATTCCTATATGCTGAGCAGGTGCTTGGTGTTGCAGATGTATTATTGAATTACTAATCACCAATAGAAAATACAATAATACTTAGGTATGTATTCAGCTTCAGATGATACTTTACTTAATCTTGTCATCAAAGACAAATTACATCAACATTCCCATTTTATGGAATGAAAAAGACTAGAAAAAGATAAAGATACTTATAAGCACATTCTAGGTATTTTCCTCACATAAGAACATTAAAATGTTTCACAGAATGATGTGTCATTTGTTAGCTTGCTCATGAACATCCTGATAAATTTATCTTTGCAAACTGAACCTTTATGCTCATGAGTTTCTGTTCTTTTCCCATGTAAGTGCATTGCTTGCTACCTTTAACCTAAAGATACAAGGAATGCCACAATCACACCCCAAAGCAAGTGAAATAAGATCTGTTTGTTTGATCTACCTGAATTTGTGTACATCGTTACACAGTTTTCATCATCATTAGCAAAGTTGGGTTCTCCTGTAGCCCAAGCCACAAAATCTACTTTGCTTCCATCCATCCAACTGGAAAAGAAAATTGAAGCACTTTTCAGCAATCCAGTTATAAAAATGACTGGCTACAACTCAGAGATGGGAAAGGCCAAGTGCATCAAGATGAAGGGAGCATAGAATGCTTAACAAACAGAGGGGGAACCTAGAGAAACTAGTGGGAACTCCCAAATGCCTAGTACTTGGCAGCCCTTGTGTTCCTCTTGACCTGATAGCTTCAGGTCAAGTTGACAAACAAGCACCATTGGATTTAATCTTGTAAAATACAGTCTGTCTTCATTATGGGGCTTCAGACTCCATCACTAAAGAATCTAAGATTATTATAATGATATAAATACTAAATGCTGGTCCACCTGCTTTGCTGGTCTACCCACTTTGCTCTCCTCAGAACAAGCTCCTGATAGACCTGAAGAGGGACACATGTATGGCCTGATTAGTCTGGATGCCAACAGCAAAATTCCTTCCACAGTACTCTTCAATCATGATTTCCACACATGATTTGGTACCCAAAAATGGGGCACCAAATACAGAATGTCTTGTTAGTTCCAGTCTGTCTTTTGCTCAATCTGTCATTTTCAAAAAGTGGGTGAGTCAATGTCTGTTTTCAAAAGTTACAGAAATTCAAGGTCTCTGAGAGTTGGGAAAAAAAGAAATCATAAAAATCAGTCCTCTCATCAAATGGGTGTTGGTCCATAGAAACATCCAATGTCTCTATTCCCTAGATATTATAAGCTTGACTTTAGGTCTTCATTGGTCAAAGACTTTAGGTCTTCATTGGTCAAAGATAGCAATCAAAGTCACATAGAATGTGTGACTAAAACAACTATATATGAAAGACAGACAGACACATATGCTCTTGAAATTCAATAGACCATATTAATGAAAGAAACCCCCAAGATAGAATAATTCCCTCGCCTCTAGCACAGCTGTTCCTGGTCTCAGTGTCTAATGAAGCAGCAGGTCTGCTCTTCTGAGAGGAAAGTTTCACAGTCAACTTGAATACATCACTTTGAGGTAGAACAATCAAAAGGAACATTTGGTTCTGTGTATCAACACTGGTCCAAGCAGGATTGCAATTTTTAAAATAAATTCAGTATTCATCTCTAACATATTTTCTTAGTCAAAGATTTACTGATGGCCAAGGACCCTAAAATAAAGACTAGTGACATTTTATGAGGTTAAATTCAATTTTGAGCTTTTAAATAATTAACAATGTTGAAGTTCTTAATAGAATAATCTTAAGTAGGCTTTCCACGTTTTAGCGATTTTTTTTCAGATTCGGATAGCCATAGAATTTTACTGCATTGGGCAACAAAAGTTCTCAAAACAACTCCTAAGTGTTTATCCATTCTCTATCCTAAAACACAACACTTTTGCCTGATTTACTTACATGAACTTCTTATCCAAGCTGATCAACAAGCCAATAAAATATGGTGACTGTCCACCATTCTTGTTCATCTAGAACATGAAAGTTCACATATACAATTTACAGTCATCTACTAAGCAACTTCTATACAAATTCTATGTATTAGTAAGACAGCTTATTATAATGCTTTCCAAGGAGGGGTTCATGCAGAAATACTGTAGAATTATATTCATAAAATGGAAAAAATGTGTTCACAGTGTAATAATTTTTGCTTATAAAGCAAATGAATGCCTTAAGTCATTGATTATAATACCAAATGTCTATAAGAGTCAGGTGCTCAAGAAACCCTTTATGACAAAATAGGCAGTGGAATTTGTACATCAAAAGAAATACTTTTTCATATTGGGATTTAATATGTAGTATCTTTTACAGATTGACATTTGTACATTAGGATGTATTCTGAGAGTTTTAAAGCAAGGCATATACACAAAGATGAAAATACTAAACTATATCTTCTTTGTAGTCAAGTAAACTTTTCCTTTAAATATTGATAAATCCATTTTCTGCTTTCTCTCCACTTCTTCTCTGGCAAATGATAAGGAGGCCACATGAAATTTTTTGGTCTTGTTTTTGTTTTATAGGAGAGATAGCTAAGCACAAAGGGAAAAACATTACACTTTCAGGAATAGCTGACAATTTGGGTACTGCTGAGATTTTTATATGAATAATCAAACTGTACTATCTGTTCACCAATAATTTGATCCAACAAAGACAGACCTTTAATTGATAATCATGCTATTTGCTATGCAAGTGGTCTAGGATTGAGACATAACAATTAGTTAAGATATAATTCTTGAAAATTAAATTTACAAACTCAAAGGGCTTATCACAATGTTTAGACCTAACGGCCCTGTCTCAGGACCTCAGGAACTTTAATCATTTTCCCTCAACTTCAAATTTAGTACATAATTTGAAAATATGTTCTAAGGTACTAATTTTAGGAATTATCTTTGTTTCTAGAATGTTGTTACACTCTTAACCATATTCTTACATATTTCCACAGAAACTTCTTTTCACTTTCACTCTTAATAGTAGCAAGATCACCAAAATTCTTCTTGCAAAATGCCCGTGCATTGTCCATGGTTTCCTTCTCTTTGCTAAAATAATACTGGTAGTCTTTGTAAATAACCCATCCATCTGCAGTAACTGGTGGGTCTGAAAAGACAATGTCAGAGGAAAAGACAAAATTTTTCATTTAGAAAAATTAAAGAATGTGGTGAGTAGGGAAAAGAACTAGGTCAAAGATGTGAACGATTCTAAGACTCCAGAATATGCAGAATGTCTCTCTCAGGGACAGAGAGACAGGGATTGTTCCAAGCCAAATATCTATATGTACTTTCTGCTAATTCTACAAATACTGACTTGTTTCTCTTCCTGAGTAAGATCCATGCATTGCTAGTGGGTAAAAGAACTCCAGGCATTCTTTCATTGGCAGGAAAGCCTAGATAGGGAGACTTACATGGGTATCTGCGATGTTTGAGGGCCAAGACATGAGGGCTATGAAAACTCAGATTCCAGGCCAATACAAAAAAAGAACATCTTTTTTTTTTAAAGATTTACTTATTTGTTATTTTATGTATATGAGTTCTTTGTCTTCATGCACACCAGAAGAGGGAATCAGATCCCATTACATATGGCTATGAGCCACCATGTGCGTGCTGGGAATTGAACTCAGGACCTCTGGAAGAGCGGTCAGTGCTGAGCCCTTTTGTTCCCAATAGACTTAGAGTACCAGGAAGTTCATTCATGGAGAAGGAGGTTCTAAGACTCCTTTCAAAGCATAGAATTTTATGTTTCTATACTGAAAAGGCTACAAAGACATTTATGACCTAAATCTTGGAGCCTGTGTACATCAGACTACAGTGGAAAGGACTTTGTAAGTGTGATTAAATTGAGGATCTTGAGAAGGAAAGATTATTCTCGATTATCTGGGTGGGGCTTTAAATCTAAAGGAAGTGCCCTCAGAGAAGGATGAAGAGAGGAAGATCCGAGACAGAATGAAGCAATGTGCCAATGGAACCAGGACACTACAAGGCTGGTTTGAAGATGGAACCAAGAAAGAATTCAAGGCATACAAGCGAAGGCAGCTGAGCAAGACATCTGGAAGGTGTGCTTCTGTGAGTGAAGCTTTGTGTTTGGACTCAAAGGAACCCATTTCAGAATTCCGACTCCAGAACTTTCAGAGAATAACTGTACTGTTTTGAGCCACCAAGTTACAAGTCACTGGTCCTGTGCTAAAGGAAACCCTGAACCCTTTTGATTTGACCCGTAAAACCACAGGAAATCACGCTAGCAAGCAACCACCGGGCCTGTGGACGGCTCTCTGGAGACAGAGCTCCAACCTTTCATGAGATCCTCAAAGATACTAAGAGCTCTGCTCGCCATTGTCCCAGGATATTTTTTCCTCCATTAAAAAAGGAAAGGAGTCAGAAAAGGCTGTAATAGAGAAATCAGAAAACACAGGGACACCTACTGTCTTGAGGAGCGGGTGTAGGCTCAGGTAACAATGTTTTCCCTGTAAAATAAGAAAAATAACTAAAGTAATCAAGCCAGTACCACTCCTCGTATTGTGTCAATAAAATCCTGACAATTTCCCACACTTGCCCCCATTCCTCCCTCTGATTCACATCACACTGTGGAGAAAGAATGAATGAAGAAGGAATTACAGTTTAAATAAACTGAACAGTGGCCACCATAAGTGGGATCAAGCCCCTGGCAGCTGGAGACTCTTCCCCTCCCCCCCTTTTTTTAAATGTAAATTTAAAACAAAGTTGTTCTACATGTTCCCTCACCCTTCCACCCTCCCCTATCACTCTCACCAAACCCCAGCCTATCCCCTTCTGCTGTCAGCCCAGACACATAGGGGAGGGCCTAAACCCTGCCACAAATGATATGACAGGCTTTGAAAACTCCCCGTGGGAGAACCTTTTAAATACAGCCCGCTGATTTCTCTATTGTGGAAACATAGGATTCTAACCCCAGGTGAGAAAACCGTGCTCATCCAGCCAGTAGAGGGCAGTACCGGGCCCCTTAACTGCAGAATGGAGGCAGGGGCCATGATTCCCCAACAGCAGAGGGCAATGTGGTTCCATTCATCTACTGCAATGGAGTCAACATGTGTTTTGATTCAAGGGTGAGCTTCCTTGTTTTTTTGTCATAACCCAGATCCTCTGGCCTCAGTGCCTGACCTGGCTTTGCGCTAATTTCCAAGTCACCATAAATTATAATAATACAGTGAGTCCCATAACATTGTTGGATTTTAGGGCAGGTGTTGAACATTAGAATATTCTGACTTGGAGAAATCCTCTACCTGCCTCAGGGTTAAAATAGAAAGTGAGAGGGTGAAAGTTCCAGAAAATGAAACTGCCTTGCCTTCCTACTGCACTACAGGCCAAGGCTCCTACTTGCCCCTACAGCTGCAGAGTATGGCCAGAGTCCCGGCTGCTGGTGGGAACATTTCTGAGGACGTGACTCTCATCCAGGATTCGCGGGTGGCCTTTTGATCTTCTGTTCCTTTGGAACGTTTATCTGTACTTGATGCCTTCATTCTTACCCTGTGAAATAAGGGCCTGACACTTCCCTGATGCTTGTATTTTGTGTGTTTCTTTGTTTATGCCAACAGAGGGAAATTATTGGGGTGTCAAAAGGCTAGCTCTGTAATCTAAGAGAAAGAAGGTGCCTTTTTTTTCGTACCTTTTTGTATCTGACAAATCCAGTTGTTGAGATGTTCACAGTTAATATCATTCCAGGACATACCAGGGTCACCTTTGAGCTCGCCACAATATTCAACATTTTGGTAATTATTTGGTTCACCATAAGCCCAATTTTCATAGGAAACCTACATTGGAAACATTATACCGGATCTTAACTGAAATGCCAGGGGACTGTGCTGCTTCAGAAGCATACAGCACACCAGTGAATACCCAAATGGAAAAGTAAAGCAGGAGATGTTTGGACTTTTCATTCATTTGAATTTTACTTTTAGCTTTGGAAGAACATTTTATGAACAGGGGTGAGAAAGAAACTGCTTTTATTACATGGAAACTTTTGAAGCTGACTAGAGTGGGGTACTGATTCTTATAGCATTTTCTTTATTCTCATTAAACAAAAATGGACCCAAGGGCCACATAAGTGGGACTTATATGTAGGAAAAAGTTAGCAAGAAACTTCCACTTCTCAGTCAATACACATAATTTCCTAAAATTACAGCCCATTCTTAAGGGATAACATTTCAGTAAGTTGTTGGAAGCTTTCCCTCCATTACACAGGCTACAGAAAAATAATTAACTCTTCTTAAAGAAGGGAAAAGGCTTATAAAATGTGGCAAACTGAACAACCAGACTTTGCCAAAATGAACAATGGAAACAAATTGGGGCTGTAGGTTTGATGGTTTTCAGTGACTGGTCAGAGTCTGAAGGGTTTCAGATTAAGCATTATGATCTGTTTTCCATAAATACAAACATGGAATCCGAACATCAATGCAGCTACCAAATAAACCATCTCACCAAAGGCCTGTGGGTTATAAGAAGAGGTAGCATTAATATTGTAAAACACCCTTTCCCATGATGACCAGAGCCGCTAAATGTTGCTAGCAAAAACCAGAATTCCCCACTTCTCAGATTTGAAGATCTGTGACTGACTCTGGTAGCTACCAAAGTTGTGTTCAGTTTTTGCTGAGTTAAAGGCAACTGCAGAACAGTTTTGAAGATGTTCAACTATCTACAGCTGGTTTTGTATAGAATGGAGATACTTAAATAAACTGGTGATATGGCTACTCACCTTTGATATTACTTTCATCCCTTAGCCACAGCTATGCTTAGAGTACATGGAGCCAGGGCTGGGCAGTGAGTGTACACTGCACTTGTATTTATTTTGCATTAAACATATCTTAATTACTTGCCTTGGTAAAATACCAAATAACATCAAAATAAATACATTTTTACAAAGTAAAAAAAAATGATATATTAGAAACTACTTACAGGAGAACCATCACTCCAGGTAAACCCCTCTGAAGGACTTCCATAGGTCAGTCCCAACCAAAACAGCTCATGGTAGCTTCCACTGGCCCTGCACATATAAAGAAAGTATATGCTATGTCCTGTAAGAACATCAGTCATTCAAGGGACCACCAGGAGTTGGTAGGTACCTCTGAAACACATATTAGATAATATACAAGCAAATAGATCAATAACGAAATGCAAGAATCCTACAAAAGATGTCTCTGATGGCTAATTCTCATTGTCCACATGAAAGGCTCTAGAATCTTCTAGCAAAAGTCTCTGGGCACATCCTCAAGGAGTGAACTAAAGTACATGAGTCAGAATGACTGTAAGAGATTATCTTGATTAAATTGAAGTGGGAAGACCCACCCTAAAAGTGGGTGCCACCATTTCCTGGACTGGTGTCCTACACTGCAAAAAGTGATAGATAGCTGAACACCCCCATTATCTGCTGTTTCCTGACTGCAAATGCAATGTAACCAGCTGATCTCCCATCCCACTCCTATTATAATGCTTTCCCTGCCAGGATGGAATGAAGAACCTCTGAAGCTATAAGCCACAATAAACTCTGTCACCTTTAAGTCATACCACAGCAAAACTGACTAAGAAAATGTGAATTTGGGTACCACTCATGAATGCCCTGAAAACTGACAAGGGCAGGGGAAGTAAAGCATTGAAAGCCATTCATTCATTCAAATGAGTATTGGGTGTCTTGTGCATTTATAGAGTAAGATTTATAATTAGTAAAGGACTTTTAAATGAAACATAATCAAAAAGGGCCTATGGACTTGGGATGTGACACAGAAACATGAACATCTCAGCATCACAGACACCAACTAGGCATCTGTACAGAAGAGGGACTTACGTAATCAGCCTCCATATCACTTGTTGTTCATCTTTATTCTTAATACTCGCCAGCTCTCCACCCAGAGCTCTGCAAAAGTCTCGAGACTCAAACCATGTTTTCTTCTCGTGTTTTCCTTTTGCGTACAGCTAAAGAAAAGGTTTGTGAAATTATTTTACATTTGGTAAAATTCATTAGAGAAAGTAAGCAATGCAATGGTCCCAAACAATGCAGGTTTCTTGGTTGAAAATCAATCTATGAGTGACTATTTGGATAGCTAGACATGGACATGGGGGGGGGCTGTGATTTCATTGAGAAAGCCAGAAAACAGAAGCAATTTAAAACACAGGAAAAGTTCGATTAAAATATTGGAAGCTGAAGACATGTGGACTGGGTATACAGCTCATTGTGGAAGAGAGGGGGAGTAATTAGGTTAAGTATGAAAAATTGCTTTGGGACACAAAAAATAACAAAATTTTGATATGGAAAAATAAACAAGAATAAGCAAAATGCCATTTCCTATGTTATCCTGTTCAGTTTAAACAATGGATATACTGGCAAGCTTTCAACAGTGTCGGAGGTGTCATTCAAAAACTGTTGTGGTGAACTTGATTAACAAAGGAGAAAAAAGGGGGTTCAATCTAAGGATACACAAGAATAATGGCAGAACACTGAATCCTCATTTAAAGGTATTGAGGGGCTATGTACTTACAATACTTTCATCTTCCATCATTATACTCATGTGGATTAAGTCAAAGAAATGAAGCATGACTGTAATTCTGACACAACATAATTGTAGAGCAGTTTATCAATTAAGCTAGTATAAAGTTTGGGCTTGAAAGCAAGGGTAAAATGAAATGCCAGAAGTTAGAGTAAGAAAGAACTAATTCTTAAACAAAATGAAAATTGCAAGCTTAGAGCAGGGTCAGAAAGCCATAGGAAATGGAGGAGAAGCAGAGAGCAAATGATAACACCAAAACAGGTGACATAAGAGATAAGGTCCTATCTGTTCTGTTGCCTGTGTTTGTGGCATTTATATCTATCCAAGACATTCTCCATCAATAAAATCAAATTAAAATTTCTGCAGGTGGAACCTGATCTGTGTGTTTTATTTTTTGCTTTTAGTCCTTGGGTATTTCAAATTCTTTGTTAGTTTAGCAAGTTCTTACCTTGAAACATATACTGGTTTTGCTGGTGGTACCCCAGTCTTCTGGGCATTTTGGTTCAGGGGTTGTTGTGGGCTCTGGTGGGCGAGTCACTCCTTCTGCCCAATGTTTGCACACAAACTTTGCCTTCTCTTCACATTTTAAAATGTCCCATAAACCACCTGCCACTCCAGTTTTCATGGCAACACATCCTGTCTTTCTTCCTGCATTAAACACAAAGTAGAACTCAATCAATGGGCACTTACTGAAGACCTGCCATGCTCAAGAAAGGCAGAATAGTGAGATAGGGTGACATTCCTGCATATGAAAATGAAATGTAGCGTTTGGAAGTCAGGTTACCACAATTTTGCCTTTTATTTGTGGGTTCTATATTCCCAACATGCCAACGTGATCTTAAGTATAGGGAGTTTTGAAAGCATTCTGGTTTTTTGTTTGTTTGTTTGTTTGTTTATTTATTTATCTATTTACTGGTTTTTCAAGACAGGGTTTCTCTGTAGCTTTGGAAGCTGAAACTCACTCTGTATACCAGGCTAGCTTCAAACTCACAGAAATCTACCAGTCTTTGCTGGGATTAGAGGTGTGAGCCACATCTGCCCAAAGTCATTCTTGTATTTGTATTTGTTACAGAGGCCCACATCTGAATATTTAATGATAAAAAAAATCTGCTATAATAGCAGTAATGGATTTTCCTTCTCGCCAATCTGCCTTCCCTTTTCCTTTTCTTTTTAATTGTTTGAGATTCTCTCCCCTTCCATGGTACACTTCAGTCTTCAGAACCAAACCACTTGATAGATTTCCAAACAAGACACATCTGAGCTGGAGGATTTGGGTAAGTTACTGAAGCTCTTTTTCTCATTTTAAAATACAAAAATAGGCCCTATTGTGCAGAACTGGGATGCAAGTAATGAAGAAATTCATAAAAATCAAACTATGATCACAGTATGATTACCACTTTGTCATTCTGTTTTGTGGTCATTGCAGCAATAAATGACGTAGAGGTTTGAAAACATTAAGATGCTTGCTGCTAGGAAGAGCTAATATTTTCTTTTGGAGAGAGAATTAGGGAGAAGAAGAGAGCAGAGGTGGACATGATGGAGCTAATATTTTTATTAGTAGTTTAAGTAGTTTTCGATGGATAGTAAATGCTTACAAGTTTATTATCATAGTTCCAGAGAGATATATCTTTTCTCTAAAATCCTCAATTTCCTGACACATAAGCCTGTTCTTGGAGTCTTAGAGTCATCCCTTTTCCATTCAGTCTTTCACTGAAACTGACTATTCTGCAATAGATGACATCTGAGGTGGCAGTGACCCTCTGATTGCTAGAGTCATTTGTCTTTCTTGATACTGAAGCTAGACACCTAGATGCCTTGCCTGTTATTGAAGCTGTGCATTCAGGCAATCAGCCAAAACCTCTTTAACCAAAAACATCATCTTTCTACCCAATAGATATGCTATGGTGGGGCCTGATGGCAAGAGTCATATGGAGGTCCTCTTTTCCCTCTTGGCCTGATGGCTGGCCACCACTCCACAAGGGCAAAGGGGCAGAAGTGGCAACAGAAACTTTTTACATAGCCCATGAGCACAAACAGAGACAGCCATCCAGGAGACTGCTTCCAGTGAAGCAGCTCAACTTTATTCCAGAGAATATGGAATATATAGGATTGGGGAGCCTGGGGTCAAAACCTAATTTAAGTAAGTGGCACAGTCCTACCACAAGGCTTTGAATGTGGCAGTAATGTCCCATCAACATGGCTAGAGCACTTGACTAATTACCATGTGGGTACTCAGGGGAAGAGCCCTTGCAAAGAACTGTGTCAAGGGTCATCCTTGAGATAAGTCAGGCATCCTGGGCCTAGAGACATCTTCCAGATAAGACTAGGAAGCTTTGCTGAGAAGAGAGGGAGTTTCCATGTTGCTGAGCTTTTGGAAAAAGCTGCCAAGCCATGAGATACTGTAACCTCAACAGGCCAGCAATGTCTTCCAATAGCACTGTGATGCCAGCACATGGAAGGCCCAATCAAGAGGGTCCTAAGATTAAGACCAGCCTATACAGTGATCTCCATAAGGAGTTCTACCAGTTACATTGTGAGTTCCGGTCTAACCCTGGACTATACAAGAGACTATGTCCTTAAGACTCTCAATGGTCACAGATGAGTTATGGTTCTAGTTTAATGAATTATTATCCATAAAAGCATTGCAGGGTTCATCACTCAGTATCCTCCTAGTAAATAAGTAACAGAGACAAAATAAAGCTCCATAAGAAGAGTTGTGACTTTCACCAAGACTGAAACAAACAAAAAGAATGTATTTGTTTGCATGACCTGGGAGCTCACAATTCCTATAATGTTTAAAAATTTCATAACCAAATAGCAGTTGCACAAATAATAACATGACTAGTGACATAACTGCTAGATATTATGATGTATTGGGATGTATGATGTAGCTGTTATCCCTCTGTTAGCTTGTGATTCTGGCACAATGACTTGTTTTCTGTAAAGGGTGTTGAACCTTCTGAGTGAGGTCATATTCAACAATATCCTTCACCAGTAATGTCAGTGCAGAAAGATGATAGAGGAGCTTTCAGGGTCTGCTAGAGAGGCCATTTATAATCTTCAATTAGAGAAAGCAAGTCACAATACAAGGGCAGCAGGTTGGTCATGATGAAACAGCTCAGACTTGATGACCATCCAGATAAGTGAAAATCTAGGCTTGGGCATTTCCAATCCTGTAACTTCTGAGTTCCAATTTCTGCATCTTTCTAATAAAGATACTTAAATATCCCTTGACATTCTTAGAAGAATAGAATAAAATCTAAGGCATGTAAATGGCTGACGATAAAGATACACAGAAGAAGCTAGAATCCCCATGACTACTCTCCTTGGTCCCATCATGCAAACACATTAATATTCACATTCAGCCCCACTTAGAGGTTTTACATCCACTTCCTATATAGTCTTAAGTTTTCATAAATAAGCAAACATTCAGAGTGCTTGTGAGCACTTGGAATTTTGCATCTTTTCAAATACACCAGTATCAAATTACTTAATAATTTTCTCTTCCTTTTTTGCTTTTTAATACTGCAAGCTGGATGGAAGGGGAGGACAAAGGCGATGTGAAGGTTATTGAAAACACAATTGACTTCCACATTGCATTTGGAAAGGGGTGTGGAGGAACAGCAGACTCTGGTGACGGAAGTGAGGGAATGACACACTGAACACAGCACTTGCATACCCGGCATGTCGGCATTCCAGTGCGTGAACTGCACTGACTCCTCCACAGTCCATTGGAACGTCCCTTTGTTTTGGACATCTGAAAGTCCTGTCCAAAAATATCTTTCAGGCCTCAATCCAACCAAACTAGTCAGGAATGCTTGTTCATATCTTTAAAAGATAAAAGTAAATTCAACTAATCTTTAGAAACATGTATGCAAATTTCTTAAATTATCAACATGAAAAGTATTTCAATTGTATGTTTGAGCTATGATTTAGTCGATAAACTCAAAAATATTGCATTACTATTCTGTAGCTATTTCCTCTAGATTCTAACATTCTCTCTTGAAGGGAGACAGCAGCTCACAGATGCAATAAGCAAAGGAAGCTTAGAAACCTCAGGGGGTTTATGAAAGTTACAGGACTCACGGAGTCTTTCTCTAAGATGATAGAAGCAATAAATATTGCTAGGGAGGACAGACTGCTCTATGGAGCTGCTTATAAACTGATTGGGGAGCATCTGGGATAAAGCCATCATGAGGCATCATGCTAGGTGGGTTTTCCACTGAAACAGCTGTCAATGAATGACTCATGTTCATGTATGTAACCTTTTACTTATACTCTTTCTTTAAGTAACCCCCATAAACTCTCTGATTCACCAAGCTAGACCTGAGTGGGATTATTTCATTTGGTGACCTGGAGTAAACAGACATTTCACATCTTCCCAGAAAAAGTCACACAGTAATCATAGTTTTACAACATTTAAATAATAATATTTTTTTCACTAAGGAGATGGAAGCTTGTGAAGAAAAGATAACACCATCTAACTGAGTGATCAATCCACTCAGACTCGAGTCAGCCTTCTCTGGCTTTCATATTGGCCTTCACAAAATTTAAGAGGATTTTAAAAATACAAAGGAGAAAAAAATTATTTGAAACAATCAGTCCATTTTTTCACACAATCCAAGTGCCCTGCTCAGTTATTGACTACAGAAGTAGAAGGAAGGTTGGTTTATCAAGGATAATTACAAATAATTACAAGGATAATTACACATTTATCTCCCCCTCACATTGACAGAAAAAGCGACAAAATTTGTCTTAGCCGAAAAACTTGAAACAACAACGGCAGCACTGGCAGCAATGTCTCTGAGAAGAGGCACTTTCAGGAACCTGGAGAGCTTCAGACAGAAAGGAAAGGACCATGGGCAATGCTAAAAACAGCAGACGTTTGATTTAACCATAGTCCAAATAACTCCAGATGCCTAAATACCGTAAACAAAAAGCTACAAGGACAATTTGCTTTTTAAAACATGAAAAGCAAATGTAATGAGTTAGAGAATTCTTAAATACAAACAGCACAGAGGACACACGAAGAATAATTCTTCTCCTGTACATGATTCGTTAACAAACCAATCACAGCACAGTCCAAAATCTTTCCCCACAGTACTTAAACAGTTCAGCTCCTCTGTGCTAAGATAAGACATATCTGTGTTCTTGTGGGCATATGTTTATATTAGCATTGCATTGCTGTGAAAGGAAGATGAATGTTGAAACACAATCCTCTGATATCTATTTTTATCATAGGATTTTTAGTATCAGCAGAACTCTAGATTTTGAGTCTGCCTTGAAGCATTGCAATTCCAATAACTTTTAAATTTTCTGCAGTTTCTTGCATGTATAATCCAAGCTTTGCCAGGAATAAATAAAAAATAAGAATACACAAATAAAATTCAAAGATAGACGAGACTTCAGAGGTTAAAGTTACATTTTTTAAAAAATCCTCAATATTTTCTGTTTGATTTTCTTGGCCTATAAGACTATTTATTAGCCAAGCCAAACAAAACATAATTGACTAATTAATCAGTTAATTAAAATAAAAGAAGGATAGAAAGAATGAATAGGTTATTTGCAGATATTGTGATATATATTTGGGAGGTTGGGGTCATAATTTCAGGCCTCTAATTCGGGCCTGTCTTCCTTAATGGTAGGTGATAAGATCCACACTATTTATCACAAGGAGTCTATATGCCACACCCTGGAGGGAGAAAGGCTATGTGGAGACACAGAAGAATCCTGACAGATGTTGTATTTCCCTGCTCAGTCTATTAGCAGGCATACTCAAACAGTGGTGTCTAACAGCTTACAAACAGTGTTCGGAAAGTTTCCACATGGCTGAGCAAGTGGAGATTCCCCAAGGGTGGCAAGACAGCAAAGAAGATGGAGTCCCCATGCACCTTCTCCTCCTCTTCACGCTGTGTGTTCCAGAAACCAGTGTTGGCTGTCTTCCTTAATCTCTCTCCACCTTGTACTATGAGTCCTGGTCTCTCACTGAACCTGGAACTCACCAATTCATCCAGGCTGTCTGGCCATTGCCTTTAGCAGACTTCTCTCTGCCTACACTACAATGCCTGGCTTTTGCCTGGGTGCTGGGGATCCAAACTCAGGTCCTCAGTCACTGAGCCTTCTCCCCTTGTCCTCTCCTTATGGTATCCTTTAAGTGAATCTAGAAATTTAAGTGCTTCCCGGAGTTCTCTTAGCTACTCAAGCAAATGAATGGAACTGGGTGTGGGGTTGTAGGCAAGCCTTTCTATAGCATTCAAAATGCAGACAAAATAGCTTGGGGCTTGAAACCTGGACCTGGAGGCTGGAGTACAGCCTGGAGGACGGAGCCCTTGGCCTGTGGAGTCTGTTGACATCACCAGAGCCCTTGGCCTGTGGAGTCTGTTGACATCGCCAAGCAGATAGTGTAGGAATTGAATTAGATAAGGGCACCCTGGGCTGGGGTCATGGTGGGAGAAGTCTTGACACCTTTGAGATTAGAGAATTGATGGAGCTGTGAGTGCATGTTAGGAAAAGCATGCATGTGAGCTAGTCTTCCCTCAGTCAGTCCTCTCTGTTCCTCTGTTCCACAGAGCAAGTGGAAAATGTACAAAATGGGATGTTAGGTGGGCAAATCTTACATTTTTTTTTAAATCTTACATTTGTTTTAAAACAAATCTTACATTTGTTTTAAAATTTTGATAACTAACAGATTAGAAAACACTAACTAGATCTGCAACATACATCCAGTGAATTAGCCATAAATGGATGCCAATCATGGGGGTTCACTCCTTTAATCCCAGTTATCTGCCAGTTCAAAGCCAGTCTGATCTATATAGCAAGTTCAGGCCAGCCAGGGTTACACAGTAAGACCCTTTATTAAAAATGTTTTTGAGGTCTCTCTGTCTCTTTCTCTCTCTCTTCCCTTCCCTTACTCCCTTCCCTTTCCCAATAAAGCTTCCCAAATTAAAAATAATAACAATGCTTTAAGTAAATAGAAGCATAAAAGTAACAAAGTAGTTTTACAGTGATTTCAATTAAGCCTCCAAATAAGAATATTTTAAGCATCTCCACCTTTATAAAGCATGAGGCAAGATGATATATAATCTACTTCAAAATTTATAGCATGTTAATTCTTAGATCTTTTTTGAACACTTTCCACTATTTTATGTATCTTAGAATAACTCAAAAATAGTTGCATACCTGTCTTCAATTGTTGTTAAATAAGCTTTCTCATTTGTGCATGTTTGATTTGCATCAGCAAATGTTGAAGGGGTGTGTCCAATCAAGTAGCAGTAAAAACCATGCCTTTTCCAGCCCTACGAATGTCATCAAATAACAAACAAATGAAAGAATTGTCAAGCATACGTATTAGGAAATATTTTAAAAATGATTGCTTCATGAGTTGATAAGCAGAACACAAATCATTTTGATATTAAATGCAATAGAAATTGTTTATGCATATGAATAAAGAAAATAGCACAACATTGTTCCTCACATGACAAATAATGACATTAAATGAAGGGGAGGCTGCCCTCTTGCATTCTGATGCATCCTCCAAGGAACACTACTTGTGAAACAATCTCTGAAGAAACCGAATGATCCAGCTCACGATTCACTTCCCATGAGACAATCCCAGAAAATAACCCGAGGAACTGTAACCTTAGACGTCTACTGATGTCAAAGTTGATGATGAACATTAAACTGTGCTGCCAGCCACTGGAGAATGCACATCAAACCTCAGACAGCACAACTTCATGACATAACTTTCCCGTATTTCAGACACACAAAGTACTACATAAAATCATTCAAATAAAATTCTAAAATCCCAGCAAGAGTTTGAGAGGAAGAGAGGAACCCTCCAGTTAAAAAAAAATATAGAAACTTAAGTCGAAAGCTACACTTGTGGGTACTAGGAGTATCAAATACACACTGAGGTCTGAGGCCAGGGTCCTCCCATCCACCCAGAGCACAGTGCTTGACCTTCTTCTGTGGCAAGAGAAATAGAAAGTTCTAGCCACACAACTCCAAGTTAACAGGCCTGTTATCTGCTTGGGGTGTTAGATACCAGAAAAGAAGAGTCTTAAGTTTCAAAATAAATACCATCCAGGTATGCCTGTAATGCCAGCACTTGGGAGACTTAGGGGTTAGATGCCAGCTTGGGCTAAATATAGCAGGACCTTTGGTCAAAAAATCAAATGTGGGGAATGTTTCTTAGTGGTAGGGTGACTGCTTAGTGTTTTCAAGGCTTAAGTTTTAGGTCCAATACTGCAAAAGTCAAGCAATGATTACCAAGACTGTATTATAGACAGGGTCTAGTTCCAACTGTGTTCTGTAGACGATGTGAGAATCCATGACAGAATGACAAGTTAATATTTGCTCTCCACAAAGTGAATCTCTTATGCATTCTAAGAACAATACAAAACCATAAAAGAAGCCATGGAGGGTGTGAGTACATATGAGAGGAGAGAAATGCAGATGGGCACTAACTCACAAAAATTATAAACCATGGGAGAAAATGTCTTGTTTTAGGTAAGAATTACTGAGTTCACATAATAGAACAATAAGAAAACTATCATACAAATAATCATATTTGAGATGATTTAGTGACTAAAGAAATAATAAAGATCAAAATATGGTAGGTTTAAACCAAAACAGAACTTCTAAAATAGAAAAATAAGTATTGAGAAATGAAGTTAAAAATACAATAGTCAGATTAAAAAGTAAATAGAGTTCAGAGAGAATTAGTAAATTGGATAGAGCGACGGGAAGATTAAACGTAAGCTTAAAATATATTCATAAGAAAACATAAGAACTAGTCCTAGGGATAATGTACTTGCTGAGCAGGTGTGAGGACTAGATAATAAATCCTCAGGACTCATGCAAAAGCTAGGCAGGTGTGACTCCATCTTTAATGCCAGCACTCAAGAGGCATTAAAGACAGGAGAGCCTCAGGGCAAGATGACCAGCTAGAGCAGCCAGAATTAGCAAGCTCTGGGTTCAATGAGAGACCTTGCCTTTGCAAGCCAAAAATGGTCAACCAAAGACGACACCCAGCGTAATTTAGGATACATACACATACACACCCATACACCTACACACATGTGAACAGGCATACACACATGCATGTGCACCATATACACATACAAGACAAAAGAAAATAGACACTATAATAGGAGGCTGAAAGTTTACCCAAAACAAGTCTCAGAAGCACAGTGAATAGACTGAAAGAAATAGTCAAAGAAATTATAATAGGAATAAAATACATTTTGGATTGCATCGTAATAAAAACAGTTTTAAGCAGTGGTTGATCCATGGTCTCATTTCCACCTTTTTTTTTTTTCCTGCTAGGATTGAAAACACATGTGTTTCCTACCAGACCCTTTAACTCTCCTGAGTGAAAATCCTGGTAATGTATTATAAGTTAGGCTTCTTTGCTTAACATTTTCCACTCTGGTAACAGGGAATATAAAGTGAAATCCCTGAGGCTGGTGACAGCTCAGCTGGTACAGTATATGCCCTACAAGCACAAGGACCTGAGTTCAATCCCTGAGAGGCCCCGAGAACAAAAACCAGGTCTCCCAGCACTGGACCCTAGGGAACAGGTGGATCCCTGGTGGTGAGCAGTCACTCTAGCCTGTTTTATGAGTTCCTGGCCAGAGAGAGAATGTGTCTCAGGAAACAACGTGGCTTCATCATCAGAGATGCTTCCTCCTGCAGCAGATGGGAGATCCCGAGGCAGACATTATGCAGACAGAAATAGATAGATGAGAGAGAGAGAGAGAGAGAGAGAGAGAGAGAGAGAGAGAGTCTAAATTGGAGTTGTTCATCTAATTCTTCCCATCAGAGCTCAGGGAACCCCACAGAAGAAGAGGCAGAAAGAGTGTAGAACCAGAGGGGATGGAGGACACCAGGAGGACAAGGCCTCTGCATCAACTGAGCAAGGCAAGTATGAACTCACAGAGACTGAAGTGGAAAGCACGGGGCCTACATGGTCTGCACCAGGTCCTGTGCATACAGCTTTTAGCTTAGTGTTTTTATGGGACTCCTAAGCATATGAGAGAGTGGGTCTCTGACTGTCATGCCTGCTCTTGGAACTCATTCCCTTCAGTTGCTTTGCCTTGTCAAACTTTGATATGACAGTTTCTGCCTCATCTTGTTACATTTTGTCATGTTTTGTGGTTCTATTAGAAGCCTGTTCTTTTGTAATGAGAGACAGAAATGGAATGGATCCAGATGGAAGGGCAAGTGGGAAAGCACTGCGGGAGTAGAGAGAGGGGAAACTGACATCAGGGTATACTGCAGGAAAAAGGAATCTGTCTTCAATAAAAGAAAAAGTGCTCAAATAAAGCAAGAAAACAAAACAGTGCGGGAGCCCTCCCCATTAGTGATGTCATAGGTCGCCGAATAGCCTCCACTTACACACACAAACGTGCACATATGCATATGAATACGTGCATGTGCCCCAGAATAGAAAAAGAAAGTGGAACTCAGATCCATATAACGGGCTTCTAGTTTTAAGAAAACAGCCTGCATACCATGAAAGTCCAGGTATAAAGTGTGTTTTGTTATATCTCTGCCATACTCTTCCCAGCCACTTGAGGAAGTCACTATTTATGGCCAGTGTGTTTCTTTTTCCCTTTTTATTCCATGACATTAAAAAATCATAATTTTAAGTGTTACCTTCACAATGTTATCGATAATTCAATAATTCATGTATAGTGATGTTTCTAGTCCAGGCAGGTCAAAGTGTATTAAGAAGTTTTAAATTGAAGTAAATACACTTTTGGTCCAGTAAGTCAGACTAGTCTCAATATTCTGACCATCTCTACAACTCTGATGAGCTTGGAAATCTACATTAAGCATTTCTTTTTTTGTTTGTTTGTTTGTTTTTTCTTTTTTTTCTGAGACAGGGTTTCTCTGTGTAGCTTTGGAGTCTGTCCTGGAACTTGCTTTGTAGACCAAACTGTCCTGGAACTCACAGAGATCCAGAGAGCTAGGATTAAAGGCGTGTGTCACCACTGCCAGGCTTGAATTCTATACTATGTAATCTTTGCATTGCAGTAACCATTCCCCTCCCTCCTTTTTTCCCTGTAACTAACTGGTTTGGGACATTCATTCAATTATCCTATCTCAAGCTGTGCCATGCGTTTTGTACTTATTACATGCAATTTTTAAATAATATTGCAAAGAATTGACTAAATGCCATCAACTTTGAATCTGGGCGCATGGATTTCTCTGAGCACAAGGTACCTGGTCTTTCTAAATAAGACTCTAATAGTTTTCCTGTATATTCATTAGAACCCAAGAATAACTGTACTTGATAAATTATTTCTTTACTTTATTACCACATAATGATTAAACTGGATTATCAGTTTATACATATTTGGCAACTGGTAGGACATGTGTATAAAATGTGTTATACAAAGTAACATATTCCTTATGTTAGAAAATGACAATGCCATATGATCTCTTACATATGCATAATGATTACACAAAGGCTATAAGTGTGCTGGTAATAGAACAAAGTGCATTGGCTTGGACACAAGAGCCTGGATGCTAGCCATGCCTCTGTTGATGCAAAATCTATACAGGGAGAGGGTGAGATAGGTCAGTCAGTAAAGTGATTGCCTTGAAAACAGAAAGACCTGAATTCATCCCCCAAACACACATAATATCTAAGCTTGAGATATGTCTGTAACCCCAGCACTGGGGTGGTGGAGCAGACAGGTAGATCCCTGGTGCTCACTAGCCAGAAAGCTAGTTTTACTACTTGGCAAGCTCCAGGTCAGTAAGAAACTCCACCTTAAAACATGCACTTGCACACACATACACACACACACACACACACACACACACACACACACACACACACACAGGGTGGACAGAGAGAGAGAGAGAGAGAGAGAGAGAGAGAGAGAGAGAGAGAGAGAGAGAGAGAGAGAGAGAGAGAGAGAGTCTTCAGTCTTGCATAGTACCTGAGGAATGACACCCAGTTGATCTCTGGCCTCCATACACATGTGTACACAAGACACAGCACAAATTCCAGATCACACATGTATAACCACATGAGCATGCACACCAATCAAAAGAAAAAAACCTTTATAATTTCTCTGGCTAAAGTTTATGGAAAGAAAACCTAGAAGGAATCTTGGCCATTGTTATGACCTTTAATCACCTCTCCCATGCTGTGATATTTGTGCTAATTGCTTTGTTTTTCTTTGCAGTTTACTTTTCCTATACCAAGTTACATGTCATGGATTCTTGTCCTGCGGTGTTTGCTATCAAGCAATGTGACCACAGCAGAACACTCTGGAAAAGATCATTACTTTGCCTTTAGTTAAAAAGGACAAAGGAGGAAGATGAGCTACTCAGCGGACAGGAAAACAATAACCATAAGCCTACAAAACTGTGTCTTTATGCCTCTAGAAATCATTTGCAAGATGATTTATTTCAGCATCCAAGAATCTCTCTGTTTGTCTCTGTGTCTCTCTATGTCTACATGTCTTACACTCTGTCCTCTCTCTCTCTCTCTCTCTCTCTCTCTCTCTCTCTCTCTCTCTCCCCTCCCCTCCCCCCTCTCTCTCTCTCCTCTCCTCCCCTCCCCCCCCCTCTCTCTCAACTCCAGTGTATCCAAAACATTCTCAGTAGGGAACCAGTCAAGGATAACTTGGTGTCAGCATGTCAGCATTCAAGTTTATTCAGTCAATGTTCTTAACTGACCATAGGATCCCAGGCTCCATTCCTGCATAGCAATTTCTCTCACAGCCTGTCTTCATCTCACCACCTACCCATACTCTTTTAAGTGCTTCATTTTATTCCCTGTTAGGACATTCTTCATAGAGCCAATGAGTAAGCACACTTCCCTATTAACCAGAGACTGCCCAAGGAAACTTCAAGAAGGACGGGCTGTCAGGCACAGTAAAAAATGGCAATCTTTATTAGTGTGCACGGTCTGTACTCACTTTCCGGCAGCCCTTTTCTGCCTCCTCTGGTGCTGGAGCATGGGCTTGTGATACCATCTTACAGATGTAACCAAGTGGCTGTTCACAGGCTCTGTCTGCCCAGTACCCATCCTGTAGGGCAAAAGAAAAATAATGATTATCTGTTTTAGGATCCTGCTACATTTGATTGTTTCTGGTGCTGAACCCAGGGGTATCAGCTAGGGGGAAGCTAGTGTCTATAAACAATTGATAAATTCATGTCTGACACGTAAGCAGCATATTTGGCTCTAACTATGCAGATGTAAAGAGATTCTGGTTCTAATATTATTCTGTCTTGAACATTCAAATCCACTCTGTGGATGGAACTGGAGAAAAAAAGTTAAATACGTTCAGGTCCTTAAAGCATGATGCTCACTGATGGGTTTGTATGGGCCTTCTCCTTGGTCTTCCAAGTTAAACAAGTACATGTAAGCCCATCCAAGAAAATATTGTGCTCAACAAACAAACTTAAAAGCAAATCTGAAATTACATCAATTCTTCCTTCCTTTTCCCTGGATGATGAAAGATGTTGGGGATACATGTTTCAACTTCCTACCTTGTTTAAGATTCTCCCTCCCCCACTTCCTTAGGCACAGCAACTTAAGATCTCCTTCTCTTTTTCACGTATTACCCTTCTTTAATTATTCATCTCTAATTCACTACCATCCAGTTTCTAGCCCTACATCCAGAGTAATGTTTATAAACTGCAGATTTTCTTCTTCTATTCTTTTAAGATAACATCACTCTTGTTTCCTGAGTGTCAAGGCTTATTCTCCTACCCACCATCTTCCTCTAACTCCTGAATGCAACTCTTTGGCTTCTTCTGTCCAATCTCAGTGGGTCACACCTACTCTGCTCTCAAGATTTAAAATAATTATAATAAATTTAAATTATAAAAATAGCAGGTCATATTTATTAAAAACACATTTGAACCAAGAATTGTTCATGATATATGCATAAACCTTTTTAATGTTCATTTCCTCTTGTGAGATGCACGCAATTATCCCCTATGCAAATGAGGAAGTTATACAGCAATGCCCATATCATATCACCCATTAACAAAAAATATATTCACTGATTACTATAATCAAATTTAAAACACGGAATGAACCATTTAATACAAGGCTTGCATGTAATCTGAAAAGTCAAATGTGGCTCCTCAGCTACAAATTTTAGGGTGAAACTCAAAATAGAATCAAGTAGGTCTACATATTCTACTCAGAGGAAGCAGTTGAAGGTGTAAACAAAGCTCTAAATTGTTGAATCAAATCATATGCATATATAAATGTATACATATGTAAATGTTCAAAATAGTACTATATACACATACACAACATGTGTGCATACATGTATATTCTTCTGAATTTAGCAGAGAGACAGTATTAGTTATGACTTGATACTACCTTTTAGTCGAGTGTTTCTCAGCCTTCCTAATGCTGGGACCTTTTAATTAAGTTCCTCATGCTGTGGTGACCCCCAACCATAAAATTATTTTTACTGCTACTTGATAGCTGTAATTTTGCTACTGTTATGAATTGTAATGTAAATATCTGTGGTTTCTGATGATATTAGGTGGTCCCTGTGAAAAGGTCACTTGACACCCCACAAAGAAGTCGAAACCCAAAGCTGAGAATCATGGGGTTTTTTTTATCATTTATCTTGTAGTCTTCTTGACTTGGCTAGACAATTGTGAGACACTCAAGAAACTGAATCTGACGTATGCATCTTGAATCTATGTCAACAACAGAAGCAATCTCAACAGATAATACAGAAGAGAAAGAGGCTCCGGACACCATTGTCAGGCATCGGCACAGCACCTCACCTTGCCCTTCATAACCACGCAGTCCTCCTGCCTGTTGTTCTCATGACTTGGCTCTCCACGAAGCCATTTGGTAAATGTCACTGGGGTCCCATCACTCCACTCAAAGTACATTTGAATCTTGATGTCGTTTAAACCAATCCATAATTCATCCTGTGGTTCTACAAAGGATGAAAAACGCCTAAGTAGTTTATCACTTGCCAAAGCTCAGCACTTGTATCAGAAAAGAGGGCACTAGGCTTGTCCACACATCTATGTTTCCTTGATCGTAGAGAACTATTATAATAGATAACCTTCTACATGCAATAGATATGTATCAACTGTGTATTATAATGTCAATTTTGGGTTTTTCAATATTTTCTTTCCATTGTAAACGTGACTATATTTTTAGTTATAATAATATATTTTATGGGAGTTGTAAAAATGAAATGAGCAACCCAAACCTTGTAAAGTTAACTTATTGTTGAAAATAACTTATATTTCTGGAACTACAGTATCATATATCATGATGTATACAATGTATATACAGTATCAAGTATAGATATATTTGATATATATCATATATATCATTAAACTTGACTATCGATTACTTGATTATTAACAAATAGTTTAGGATAAATACTTTAGGATAAATTTTTAAGCCACTCCAAATTTGTTGTATATCATTATTAATAACATTATAAGTACCTCTGTTAAAGATTAATCACTAAATTTCAAGTGAAAATTATCTAGACAATGATAGAAATTTAAACTAAGGAGACAGGGAAGGAGAGAATGGCTAAGTAGTTAAGAGCACTGGCTGATCTTCCAGAGGACCCAGATTCAATTCTCAGCATCCTTCTGAGGGACTAGAGAGATGACTCAGTAGCTAACAGCACTTGTGCTCTTGCAGAGGACCCTGGTTCAGTTCTGAGCACACAGTAGCTCATAACCAGATATCACCCTAGTTCCATAAAATCTGACACCCCTGTCTGGCATCTGTGGGTACAATGGTGCACTAACATACAAGCAACACACATACACATACACACACACACACACACACACACACACACACACACACACACACACACACATACACACACACACACACACACACACACACACACACACACAGTAAAATACTCAAGAGATAGACTGACAACTGGCATTTGGCACTGATTTACATAAATAAAAACATATTTGATAATTTTGTTACAAAATGTTGTGCAATACTAGCAAAACTAAAAATTTCAGAATAAAATCACAGCAAGATAAAGATCTAAAATATGAATGCTTTATCTTGAAGTTCTTGGGGGGGGGCATTATGACCTCTATGAGCAGTGACATGACTAAGGTATGAATGTCACAACGATAATGGAACAAATGGTTGAATACCTCAGGATACAAAATAAGCATTTCCAAATTTAAAAATTAGACGCTATACAATTCAATACCTGTGCAATTTGTTTAACTGGGCATGGCATTGCAGCCTCTGATTCTAATCTCTGAATGGAAAAAGACAATGACTTCAAAGTTTATAAAGATGATGTTTGGTAGAAAATGAGGATAACACCCTGCAAAAGTTTCCCTGAGTGTTTGATTTCTTCCTCCTGAAAGCTGCCAACCAGCTTTTGGAGAAGTCTTCACGTGGCCTTTTGCCAGCTCTAGCAGATGTTTCCAGCACCCTGAAGTATGGGGTACAGTGCCAGCATGGGCCCCTTTTCCTTCCACTTGAGTTGGCAGATCAGGAGATTTGAGTAACAAACACGGGCTTCAAAAAGACTGCATGTACCCTCAATAACTTTAGGATGTAGAAAATGTAAAATTACAAAATTATAGGTAAGAGTGTTCTGTGTATACTTGTTTTAATTTGTTTTTACTAGTTTACAAAGAATTGGGCTTTATTATGGCACTCCCATATACATTTTTCTTACTAAACTGTTTTCCTATTACAGTGCTCACAATTCTACTAATATTCTACCAACACACACACACACACATACATAAATGTATGGATGTATGTATGTATTGTTAAATCAATTTTCATAAATCAGTTAAAAAATCATATGAGCTGGTATTCATACCCTTCATACACAGGCTCCAGATTATCTACCTATTTTATTCCCATGGCTAATATCTAATATGATTAATAAGAGCTTCTATCTCAACTAAAAAGACATTTTGAAAAGTTTTTATTTAGAAGCAATAATCTCAGTTTTCTATAACTTAACTTTTATCAAGACTATTTTGTTCTGTTAAAAAGGAAATACTTCCTTGAAATATTATAAATAATATAGATTAAATACTTTGTTTTTAGCAACTTCTTCTTTCTTTGATGTGTTTATTATTTTTCTTTTGTGTGAGTGAGTGGTTTGCCTGCATGTATGTCTGTGTACCCGGTGCATGCAGGGCCCACTGAGGGCAGAAAAGGACATCAGAGCTTCTAGGACTGGAATTACAATGGTTGTTAGCTGCTATCTGCATTGTGTGAACCAAACCCAGCTCCTCTGCAAGAGTAACAACTGCTCTTAACAGCTGAGCCATGTCTCTCGTCCTCATAACCCCTCCCTTTTTTTTTTTATGTAAAGCTCTCCAAGTCATTCATTTGTCCTCAGGCTGATTTGATACAAAACCTTGGTTATCAAGCTATCCCAAATAATTATGCCGATAAAAATTCATGGTTCTGCTGTGGTTATATCATGCCATACAGAGTAGGACTGACAGTCCTTTGCATCTTAACTAACCTGCTTCCAAAATTGATCCATTTGTGAGCTTCCGAATAGGTCGTGTTAAACTTAAGTGACTCAGATACTCTCATTGTGATTACTTAATCTGAGTTGCCCAGGCTAGGTGAGCACAGAATAATTAAGATGCTGTTTACATGCTGCAAGGGCTATTTGCATGCGGAGATACAGTAGATAAGCATGCAAGTGTGCATGCAGTGAATGCAGGTGCTAACGGACAATCTCAGGAACCCTTCCTCGGGCTCCATCAACTAACTTGCTGAGAATGCCAGGCTGACTGTTCAGTGATGTCAGGGATTGCCATATCTCCATCTGCCCAGCAGCAGGGTCACATGAGGGCCATCATACTCTGGTATTATTTACTTATTTTTAGGAAACAAACAGGCCTTTAAAGAATAATAATAAAACTAAAACAAACAAATCAGAATAGGACAAAATAAATAAAAATCCGAAGGAAAAGAGTCAAAGAAGCACAAGAAGCACCAGGTCTTATGCTCACTCTGGGATTCCTCCTCATACTACCTATGGAGCTCACACTGCTGAGCCTCAGGAACACACTCATCAGGTTCTCAGAGGCAAATGGTCCCCACTGTACCCTGATGCTAGGAACGGTAGTGTCTGCAAGCTCCTGACATCTTTTCTCCTCGTGTATTTGTTAAGTACCTTTTCTTCCCCTGCACCCTGGTAACTTTTCAGGCAATGAGCGTCAGGAAGCGAGGCACCTCCATCACCATCACCTGCTTCCTCTTGTTTTGCTGGGTGGGGATTAGGGCCAGCTGCAGCCACTCAGCAGCCAAGATGAATATGTAATGAGCAGGTCCTGTGGATGGTCTGTTTTCTCTCGCTTAGCCTGCTTTTCTTTAAAGACCTCCTGGATTATTTGGCTCATCCAGTACAAACCCAAAACTTGCTGGTTTTGTACATTCCCTGTATAGCCTTAAAGGTATGCCTAAAATTGAGATATAAATTTCTCTCAAAGGCTTAGGATAGCACCATTCATAGTAACTCACTTCTTACTCTGCATGACACCCAGTAAAGAAGAGAAAATCCTGAGTATGAGATGGTACATTTATGGGCATTTCTTGTGAGCTGTAATATTGGCCTTACAAACACATACACACACACACACACACACACACACACACACATACACTTACTTCCAAATTTTACACTGTAGCAAAATTAAACACCAACATCCCCAAATAAAGATATGTGGGGATATAATACTAAAAACTACCCATAAAGAGAAAATTTTAAATTTCTTAATGATGCACTCACTTATTTAAACTACTATATAATCTTTGTTGGCAGAAGTATCATTTACTTAAGTGTATATTGTCCACAAACTATCCATTAAAACTGAACACATATGATTATATTTGCTAGAGAGGGGTGGCAAGGAAGCTTAGTGTCAAGAGTAATTTTCTCACCATATCCTAGCTGGGAGAAGATGAAGTCAAACTCCTCGATGCTGTGGATACTTGCCAGGTCGCCGCCTTCCTTCCTGCAGGCTTGCAAGGCATACCTCTGGATCTTCTTCTCTTCTCTATAGATCTTGTAGCAGTGACCTGCATAAGGCCACCACTGACTAGGGCAGCCAGTAGGTATATCACTTGCTAGAAAGGAAAAAAAAGTTTAGAAAGCATATGGAAGAAGTTTCTTTAAATTTGCAACAATATTTTCTAGTACCTAATATGTAAAATTTTGTATTATGTCTATATAAAACTTCACAATTGAAAACATAAAGATAACATTCTTCATTTTATGGCAGACACATTCATAAAAGATATATGGAAAAGAAATATTCTATTTTGCTTGCTTTAAAGGGGTGATTTAGAAAAAAACATCTTTTACTTTAAAATGAAGTCTGGTACCCTAGACCTCTTGGCCATCCTGAAAGCCACTGAAGAGAGTCCTTAAAAATTATAATAAAGATGCTGAGATATAGCTCTTCACAGTTAATGGCTTCTGGTGGGGAGATGAGGGATAAGGACACTGGCTACTGGAATTTTGACCACATTCCAGAGAGTATATGGTCAACACAAATTAGACTTGGTGTATTGTTTGTGGGGGGAGGGCACAAGGGAGGAATGGGAAGCAAGTTTAATTGGGTACATTGTATGACGTTCTCAAATAATCAATAAAAATATTATGTTGAAAATAAATAAAATAAAATAAAATCAGGCCAAGGGCTGATGAAATAAGGACAATGTTACCACATATGTAAGGCCCTAGGTTCAAATGCCAAGGCCTAAGTAAATAAACAAAATGAAAATAAAGGAGAAATCTATTTTTATAAAGTGTGTTTACAACAAGACTATACAACAGATCATCTAATTTTATCTGTCCTTATCACTATTAAGTCTGAACTAAACTATATCTGTGATACCATGCGTAACTGTGGAAGTCTGAAGATTGATCTATTCTTTAAAACACTGCAATGTATCTTGTTCCCATAGACACTAAGGAGACAGCCATTCATTAGAGAAAGAGCAACACCCCTAAAGCAGGCAGGAGAAAGCACTGAAGTAGGGACCAGGAAGGGTGTGGACATGAGGCTCACCAAGGAACCTATATAGTCAGCTCACTCTGACCTACCACTTGTGCCTCTAAACTGACCCAACACCATTTATTCAATCCTAAGAGATGCCACCCACCCATTAAAGCAATTTAGGTTCAGAAATTTTTGGTGCAAAACCTTAATTTTCCACAAAGGAGTTTTAAGCAAGTCACAGCATATGAATCAAAATAGCCACTTAGGTTTGTTTGTTTTTTAAGCAGAAACCATATTAATACTAAATTAGCTATCCTCACTCTGTTCTAGGAAAGAACAGAGACACGGCACTTAGAGAATCATTATTATTTAAGTTAATCAGTATTAACCTCTTCATTGTTGCTATGAGAAGCTGTGGTCAAATGTCATAACCTTGATTACATGTTGCAAGTCTTTAATATGGGGGAGCTATGGTGAAGACATCTGAAGGGAGAGACACTTCCTCTTCCGAGGATGCCCTTGAACCTGGCATGGGCCCTGGCACACAGGAAGTGCAATGAGTGTTGTGTGGAAAAGAAAATGATGTATATAGCAGCTTCCTTTTGCCATTTTACAGATACCACTTTATTTAATTTTGACATTGGGTCAGCTTATATATTTAAGCTAGATAGTAAGAGATTGCAAATGTGCTGCTCACATAATGCCTAGTACCGGTCCTTTTCTTTGTCTTCCACTCCTTTGGGGAGGGGGAATGAAACAGGGTCTCATGCAGTAACACAGGATGACCTTGAACTCGTTTTTCCTCTGCTTCAGCCTCTCAGCTGCTGAGATGATGGATGGGCACTCTCACTGTTAGCTCTTTTGTCAATCTTTAAATGAATGAGTCCCATTTCTCCTTAAGAGCAGAGACTGTCTGAAGCCTCTTTGTGCATGGGTGAAGTGTGAGAAAGTTCTAATTTGCAATGTCCTAAACAGCACTGTTGTAAAACAAAAATTCATATTTAAAAACTGTCATCGCTTAATACAATTTCAATTCTGGATACTCTCATGGGTTACCAAAAAGTTATTTTAAAAAAGGAAGGAAGGAAGGAAGGAAGGAAGGAAGGAAGGAAGGAAGGAAGAACGAAAGGAAGTAAGTTCTGGGTCCGTGTAGCTTTGGAGCCCTCTGGTGGGATCTCTTAATTTTTCTGTCTGGGAAATTGGAAATAATGGCAGTCAAGGCTGAAAGCTTCAAAACTGAACAGATGAGCCAGAAAAGCATTTTAAAATGCATTTACTGTGGCTCTAGCTAAGTGGTAGAATGCCTGTCTATCATACAAGAAGTTCAGTTTTAGATTTGCTACTAGCCACAGTCATTAAAAGAAAAGTGAAGCATCAGTGTCAATATAATTTCACTTGGTATATCCAACATATTATCATTTTAATACATGATCACCTAAAATGAGATTGTTAATTTATTCCATGCTAAGTTCTGGAAATGCAATGTGTATTTCATACCTGCAGCATATTTCAGTTCACACTAAACACATTTCACTTGAACCAAGACCCAGAGGTTAGTAGCTACAAAGCTGCATGGTATGGCTCTGGAGACAAGGGAACTGTGGACACAAAGGGAGTATGTAAGGATTAAAGGGTGCAAGGCTGCATTCTTGCCAGAAAGGATCACCAATCAAGAATGTTACAGTTTATTCAGGTCAGAGTGGAGAGTAGGGAGGTATTGGGTTTTCCAGACAGGGTTCTTTTGTATAGTCCTGGGTGTCCCTGAACTCAGAGAACCACCTGACTCTGCCTCCTGAGTGGGTGCCATCACACCTGGAAAATGCTACAAATTTAGATCTCTGCTTATAGGGGGTATGCATGCAGTAGATTAACCTGGACAGCACAAAGATGTAAGGGCCAGTGTTGCGTGTGGCTGAGCAAGTGAAGGAGGGGCAATAGTGGATTTGGTAATGCAAGCTGGATGATATCATTGGGATTCTGCAGGAAGAAGAGTTACCAGCATTCATATTTTACAAAGGAGGAACTTAAAACTGGTGGATTGAGCAAGAAAGCCAAATCATAGAATTCTGCCTCCCATTCCAGAGAAACTTAAATATAACTTTTCTCTACTTCCCCAAAGTGGCAACTGCAAGTCTCTGAAGGAGAACTATATGAACTCTTCCAAGAAAGATTTAGCCATCCCTTCTGCAACAGCAGTAGAAGAGACAAGTTGCAAGTATGCCTGAGGTATTCACAGATTTGTTCACAGTCACTATGGAAAGTCTGTATGGAACCAGGAGCTTCCACTCACATTTATCAGCAGTTGTAAACCAGAGCCCAACTCCATATCCATCAGAGATTATGAAGCAGAGACCCAATCTGAATCCATCAGTCATCATGAACCAGGGCCCCCACCATATCCATCAGTGAGGCTTGTCCATATCTCTATCTGCTCAAACTGTAAGCACACCTACTTTCAGATGTAGCAGTTCTACTTCTGGGAACACCATGTCTGCAAAGGTTATTCAACTTCACAAAAGATTAGAAGCAAACTAACAATCAAGGCTGGGGAGTAACTCAGTTGGGAAGTGCTGTCTTTTTTAAGTACAAGGACTTGAGTTTGAGCTTCAAAATGCATGTTGAAATAAAAAGTGTGTGCTTGTAATCCCAGCACTGGGGAGGTGAAGATGGGAAGATCCCTAGGGTTTACTAGCCAGTCAGTCCAGCCTACTTGGTGAGTTCTGGGCCAATTAGAGACCCTGTTTCAAAAAAAAAAAGTGGGCAAAATGATTTGGAGCTGTATTCTGACCTCAAAACACATATGCACACAAAGTAAATAAAATCTATTAACATGGGACTTATCTTTCCATGCAATGTCCATTATCCAGGACCCCTAAAATGTATGGAGAATCAATTTACATACAAAGTGGAATGATAACAAAACTGTTGAGTAACAAAACCTTAAAATGAGGACTACATGAAAAAAAAAGTATGTTGCTGGGGGTGGGGAAAAGAGAGGAGGGAAAGGAAGTAGGGAAAAGATAGAGCTCAATAATTAAAAAGTGTGCTGCAATTTGTACAAAACAAAACAACAAAAAAAAATTCACTGTAAATGCCTTTGCCTATATACCACAGAAGAACCAACTAGGGATATACACATTCAGAAATTATGGTCTTCCAGAAAATAGCTCTGGATGACAGAGGGGATGTCATTGTTGACCACTCAGTGCTTTTGGTTTTCTAAGCATACCAACCATATTGACAAATACATTAAAAATGAGCCATCTTCATTATTTTGCTGTCATAAGATATGACCCAGGCAACTTATTTTTAAAATGCATTTATTTGGGGATTATAATTTCAGAAAATTAGAGTCCATGATAAATGTGGTGATCATGGCAGCAGGAAGGCAGGCATGGGGCTGGGGCAGGAGCTGAGAGCTCACATCTTGAGACAGAATCATTAGACAAAGATAGAGATAGAGAGATTCAGCCAGGCAGAGGCAAGTGGATCTCTGTGAGTTCAAGGTCAGCCTGGTCTACAGAGTGAATGGCAAGCCAGCCAGAGCTGTTATACAGAGAAACCCTATCTTTGAGAGAGACAGACAGACAGACAGACAGACAGACAGGCAGACAGACAGACAGAGAGAGAGAGAGAGATGAGAGAGAGACTGAGACAGACTTTAGTAATGGCACCAGTCCATTGAAATTTCAAAGCCTACCCCCAGTGACACCTCCTCCAACAAATCCGTATCTCTTAATCCTTCCCAAATGGTCTACCAGCTGTGGGGGCTAAGTATTTCAAAATTTGAGCTGACAGAGACCATTCTCATTCAAACTACCACATGGACCATCAAGTTTCCCAAGCAGAAAATAGATGGATGGACGGAGAGACGGATGGACGGACAGACGGACAGACAGATAGATGACAAAGCAAGCCCATGTAAAGCATGAGTCATTCTTCCACATAGCTATAGTGATGAAATAAAGGCTGTCTTTCAATATATTGAAAGAATCTATTACTGCCTTAGCAGATAAATTCTTCTATAGAACTATAAAAACCACTCAATATTTACTGTTCCACTTGAGCCTAGCCTATATACTTAGTGACTATGTTTGTTTTTGGAATATTTATTCCATGTGTAAAGACTTCAGTGTCAGATGCTACATCAGTGTGGACAGAATAAAGTCATCCCCTTCAGATATTTATTTCCTAGTTTTGGTTCCAATTTTTTCAGGTGTACAGGAGTTATACAGCCTATGAATTACTCTTTCCTCTTTTTAATATGTGAAAACTGCCAACTTTACAGGGCTAGAGAGACAAAAATTTGTATTTATATCAAAAGTTTTGCACCATGTTTAAACACTTTTTCATGTCTGGAAAACATTAGCAGAGGGTAGCATTAACCAAAGCAAAGGACTTTTAAAGACATGTTATTATATTTACCTATAAACACCAATACACTCTCTAGAATCATTTCATGCTATTTTAATTGAGCCACAGTTTCATTTATCTTCACATTCTAATATTTCATACATTCTGATCAAAGAGATCCACTTACCTGGGGGAATAATATATGGGTTCAAAGTATTATTGCCCTTTTTACAAATGTAGCCCAGCTTCTGAACACATTCCAGATTCTCCCACTTTGCATTTTTTCCAGGGTTTAGTGACACACAGCTCTTTCCAGGCTCTGATGATGGACTTCCTTCAAGCAAATAACAAAGTTAAAGTGGGACTACTGATGTTCTCATGAGTGGACAGCTTCCACCTTCCCAACCACCACACCTTAACGTTGTCATCCTTGGGATTTAATGGATCCCCATCCTGTCTTTTGCTACACATTCACAAACAAATATTTACTGAGTGCAGAGCAAAAGGCATGGTGGGTATCTATTTGATTTCTTGTTCTGGCTTATTCCAAGGCTTAAAATGTTGATTATACAGTAGAGTGCTTTGAAATAATTAACCCAACAAAGGATAGCTTTAGACATTAAACTTTAAATAGCTGTGATGATGAATGACATCATGTGTCACATAGAAGGACTGAATGAGAAGAATATATGCTGCTCTAAGTTGGCCATATTAACTGAAGATATAGACCAAATGGCAGATGTAGATGACCCCTCCTGAAGGCATCACCCTACATGTGGAGTGGGGGTGGTGGTGGGAGGGGATGGGGGTCAGGGGGCATGAGAAGATGGGAGAGAGGGAAAGAGGAAGGGAGGGAGGGAGGGAGGGAGCAAGGGAGAGAGGGAAAGAGGGAGAGATCGAGGGAGGGAGGGAGCAAGGGAGAGAGGGAAAGAGGGAGAGAGCGAGGGAGGGAGGGAGCGGGAACTGGGATCAATATGTAAAAGAAAAAGAAAAAGAAAGAGAAAGAAAGAAATAGACCAAATTACCTCTGTTAACTTTTCCCTGTCAGAGAGAGACCAAACTGAAAGATAACAATGGGAGGAACAAACAAAATGGGAGAGAGATCTGGAAGCCAATGTGCCACACTCCAAGAGTTAAGATCTGGCATGCATTTAGTTGAACTATCTCCCCATCTGTTTAATACAAGAAGTCAGTTAAAGAACCAGAATGGGTCAACATCTACTGCAATCCATGAATCCACCTCAAGATCCTATGATGAATAATTTATGTACTTCAATAGATATGTGTGTTCATCCCTAAGTCCCCTGATAGAACATTTATTTACTGCAATGAATACATGCATCCATTCCTACAGCCTCTTTAATGGATACACGCATCCACCTCTGTGTCCTCTGATGAATAATATATCTACTTCAGTGCATACATGTCTTCATCCCTACATCCTTGGGATAATTTATCTACTGCATGTATATGTGTGACCATTCCTACATCCTCTGATAGATATTTATCCAATGCAATGGATACATGCATCTATCTCTATATCCTCTTGTATCGTTTTAACCCCAGTGTTCCAAAAATAACTTCATGTCATTCCTGAAAGCTTACAATAAGCTACACACATTCTGTTAATAACTTTATTTTTGACCTTTGCAAACATTTATCATGCATCTGAATTTCACTCTCACAGAAGAAAATCATGTCACCTGCCCTTGTAAGTCTTAAACAGAAACATTTTGAAGGTTGTATAAATACTACATAAAGGAAAATGCTATTAGTAGTCAGTACAAAGAATTTTTTTAATCTGTTGATAACATGGCCAAGATAACAGGATAGTGAAGCTTACACATTTGGTGTTAATACCAAAAAAAAAAAAAAATACTTCTAAGTCAATAGCACATTTAATAGATTCTAGTCTTAACTAATGTGCCCATTAGTAAATCACATTATATATTCATTTCTTGGTGTAATACCACTGCCAACCTTGAGATGACAGTTAGTAGTCTTTATAGATCTTATGGCTATCATACAGTTGAATTCATATTTCTTCATCATTCACATAAAATACTCTTAATTGAAATGCAAATTCAGCTTAGCAGATGCATTACTTAGTAAGACTTTAATTGAAATAGTTAACTGGGTAATTTATACATAAATAAATTATTCCATAATGTTTCTAATTTAAATTTCAAGAAACTCTTACATTATTTAAGAATGTGATTTAGTGTTACATCTATTTCCCAGGAATAAGAAAACACTTTACCTTTCCTACTATGTCTTCACCTAAGTTAACCCTCAAATTCTCTCAGTGGGATTGGATATTAAACTCTGTGTACACAATTGAATAATAGAGAAAATGGCCTGCCTTATGCTGTGTAGCACTTTAACCACTAAAGAGACAATGAACCATAGTCCCCTAACAAATAATTAGAATTGTCTAAATCTTCTGGAACCAGCTGTGAGTCTCCAACTTCACTTGAGCACAAAAACAGCAGATAAATAATATTCTCACTTATGAAAATAGGACATCTGTATTCACATGCAGTGACATTTATCCCCCATACTTCAGAAGAAATTAGAACAGATTATTATTTCAAGACTCAAGTCATGGAGCTGGTAATAGCTAAGAAGTAGATTAATCAGTCATGATTTCTAATATTTAAAAAAAACTTCAAAAATAGCCCTGTGGCCATCAGGAGTAAGGCAGTGAAAGAATACATTATGAGTAGAGTTTCACAATAAATTATAATCAATCAATCAATCTACGCACATACATACATATTATGTTTATTACAGCACTGATAGTTGGAACTGCGGCTTTGTGCATGCCAAGTAAGTGTTCTGCCACTGGGATTCTGTCACAGTCCCTGAAGGCTTTTCAATTTAAATCAGCATATAGCCCTATAGCCTCTAAAATTCTCCCCCATGTTTAAGCACTTTGAAAAATAATACTTTTTTAAAGTTTTATTTCTTTTCAAAAAGTAAGTCACGGTATAGAACAGCAATTTTAATATTTTTGAGCCTAATGCTTTAAAAAGTCATTTAGTAGCTCACTCAACAACAACGAAGAAGGAGGAGGAGGAGGAGGAGGGGAGTGAAGTTAGGTAGGCATTGGTGGTGCACACTTGTGGTCGATCTTAACACCTGAGAGGCAGAAACACAAGGATCAATTGTTTGAGACAACCTGGATTATAAAGCAAAACCAGGTTGAGATTAGGGTTGTGAGAAAAAGAGGAGGGGAAAAGGGAAGAAGAAAGAGGAGACCTCAGCTTTTCAAACACCTTCTCAGTGGTGTCTGCAGCAAAGCTGATAAACACTTAACTAAAATATTCCTCTTCTCCTTTCCTGCTCCATGGCAGAAGACATCACTAATTATCAACTCTTCTAAATGGTAATGTGCTGAAGTTAGAGAAGCAGGGTTCACACTTAACACTCCCCCAGTAGCTTCTAAAAACAGAAGCTACTACCCAACAGATGAAAACATTTCAGAACCAATATTCATGTTTCCCTGAAGAACTGCTTCATATGTACAACTCATCCTCAACAGTCCATCTCCTTTTGTGTTCTGTCAAGTTGTATGTTGACCCATTCCCTCTGCTTTCTAACTTCCAGGTAATCAGAAAGCTACTGAAGTATCTACTGACATCAAACTGTATTACTACAAAATGCACTCATAAATTCTTATGCTGGTGTGGAATTTTATAATCTATAGCTGAGATAGTATTTTTAATTCAAGCCTATTATGTTATAAACGACACAAATTAGTATCACTGTAATCTATATATAAAAATATCTCATGACCCAAAACAATGGGAAATTCATCAATCCAAAATATTCAATTCTCTTAAATTCATAATGGGTATTTGTAGGTATTAGTAGATACAAACATATGTGTGTTTAGCTGGGACTCCTGTCACAGAACTGAAAACCTAAATAATCAGGAGGCTGAGAAAGAAGAATCCCAAGTTCAAGATCTTTCTGAGGTAGAGTAAATTTGAGACCAATCTGTGTAAAACAATGAGACTGTTTCCAAATTAAAAGCATGTAGAGAGCTGAAGACATAGGTTGTGCTTATCTAACGTGCACAAGATCCTAGGTTCTGTCTTTAGTGTCCACCCAAGTGTGTAAGATCGTCAATGTCTATATAGTGTTGCATTAGTGTCCACCCAAGTGTGTAAGATCATCAATGTCTATATAGTGTTGCATTTATCACAAATGCGTATGTATCTTATATATAAGCACTTCTTCACTTAATTTTTAAAAATTCAGGTAGGACAAGAGAGTCACAAAACTCAGAGAGGACAATGGTCATACAAAAAGTTGAAAGCGCTTAGTCAGACTTAAAAATAGAAATCTTTTCAAGGACAATGACCAAGTTAATATAACACAAAATACATATTAACAGTAATAATTTTATAATCTTTAACCATACTTAAGAATAGCTACAAAACATGCACGTTCAGATGTAAGAACTTAACAAACTAAAGCTTCTTGGAGAGTATAGACATCAAACAGAAATACATATTGATTGTTGTGATTATCCTGGGAGACAAGTCCTTACACCAGGAAACTGGTCTTGTGTAAACGTTCACCTTTAGAATACTCAAATCCAGATTGCAATTTTCAAAGCATGGTGGTAAATGGCTATGTTCCATTAATCTCTTTGAAATATACGTGGAAGGTAAGGAAGGGCTTTAAGATATCCCTATGAATTACATCCAACCAGTAATTCTCAGGCAGGCTGAACCTTACCTGGTAGCCAGTTCAGATATCGGAATGGGCTGCCTCCACTCCACTGCCAACCACTGCTGAAACTCAGGCTGTTGAGTCCAATCCAGAGTCCTGAGCTCAAGGAACTAGTCAATCCTACACGCAAAAAGCAAACACAAACATAAAACAGGTATTTAGAAATGATCGTGAAATTAAACCCAGAATTAAATATACTAATCCAAAATGTGAGAGAAGCAGCTGGAGAAATGGCTCAGTGGTTAAGAGCCCAGACAGCTCTTTCAGAGGACCATGGTTAGGTTCTCAGCACTCGTATTCAATGGCTCACAGCCATCTGCAACTCCAGCTCCAGAGAACTCAATATCCAATGTCTCTGGCCTCCAACTGCACTTATGCACACACACACACACACACACATAAACACAAATAAAAATCATCATCATCATCATCTATTTTTTAAGTATGAGGGAAATAGTAACTAGAATAGCTAAAACATTTTCTAATAATCTAAAGCAAGTAGAACTATGACCTTCACTGACAGGTAAAAATCCAGACAGAGAGTACTATAAGAAGCTAGTAGGGCTCTGGCTAAATTTTCCACACTAATGGAAGCATCTTAACCATTGTCTACTCTCTTGGGGACAGGACAAGCACTCCTTCTGTGGACATGATTTTGTTAACTTATGAAATAATGATTTTCTTACTACCTTTGAAAGTAAAAGTAAGATTTATTTTATTAAAAAATCAAATCTTTATGACAGAAATGTTTTACTAAATATGGCCTACATTGTCATAATTTATTGCCTTCCAACTTTTTATTTCGGAACTTAATTTGAGAATTTTATGTTTAAAAACAATTTTTCTACTTTGTAAATGGTTATTATACTGAAAAATAATGTTTATGCAAAGAAGAGCAATGTTTTCCTTAGGCAGATAAAAATAATAATTACAGTGGTTTAGTCTACTGAAGTCTAACATGGAAATAAACAGAAATGTCACATGGACTAGCTACATAAGCATTTCAACCTCTAACTGTTTCTATCCTTTAAAAAAAAAACAAAGGTAGGAATTTTGTAATCTCTCCAAATTGTTTTAGTTAATGGTAAATAATTTTTAAATCTGTGCTTTGATTTATTTTTAAAAATACTTGTCTGCATACATGTTAGAAAACAAACTTGCCAGTTTATGCTCACTGGTATCTGTGGAACATTTTCCTCAGAGACACCTTTTAGTGGTGAGAGTTAACAATTAAGCACTTACAATGTTTAAAGCCTCATATTTGTCCATTTGTTTTCAATATTAAAAACAACACAGATAATGTGATGATATATTGTTTATGATTAATAAAGCCATTAGAGATCAAAATGCAAAGCTAGTTACAGCCATAAAGCCAGGCAGTGGTGATATACACCTTTAATCCCAGAACCTGGGAGACAGAGACAGACGGTTCTCTGTTAGTTTAAGGCCACACTGAGCTACATGAAATTGATCCAGTCTAAAAGGCAAACAGCTTACACAAAGGTGCTCTTTGCACTTGGGATCACATGCCTTTAAACCCAGTGCTGGGAAAGCAGAGGCAGGCAGATCTCTGTGAGTCCAAGACCACCATTCTGGACTACTTGACAATAAATCAGGGTTCATGCCTTTAATCCCAGGATTTGAGAGGTATAAAAAGAAGAAACAAAGGTAGCATGTGAGATTTAGTTTCCAGACAGGGAAGGCATGGGATTACAGTCTGAGGCTTGGTGGAGAGCAGTGCAGTCTACATTACACTCAGGATTCATGAGGACAGGACAGCCCTTGTAGCCTGTAGAGGTAGGAGCTAGTAGCTGGCTGCTTTGCTTCTCTGATCTTCAGCTTGAAGCTTGAACCCCAATACCCGTTTCCGGGTTTTATTATTCATACTACAAGAAGAGGAGGCAGAATGAATATAAGAACTGGAGGATGGGGTAAGAAAAAGGCTTCTGGGCACAGCACAGCCATTGCACTCAGGAGCTCTAGGAAGACCAGACTGATCTCAAAGTCACAGATCTGCCTGCCTCTACTTGCCGAGAACTGAGATGAAATATGTGTGCCACCACGCCCCACTCTTACTTTGATTTTTTAATATGAACTAATATGAGAAAAATGGGAAGAAATTAAATACTGATAAGTAAATTTCAATGATAATTTATTTCACTGATTTTATTAATGTGTTCAAGTATTCGGTCTACATGATATCTGTACACACATGTATATCCTGTGTCCAGGAAGGCCAGAGGAAGGTCACTGGATGCGTGGGGCTTGAGATTTGATTGTGAACAACTATGTGGTTTCTGGAAATTGAGCCTGCACCCTATCCTCTAGAAATGCAACCAGCGATCTTAGCTGCTGAGTCATCACTCTGGCCCTCATTTTTTTTTTATCAGGGATTCTAGAGAAAAAAGATTAAAGAGGTAGTTCAGCTTTCTGGGTTACATTATATTTGGGGAAGTATCTAGTCCTGCTCCTTCGTAGAACAGCCAGGATAATCAAAGATGGACAGGCTACACACCTTGCCGAGAGTTACATAGTAGTAGCATGGGTCAGATTGAGTATTTCCAATGGATTTCATCTCTTTAAACTTAGAGAGGTAGCTCAGTGAGTACATGTGATGGCCATCATTTCCATGACTGTTAGCAGAAAAGCACCTGCCAGTCTCACTCATATGTATAATTTCAGCTATTTATCCAAAGCATTCATTATCAATTCCTCAGAACTTTCTTTTTTAATTTTGGGTGTATGAATTATATAATAATGTACACTTCTAAGTCTGCTTTTAAACTTAGTTATGATAGACTTAACTGTACTTAAATTTTTCTTAACTGTACTTAAATTTTTCTTCCCACATAAAAATCCATTTGTTTTCAGGCAGTACCAAAGGAAATCAGTTTACACACGCCACACACACACACACACACACACACACACACACACACACACACCTGGGTAACCAGCCAAATTTTACTTCCTCCATTGCCTTTCAGTTCTGTAAAAGATCATTCAAAATACACGTAGTTATGCATGGAGTTCAGGACTGAGGATTGCACGGAGCACCCTGACATATTTCTGGGGAGAGGCTGAAGTGAAGAAGACGGAATGGCAGGGGGCCTTGTGCAAACAAGTGTCTGAGTGGAAGAATGGCACCCTGGAGATAGCATGACATCAGATTGCAGGTTAGAAAGACATCACTGGCACAAGGAGATGTTAGCGAATGAATTAAAGTTCTCCCTGGAGCTTTGAGCATGCCAGATTCCTGCTCATTTTATGAGTGAGACTCGGGCAGGATAAAATGGAAGACAGAGATGGACTCCAATCCATCCTTTTCTATGCACTCCAGACATGAAGCAGCCTCCCACAGCTTTAGCCCACTGATCTGTTATCGCTTACATAAAGTAGGGTAACATTCATTTACAGGGTTAATGTGGGCTTACAAAATAAATTCCAGTGTCTGGCACATAGCCCCTATCCAACAGAGGACAGCAAATGTGTTTGTGTTTATGGCCGCCTGCCCATGGAGTCCACACTGGCCTCAAGCGTGTGATAGCTCCACCTCTGCCTCTGTCAGCCACCACACCCATCTCAACAAGTCTTCACTTCACAGGCATTGCTATGGATTACACATTTCTAAAAAGCCTGCTTACTTCCCAAACTCCTCTCATAGGATATACTTTATATCTATTATGGGGTTTTTTCCACTTTGAAAGCATACTTCTCAAAAGAGCATATCAGAAACATCCATCTGCCACACCATTTTTTCCTAAATTCCTCCTTAGTATAAGCCCATGGATATCAAATATTGTCAATATATTTCTTCTAAAGAAAAGGAATGTCTTTCCTCCATTCAAGATTTTTATGCTTCCTTTCAGATAACCTTTCCTCATAGCATGATATTTTTGACTTACAGAAAGGCAGGAAGTGCCCTTGCTCTCCCTAGAAAAGCTACAAATATCCAGATTGTACTGGAATTCTGCTGACTGCAATTCTGGAAGTTAAATAAGATTCAAAGAAACATGTGAAGCAAACTCAGCCCTGAATCCCCAGGCCGCCTGCTGCCCTGGTGAGCATGCTAACAGCACCTGCTATCAGAGCAGTGCACCTTTGTGAACCAGAGACCAAGGCTCAAGCTCTGGTAGGGTAGAGTTGCTATCCACGCCTACAAATCACCTCAGTTGTAGACAATATGCAAATTCCAGGGCTGTCTATGAACCTACTTCATTGTTTTCATTTAGACTGATGTAGTCGAAATACCTCCACCCCAACAAAGTGATGATAATGATGGATAACTAACTTCACCTTTAAGAGCTACGACACTGCGCCTGGCAAGATGGCTCTGCAAGAAAAAGTACTTGCCACCAAGCTTACAAACCTGAGTTTGATCCCTGGAACCCATAAGGCAAAAGGAGAGAATCAACTCTTACAGACTGTCTTTTGACCTACACACACACACACACACACACACACACACACACACACACACACTAAATACATAGATGTAAATGATAAAATGAAGAGCCTATTACACTGTTGTCTTGCTATCAACTAACTGTTCCATTGCTCCAACTTTAGGGTAAAATTCTAAACATTTACCTTTTTGTTTTTTCATCATTATTTGTCAGTTAGCAAACATTGGGACAGTTTTCCTTGGAAGGGTCTGTGTGAATCTCTCTGGATGGGAGGCAACCGATTATAATCAGCCTTGTCTCTAGCAGCTTCCCTCACTAGCTCACTCTACACACTACATTCATTGTGTTTCCCCCATTGCTTCCTATCTCTGTGTTTATCACTCTTTTGTTTTCTTGTTCATATCTGTTTTCCTTGTGGGACTTTAGTCCCATGTGGCTAGGTCAGAATCAGCTCTAAGACCTAACACAATGCCCACCTCAAAGTTGTCAAGATAGAAAGCCTGCTGAGTTAGCAAATGAATAAATGTGAATGGGAAATCACAAGAACTTAAAGTGTTTATAAATACATTATGGGATATAATACATATATAATAAACTATAATCTATATTTACTGTATCAATATATACTAAAGTATAAATGTGCCTGAGCAAGTAACCTACTATAAAACGGCACAAAGAAGGGCTGAGGGGTGAATTTATCAGTAATGTGCTTGCTATGTTGTGAGCACTGAGTTTGACCACATAAAAAGCCAGATGTGGTGCAGCATGCATATAGGCCCAGTGCTAGGGAGACAGAGACAGGAGGAACCCTGGGACTTACTGGATGATCAGATTAGCCTAATCAGGGATCTCCTAGTCCCAGAGAGAAGTCTTGCCTCAAAAACAAAACAAAACAAACAAACAAAAAACAGCAACAACAAAAAAGCAAAAGATAGAGTGTATGGCTACTGAAGTGACAACCCAAGGCTGGTGATCTCAGTTCAGGACAGGATCCACACCAAAAAGTTACCGGCCAACACACACTGGATGTCAGTCATAGGTTTTGTTTTTGCTTTGGTTTTCATTTTGTTGTGGTGGTGGTTTTATTTTTTTGAGGGAGAACTTGAAGTTGGGTGGGGAAGGAGGTGGGAGAGCATCTGGAAAGAGCTGGGATGGGGAATAAGTATGATCAAAATATGCTGCATGGAATTTTCAATGAATAAAATAAACATATTCTTAAGACAGTAAGGTGGCTGGCTTCTGAGGTACATCACCCAAGTTTGACCCCTGATCTCCACAGGCACAGGCACACATCCACATGCAAATCTGTACATACATACAAAATGTAAATAAGTAAGTCATAAAAGGGATAATAAGATAAGAGAGATAGAGAGGATTCAATACTCACTGTGTAAAGTTTGGGAAATTCTAGGTTAAAAAATGGTGTGGCAGAAAGTATTTCAGGGAACAGTGAGAGACAGCCATGACACCCACAATGTACCAGAGACCTTTGTTAAAAGTCAAAATGGATGAAGCAGGATTTAGAGGTGGGCGGATGGCATCCTGGAACCAGGTAAAGGTGTTCTGCGATAAGAAATTAGGGCTCACTGAGTGTGCTGTAAAAACAACAGTCACAGGCCCAAGAATCTATTATGTAAGAGTAATGCCAGATGAAGTAGAGGAACGAAGTGGGCTCTGGCCATGGGGAAGCAGAGATTTTCCCCCTGATATTCAGCCCTAATATCTGCTTCCCCAAGTGTGAATTCTGTTGACTTTAGCTTAGTTTTATATTTGAGGGAGGTATCCTGTAGCTCAGGCTGGTCTGCAACTGGCTGTGCATTAGAGGATGACCACGAACTTCTGGCGTGGGTAGAAATATAGGTGTGCACCACTGCAGTGGCTGGAAAGAAAAACACCCTCCCCCATAGGTCTTTTTATCTGAACACTTGGTCTCCAGTTGGTGGCACTGGTTTGGGGATTTTGTGAGACCTTTAGAATGTTAAACATTGCTAAAGGAAGCATGTCACTAGGGGCAGGCTCTGAGAATCGGAAATGTATAGACCAGCCTTGCTTCCTATTCTCTCTGCTTCTCCTGCATGCATCAAATGTGATTTCTCTATTTCTTGCCTGCTAAGCAAGCCTTGTGCTCCTGCTGGCACGCCTTCCATGCCATGCACCTGTGAACCAAAATGAATCCTTTCTTCCCTAAATTGTCTTTTCATTTTTTAAATTTTATTACTGAGGCAGAAAAAGAATTCATATAACTACCGTGCCCATTTCATAGCTGTGTTGCTTTATTTTTTTGAGAGAGAACAATTAAGTTAGGTGGGTGAGAAGGTTAGATGAATTGCTTGAAATCGAACCCAAGCTTTCTAGCAACCAAGCTGCCTCTCCAACCCTCAAAAATTAGTGTTATGGATTAAATATAAATTCTTTTCTCAGTCAATACACTAATTTTACAACTTTATAATAGATCTTTTTAAAAGCCAAATAATACATTGTGGAAATAAAACCTGAAAATACATATCTGGAAGTTGGAGAGGAACAATCATAAGGGGATTAGATTTTCACAGTAACCACCGACTTGCCTCTGTTACTGATAGTTCATTTCATTTTATCATTCTGAACTCTCTAATGCTAACAGAAAACCCTTGGCTTCAGGTTAGGCAAGGGTACCACTGCTGGATCCAAAAACTATACTGCTCACTGATATTGACTTCCATTGTTCTTTGCCCAGTTCAGTCCTCAGAACCCTTCTTAACACACACCCTAAGGACAGACACAACTGATAGAACAAAATCCATTCTAGAAATGACATTATGTGTCATTCCTGGTGCTGTTTCTGAGCACGCACTTCTTATATAGTCTTTACCAGTTGCTAAGGAACAAACTTTTTCATGACATTAATAATTCATTTTATTATCTACTCCTAAGTTACATGATGTGGAAATCAAGTAACCTGATTTTACTTACAATTTTGAGTTCTGTCATTACCTGTAAGGTATGTTTGCTCGTGGATCTCTGTGACACTCAAGAGCTCGGCATTCTGCTGTTTGCAGCTCTCCCTTGCCTGATGCCAGGTTAAGGCAGACTTGGAGTTTATCTGGTAAAGTATGCCAGTCAATGGATCTTTATTCCATAACCTCTCGCTACCCTCAACTGAGAAAGAAGACAACCAATTAGCTGTGTTATGCATGGGAAACGCTTCAAGCAAACAAAACATTTTCAAAGTGGTCCAGTTCATCATCACATCTTCTGTTGTTGGCCTTTAACTTGTCTTTAAAGCCATCTGTACTTTCCTCACTGCTGAGATGAAGAATAGATGTCTCATAGCCAACCGCATCTAGAGTGTTTTGTGTACCTAAGGCAGGAAAGAGAAACAACCTATCCCTGTTTCCCAGCTGGGACATGAGGCTGACACAAGGAAGAAAAATCAAAACACCACCCAGGGTTCTGGAATGGTGAATGAAATAGGTTAGGAAGAGAAGATGAGTGCATGATTTCTCACAGTTAGTGGATCTGTTGTCTAGTTTTGTCTTTTGAGAATTAAGGCAAATACACAGAATTAAGGCAAATACACAGAATTTTGAGAATTAAGGAAATACACAGGTTCATTTAGACAGGCTAGTAACACCTGCACCTGCCAGGTGGAGAGTAAAATGACTTTCAGGGCTTTGTTTTCTCATCCTTGGGATGCATCATTCAATCTAGATCTTAGCGATAGATCATGCTAATCGCTAGGCTTTCTTCCTTGCTTAAAAAAAAAATGACCACTGTAGCTTATATTGATCCTTTGCTATTATATGATTGCAAATATCTTTTATAAAGTTACTGGACTTTACAAAAGCCCAAACATACATACATACATATATACATATACATATACAATGTTTGGATGCTAGCAAATGAAATGTCTTTCTATGTTTTATGCTATGAGAATGTCCCTTTCTTGTTTTTAATAACACAAAATTCTGCTTACAACCATGGGAAAGAGAGCATAACCTTTTCATTTACTTGTAAGGAAAACAAAAGTGATTATATAATTTTAAAGTTTTCCAGAAAGTACTCAGCTTGCTAAATTGTCTATACCATTACACAATCCTTAACTCTAGATCTAACTGTGTTTCGTGTCTGATGAAGAAATGACAAACAGAATGCATACCACACTTGTGATTTGACATTAATGGTAAGGTGATACCTCAAAGAGGAAGGGAAAAATTTATTAGAACTTGATTCAGGCAATGGCATAGAAATGTTCAAAGTTTCTTGTTGATGATGATGATGTAGATGGAACCCAAACCTCGGAACAACGTAAGTGGGCAATGGACTCCTGAGCTACACCCCAGCACTTAAACAACTAGAAAATCACCATATGCTCACAGAAAAATAAATTTCAATTAGTAATACAAAGCTTAGAATGATCTGATGCCTGACAAATTTAATGTCTATGTTAATGAGACTTTCCAGTGAAATTTATTTGGATTTTATTTGAAGAAAAACATTTTTTAAATATTTTATAATTATGGGTTTTCTTAGAATAAGTTAGAAGATGTAACTGCTGATTAAAGGAGGATGTTTCCTTATATGGGAATAGTCAAGAGGATGGGATGTAATGACCCCAAAATGAAATGAATGAACACTTTGTTTAAAGAAAGTTTCTCTTGCATTTTAAATCACAAGGATAAAACTGATCTCTCTCGATGAACACACAGGGTTGCTGACTAGGCAGCTCCCCAGAGCTCAGCTTCCCACAGTAAACCAGTGAAGCTAATGCTGAAAGCCTAAGCTGCAAGCTAAGGACAATTGGGAGAATAAAGTCTCTTCCTTTTCCTGTTCTCATGATATGTGAAAATGAGTGTCTAAATAGAAGGAAAACATTACAATAAATAACCCAAAGGACAATGAAAACATGTTTAGTGTCACTAGGTCAGTAACCAATACCTCTCTGTCCTATATCAAATCTACTGGGCTTAAGGTCATTAATAATAATAAAAAATAAAATTTTGCTTTGAATGAACCATAAGATAAAATTAAATTTTTATACAGATGGAAATAAAACAACTTTTTTATAGGTACTTGCCTTTTACATATGTTTTATATAGAGTAAAATACATCACTTGGCTTTGAATGTACAGAATTAACAAGACTAAATATTATTCTACTAGATACACCGGGAATTCCATTCTACATATATCCAAGGACATCAAAGTCTTTGTGTTACTGACTTCCCATTTGTTCTCCACACTTTATCTATCACACATCAAACAAGTCCTCTATCAATACCACTTAAGTGGATGATACTATAGTTGGAAGCAGGAAGTACATATCCCTAAGAAAAATGGTGATTGATTTAGAAAATATCACTCTAAATCTAGACAACTCTTCACTAATTGAAAACTAGGTATGCCTCTTTTAAAAACTTTATGTTTTCAGACAAAAAAAAAATTCTCATTCCAAACATTAGACAGCTGTAAATCTTTAATCAAAATCAAAGTTCTAGAGAGGCAAACTGATCTACCTCCATCAAGGCTAGAGAACTGTATCATTATGGACTTGAAGCCCATGACCTTGAAGCCTGTGACCTTCATGAACACTCACCAGATGCTGAAGAGGCAATTACAATGATTCAGAATTTTAAAGTCAAAAGGTCACGTAGAGAAAATTCTCATAAGTCTGGATATAATTTGACATTAAGAAATTTTGCCAAGTTTTACTGACTTAGAATATTGGCAAAGTAAGAATTCTGGTGTGTGAATTTGTGGTCACGAAAGCTTTGTAGGAAACAATGGTGTTGCAGCTCAGATGATTCCATAGCCATTCTGGACCACACTGGAGTGTCCTCTCTGGCTCAATTTCCTTTGTGGGGCATCAGAAAACCAGTCCTGGTTGATGTGAGGAAACATGCTGTGATGATCCAGCAATCGATGTGAGAGAGGCTGGCTGTACGTAACTTAGGAAGGGGCATCTGACTGCAGAAAGGATGTTCAGAGAAACAGAAGCAAAGCAAAGACTTCAACCTTTCTCCTTCCTCAGCCCTAGCTCTGCCCACCTCCAGCTGCCCACCCCCAACCTCACCTAAAACTTGTCACACACTTTCTTACAGATTCTTAAACATGAATAGAACTATAAGCACTCAAGTTGTGTTACTTGGTATCGTCTTGCTAGTTCTAGTAACACTTGAACTTGCATTTCCAAAGGATTTTGAAGCATAAATTACCCACTTCCCTTGATATTCAGTTCAACCAAATCCCACTCTTCTTATGTTGAGCTTCACAAGCCTCCACCAGGATCAATTTCACAGCAAGGAGTTCCAGCAAAACATGAGACACAAAACTTGAGAACCCTCATAGTCATTCTCCAACCAAATACATTTGTTGTGCCATTTAAATTCTGGTTTCAGCCTATGGTTTTATAAAGTTAAAGCATTTGGGGTTTGGGAAAATGAGGTGCCTACCTCCAGTATTAAGTATATATAATACTGTGTACAGTATATATTTGCCCTAAAATCTCAGCAAATAACTGCTAGAGCCAGGGTGTCTATCTCAATGGTAGAACATTTGCTTAAAAGTTCAAGGCTGGGGAAGGAGAGAGATGGAGAAAGACAGGAAGAAAGAAGGGAAGGAAGGAGGGAGGGGGAGGGAGGGAAGAAGGGAGGCAGACAGGAAGGAAGGAAGGAAGGAAGGAAGGAAGGAAGGAAGGAAGGAACAGAGGAAGGAAGGAAGGAAGGAAGGAAGGAAGGAAGGAAGGAAGGAAGGAAGGTAGGTAGGTAGGTACATGGAGTTTAAAAATCAGGAGGTTGGGCTGGAGAGATGGCTCAGAGGTTAAGAGCACTGGCTGTTCTTCCAAAGGTCCTGAGTTCAAATCCCAGCAACCACATGGTGGCTCACAACCATCTGTAATGAGAACAGATGCCCTCTTCCAGCCTGATTTTTAAAAATCAGGAAGTTCTTTCACACAAGGGATGTTGGGCAATGGGAGTGTTGTCTGATCTTCACCCAAAAATCTAAGGACAAACAATGGTCTTCAACCACAATGGTTCATTTTCACTGTGGTAAAATAGCAGCTATGGCATCTGTAAAGGGATAGAGTGGGATACTCTGGAATAATAAGAGTGAAAACGTTGAGGGAGCATGTTCTACGTAAAGTCGAGGTCCTACCACCGTGTTGGCATGGTGAATGTTCCAAGCATATCTTCATCAGTTACTTACATTGCAATGGACAAAATCCATACAGCCTGTCAGTGTCATAGTCGGTGGTGGTTCCACACCACAGCCATCCATCTGACCGTCCAGCGCTGGTGCAGTCTGCGTACCATTTATTTTCAAACTTGAAGGGAAATGAACAGATGGCTCCATTTGCATTGCCCAGTAAGGAATACATGGCTGTAGGGACATAGGGAATTGCATTTAGAATGAGAGTGACACATGTCTGTGTTGACTTTACAAAGCATCCTGAAGGAGTTGGCCTCACGCTTCTAATCTGTGGACCCTTGTCCCCTCTGCATCCTTTGCTGGGCACTTAGGAACAACTCTAGCACAAACCCTTTCCAAAAACTCTTTGGAATGGACTATGCTCCTTCCTCTGAGGAAAATGTGACAATAAGCCCTTGTGACACCATCGTTAACGTCTGCTTTTCCTCCAAGGCAGGCAGAGGCTATCCTTCCTCTTCAGTAGAATTATAATTTCAGTAACTGGTTAGGTTGGCAACAACCTTAAAACTATGGAGCTTGCTACAAGTGAGGATCAGTGAGGATCAGAGTTTGGATCCTCGGGACCCATATAAATTGGAAAATGGAGGCAGACCTCCAGGGCTAACTGGATAACTCAACTCACCAAATAGTGAGCTCCATGAATAGTGAGATTCATGTGAGAGACTGACTGAGTGTATAAGATAGAGTGACAGAAGAAAGCATTGGGCATCAACCTCTGACACACATGCACACACATCCACATGTTTATCCACACACATACACACAAGCCATGGAGTCAACCCACAGGTAATGTTCAAATCCCCCCCCAACTACTTCTGAGCAACTCAGCCTCCACTTACTCTCTCAACAGTGACTGTGTGCAGTGGGTTGGGGCCATAGGGTCAGCAGAGCTCTCTACTCCATATCCCAAAAAGAAGCCACTCAAAGCCCTTAGGCAGTATCTACAGTCAATACCTTTCCTTTTAGTTTGTGAAATGTATTTAAGGCGGAGTCTTATTATTTAGCCTACAGGGGCCTCAGACTAAATCCTCTTGTCTAAGTTCCCTGCAAGCTGAGATTACAGGCATGTGCCACCATTTGCAGCTACTTCTTTGCTATTTTGTTTGTTTGGGTTTTTTGTTTTGCTTTGTTTTCTCTTACCCATTATACTACTTCATCAGGACTTCTTTTCAATTAATCAAAAATCACTTTTTAGTTAGGTATGAACAACTTCAGAATGCTATTCTAGCTTTAGTTCTGCTAGGATGTAGGTCGAATCTTTGGGAGGGGGATGCTTGTTTCTTAGTAAGGTGGAGAAAAGCATGTGTGTCAGGGTACACATGAGGAAGTAAGAAGACAACTTGAGGGGGGCAGGCTTTCTCCTTCCATGATGTTGATTTCAGGAACTGAACTTAGGTCACTGGGCTTGGCAGCAAGTGTATTTACCATAGAGACATCTCTCCAGCCCCAAGACCAATCTTCATATCCTAAGTTTGTATAAAAAACATAGAAGAATTGGGCCAACTCTCCGTGCCAAGGACGATTGCTAAAGTCCAAGGGAACCACAGGACTGTTGTACTCTTCAGTAACTCAGGCAACACATTCTTCTACTGGATTTATAGATGCCAATCAGAGGGGGCTCTTTCAAGAAAAGATGTTTATTCAAAACTAGGCACAGAAGAGATCCAAAGAACCAAACTCGGCCCTGCCTACCCCATTAAAGAAGCACAAAAAATGTCATCAAATTCATGTTCCCTTTAGGGTTCAGACTTCCAGATAACCCTTTAAATCATCCAAGTCTACAATTCTAATGCTACGTTTTCTAAAACAATCTCTACTGTTCACCAGTTTTGAACTGAGATTGTATCTTTGGTTCTAACCTATACTGCACTAAATGAATTTAAGGTCACTCTGGGCTGGAAAGATGTCTCAGCAATTAAGATCAGGTAGTGTTCTTGCAGAGAACTCAAGATCCCACATCAGGTGACCCACAACTGTCTCTAACTCCAAGTCCATGGATTCAGAGGATCAGACACTCTCTTCAAGGCAGATATGGCACTCATACTACACACAGATGTGTGCTCTCTCTCATAAACACACACACACACACACACACACACACACACACATACACACTTTAAATGTTTCTAAATTAAAGTCATTTAGAGGGCCTAGGCCCTTCAGCGAGGTCATTTTACATACTGAAAGATTATCAAAGTGTTTGCAAAAGGTAACTGGTAAGCCATCTTCAAAACTTCACCCTATTCTTCATAAAAATAATTCAAAGACTCCTGTGTCATCCTCATGTACTAACTCAGAATCTGAATAGGAGACCGAGTTTGCAATCTGCACATTTAAACAAGCTTACCAGATGTTTCTTAAACACACTAACTGTGACAATCAATACCCTAAGTATTGTGCACATTTGCCTCAAAGCAAATGGAAAAACAAAGATGGGGACTTACTGCTGTATTTTAAAATAAAATAAGGTAAGCCTTGTGGTACAGGCCTATAACCCCAGCTACTCAGTAGAACAGAGGCAAGAAGACTTCAAGTTTAATGTTATCTGGGCTACAGAGTGAATTCAAGGCCAGCCTAGGCAACCTAGTGAGTTCAAGGCCAGCTTGGCCAACCTAGTGTGAACTGGGAACAGAGCTCAGCAGGAGAGTGCATGCCCCAGAATGTGTGCAGCCTTAGATTTGACCCCCCCCCCAGTACTGTGGAAAAAAAAAAGAAGGAAATAAATAAGTTCCAAAAGACCTCTAACACTATTATCCTCCAATTGAATTCCTCAACTTGACAATTTTCCCCTTTTTAGAATTTGACACAATCAATTTTGAATAAGCCTGTTCTGCCCTTTGAGTTTTCTATTTTTCCCCTGGAAGGTGGCATTGCTTGGGCTGCCTGTCTTGGGATTTCTAAGTTTCTATCATGTTCAATAAATGCCTGGAAAGAACTCTTTTCTGAACTCCACCCTAGATGACTTCAATCTCTACTCTCATCTTCTCTTTAGATGGACAGAAAGCACACAAACACTCTCATTACAAGGAACTGGATTCGTATGCCCTATCACTGTGATAAGTGAGGTTCAACCCATCTCCGCAGCCCCAGCAACAACGTCATTTTGGAGTAAGTCTCCCCTGTCCCCAAAGGCCTGTTCTTCCTCCGACCTTGAAGTTGTTTTAGATAATGCCTCACAATAGCCAAGTATCCAAATGTGAAACAGGGCTACAGCATCCTCTGACTCAAGAGAGCAGCCTTTGTAAAAGGTCTGAGGCTGTTTTAAATTGTCTTATTTTGCTGTCTGATTTTCAGTGGATGAAATTTGACCAAGCAAAGGGAGACTAAAGATCCTGACTGTATTTCCCCTTTAATATCCCACTTCAAATAAAGCAATTACTCTTCTTGTTCATGCTGCCTCTTTCTAAGGCAGGTGACTAAATAAATACGTCTGCTAATTCATGACCCAGCTCTTCAGTTTGAATAACCCAGAATGATTTTCGTCTCTAAATATCCCAGCATGACAGAATAAACCAGACACACTCAAGAGTTTCATTTCAGGCCATATGAAGTAAAGAATGCTCTTAGGATCATTTCTCCAGAGAGATCTCACCCTTACCCTGGAGGAAAGAAAGTCTGGTTAGAGCTAACAAGGCAATCTCATAAGGTCAAACGGGAGGCTTCTGGTCAAAGGTCACAATGAAACATTTCTGAAAAATATAACTCATTGCTTAAAAATAAGTAATGCAAAGGCGCTCGAAACAATCATTTTCTAGGAATTACCAATACTAATGGTTATTGGGGGCATTTCCTCACTTGCCATCATGTCTGTCTAGAACACAGAGTAATTCAAAAGCTCAAAGTTCTGACTTACTGTTTCTTGTGCAGCCCACAATAAGGCATGTTTATCCCCTTCAGTGTCAAAAGGAGACAAAGAGATAGCTGAGAAAAAAGAAGCACTATGCCCCTTACCTTCATACCCCCTGGAGCACAGGTCGTCCTTGGTCCCATAGACCTTCCATCTGCTCCACAAACCGGACCCTTTGTAAAGCTTGACATTCTTTTCTTGTTTGTTGCCATAATTAAAATATAACTCTATGCCCTTGAGTCCAAAGAGTGTGTCATTTTTGCACTCCCATTTCTGAAATTCGCTTTTTGAGTCACAGGCATACAGAGTGACCGAGGCCCAGTCCGTTTTTGATGATACGCCCAAGCATAATTTGAAAGCGACACTCATAACCTGTGATTCCGACACCCAGCGAAATTTCTGGGATTCAGCTTCTGTGTTGCAAGTTGATGTCTGAACTGAGCTGGCACTTACAGCATCCACACAGCGCTTGTGATCTTCATTGTAGATTAAAAACTGCCTCGTGTCTGTTCAGAAAAAGAAAACATGTTTAAGTATGTTCACAGAATGAGGGCAGTACCTTAGGATAAAAGCTCCCAGGCTTCTGTTTCCCTAAAGAGTTATAATTCCAGGGAAACTGGCGGAAGTGGCTGCGTCTTGGGATGCTTGTTTCCCTCCTGGAAGCTGGATAGATGGGGGGGGGGGGAGACGGTGGTTGAATTAAATGAGTATGGACAGCTTTGGCCATCTTATATAACTGATCTGTGGTCCAATGGAACTTCGTTTGGTGGGGGAAAAAATCAAAAAAAAAAAAAAGAATTGGTAAGCAAAATTTCCCTTTCTATGAATTCATGTCCAGTTGTTTCTTCTCTGTTTACTTTTAAAGAACATAAAAGGAAAATAAAAGATTGATTTTTGACAGAAATGTACACTAAGCACTTCTTGTGACATTTTCCTAAATTTCTTCTCTCTACTTTGTACATTACCTCAGCTATTCTCAATCAAACCATTGTAGGGTTGAAGGAAGGAGGGGGAAGGGAAGAGGGAGAGGAGGCAGGAACACGGGCAATCATCAGAGTCCCTCCCTATTTCCAGAGCATTTTCTAAAGAGCACTTCTGTTTCCTGCTCTCACCTCCCCAGGGCAGCTGGCACTACCTACACTCTGAAGTCAAGTCTAGGACCTTTGACTTAAAGCCCATAATGAATCATGGCCTCAAAAGGCCATTGCCTCCTGACACACTTACTCCTCTTTCCATCACACCCACACTGGAAAAGACACCCCCCTCCTGCCTCTTCAAACCCATATTCCTAATTCTTGCCACTCTCTTCTAGGGTGATTTACGTCATAAATACGGTATATGTGCTATATGTTATAAATATGTTTACCGCCACAAAGCATAGACCCAGAATATGTACTACCATTTGCTTCTCTGGAGTTGACAGCTGTCGCCTACATACGCCATACCTAAACAGGTCACCTGTGTAGTTGAGTTCCTTCCCACGCCTGACGTCACTTTGTTTGCTGCCCCTGAGTCAGTGTGACAAGATAAGTCATTTTCTTTCTTGAGAAAACTTACAATTTTAAAGCAGGGTGCTTTGTTCATGCAAAACACAGCAGATAAGGAAATAAAACCTTTCAAACGCTATTATGAGCATTTATTCATGAATGCTAGTTAACCTTCTCTAATCAAGCAGCCCGGGAATCTCCCTTTTAACTTAGCTCTTCCCCTCATGGTTCCTAGCTACTCTGCCCTCCACTTTCCAGAGCTTGTCTCAGCACATCTTAACATCAATCACACATCTATCTTTCGCCTCAGATTTCAGCCATTTTGGTTTGACTATTGGCTGGCCTTATTAAAAACCCTAATTAAAAGTCAAAACAAACCAGGAGGCAGCCATTCATTGATGACAAAGGACACGAAAGTCTGTACATGGAACATGGCCTCTTTTCAGAGGGTTTTATTTTTATGTGCCTAATTTTCACCTTGTAGTTCATCTTAATTTCACTCTAGTTGCGGTTTTCATGGACTGTCTTAGTTAGGTTCCTATACCTGTGGTAAAACACCATAACCAAAAGTAACTTGGTGAGGAAAGGTATGGTCTCAGCTTACAACTCTTGGGTCACACTCCATCATCCAGGGAAGTCAAGGCAGAGAAAATGAAAGAACATGGATTACTGATTTGCTCCCTTTGGCTTGCTCAGCCTGCTTTACACAACCCATGGCCCCTGCCCAGGGTCAGCACAACCCCAGTGAGCTGGGCCATCTTATATCAATCATTAATCAAGAAAATACCCTACAGACTTGCCTACAGCCAATTTGATGGAGACAGTTCTTCAATGGAGGTTCCTCTTTCCAAATAAGTCTAGCCTTTGTCAAGTTGGGAGAGAAAAAACAAACAAACAAACAAAACAAAACAGCCAGGGCATGAATCAACATCCAGCCTTTGTTTCTCAATGCATTATCATGCACCTGGATTCACAACCCTAAATCTACTAGTCACCCTAGATTACCAGCTCTCTGTCTCTGTCTCTCTCTGTCTCTGTCTCTCTGTCTCTCTGTCTCTCTCTCTCTCTCTCTCTCTCTCTCTCTCACACACACACACACACACACACACACACACATGCTGTCTCCCTCCCTTCCCTTTCTTCCTCCCTCCTTTCCTTCCCCTTCCTCCCCTTTTCTCCCTCCCTTCCTCTTGCTCCCTCCCCCCCTTCACCTCTACAGATTCTGTATGCAATCTGCAGGGGTGGATGAAGGGAGAACTGCAACATACATTTCCTCCTCCATGCTCTTCTCTCCAGTGTCACTGTCATGAGCCTATGTCACACCATCGTGGCCTTACTCCACTCTCAACTCTTTCTGAAATAGGATCATGGAGGCAGGTCATAAGTCCTGATGACCCAGTTTCCTCTGAGAAGAGGGTAGTAACTTGTCTCTACAGGCAAAGCCTCCCCTGCATAATGGTTGTCCCATCCACTGCACTAAGAGTGAGATTCCGTGTATTCTTGCTACATTTCGCTGTATTGTCATATGTGCATTATTCTGATTAGGGCTTACTAGTTAATACATTGGTTTTTGCTTCTTTCCTAACTTAAGGGTTGGAGGGAAACATAGTTTCTGCAGAATCCCTTCAGGACTGGAACCACTAAACCCAGGAGGAAAGCACCCAGATTTCAGGAAGCAGCTCCCTGAACAGGGAGCCATCTAACCCTGACACCTCTCAACCTCTCTCCTCATCACTCAGCCCCATTGCCCCTCACCCTCTGCTCTCACCCTCTCTTACCACTTCCAGCTCTAGGTGTTTGTTTACTCAGCATTCCTGGCTCTGCTGTTGTAGCAACTTCATGGCTCCAGCTCAAGTGTCAGTCCCACTATGAGCTGTCCACCCCACTCATTTTACTCTTCTCTTTCCTACAAGATACCCACAACCATATTGAAGTATATGCTCTCCTTTTACCTGTGAGCTTTGTGGAGGTTGGGATTGTTTTTTTTTTTTTTTAAAAACAGGCTAACTTTTAATTCTTGAATTCCTGATCCTCCTGCCTCTATCTTCCAAGTACTGAGATAACAGGCATGTACCACCCAACCTTGTTTACTTATTCTCATTGTGTCTGTTTTTGCTCTAATGTAAACTCCATGAGAAGGACCTGGCCTCTCTGGTTCAATACTATCTATCACCTTGCTTCAGAAAACAAAGTTTTCCAATAAATCTTAATCGAATGAATGACTGCTATAACTGAAGTGTTTTTTACTCACACAACTTATTTATTCAACAATGGATTCATGATTTGGGGACTATTGTAAATGAATATTTTTTCCTGCAAGCTTATTTTCTTCCAGACACATCTATAAACAAGCGATGGGACTCTTAAGAAAAGAGCTGGCTGAGTTGTTACTAAAATATACACTTAATCTATGTTTGTTTCCTGTGCTTCTCCTTTGCTGCTAGAAGCAGAGCAAGTGTGATGCCGCTGTCATTGCACAATGCAAGGAAATGCAATGTTATCACAACATGCTGACAGAACACACATGCTTTACTCTCCCAAAAGTCAGTGCACAGTTTCTCTTTCACCATCGTCTCCATCAAATGTATCTGGTTTAAATTGTCACATATCTTCCCCCCAAAAGACCTTGACCAATAAAGTGTGAGTTTTCTTCTAGGCAGGTTTTAAAATTATTCTATAACATTAAGCAAAGTAATTAGTGTCAAAATCTGCCAGCAAAGAAATTAAGTCCTAAAAGGGGAGTGTTCAGGGATAGAAATTTAATACACTATATTCCCCTAATACACTTTTAGATTTTCTACACTGTTGAGTAAAATACTGACACTAAAACACATAGGAAAATAACTTCTGGAAGACAGAGAAGTTGAATTAGAAGAGGATAGAAAAGGACTCCATACTAAGTATTGTCAGAACCTCCTTCACTTCTGCAATGTCCCACACAGTGGCACAAGTCCCAAAATGCTACAAGTACCTCTCTGCCTGGGAAAGTTTTATGACAAGGGTCTGCACATAGGATGACTCAGTGCGTCAGAGAATTCACATCCCAGTGCTGGGGATTCTGAAGGATAGTGAAGGTCCTATTACAGTGCCACCCAGTTCTCCACTGCAAATCTGAGTTCCTCACAATGGTCACTGGCATAATCACTTCCCTATTTGCCCAGGCAGTGTTTTCTGAAATGGCTTCCCAGTGAAACTACAGCTGTCCAACATCATCTTTTGCAAGAATCTAGACGGAGGATGCACTGTGTGTCTGTTAACTTCAGTAAATAAAACTTAAACCTACAGTGCCCTATCAACTCCAACACTAAAATCAAGTGGGAAATACCTTTCATGCACCTTAAATAAACAAAAAGCTATGCTGGAAGTGAGGAGGAGGCAATGATTGAGGCGTAACCATGTTTAATGAAAAGGTAAAGGAAAACTCCAGTTATTTTTTATTCTTCACATTGATCCTTCTTCATTCATTCACCAGCCAGTCATAGAGTTTACTAATTTATTTCACTCCATGTGGTGGTCACTTGGAGAGACAAATGTGGTAACAAAATCTATTCTGAGCTCAAAGGGGAAAAAAGAAGGCATGAAATTTCCCAACACCCTTCTCTTTTCCCTAAAGATGTAAGTTCTACACCATCAGTGTCACTTAGTCCCTTCTTGGAGGAAGGAGGCCTTCTGCACTGCCCTATGATCCACTGTCCCACCCGTGTCCTGAAGCCATCCCTTCAAAGCCACCCCTTCAGGCTGTGCTGTCCCGTTAGGCTCCACTGTCCCCTAACCCATCAACTTCCCAACAGCAGCCTCTTCTCCAGCTCAGAGACTACAAACACCTGCAGGTAATAAATTAGCTCTCCATACTGTTTTCCTCTATGTGTAGTCATACTGATAGATTCATTCTGTGTGTCCATTACCCAGTTTGAAATCAGAGCCTTACGGCTTTGCTAGCAGAAAATGAGAGTCCACTGCTCACTGGCTGTGTGACTTTGCTAAGTTTCTTAGTTTTCTGTGCTTTCAGTCTACCAAATCAACAGTGAACCATAAGACCTACTGCATCTGCAAGAATTAGTAAGACCACCTAAAGTGCCTAGAATGGTTACTGATGCAGAGAGATGACCCCACACATGTTCGTTATCCTTATCAGCAGTGTGGAGAAAGCAGGCTTGAATGGGGTTAAGACAGTTCAGAGCAGGATGAAACTGGAAACAAACAACAATAACAGAAAAAAAAAAAAGCAAGCTGATGAAGCATCTAGGCAAGGGACAGCCAAGCGGAAAGGCAGTGGAAGTTTGGAAAAGGTCATGTGGTCCACAAGGGGTGTTCTGGAGGGTCTGTGACTTCCTGTGTTGCCTTAGTTAAACTCATCATTTCACCCTTAATATCATCATCTACACGCCGGGGTTAATATTCCCTGATTAGAGTCACTGTGAACCTCTAACTGATGTGTTGTAGGTACAGTACCCAGTGCCATACTTCCTATAGAAAACACAGTAAACATTGATTCCCTTCCTGCCTCCTTGAAAAGAAAAAAAAAGCTGATACAAATCCAAATATCCAACACCATCTTTTACTGTTCTTGTTTTTTAATCCTACATTTATCAGCAGGCCTGCTGATAAACGATGTTACCTCTCAGCCTCAATGCTGGAAAGCCATACTCAGGATCTGGGTGTCACCTGCTCACTGACCTCTGAAACCCACTTATTCTTCAAAGCCTAGTTGTTTTTCAGGTAGTAAAATGTGCCATCACTTTTCCTCTCTGCTATATATGAAACTTGGCATTAGCTCTATGTTATGTTATGTTTTAGCTCCATGAGTTGTGCACATTTATATATGTGTATGTGTGTGTGCTATGTTTTATATAGTTATGTATAGTTTTATAAAGTTATACGTATAACTATGTATAACATTTATAAAGTACAAATTATAGTATTATATGTGTGTCTCTCTATATATAAATTATACATTACCTATAGGGTGAGATTTAAAGTTATGGGACTGAGCAGAAGGCTCAGTGTGTGAAAGCACTTGCTGCCAAGCCTGAGTTTGCTCCTTGGGACCCCAAGGATGGAAGGAATGAACCAAACCCTGAAAGTTGTCTTCTGATCTTCACATGAAGCCCTTGGCAAGATCAGGCCCACACACAGGCACAGATTGGCATAACAAATAAAATAATTAAAATGGAATAAAAATTATGCTTAAGTAACATCAATCTAACCTCAGGACCTGTTCCCAGGATAAGAGAAAATGGGCTTTCAAACATGAACTTTGAAAAACCTGTGGCAAAGATCACAATAGCAAACAGGCATATGGAGAACGAAGCTGGTTTTCTTCTCACTAAATTGAACTCGGGTAAATAAATAAACTTAAGCATCCACGTTGGAAGAGATGCATTTAAAGTGAAATCAAAGTTTGCAAGGGTGACTGTGGGAACGGACACTCCAATAACAACAAAAGAGTAACTCTTTTCCTGGCATTCGATGACGAAACTGAAATAGGATACGTGTGAGGACAAACGCTCCAGCATGATGTCAGTGTCAGAATCACAGCTGAGCTGTTTTCTATTGACTGTGATCTCCTCCTATGCTACAGCATGGATGACCTGGCTCACTCATGTGGCTTTATCAAGGTGGGGGGAACTGGGAGAGCAAGATTTGAAAATGAACGGTATCCTGGGTTGGCTTCCACCTTCTCAACAATGCCCTTCTAGGCATTTGACTGCCCATGCCTATTGCCACCATCACAGTGCATCACTTCCAAGGTAGCACTTGTGCTAATGACTCATGATCCTAAGACTCTGCTCTCATACCATGACTTCCTCTCATTTTTATAGCTGAGCTTCCTATCATGTGACACTATGCTTTGCTATGTCCTGAGATCTGGGAAGGTGCCCTGTTGCCTTTTGGCACCAGCTAGCTAGAGTCTGTTGCTTGCTTCTCTTCCCAGTTCTGCATATATGGCTGGAAATGAACCATAGTGTGATTACTTACTCATGGGGCGGGGGGGAACATCAGCAAATGCCATGGATCAGTTAATGTTTTATGTTTTGTTTTCTCCTACAAACAAGTTGTTTGGTTTACCATCACGCCATTGCCCCTGAGCCAAACTCATCAAATTATATTTCTCTGCTTAGTCCAAATTTACTTTCCAATAGCTCTCACAATATCTCAACTATGATTATGACTCCCTATGTACACACTGATGCTTAAATACTGACAATAATGCTTGAGAGAGAGCAGGCAGGCCAGAAGAGCAAGGAGGACAGGGGAGCTCCTTTATTAACCTCCCTCTACTCCCATGGGCATAGCTAGCCCATCAGTGGCATCAGCACACAGATGCATAAAGTGGTACTGGGTGGAATGCTCCCTTCAGGATGAAGAAAAGAGTCTGGGTCAACAGGTAGAAGGAGATAATCCTATAGGTCTTGTGAGTTAATGAGAAACTAAGAACAGGGTTCCTGAGAACTTAGGTGGCCTTTAAGTAGCCACCAACTAAGCAAGTATTCTGATTTTACCCTTTGGAACCACCCCTGGGCTATTAGGACTCCTAGGCCAGAGGTGGCTCAATGAGTAAAGATGCTTGCTACCAGGCCTGAAAACTTGAGACCCACATAGTGGAAGGTCTTCTGACCTCCACATGAATTCTATGGCACACTCACACAGGAATGTAATAAATATGATAAAATGTTTCTCAAAATAAATAAATAAATTGTAAAAAGAGGCTGGGGCTGGGGCTCTACAGTAGAGTGCCTAGAATCCCCCAGTGAGGGGCTGAAAAATCTAGAGTAACACAAAATTATCTGGATCTGGAAGGGACTCTCATGTCCCCACTTTTTGTTGTTTGTTTGTTTTTGTTTTTTTTTTTTTTTTATTCTCTAGAGAGACCTGCAAGAACTCACACTCCATGTTCCCATATCTGTTAGAAACCTGCAGTCTCCAGACCCTGTTGGGCCATGCCAAACCCCCACCTTTTTAATAGCAACAAGAGGTGGGAATGTTGGGGCTCAGCAATCTGTGGACCCCGCCTCTGGGCGGGACGCCTATGGCCACCTAATCACTAAGTCAAGCTTTACCTAACTTTTACCTGGCTGCTGCAGGACCTGGTTAGGCATGCGCAAGCTCCCCTTTTAAAGCAAGCACACAAGCGCACCTCTCTCTTGCCTCTTGCACTCTCTTGCTTCTTGCTCCTGTTCTTTCTCTCTTGCTCTCTCTGGGGCCCCCCTCTGTCTTTCTCTCTCTCTCCACTTTCGGTTGGCCACCAGATACCCCCTTTTCCTCTCCCCTCTCTCAATAAACTCCACATGGCCACTAAATCTCATGTTTGTGTTTCTTAGGCAATAGCTGCATCAAAAGAACAACAATATCTATGCTCACAGAGAGACCTGCAAAACACTCTGTCCCAGTATCTGTACCCAAAGAGACCTTCAGGACCTCATGCTCTGTGTCCCAGTATCTGTGCTCAAAGAAAATTTTGTGACCTCACACTCTGTCCCGGTGTCTGTGCCCACAAAGAAAAAGACATTAGGGAGCCATCCTGCTGTCTCAAGAAGGGAAACATTCCTAAGAAAATTGAGGAGACTTTTATCAAACAGCTCCCTACAGAACTTCTGGCATCAGTATCACAGCAGGACAAAGGCTAAGACCAAGAGTACAAACTGTCCAGCAGGCACTAGTTGTCTGGTGGAAATGAATGATGATAAGAAGCCAAAATAGTCTCAAAATAGACCTGGGAGTGAAAACTCTCCCAGGCCCTTTCATTCTAATGTTTAAGAGTCCAGAGGAATGCAGACTCAGCAATGCCTTTGAACAGCTAAGGAGCCCCGATCGGTTCCTAAGGACACATCAACCAATTTCAGAATTTAGCATCAAACACATCCACTGCTGAGATAGTCTAGACAATTTTGAATACAGATAAGGATTGACTTTCAAGCAATAAAAATTATGCATCCCCTTTTGGGCTCTTGTTACCTAGCCTCTCTGGAGTATGGATATTCTTTACAGTTATGAGTGAGTACATACCATGCTTGTCTTTCTGGGTTTAGGTTACCTCACTCAGGATGATTTGGGAAGGCCTTTTTTGAGTGAGTACAGGGGAGGAGAGGATGAAGGGGCAAAGGAGATGGGGGGAGAGGCAGTAGAAGGAGAGGCTGTGATTGGAATGTAAAATATGTAAATTGGTTAAATAAAATTATGAATGGATAATTACATTTAAAAAGTATGAATGAAAAGGTTCACACGAAAAGCTGAGTATGAGAGTCAGAGTTGCTCCTCAAGGGCAATTCTCCCTACCCATCATTTTGCATCAGGATGAGGGGAAACAATTTCCTCTCTTCCTGCCAGAGATGCTCAGAGGTTATTGTAGGGCTTGGCATGGCAATGGCATAAACTGAAAACTAGAAGTAGGGTAAATCACAAAACAAGAAGCCATTGCACAAATTAGATAGAAATAACTAGACCTGAGAGATGCCTTTAGGAGGACAGAGATGCTGGGGGGCTTCAGCTTGGGCAACGTCTAGCACTGTAGGGCAGCAGCATTGCCTGGCTCCAGCTTGACTCCCACACTGGCTGCCAGGCCAAGGCTAGACGCAGGCTCAATAGGGGTGAGGTAAAACCACAGGTACTGAAAGAACGTGTGCTCCACTCGTTTTCCAGATGTAAACAGAACTCTAAGCATCAACTCCAAACAGGTGCCCAAAGCCCCAACCTCAGAACAGACTTACCCAATAGCTGAACGGCAACCGGGATGACCGCGATAAAAGCCAGGAGTAGGGGAAGCCCCATGGCCCAGCTTGTGCCCTTGTCTTCCACTGATGGAAGGGAGGAGAGAGAAAAAGAGAAAGAATATTGCCAGGTCTCAGGGTTGCACCTCTGCCTAGTTCAGGGTCTGGAAGCTGGCCGGCTGAAGAGGAGGACAAAGGAAGCTGTCTCTTTTAAAGGACTCCTGAATTTAGGAAAACCCTCCAATTGAGAGATATCCTGTCACATGGGGGCAGAAAAACAGGAATTCAAAGTTACAACTTTGCTTCGTAAGCTAAGGCACAGGAGGAAGGGGAGAGAGGCACACGTGTAGGAGAGGAGTGAGCACAGGATGTGGGTAGAAGTGAGGAGCTTGCCCTGGTCTGTGGGAGGGAGAGGCAACCCAGCTGAGCACTTGAAGTGCTCCGAAGTGCTGGGTGGTGACTGCCTACAAGGCCATTACCTGGGTGGGAAAACTGAGAGGATGCAGCCCTGCAGGATCGCAATTGCAGCCTCAATTCTAAAGTCAGAAAGGAACAGAAACATTTCCTGAAGGTGAAAAGTGACCACCTCCCCACAATCCTTTGTATTCAGACACAGAGCACCCCTGCCAACACACACACACACACACACACACACACACACACACACACACACACACACACACACTAGAAAGGATCAGATGTATGATTCACATAGAACTTTGCTCCTGTTGCTAGAAGAAAAATGAAAGGGAAGTTGATTCTAAGACACAATCTCAGTGAGGCCTAAGAGAGAGAAAGGTCTAGAAGCCTTTCTCTAGAAAGCTGGAAGAAACAATGGCAAAATCTTGCAGCCAGGCCTCAACCATCAGAGTCCTCTTGACTTTGAAAAGGGAAGACCTCACTTATGTAAACTATCATATCATCTGCAAGTAATGAAAGTTTGGCAGTGCTTCTGTTCTGTCTCCTCTAGTACATGGTAAACTCCCAATGCCAAGGTCCCTGTTGTCCCAGAGTAATCTTCTATCTCCAGATGGTGAAGGATGTGCAGGATCTTTCTGATTATGGATCCCAGAAATACAACCTGATTTCAGATTCCTAATCTGTAAAGCAGAAGGTGAAAATAGTTGTTATCTCCTTTTGTTACCTTATTGCTCTAGCCAGAACCTCAAGTACTATACTTAGTAGATATGAAAAGAATGGACAGCCTTGTCTTGTCCCTGATTTTAGTGGAATCTCTTTGAGTTTCTCTCCATTTAATTTGATGTTGACTGTCTGCTTGCTGTATATTGCCTTTATTATGTTTAGGTATGTTCCTCGTATCCCTGGAATTTCCAATACCTGTATCATGAAGGGGTGTTGGATTTTGTCAAAGGCTTTTTCAGCACCTAAAAAAATGATCATGTGGTTTTTTGTTTTGTTTTGTTTTTGTCTTTCAGTTTATTTATATGGTAGAATACACTGATAGATTTTCATGTGTTGAACCAACCCTCCATCGATGGGATAAGGCCTACTTGATCAGGGAAAATTGTGTGTGTGTGTGTGTGTGTGTGTGTGTGTGTGTGTGTGTGTGTGTATTCTTGAATTCTGTTTGCCAGTATTTTGTTGAATATTCAATTTGAAAAGCAAGGAACTCCTACAGCTGATAAACACCTTCAGTATTGTGGTTGGATACAAGGTTAACTCAAAAAAAAAAAAAATCAGTAGCCCTTCCATATACAAATGATAAATGGGCTGAGAAAGAAACCAGAGAAAGAACACCTTTTACAATAGCCACAAATAATATAAAATTTTGGGGTAACTCTAACCAAACAAGTGAAGGACCTATATGACAAGAATTTTAAATCTTTGAAGAAAGAAATTGGGGAAGAGATCAAAAAATGGGAAGATCTCCCACACTCAGGGATAGATAGGATTAACATAGTGAAAATGGTAATCTTACCAAAAGCAATCTACAGATTCAATGCAATCCCAATCAAACATCCCAGCACAATTCTTCACAGAAGCTGAAAACACAATACTCAACTTCATATGAAACAAACAAAAAAACAGAATGAAACAATCCTGTACAATAAAGGAACATCTGGAGGTGTCACCATCCTTGACTTCAAGCTCTACTATACAGCTATAGTAACAAAAACAGTTTGGTATTGATATAAAAACAGACAAAAGGATCAATGGAATCAAATCAAAGACCCTGAAATAAAGCCACATACACCTGATCCATAAACACCTGATTTTTGATAAAGAAGCCAAAATTGTAAATGGAAAAAAGAAAGCACCTTCAACAAATGGTGCCGGTATAACTGGATGGCAGCCCATAGATTCATATCTATTGCCATGCACAAAACTTAAGATCGAATGGAGAGAAGCTCAAGGCGATTCCTCTAAAATCAGGAACAAGACAAGGCTGCCCTCTCTCTCCATATCTCTTCAATATTGTACTTGAAGTTCTAGCTAATGATATAAGACAACAAAAGTAGATCAAGGGGATACAAATTGGAAAGGAAGAAGTCAAATTGTCTCTATTTGCAGATGATATGATTATTTACATAAGCGACCCAATAAACTCTACCAGGGAACTCCTACAGCTGATAAACACCTTCAGCAAACAAGCAGGATACAAGATAAACTAAAAAAAAAAAAATCAGTAGCCCTACTTTATTCAGACGACAAAGAAGCTGAGAAAGAAATCAGAGAAACATCACCCTTTATGATAGCCACAAACAATATAAAGTACCTTGGGGTAATGCTTACCAAACATGTGAAAGACCTATAAAATAAGAACTTCATGGCTTTAAAGAAATAAATTAAAGAAGATACCAGAAAATGGAAATACCTCCCGTGCTCTTGGATAAGTAGGATAAATACAGTAAAAATGGCAATCTTGCCAAAAGCAATCTACAGATTCAATGCAATCCCCATTAAAATCCCATCACAATTCTTCACTGACCTTGAAAGGATAATAGTCAACTTTATATGGAAAAACAAAAGACCCGGGATAGCCAAAACAACCCTGTATAATAAAATAACTTCAGGAGGCATCACCATCCCTGACTTTAAGCTCTACTACAGAGCTATAGTTCTGAAAACAGCCTGATATTGGCACAAAAATAGACAGGTAGACCAATGGAATCAAATCAAAAATCCTGATATTAACCCACACACCTATGAACACCTGATTTTTGACAAAACAGCTAAAAGAATACAATGGGGGAAGGAAAGCATCTTCAACAAATGGTGCTGGCACAATTGGATGATGGTGTGTGGAAGACAGCAGATAGACCCATGTCTATCACCATGCACAAAACTCAAGACCAGGTGGATCAAAGACCTCAACATAAATCCAGCCACACTGAACCTCTTAGAAGAGAAAGTAGGAGGTACCCTTGAACAAATTGGTATAGGAGACTGCTTCCTGAACATAACTTCAGTAGCACAGACACTGAGATCAACAATTGATAAATGGGACCTCCTCAAACTTAGAAGCTTCTGTAAGGCAACGGACAGAGTGGACAAGATCAAATGGCAGCCCACAGACTGGGAAAAGATCTTCACCAACCCTACATCTGACAGAGGGCTGATCTCCAAAATATACAAAGAACTCAAGAAACTAGTCAACAAAACACCAAATAACCCTATTAAAAAAAATAGGGTACAGAACTGAAGAGAGAATTCTCAATAGAGGAAATCAAAAAGGCTGAAAGACACTTAAGTGCTCAACATCCTTAGCTATCAGGGAAATGCAAATCAAAACAACTTTGAGATACCAACTTACTCCTTCCAGAATGTCTAAATGTAGAAACACCAATGACAACTTATTCTGGACAGGATGTGGAGAAAGGGGAACACTCCTCCACTGCTGGTGGGAGTGCAAACTCATACAGCCATTTTGGAGATCAGTATGGTGGTTCCTCAAGAAAATGGGAATTAGTTTACCACAGGACCCAGCAATTCCCCTCTTAGGTATATATCCAAATGACCCACATCCATGCAACAAAGACATGTGCCCAACTATGTTCATAGCAGCATTATTTGTAATAGCAAGAACCTAGATGCAACCTAGATGCCCCTCAACTGAAGAATGGATAAAGAAAATGGGACACATCTACACAATGGAATACTATTCTCCGGTAAAAAATAATGGAATCTTGAAATTTGCAGGAAAATGGAACTTGAAGAAACCATTCTGAATGAGGTAACCCAGTCACAAAAAGAGGAACATGATATGTACTCGTTCGCATATAGATTTTAAACCTAGAGCAAAGGATCACCAGCCTATAATTCACACCACCAGAGGAACTAAGATACAAGGTGTATTCTAAGAAATTCATATAAGGTCCCTCACAGAAGGGGGAAGGGACAAGTCCCCCCAGAGCACATGGGAAGTGGGGGGGGACAGTGAATGGAGAGAGAAAAAGAGAACGGGGGGAGAGGAAAGCAAGTGCGACTAGGAAGATTGAGTCAGGGCAGGAATAGAAGACGAGAGAGAGAGAGAGAGAGAGAGAGAGAGAGAGAGAGAGAGAGAGAGAGAGAGAGAGAGAGAGAGAGAGAGAGAGAACATAAAAGAGGGAGCCATTATAAGATTGAAGAGAAAACTGAACCTAAAGAAATGCCCAGAGACCTACAAGACTGATTCCAACTAACAATTTGCACAACTGTGGAAAGGCTACCATAAATGCCCTTCCCTGATAGTGAGATCAACAACTAACTTATCCACCATCATGGAGCCCTCATCTAGTACCTGTTGGAAACAGAAGCAAACACCCATAATTAAACACTGAGTCGAACTAGAATTCAGATGCAGAGAGAGAGAGAGAAGACAAGACCAGGTTGCAGAAACACACAAAGACAGCTGACCTGAACAAGCTAATGGGCCCCCAGACTGTTAGCTGGGAATCCAGCATTAGACTGACTCAGACCCCTGAATATGGGTCTCAGCTAGAAGGACTGAGCAGTCTAAGGGACCTCAGACAGTAGAAACAGAATCTATTCCTGGTGCACTAAAGGACCTTGCGGACACATCCCCCATGGAGGGATACTCCCTTAACCTAGAGACAGGAGAGAAGTCCTAGTCCCTACTTCAAATGACTTGACAGATTTACATGACCCCACCTGGATGCCCTACGCCTACATGTGGAATGGGGGTGGGGGAATGGGAGGGGAGGTTGGTCAGGGTGCATATGAGGGGGTAGAGAGGGTAAGAGGGAGGGAGCGAGGGAGAGAGGAAGGGAGGGAGGGAGAACTGGGATTGACATGTAAAATAAAAAAATTAAAATCAAGTGGATCAACGACTTCAACATAAAACCAGTTACATTGAAGCTGGTAAAAGAGAAAGTAGCATATAGCCTTGAGTGAATTCATTCGCAGAAGAGACTGCTTCCTGTACACAACACCAGCAGCACAGACACTGAGATCAACAATTAATAATGGACTTCCTGAAACTGAAAAAGCTTCTGTAAGAAAAAGGACATGATAAATAAGACAAAATGTAGAGAAACCTTGCCTTGAAAAATAAAAAACAAACAAACAAAAAGACAAAATGGCAGCCTACAGAATGGGAAAAGATCTTTACCAACCCCATATCTGACAAAGGACTGACATTCAAACTATATAAAGAACTCAAGAAACTAGACATCAAAATACCAAATAATTCCATTAAAAAATGAGGTAAAGATTTAAACAGACTTCTTAATAGAAGAATCTCTGTTGGCCTAGATATAGCTAAAGAAGTGTTCAGCATCCTTAGCAATCAGGGAAATGCAAATCAAAACAACTCTGAGATACTGATGGGAGATATCATTCTGTAAATATGTTTCTCATACTGAATAAATGAAGCGCTGTTGGCCAATATGAAAGCAAGATAGGCAGGGCTAAGAGACTAGGAGGAAAGAGGAAGGAGTAAGGAGGAGTTAGCATGGAGAGCCGAAAGAGAAGAGCACTCTGGCCGGCTGGCCGGTAAGATGACCACGTGGAAATACTTAGAGTAGTAGAAATGGGTTAAACATTAAAACAGAGCTAGCCGATAAGGAATTAGGAGCTGGCCAACAGCATTATATCAAATACAGAGTCTCAGCGTGTTATTGGGGGCTGGCGTGGTGGCGGGACCAGACCAGCAGCGGGGAAAACATACTCGCTACAAGATACCATCCTACCTCTGTCAGAATAGCCAAAATTCAAAAAATATAAAAGCCAATGACAACCTACGTTGGAAAGGATGTGGAGTAAAGAGAATACTCTTCTACTGCTTCTGGGAATGCAAATTTGTACAGCCACTTTGGAAATCAGTATGGAGGTTTCTCAGAAAACTTGGAATCAATCTACCTCAAGGACTAGTGATAACACTCTTGGACATACACCTAAAAGATGCTTAACCACACCATAAGGATTCTAGCTCAACAAGGTTCATGGCAGCATTATCTAGCCAGAACCTAGAAACAACCTAGATGCCTTCAACCAAAAAATGGATAAAGAAAATGGATATATCTACACAATGGAGTATTATTTAGTTTGTGGGGGGGGGGGAGAGAGACAATGCCATCATGAAATTTACAGGCAAATGGATGGAACTAGAAAAAAAAAAAAAAAAACCTTCATCCTGAGTGAGGTAATCCAGACCCAGAAAGACAAACATGGATATTTTATGTAAAGCAAAGGGTAACCAGGCTACGATCCTCAGCCCCAAAGAAGCTAGGTAACCAAGAGAACCCTAAGAGGAACACATAGATCTCCCTAGGAAGAGGAAGTAGATGGGGTGTCCTGGGTAAGCTAGGAGAAGGGGGTATAGAGGAGAGGGAATGTGAGAGTGAGAACATGAGGGATGAGGGTGGTTGAGTTGTGGGTGGGATGGAGGGGAATGATGGGAGTCATATCTTGATAAAGGAAGCCATTGTAGGGTTAGGGGGAAGCCTGGGAAGACCTGAAACTGGAGCATGGGAAATGAAGCTCCTGGAAAGAATGGAGATTGAGAAATGTTAAAGGAACTGTCTGTTTTCAAATGAAGGACTGTAGGATGCATCAGCTCTTGGGCAAAGTTACATGCTGTAATTCCTAATAAGAGCTAGCAGTGACTTCTCTCATTAATTTTCTTTCTTTTTTAATGTAAATTTAGAAGGATTCTGAGAGAAGATGCAGAAGGGAAAAAACCCGCCATTCTTTTTCATTCTGCTAAGGCTTAACTGACAAACTTCTTCCACAACTGGTGAAACAAATGTTTCATTTTCCAACATTGCTTAATGGACTTTACCAAAAGAAAACTGAAACATGTTCTTGCTTTGTAGGTCAGACTGGCCTTGAATTCTTGATCCTCCTGTTACAACTTGCTGAGCACTGGGATTACAGTGTGTCCCACCATGCCTACATGTCTATACCACAAAAAAAAAAAATGTCTTAACTGGATTATTTAATTTAGGTCTTTTAAATGCAAGCCATACAAAGAGTTTTTGCCTAATTTAGATTTATGTTGATTTCAGAGGGAAACAGAATTTAATTGTAGACATTCTTATATTCATGGTTGTATTATTCAAGTATGCCATACGTACATTTTTGTGAATAAAGATCAGAATCAGTAATAAGACCTATGGATATGAAATAATTTAAAGCTCACTGTCCCACAAAAGATTTGTCTCCATAATCTTCATCTTATTGGAATAGAGATTTATCAGATGAGAAGAGGTTACCAAAACAACTCAGATCCATGATTTCAGGTGATGGTGGAGTAGGAATTTCCATGGGTCTATCCTTAAAATAATCTTTGTATTGCCAGGAACTGTTCAAAGTAACACTTTTGCACTCTTGGTGTCTCTTCAAGAACTTGAGGCGTCAAAGTAAGAACTTGGTTAAGAAGCTGCTGAACACCCCTGTCACTCCTCATCACTCACCATCTCTGGCAGCGTGTGTGTGTGTGTGTGTGTGTGTGTGGAGAGAGAGAGAGAGAGAGAGAGAGAGAGAGAGAGAGAGAGAGAGAGAGAGAGAATGAATTCCTAGAACCAGTGTGGATAATAAGGACCTTATCTTCCAAATACCAGTCTGTGAGCTCTGCGGGATGACCAGTACTTTGTAATTATTTTAGCAATTCTGTTCAACCTTAAACTAGAGGTTCTAGTCAGAACAATTAGGTAAGAAATTTAAAACACCTAAATTGGAGAGCAAAAGATGGGCTTTTATGTATTTATCTGTAGATGGCATGACTATATCTGTAGACGTCATGACTATATTGCTTGACAAAGTTGCAAGAAATATGCAAATATCCATTGTATTTTCATGCTTTTTGGATGAACAACTCAAAATGGAAATCAAGGAAACAATTCCAGCTCTAATATTAGTGGTTTGGATGAGAATGTCACCCTCTATGGGTTCACACATGTGAATGCTTAGTCTCCAGTTAGTGGAATTGTATGGAAAGGATTAGGAGCTATGGCCTTGTTGAAAGAAATGTTTCCTTGTCATAGCAAGGAAACATATAGCAAGTATGTCAAGAGGGTGGTAGGCTTTGAAGTTTCAAAAGCCTATGTCATTCCCAGTTAACTCACTCTCTGCCTCATGCTTGTGGGTCAGATAGAAGCTCTCAGTTACTGCTCTAGAGTCATGCCTGCCAGCTTGGCTGCTGCCATGCTTTCCACCATGATGGTCATGGACTCACCCTCTGAAACATAATCCCAGGAAACACTTCTATAGTTGTCCTGCTCATGGTGAATTAGCATAGCAATAAAAAGTAACTAATACAACATGTAAAAGAACAAAACCCTTAGGAGTAAATTTAACCTCAATAAAATCATCCTGAAAAGTATAAGACCTAGCTGAAAGAAATAAAAGGGCCAAGTTAGTATAAAGACTGCCCAAGGTCATTGAATGGAGGAGTAAATATTGTGAAGAGGATAAGAATATTTGAAGGGAGACAGATCAAAATATCAATCATGTTTTAATTCAGATATAGGGAGCCCTATCCTTATTTCTGCATGAAAGATTACAGATAGCCAAAACAATTTTGAAAGAAATTAGAGGACTCCTACTTTTTTATTTCAAATGTTATTATAAAACTAAGGTTAACAGTGTAGTACTAACCTAAGAAAGATTTATAGCTCAGTGGAATACAACACAGAGCCTAGATAGAAATTCCAACATGTGTGATAAGTTGATGTTTGACAAGATGCCAAGACCACTTAATGAGGAAGCAATAGTGTGTTCAATAGGAAATGCTGAAGAAACAAGACACCCCCATATAGAATGACAATTGTTTAATACGCATACAGAAAACCCCACATGAATCAGACTTGCATATAAGTGCTAAGGTCATGGAATCCTTACAAGAAAGAATTGAGTAAAATCTTTATGATATTGGATTTAACAATGACTTATTGGCTGTGATGCCAAGAAAAAAAAATACACAAATTGAACTTTCTCAAAATTAAAATTTTTTTGTGGGTCAAAGGATACTATCAGAAGAGTGAGCTTGACACACATGTCTGTAATCCCAGCACTTGGAAAACTGAGACAGGAGGATGACAAATTTTAGGCCATCTTAGACTCCATAGTGAGACTCTGATTCAAAATAAAAAGAAAAAAGAATGCAGGATTGGAGGTAAGGGAGGTGGAGAAGAGAAAAAATGAGAAAAATAGAGGAAAGGGGAAGTGGTAGAAAGACCACATATTATTAGAAGATAGTATCAAAACACTTATTTGATAAGAGATTAATGTCCAATATAAAGCTATAGGCAGTTAAGAATGAACACTGGGCGTGAGCTAATATTTCTTCAAAGAAAGTCTGTAAATGTCCAGTAAACATATATGAAGAAGTTCAACCACAGCAGCCAGGACAGAAAGGCTACAAGATGCATCTCTTATCCACAAAGATGTTTTTTATAAAAAGCAGACTGAGTGTTAGTGAGGACACTGTGAAACTGAGACCCTTACTCAATGAATGAGTTAAATGGAATAGACCATGTGGAAAAGAGCTTGGCAGTGGTTCAATGAGTGAAGTAGAGAGTTGTCATGATACCTCAATTCTACTTCTATTATACCTACAAATGAACTAAAACAAATATTTGTTACATCCATAGCAGTATGATTTATAAAAGCCAAAAGGCAGAAGAAACCCATGTGTCTACTAAAAAAGTAAATACATAAACAAAATGTGTTAGGTATCTATAATGGGACATTATACAGCCACAAAAGAGAAATTTTGATACCTGCTACAATATGGACAAATTTTAGACGTGCTGTTAGGGTAAAATAACTTGGACATCAAAAGACAAATATTTTAAAAATCCAATTGCTTGTGACATATAGAATAAGAAAATTCATGGGGACTGAGCAAAGAGAGATTACTATGAGGTAGAAAGGCTTGAGATGGGAGAAAACAAAGGGTTAATTTTTGGTTTATAGGTACACTTTGGGAGGATAGGTAGTTCTTGAAACACTGTCAATAGTTAAATAACACTGAAAGTAAACTCAATACCTCTTGATTGTATGGCTTAAAATATTACTGTGGTAAATTTTATTATATGTATATTTTAGCACCTTTTTAAAGAAATATCCTTTGACATCCTTTTTGTATTTTTGAACCATTTGAGTTCTGGTTCTGTGGCTGGTTATTAATGATGGTGGCTGCTTGCCGAGACTTTCCTCAAGCTAACAGTAAAAGAAATCTTCATTTGTAATTTGCAAGATAATTGCTGATCACTTTCATTTCCTCCCAGACCTTCTCAAGCATCAACCACCTCACACCCACTGGATTTCACATAAAACGAAGTTGGTGTCTGCTGTGCTTTGAAATGGTTCCCAGAAAATTAGCACAACAAATTCTTTGGTAACCTGATTCAGACATGTGTCTGGCAGAACAAGATTCATTTTCAGGTCTTCACAACAAAGTGACTGCTGAAATAAAGCTAGTTACACAGTTTTAAATTTTTTTCTGTAAGCAGGAGGAATGACTGCAGAATACAAAACCATTAAGTTTGTAATAGCATCATGTCTAGAAGATGCACATACTTTTATGTTAAAATGTTTTTTTGCTACAGATACTAACAGCCATGTGAGCCTTCGGAGACAAAGAGACAAAGCCCTTGTACAGTGGTGAGTCCTGCCTCTGTACAGGTTGATGGGTTTGAGCGGCTTGGAATGGCAGGTGCTTGTCTCAGTTGCTGTTCTCATCCTTGTGACAAAGTGCCTGACAAAGCACTTAAGGAAGAAGAACTAATTTTGGCTCACAGTGTGATGATGAAATCCAGCATGATGGAGAAGCCATGGCAGCAAGACCATGAAAATAATGGTCACATTGCATCTGCGGTCAGGAAGAAGAAAGAGATAAACACTGGTACCCTCTCTTATTTATGTAGCCTGGGACCCCATCCAATGCAGTGGTGCTGCCCACCTCAGGAATATGATACACACATTCAACACTACAGAGTAATGTAACTGGAAGGCTGTTCGAGTATTAAATATATGTAAAAGAATCAAGGTTAAGCTATAGCCTAATATAACACTTTTATAATCTAAAAGTGTTTTCGTACATGGATGTTAAGACAAAAATACTGGATTGTTACTTAGACACTGAGCAAATGGGTAAATCTCTTTGTAACAACTTGAATACAGATTTTATCCACTCACATGCTTTGGAATATAGATATTTTGTAGCATCCAAAATGAACTTGTAGAAAGAAAGAAAGAAAGAAAGAAAGAAAGAAAGAAAGAAAGAAAGAAAGGAAGGAAGGAAGGAAAAAGCTAGGTATGGTGGTAATATAAGCCTGTAATCACCCAGATTAGAAGATGCTTAGGCAGCAAGATTATGAGTTCAAGGTCAGCATAGGCTACATAGTGAGATCCTGTCTCAAAAAAAAAAAAAAAGAAAAGAAAAGAAAAGAAATGCTTTGTTGAAAAAGAAGGCATTCCTGAAAATCATCCATTAATATTCAGAATTAAACATGAAGAAATGAGCTTTGATAAAAACACAATTTAGCAAATTAAAGTTTGTGTAAGTTTAAATGCCAACTTCGCTTACATATTTCCATAGTAAACGTTATCCCTAAATTAGTGTGAATTTGTGACATGAGACTAAACTACTTTTTAAAGTAGTTTTCCAGATCTTGTGGATTATTTGTTCACACAAACCACAATCTTGTCTATGACAGATTCGCAAACTGGTTGAATGAGTGATCTAATAAAATATTCAGGGAAATTATCTTCAGAATTGAGGCCGAAGAAATGGCTCAGTAGTTAAGAGTACATGCTGTTCTTATGGAGAACCTGTGGTAAGTTCCTAGTGCCACGACAGGTGGTGGACAACCACTTGTAAACTCTACAGCAGAGGATCTAATGTCTTTTTCTGGAACCTTCTGGCATGTGCACTCACACATGCATAAATGCATGCACACACACACACACACACATACACACACACACACACACACACCATTAAAAATAAAATAAATCTAAAAAGAATTGTCTTCAGAGTAAATTTGTAATGGGGTTGGAGAAATGATTCTTTTAGTGAGGGTGCTTGCCACTAAGCTGATGACCTGAATCATTTCCTAGGACCTACAACATGCAAGGAGAGAAGCAACTCCTGAAAGCTGTCCTCAGCCCTCCCCCCCACCATGTCCTACTGGATTTTAATAGAAAATCCTGACATTAACCCACACACCTGTGAACACCTGATTTTTTACTAAACAGCTAAAAGTATACAATGGAAGGAGGAAAGCATCTTCAACAAATAGTGCTGGCACAACTGGATGATGGTGTGTAGAAGACTGCAACAAAACTCAAGTCCAAATGGATCAAAGACATCAACATAAATCCAGCCACACTGAACCTCTTAGACAAGAAAGTAGGAGGTATCCTTGAATGAACTGGGACAGGAGACCGCTTCCTGAACATAACTCCAGTAGCACAGACACTGAGATTGACAATTGATAAATGGGACCTCCTCAAACTGAGAAGCTTCTGTAAGGCAAAGGACACAGTGGACAAGACCAAACGGCAGCCCACAGACTGGGAAAAGATCTTCACCAACCCTACATCTGACAGAGATCTGATCTCCAAAATATACAAAGAACTCAAAAAACTAGTCACCAAAACACCAAATAACCCTATTAAAAAAAAATAGGGTACAGCACTGAAGAGAGAATTCTCAATAGAGGAAAACAAAAAGGCTGAAAGACACTTAAGTGCTCAACATCCTTAGCTATCAGGGAAATGCAAATCAAAACAACTTTGAGATATAATCCTACTCCTGCCAGAATGGCTAAAATTAGAAACACCAATGACAATTTATTCTGGACAGGATGTGGAGAAAGGGGAACACTCCTCCACTGCTGGTGGGAGTGCAAACTTGTACAGACATTTTGGAGATCAGTATGGCAGTTCCTCAGGAAAATGAAAATCAGTCTACCACAGGACCCTGCAATCCCACTCTTAGGCATATACCCAAATGATCCACATCCATGCAACAAAGACATGTGCTCAACTATGTTCATAGCAGCATTATTTGTAATAGCAAGAACCTAGATGCAACCTAGATGCCCCTCAACTGAAGAATGGATAAAGATGTGGCACATTTACACAATGGAATACTACTCAGTGAAAAAAAAAACCAATGGAATCTTGAAATTTGCGGGAAAATGGGATGGAACTTGAAGAAACCATTCTGAATGAGGTAACCCAGTCACAAAAAGAGGAACATGGTAGTACTCGCTCATATATGGATTTTAGACCTAGAGAAAGGATCACCAGCCTATAATTCACACAGCCAGACAAACTAGGATACATGGAGGAACCTAAGAGATTCATTCAAGGTCCTTCATAGATGGGGAAAGGAACAAGATCTCCTGAGCATATTAGGAGCGGGGAGCAGTGAGTGGAGAGAGAGCTATGAGAAAGAGAAGGGGAGGGGAGGAAAGCATGTGTGACTAGGAAGATTGAGTCAGGGAAGGGATAGGTGAGAGAAAGAAAGAGAGAGAGAGAGAGAGAGAGAGAGAGAGAGAGAGAGAGAGAGAGAGAGAGAGAGAGAGAGAGAGATGCCATAAAAGAGGGAGCCATTATAGGTTTGGAGAGAAAACTGACTCTAGAGAAATGTCCAGAGACCTACAACGGTGACCCTACTAACAATCTGAGCAACAGTGAAAAGGCTACCTTAAATGCCCTTCCCTGATAGTGAGATTGATGACTAAGTTATCTACCATCATAGAGTCCTCATCTAGTAGCTGATGGAAACAGAAGGAGACACCCACAGCTGAACACTGAGCCGAACTGGAATCCAGATGCAGAAAGGGAGGAGTGACAAGAAAAGAGGTCAAGACCAGGCTACAGAAACCCACAGACAGCCGACCTGAACAAGGGGAAGCTCATGGACCCCCAGACTGATAGCTGGGAATCTAGCATTGGACCAACTCAGAACCCCTGAACATGGGTCTCAGTTAGAAGGCCTGGGCAGTCTAAGGGATCTCTGACAGTGGAACCAGGATGTATCCCTGGTGCACAAAAGGACTTTGGGAGCACATTCCCCTTGGAGGGATACTCCCTTAGCCTAGAGGCAGGAGGGAGGGCCTAATCCCTACTCTGAATAACTTGACAGATTTAGTTGATCCCTCCTGGAAGGAATCACCCTCCCTGTGGAGTGGGGAGGGTGGGGTGGGATAGGGGCATGGGAGGGAAGGAGGGAGGGAGGGAAAAAGGGAGGAAGAGGGAACTGGGATTGATATGTAAATAAGAGTAAACAAAACATCAAAAAGAAAAGGAAAGGAAAATTGACTTTAAAAAAAGAAAGTTGTTCTCTCACTTTCATACATGTGATGTGACCTGCCATTCTGCATTAATATAATAAATAAACATAATAAAAATAAATGTTAAGGAAAAACATGGTAATATGCCCATAAACTATAGTCTTATAGTCAGTTTTTACAAGTTTATAATGTTCCTAGAGTTATTACCCATAGTGCACTGGTTTTTCTTCCCAGGGATCTCCAGCTTGAGCCAGGTTTGCTTTGAGGGGGAGCTGTCTGCTAGGTCAAGGCTATCATACATAGCTGACATGGTGGCTATGTGCAGGAGCATAATTTCAGGTTCATGAACTAAGGCCTTTTGTACGGTCTTGGAGCATTTTCAGGGGGTAGCTGCATTTGTCCCTGTGTTCTCGCTGGTCCATGCCTTTGTTCTTCTATCTCCTCCCAAGCATGTGACCACAGCTGGAAAGAGAGATGAGAAGCAGACTGCCAGAAAGCTGAGGGACAAGTAAACACACCCTCCCATAGTGAAGCAAATCTCTACATTAACGAGTCAGAGTCAGCGTCACAGGATTTGGATTTTAATTAAAAGGTGAAAAAGAACCAGGCGTGGTGGCACACACTGGTAACCATCCTAGCACTGGGGAGACAGAGGCAGAAGGATCACTGATAGTTTGAGGACAGCCCGGACTGCGTAACAAGCCCCAGGAAAGCCAGCGCTATACAGTGAGACCCTGTCTATGAATAAGTAAACACATAAGAAAATTTTGAAGATTAAAAATGGTTTAAATCACTTTTCTTCTATATATTTTATGATTTCATTATTCATTGTTTTCCCTAGAGCATAGGGAGCTAGACACCATACGTTCTTGGTTTTTTGTTTTTTGTTTCAACCCAATTTAACATACTTTTTAATGTTTATTAGGAAGAAAAGGGTGTTGGAGCATTCACTGACAAGTCTTGCTCCACACAGCCCGTGTCCCACACATAGGCAGTATCTCCACTCAGCCAGTGTTTCACACGCAGCAAGAGTCTCCACACAACCCGCGCCCCGCACACAGCCGGCGCCCCGCACACAACCCGTGCCCTGCACACAGCCAGCGCCCAGCACACAGCCCACGCCCTGCACACGGCAAGCTGTTTCTTTCCTCTTTAGGTGCTTGTGCTTTAGCATAATGGCCACTCAGTGATGTGGAGTACTAACTGTACAACTTAGCCTGTAATACTAGCACATTGTAAATGCAAACATCAACTTGCAGAAAGAAAAGGCCAAAAAAAAAAAAAAAAAATTAAATGTTTATAAAAGTAGTTAGATGGTATTAATTCCATCATAGTTGCATTTTTATGTATCTCAGCAATTAACCTTATATGAAGTTGACATTTAATGAAGATGTAATTATCATGCAGCTACAGATTTTATTTGGAGTTAAATATTATGCAGTCTAGAACAGATCTACTATTCACACTTTACAGCAGTAATTAAGCTTTTTATTAGAACACAAAACCTTAATACCAACAACTATAAAAAACTATGAAAATTACAGTATAATTTAGTAATATATGTTTAATCACATAGTGTAGAACTATCATTACCACATTAGCATAATTTTTGTAATGTCTCTTAAATACCATAGGCTTGAACTTTATAAACATCTGTTCATTCAGTTAGGTTAGAGATTCAAGGTTTTTCCTGACTTACATGTTCTGTTACACATGCCTTCACTATCTGTATAAAGTATTGCCAATATCCCCAAATATCAGGCATATTCAAGTTCAACTGTCAAATACAAAATTCAGGCTAAGCTAATACTTCCAAGTTTACTGAATGCCACTCACTCTAAATTGCAAAATAAAGATATATACACTTATATAAATGAGTTTCACATTTATTGATAAGGTAAATTAGTCTCTTGGTTATAGGCATTTCCTAATTTTAAGATGTATAATATGCATTTTATGTTAGAAATACTGGTGGAGATAGAGGGGTGGCTAAACATGTCACTCCCAGGTTTTTTCTTATAAGATTGACAAGTTAATTTGGAACCAAGAAAAATAAACATATAATCAAAAGCTTTCAAAAACAAAAACTGCAGTCTTGGAGAGTAGCCTAGTGACAGATTGCTTATGGGGCACCAGTGAGCTGATGAGGCTGTGTTTAATCTTCAGCAAAGCAAAACAAAAGGACCCTGTGTTGCATAGATGGCACATGCCTGTAATTCTAGCACTGGGGAGGTGGAGGCAGGAGGGTGATGAGTTCAAGGTAAGTTTCAGCTATATAGTGAATTCAGATCAGCCTGGGCTACATAATGAGACCCTGACTCTAAAATAAAAGAAAAATAAAGTGTTATAGTCTGGGTTATTTAAAAATTCATAAAAGTCTTGTTAAAATGGAAGAATAAATTCTCAAATCCACTTTCATCTAAATATTTAACAGATCATTCACTATTGACTATAAGAGTAATTGATTAAAAAAAAACCTAGTAGTCTGAGGTAGCCTTAAGAATTCTTATATATTACATCTCACAAGTGTCAGGTATAAACTATTATTCCCAGAAGGTGGGCAGGGGTGTGGGATGGTACCATTAAATACCTAGCATTTATTAAGGTGTTATTATTTACCAGACACTGTATTGAGAGCACTCCAAATCCTACAGTCACCCAACACTATTAGAGGAGTATTTATATTGTGTCCATATATTACACATAGCAGTGGGGGCCACAGCATTCAAGGAACCAGCCCCAAGTCACAGAGCTGGCAGGCAAGGCTTCATAATTATAAGTAGACTTTCTCTTCAGTGTGAGACCCATAAGACACAGTGGGAAAGGAGCATGTGGGCCTCAGTGCAGAGGCCGGGAACACTCATAAGCTATTTGTTTCCATGTGTCAGGGAGGAGAGTGAAATGAATCATTGTTCTGCACATATAACCCTCTTACAACCCTCTCTTGACTAAGACCCTCTGCTGTGGCTATGATATCTGTGCCAACACAGCATGCACAGAGCCTATGACTGTGTGTATCACTATCAAGACACGAAGATACTCATAACCTTGTGCAAGATAAGACATCTTACCATCATGCTAAGTTCAAACTATCATTTTAAATATGGCTTGTACTTGACTGTTTTATGATTGTATGAAATTCCATAAATATTACCTCCCTCTACTTTGTCTTCAGTTTATAGTTTCCATTATAAAACTTTATCTAGGAATCACAGTGTACCTTGTCTCCATTACTCAACCCTGAAGTCCCATCCTGCTGGACCAGAGGCTCTAATGAAGCTTTGCTGAGTTGGTGGCAGCTGAAGTCCTGCAGTTTGTTTGGTTTGGGGTTTTTGTTTGTTTGCTTGTTTTTACACAAACAATTGAATAGAGGTCATTGTAGTAGAGCGAAAATAAAAATGTATTTCTAAAGCTAAGGATGCAGCTCATAGGTAGAGCACTGATCTAATACTCACTGCTAAAAACAAAGTCAGAGAGAGAATATATTTAATTTTATGTTTGAAAGAGCCCCTAAAGCTACAGTTTTCAGGCTTTCATGCAAACTCTAATTGAGTCATAAAATATCCTTCGATGAACATGTAATGAAAATCTCATTCTTGAGCTAGCTCATGGTTCCCATCACCTTAAAAAGGCTTCACTGAGGAGTGATTTTAGCAACAAGTGGGATATGCATGGCTAAAATCAATAACTAACGTTTCTAGAAGCCCAAAAGAGGCAATCTGGAAAGGTATAACTTTGCTTAAACGTAGCACCATTTATATATGTAAAAAAAAAATAGCTATGCTACAGTTTGATAGAGGTTAATTATGTACGGTGCAAAGCTTACACCTGGAAAGACTTTGCAACTGTGTTATATGCACAATCAAGAGGACTTACTCTAACACTTGCTGCTTAAAATGGAGAGGTTTCAAAGGCAGAGAAAGGCCTGAGTTTGGTTACATAGTTGAAGTAAATATAGGAGACAGTCACTAGGACATTTTTACAAAGGCCCAGTACTGGTGTGATAGTCCCCAAGTCAATGATTAAACTGAGTCTAAGAAAAATAAAGGGGAAATCCTGCAGCAGGACCCCCAGGGAATTGAGAAGAGGATTCTTAGGCGTGAGGATCATCCGCAGCAGAGATATGAAACTGAATATGTAGACTGGGTACAGCCATCCTGACTTGTACACAGCATGGTGCCCAGCCACACGCAGCATTTCTACAGTGTCCGCCCATATGAGGAAGCTTCGCAGGAACAAATCGGCCCGCACATCTCTGTGAGACATGGTCTTGAGGATTCTAGACTGAAAGCAGGGCTCCTGGGGTCCCACCAGCACTGCTGTGTGGTGGAGGGGTTGGGACATCCGAGGGGGTTTGGCTGCCAGGGCAGATGCAGGATTTCTGTTACCATGTACCACCTGGTCTGTCACGGTTTTTATCTGTTGCAAAGAAGTTATATTCACGTCATTGTCTTCATAACCTGAAAAACATTAATTAATTTGCATTTTAAGCATTTTTACTCTAAAAAATGTTTAATTTACTCATTATTAAACTGAGTTTGATAGTGATCTTACAATTCCAGTATAGAAGAGGACCAGAGGATGACAAAATATAGGTTAATCTAGGGTACATATCAAGAACCCTGTCTCAAGAACAGACAATGTAGCAGTAGAGGATGATGATGATGAAGATAGATAGATAGATAGATAGATAGATAGATAGATAGATAGATAGATAGATAGGGAGAGAGAGAGAGTAGGTAGGTAGGTACATACATAGGTAGGTAGGTTGGTTAATTGGTTGGTAGGTAGGTAGATAGGTTGGTAGGTAGGTAGATTAGACAGACAGACAGACAGACGGCAGACAGATAATGGATGGATGGATGGATGGATGGATGGATGGATGGATGGATGATAGATTAAGGCAAGATTGATCAATTGGTAAAAACCTTTGTCAGGCAAAAAAGAAAACCTGAGTTCAATCCCCAGAACTGACTACTAAAATTTCTCTAGCCTTTAAATGCCCATCTTGGCAAAAGCATGCCCATACAGCAGTGATGATTCATACTGTTCTGCCAGAGGGTCCAGAGAACCTGAGTTTGGTTCCCAGCACCCATGTCACATGGTTCACCGTACAAGCAACTCCAGCTCAAGGGAGACTCAAATCCTACATTCTCAGTGTGTGCCTGCCCTCATTCATGCACACACTTCTACATTTTAATTCTTAAAATAAAAGTCTAAATTTCTGACATGCAGAAACAATAACTGAGTGCCACACATACCAAAAAGAATTCAGAGATTCAGGCACCTTGGTTTTTTTCCTGGTTGTGGAACCTAAGTTATTTTCACAATTTGACAGGAAAAGGCATTATTGATCACTTATTAGAAGAAATGATCATCATTCTAATTTACAGTTTTAGAAACCAAAGCCCATGAGGTTAAATGATGCTCAAATTCAGACTCCGTGGCAGAGCTGGGGCCCTCTGCCTGAACTGCTCAACTCCAATTGACAAACATTTAACATCATGGCTGCTACTGTCTGCGTAGATGCAAGTCAGTTTGTGCCAATTATGGGTGACATGAGTATGGAAACCAAGTAAATTGACAAGTATTGCCGTTCAGGACTGTCACTCTGTAAGATGAAACACGCTCACAGGACTGACTCTAGTTTAGCTCCCTAGCACAGGTATTCAGTGCTCAGAGGTAGTCTGACCCACAGAGAACTATGAAATCAGTCCGTCTGCTTTTTCCCAGGAGTTTTAGAAGCAGCCAACAAGATTGGTCAGCTGAGCCACCACATCTGGGTCATGAGGCCGTGTATTAATCAATACACCTGTCAGATGATTGGGAACATATTTGACTATTGTCACTCTCTCTCTCTCTCTCTCTCTCTCTCTCTCTCTCTCTCTCTCTCTCTCTCTCTCTCTCTCTGTGTGTGTGTGTGTGTGTGTGTGTGTGTGTGTATGTCTTTGTATGTGTGCATATGAATCTGTGCAAGGATGTATGCATGTGGATGACAGAGGTTAATGTTGGATGTTGTTCCTTCAGTGATACTGGATCTGTCACTGAGAACAGGGTTGCACTGGCTAGCCATAAATACCCTAAAATCTACCTGTCTCTACCTCCCCAGTGTTAGGCTTATAAGTACCTGCTATAATATCCAATATTTTTACTTTTCTCCAATATTATTCTATGCCATTAGTATGGATATTTTGCCTACTTGTGTGTCTCTACTATATGTGTATCTGGTACCTACAGACCCAGAAGAGGGCACTGGATCCCTTGGAACTGGAGTTAAGGTGGTTGTTAGTCATTATGTCAGTGCTAAGAATCAAACCCTTGTCCTCTGGACGAGCAGTCAGTGCTCTTACCTGAGCCATCTCTCTAACCCCATGTCCAGAATATAGTGAGTTCTGGGGATTGACTTCAGATACACATGCATGTTTGTGAGCCCTTTACTGAGTTATCTCCTGGTCCCTAAAGCACATTATTTGCCAAACATCTATCCATGTAAACACCATCATTTTGTTGCTAATATTTATCAGCCTGGAAAATTTTACAGAGAAAACATCCTGAGACATCCTGCTCCTGAGAAGACAGAAGGGAAAGGGAGTGCTAGGTGGGAAGATCTGAAAGTCAAAGAGACAGTGTCCATAAAAACGTGTAGGAGTGAAAGTGAAAACATTGTGAGAGAAGTAAATTATGACTCATGACTAGGATACTTAGTACTAAGAGTATTTATTAAACATGCAATAAACCTTGGTGATTTTCCATATAGTTAATTATTTTAAAAATTTAAGGTTGAACTGAGTATATAAGCTACAAAGATTAAAGTTTTTTTTCTCTTTTGTTTGTATGTATCTATACACTGGGTGTTGTATATGCGTGTGTGTGTGTGTGTGTGTGTGTGTGTGTGTGTGTACATGTGGAAGCCAGAGGTGGACTTTTGGGGCATTCCTTTATTGTGTTCACTTTCTTTCTTTCTTTCTTTCTTTCTTTCTTCCTTTCTTCCTTCCTTCCTTCCTTCCTTCCTTTCTTTTTTAAAATTGATTACTCTTTTTTATAAATATTTCCTCACTTAATATATCCTTATTACAGTTTCCTCTCCTTCTATTCCTCCCCACCTCTCTTCCCATTAAGATCGACTCCCTTTCTGCCTCTCATTAGAAAACAAACAGCATTTTCAGGGATAATAATGAAATATAATAAGACGAGAAAAACTAATATAATGGACTTGGACAAGACAAATAAAAAGAAAGAAAAAACCCAAGAGAAGAAAAAACTCAGAGGCTACTCATTCACACATTCAAGAATTGCCCCCAAAACAAACAAACAAACAGACAGACAGACAAAAACCCCATAAAACTGGAAGCCATAATGTATGTATATGCAGGACCCAGTGCAGAGCCTGTAGGCCTATGCTTGCTGCTTCAGTCTCAGTGAGTTCACATGAGTCCTGTTCGGTTGGTTTAGAGAACCCTGTTCTCCTGGTGTCCTCCACCCCCTCTGACTTACATTCTTTCAGCCTTGTCTTTCATGGGCTTCCCTGATCCCTAAGAGGAAGAATTTGATAGAGACATACCAGTTAGGGCTGAGTGTTCCAGGGCCTCTCACTCTCTGCATAATACCTAGATGTATTTATTCCCATCTGCTGCAGGAAGAAATGTCTCTGATTGTGGCTGATCAACTGTTTTGATGATCAAGAACCACATACTACATAGCCCAGGAACATAGAGAAAAGCCAAATACTACTGTTCTGGGTGGGGGAGGAAGTAATAATAAAATGGCTCCTAAAGACATCCTGCTACACTCACAGATCAGTGCCTTCCACGTTGTGTGTTATAGGAAAGGTCTCTCAGAGAACCTGGAGCTCACTGTTTTGCTGAGGCTAGCTGGGCATGAGCTTCAGATTTGTCTTCCATACCCTCCCCCAGCACCTACCTGAGCATCTCAGTGCCTAGCTTTCTGTTGGGTGCTAGGAATTCATAAGAAATATTCTAGGACTTGTACCCCTAGACACCCCTTTACCTACATTAGAAGCCACAATGGCCTGGATGGATTTTTTTTCACAAACAAAACTAAGAAATAATGATACCCTGAAAACATTATTTCTATAAAATCCTTTCTTTAAACTCAGATGCTCACTACTATATTTCAGTAACTTAAAAGAATTTGTCAGAGTGTTGGGGAGATAGCTCAAATGGTAGAGTACTTGCTGTGAAAGCATTCTGACCTGGGTTTGGTCCCAGAACTCACATTTAAAAAAAAAATTCTAGATGTGGAGACAGGCAACAATGGCCCATTGACTAGCCAGCCTAGCATAACATCAAAGTCCAGACCAATGGGGAATCTTGTTTCTAAAACAGAGTGATGGTTTCTGAGGAATGACAGCCAAAGTTGACTTCTGTCCTAAATGTACATACATACCATTGTACAACAGCTTCCTCCAAGACTGAAACATTCCATTCTGCAGGGAAGCTCTTTAAGTGAGAAGGCAAAGAACTCAAATTAGCTTCAGGAAGTCCCTGAAGCTAACCAGATTCATTCATTAGACTCCTCCCTGCCAGAGTAAAAAATGAAAGCTGAGAGTCCCAAGCACCAATGAAGCTGAGCCACAAAGAAGACTTAGACAAGCTGAGCTGTAAAAAGACTCTAGCCAGACCAGCTTCCTGGAAGAGGTTTAGACCAACTGAGGCACCCAGAAAAGATGCCTTCAACCTGTTGAGCCACCTGCAGGCTGTACAGTATGCTCCAGGTTCCCAGCTTTGTGAGCTGTTACGCATGCTGGGTTGGGCTTTGGTGATGCAGCTGTCTCTGAGTCATTTCTGATCCTGTAAGTAATCCCTCACCCATATTTCTGAAAGTAACCCCAAGTGATTCATTGGTTCACCTAGTTGTACTTTGGTGGTATCCATGCATTGGTCTGTTGTGGTCTCCTTATCTAGTGTGAACAGAACGTGTGTGTTGCATCTCCCCCGAAAAAAAAAAGCTTTCTTTATGTAACACATGTACATATATACACACATGGAAGAATTCAAGAGGAAATACATGTCTTAGAGTACGCCATGCCATAGAGACTTCTCCTTTGCTCCACTTAGTAGACAAAGTTGTCTGTACGAGAAACCAAATCTTTAAAGTTGTAAAAAGAAAAGGAAGTGCAAACCAAAACAGTACTAGGACAGTTTTGTGTAAAAGCAGAAGGGGGTCCCTGTTTGAGATGATGAAGGGGACCAGCAAGAGGGGGAAGGGAAAACAGAGAAGGTCAAGGGGATGCTGTGAATATGAGTGAAGCACATCGATAAAGGAAAAAGGAAAAAACTATAATCCTTTTGCCAACATTAAGGACACCGTGCGCAATGCCAGCTTGACAAATGATTGCAAACTCAGCTTTGTTTCAAGGCCAGGAAGTGGTACTGCAAGAAGTGATACATTAACACTTTCCAAATGGTCGCTGAGAGCTGGACTATCTCAAACAAGCTGTTGGTCGGAACGCTGAGTTTTTAACAAGTGTTTGACTTTGAAAAAAAAAATATGTGTCATGTCAGCTCAATGGGGACTAATTAAGATTTGGGGGTGACATTCTGATTTCCAGTGTGAAAGACTAGAACTACGAAGCTGAGCTCACTACCTCACTGTGGGGTAAAAGAGAGTTGAAGAGGCCAAGACACATGCAAGCCCATTGCAGTAGACCAGAAGGGGACTACCATGAACAGAAATTTAAGCAGTGTTAACTTGGAAAAGATGTAGTCCTTGGGCCAGCTGTTGAACTCCCAGTATTTCTGCTGTTAATTATTTGTTCTATTTGGGCAAAGCTATATGTGTATATGAGCACATATGTAAGCTTAGAGTGTACAATACACTCACTCCCTGAGAGGCTCAAGGTACCCTGAACAAAATGAAAACTACAGTCAGTGACTGAAACAGCTTTCCGTCTTTACTGTACTAAATGAACAATTCAATGACATTATTTTGATAACATGGAAGCATTTCAATGGGCAATCTTTGCCTGCTTTATTTCACCTATTATTTGTATTGATTTATTTCTACTTCTCACTTATTTCCCCAATGTCTGTGATGGCTTACATAGAGAAAATATGATACACAGGGGCATATTGGTAGTGAGGTATTTTTTAGTGATATTATTCCTTTGTAAAGAAGAGATGGCAACAAATTATATAAATAGAATGAAAAAAGGGAATAGGGAAGGATTGTGGGGAAGAGAACTTGAAAAATCAGGAATGAAGCTGATACTAAAAGACACAAATTAGATACCCAACTGCAAGCAAATATTATGGTACCATATAATGGCAGGGTATGGTGTGCACACTTATAATGCCAGCACTTGGGAGGTCAAGACAGAGGATCACCATGAATTCAAGGACAGTCTATAAAGCAAAGGTTACATAGCAAAATCTTGTCTCAAAAAGTAAAAAGACAACCAAATAAATGAAATTACTGCGTAAAATCTAATTTATACTTTAAAAAATTATGAAGCAAATAGCATGGAAAAGGGACCTCTCTTCAATGACTCTGAATCTCTCATAATCAAAGCAATAAGGATAAACTGATACACGAAAAGGAAAGTATAGTCATCCTATGGGATGGATTCCTAAAATGTTCAAAGAATGCCAAATCCAAGGATGCTCTAGTTCATGATAAAAATGATGCAACATTTACTAATAAGCTATTTATATCCTCCTATAGAGTTTAAATCTTCTCTATACTGCTTATAAATATGAGACAGCAAGAATGTTCTATGGTTGGTATGTATATATATATACCATACATATATATATATATACATACATACATACACATATAGGGACTGATGAAAAGAAGTCAGTAAATTGTCAGTACAGATGTAATTTTTCTCAGGCATTTACTCTTTGATGTGTTCCTCTGTGTGTGTGTGTGTGTGTGTGTGTGTGTGTGTGTGTGTGTGTGTGTGTGTGGTGCGTGCACATGTGCATGCACCACACTAGCAGGTCTATGGGTGTAAAGGCCACTTGACTTGGGATATCCTACTTAGTTGCTCTCTCCCTTATCAGACAGAATATTTCACTAAGCCTAGAGCTAACACATCCAGCTAGACTGGATGGCCAGCAAATCCCACAGATTCCCTTGTCTCCACTTTCCCAGATTTGGCTTTTTGAATATGGCTCCTAGGAGTGCATTGCATTCCCATGGCTTCACAGCAAGCACATTACCCACAGACCTTTCAAACACTTTTGGGGTAAGGTCAGTGAATCTGTAGATGCAGAAACGATGGATGGTGGGAGACACAGGGCAACTGTAAGTTCTGTGATGAAACGCAGCCATGGGCTCTCCAAATACCCACAAGGGTTAAGAAGAGTTTATCTGAGAGGTGACAGAATTAAAAAGGAGATTGACAGGAAGCAGGAATAGCGCAAGTCAATATCCTTCAGTTATCAGAAATGAAAAGAGTTGCTGAAAGACAGGAGAAGCAGAGAGGAGATGCAGTGGGGAGCTAATATTCACTGTCCTGTGAGTGTGCGCGCACACACACACACACACACACAAATATATATATATATATATATATATATATATATATATATATATATATACCAGCCATAAGAGGAGCATTGTTTTCTCCTTACAATGATGGGTAAACTGAGGTACAGAGCAATTAAGAACTATTCGAGTGTCACAGAATTCTCAAGTAGGAAACACAAAACTTGAATCTCAATTCGGTAAGCACTATAAAATACTCCCTGTTGGTTCCAAGATTAATGTTTCAGACTTTATTGTGAATTCAGTAGTAAAAACTCAAAAAAAAAATAGCCACTTCAAAAAGACTAGAAGGTACCGGGGTCAAAGAGGACCAGTGAGGTCAGCAAAGGCACAACTGACAATACGATCTCAATTTTCCAGACACAGAGAATTACTCAGAAAACTGAGTACTCAGCGCTGGGGAGAGGGCCCAGGAAAACATTGAGGGATCACTGGCCAGCCAGACTAGCCAAACTGGCAAGCTCTAAGTTTAGTGAGAGACCCTGTCTCAAAAAACTAGGTATGGGTTTCTGGTCTCCACATGTGCCAAAGCACCATCACATGTTTACACACACACACACACACACACACACACACACACACACCTAGAAGTCAGCTTCTTCACTCAGAGTCCCGTCCTGGAGAGCAGCTGGTTAAACACTGATCAACATAATATTGGTTGTTCCCAAAACCATATAAAGTTTCCCCAAAATGATAACGGGGGAGGGGAAAAGGAAAGAGGAGGAAGAGGGGGAGAGGAAGTAGAAACCATGAGAGATGATGGCAATGAATAACAGAAGCAGCAACTCAAGACAGTCAGCCCACCACGATTTCTGGAGGGCCTGGCTCATGAGCACACATTCCTAGCTGTGAAATAGCTGCACCAATTCCATTAAAAAAAAAAAAAAAAAAAAAAAGACAACGCATAGTTATTCAGAAAATTCGGAAAGCCCAGTGTCCAGTTTCAGTTCCCTGTCAAGCATTGCTTGTATCTGCTCATAAAAGCATGTGTCTCATCTCTGGGTTTGAGGCAGTAAAAACTGTTCAAGGAACTCTTATTTGGGGACACGACTGGAAGGCTGGCGGTATAGAGACGATTTTCGCCACTCACATTACTTCCCAGGTGCATCTAACACTAACCAAGAATTGCTGAAACCTGGTTGAAACAGCAATGGGAGTAACGGATTCCGTTTTTGAGTGTTGAGAAGGATACCTGGTTAGAACTTCCTAGCCCCCCAGCTTCTCATGCAGGCTGTTCCGGCCCTTCCTCCACAGTTAAAATAAGGTTGGAAAACAGGGTTGCCTGACTATGTATGTAAACAGAAAAATTGCAATATTATACATTTGTAGCATGTGCTTCTAAATATATTCTACATACAAAATGTAAAAACCATGCCAAGCATTTTTAAGCACATACCTAGGCACAGATAAATCTAAATTTTGAAGATGAAATACTTTTAGTATTTCCTGTGTTGCTGCAAATAATTGGGGGGGGGTTCAAGTGTCTAGATATACAGACTAGAGTTAGAAATGCTGATACAAGTCCAAGCTAAGTGACAAATGGTGACACACAGGAGAGTGAGCTGATCCACGGCCTTCAGAACACCCTTCTCAGCTTTATTTATACATACTCAGTGTTGCAGCTTGTGCAAATCTTCTTAAGACCCCCAGACCATCAACTCCACAAATGAGGCCTCAGTCTGTTTTTCCTTTTATACCCCACCAGCTTGTAGAATACCCAGTTACCTTACTATGAAACAGATTTGTAAGGAATCTCTCCTGAAGTCTGTTAGCATGGGAGAGCAATGAGAATTCTGAGAAAGAAACAACTTACAGGAAGGTAGCAGGCCAATGGATGAAAGCAAGGCCCAAGAACAATGCCCCGATTCAACAAACAAAAGCATTCTGGAATTCAGTGTAGACTCTACCACTGGGATTGGCCCCTGGCCTGTAAGATTGAGTCCCTTCACAATCCCTTGAGGACATCAGAAAAAGCTGGCACTGTGATCTGAGAATCTATTTAACTGTATGGTAAGAGAAGATGTGGAATGGCCTTATGGCCTTACACCCAGAGAAGAATGACAGCATAGTATAGCATTTGCAGGAATCCAGGGCAACAGAAAGGTTCTTCCCCCCAGCAGCTATCATTCATCAGATTTCAGAGACCTCCCAAATATGAATAACATCAAGGGTCATGGAGCCAGGGAATAAAAGTGTTGATGTAGTATTCAGAAAAGACTATAAGCACATAGAAAGCAGATTTTATGCACACACCCAATAACCAACCCATGCACACCCAGTGAAATAGAAATAGGAGACTTGGTGGAAGCAGAGCATATGAAAAGCAATGTTCCCAGAGATAGGATCCCACCATCAACATGTACACAGCATCAACAGGGAGTAAACATGTGCTCATTGTGCCAAGTCTTCCTCATCTAAGGGAAGAACATGTAGACATGGAAATCCATAACCTAGGCCTGAAATTTTGAACTTGTCTTGGCTAACACAGCTGTAGAAAATAGGGCTTGGTATTTATTGTAAAGAAATACACACTCAATTCGTTATATTCCTTTACTCTTATTAGTCTCTCTGAAAATCTTAATGTTTATTTCCAGAATACCTTGCAACTTTCAGTATTCTTGTTTTGCATATTAAAATTGTTCATGGCTCATCGCCTACTGAAAGGTAACCATTTTGTAACACGCTAGTAAAAGCATCTAAAGCTGAGGCTGGAAAGATGGCTCCAGTGGTATATACTTGCTTTGCAAGCATTAGGACATGATTTGGCCAACACCAACATACAAATCTGTGGAAGGGTTGGTGCATGCTAATCTTCATACTGGGGAGGCGGAGGTAGGCAGATATCTGGGACTTCCTGACAAGCCAATCCTGGCCCCATTAGTGAGCACCGAGCCTGTAAGGAGCCCTGTCTAAAACATCAGTGTGGAAAGTTCCTAGGAACAAGCAGAGAACATTAACCCCTCACCCCCCCACACACACACAGCTCATCTAATCAAATCAAGCCTATTTAGCATTTATGCCCTCCCTGTGTCTGCTGGCATGGGACTTATGCCTGCAGCCTTTGGGGACCTGTCCAGATGGTCTAATTCTGACATCCAATGAGTGCTTCATTTACTCTACTCTCCCCATCAGTCCTGGAAACTGTCAATTATTTATTCAGAAAAAGAAAAAAAATATTCTAGAACTAGTGTTCTGAAACTTCCTTCTCTGTACCAAAGGGACAGCAAGGAAGGAAACAGGCTCGTTCTTGGCACAGCCCTGGACACAGTGTTCTTCAGACTCAGCCCCAAGCACATTGCAAAACCACACATCATGGAAACCCAGCTCATACTGTATGTGCCCATAGTGTTTAATAAGCTGTTCTCTAAGAAAAAAGAAAGAGGAACTCAAAATGCTATTTTATTCAAAAAAAATATCCTGTGCCCCCTTCCTTTTTGTGGGGCTGTCATACATATACACAACCTATTGTGATTAAATTCATCCCTGGTGCCCTCTGGTACCCCACTCCTTCCCCTCACGCACCGTTCTTTTCTCCTGGATCCCCAGTGGCTGGACCAGCACAGAAAATGACACCTCTTCCTCACATTGTTTCTTTCAACCTCAATATAAAACCATGTATTTTATATTTGATTTAGTTAGGGTGGGATGAGTTGCATTCTAAGGAAATCTGGGAGGTAATTAAGTCCATTGGAAAACTGGATCTGGTATCTCAGGGTTGGAGCGGTATTTTCCATAGTTCCTAATACTCCCTTTCCCCAAGTAGGCTCATCAGAGTCGACACTCAATGGTTTAGGGAGCTTTAACAAGGTTACAGGTGGCAGAGTACGCCCCCGTATGTTTGGATAAGTGAATATATATGTACTCTCATTTTTAAAATTTGTTTGTTCATATATTACATTTTGATTACATTTCTTCTCTTCCCCAGCTCCTCTATTCAACTTCATCTTCTTTCTCTCTCAACCCCCCAAAACACAAAAATCAAAAATAAACAACAAAAAAGCCCAGTAAGACAAAATAATAATAAAACAAAAGTGTACAAGAAACATGGAGTCTGTTCTGTGTTAGCCAACTATTCCTGGGCACAGGGCCTGCCCTTAAGCATAGTTGGTATACCCAATGACACTTCACTAGGAAAAAAGCACTTTGCTTTTGGTAGAGGGCATCAGTTGCAAATAGCTTCTTGGTTAAGGGTGAGACTTTATGTCCACTTCCCCTTCTCAGTTCTGGGATTTGTCTGGTTTGAACCTGAGCAGATCTTGAGCATGCTGTGAGTTCCTTTGTGCATCAGCCCTGTTGTGTCAGAAAAAAACAAACTGTCTCCTTGGGGTCATCCACTATCTATGGCTCTTAATCTTTCTGCCTCCTCTTTAGCATAGATCCCTGGGCCTTGATGGGGGGGGGAGGTTTGACTAACACCATTTAGGGTTGTTTTTATTTATTTTATTTTATTTTATTGTCTTACTATATAGTCCATGCTGGCTGTCTTCCTGCCTTACTATCCAAGTGCTGGAAGTTTGGATGCATACGAGGTTTGAAGAGACGCTCCTGATGGTTTGACTTTTAAGGCCCCTTGTTTTTGTTAACAGGTGGCTTCTGGTGCAGCACAAATAAAAGTTAAAGATATGCAGCACTTAAAAGTTCCGCATATCTTTCCATTGCAGTTCAGTTAAGAAATTCTGTCTGGTGGCTGGGGAATCTAGTTTGGCAGTAGAGCCTGTGGTTAGTAAATGCAAAGACATGGGTTCACCCTGCAGCACAAAAGGAGGAAGAGGGGAGTGAGGAGGAAGGGGCGATTGTAGTTACATTTTGATAAAACACTATCAGGAAGACATTGCCCAGAGGAATGGTTCCTTTTCCTCCTTCCCTCCCTTCTCTGGAAGCTGCTGAAGTTAGCTCAGTTCTGCTATTCTGCCTTTTCTGCAACTGATGTGCAGATTTCTCAGTATTGTTGAACAAAGTCACATACTGTTAATTAGAAGCAGAAGAAATTCTTTCCACATTGTTTCCAACAAGTTGCTCATGAAATTGTTAACCCTCCCCTTTGCCTGTATCATCCATATTCTCCCCAGTATAACCAGGGCTTCCCTAATTGCACACTCTCCTTCTAACCATCCCTATTGTTCCCCACACTAAGTGTATTCCCTACTTTATGAGGAAGTTGTGATATCACAAGCTGTCAGTTACCCCCATTTTATTTCTCCCATCCCTTCTTCTTATTTTCACAATTGAAAGTCACCTGGGAAGCTTTAAAAATTACTACTTGTTCTGTGTGAGAACATTAAATAATAGAATAATTCATAACCTTTTATAAAAACTACTAGGAGCACAGCCTTACTGCTCAAAATACATGTTAACTATCATTGGATGCAGCCTGGGTTTCAAAAAACACAAGACCGATTAATTGATTCTACTATACAGCTGAGAATGAGTGCCACTGCTCTTAATTCAAGACACACACAGGGGCTCATTCAGGGAGGTTTCCAGTTTAACAATCGGCATGTATCCGGTCTAGCCCCCACTAGACTGAACTAGACTGAAGTTCTAGTTCAGTCATCTGAACTGTACTCGATGCTAATATCTTTAATGTATTCTATTAAGGGGTTTGTTTTAATTTTATGTGGGATGTGTGCACGTGTGTGCTTGTGTGTGTGTGTGTAGTGTATATATACATGAATGTGCATACCTGTGCATGTGTGTGTGTGTGTGTGTGTGTGTGTGTGTGTGTGTGTGTGTGTGTGTAGTATATACACACACGTGTGGATGCATGCTCCTGAGCACATGCATGCAGAACACAGAGGAGGATACTGAGCGTCTATCACACTCAGTCTAAGTCCCCTAAGTCAGAGTTATTCACTGGATCTGGAACTAGGCTGGCAGCCATTAACCTCCAAGATCCTCCTGCCTGATAGGCCATAGCACTGTAGTTACAGACACATGAGGAGCCTCCCTGCCCTGTATCCCCAAGCACTGGGGTTATATGAACTTACACACTCATGCTCAGGCAGCAAGCGTTTTTTCCTACTGGGCTATCTCCCCAACACTGTAGGTGTTTCATATATGCTACAGCCATCAGAAAACTAGAAACACAAGACAGTCATAAGTTAAAAAACTCTGCTCAGTCAAGTAAATTAATGTATTACCTCATTTAATTTTTTAACTATTTATGAATTAATAAAACTGTATTCTATACAGAATTCAACTTTTTGCTTGTTGGCTTGGTTTAGTTTGGTTTGGTTTGGTTTGGTTTTGAGACAGGGACTTCCTATGTAGCCCAGACTGACATATAACTTAGGATTCTCTTGCCTAAGCCAGTAGAGTGCTAGGATTGCAGGGGTGGCCATCAGGCCCAGGTTCAACTTTTCTTCATCAGACTTTCATTTGCAAAAAAATAATAATAATTTCATTTAAAGAAAAAGAAGATTTTTGAGCTTAATGACAACGATCAAACCAATAAGGAGAAATTGGTACCTAAACTATGAAAAAATTAAAAACTCTTCCTATCAAAACCATCATGGCAAAATTGAGAAGTAAGTGATGACACTGATGTTGCAGCTATGGCAGGCAGAGGTTAGCTTCCCTAACATTCATGTCAAAACACCTAGTATAATATATATATGGGGGTATACATTTATATATAAACTACATATTCCTAATGAAATGAAACCATGTTGAATACTACTGCAACTTTTACAAATGCCTCTTTTGCCTCTGGAACTGACAAAAATATCCTAAAAGACAAAATTGAGAAGACGAGTATGCATGCATGCTGACACAACTTAGAAACTGAGAGTATTTGGAGAAATAACAATTTGGCTGCGTATATTAAAAGCCTTACAATTGTCGGGCATTGGTGATGCACGCCTTTAGTCCCAGCACTCGGGAGGCAGATGAGTTCTCTGTGAGTTCAAGACCAGCCTGGTCTCTAGAGATAATTCCAGGGCAGGGTCCAAATCTACAGAGAAACCCTGTCTCAAAAAAAAAAAAAGAAAAGAAAAAGAAAAAGAAAAAAAAAAGCCTTACAATTTTACATGGACACTGAGTCAGCAATCCTGCGTGGAAACATGGGACCTAAAGAAATATTCACCTGTGTCCCTGAGATCCTTGCAGTGCTTAGCTCAGGACTGTGAGTTAAAAAGAGGGCACAGGAGTTGGACTAGGGCCTTGTGAGCAGATTTATTTGAAAACCTTACCCTGCCAACATCATACCTGGCATGGCTTCCGCTCTTCAGAGCGCTGAGGTTTTCCACTCAAATAGCCTGCTGACTTCATCTCCAGCAAGCCCTCTCTGAGTATGCAGAAGGCTCTAATGCAATCCAACCACTATTGCCACACACCACACTGCCTTACCGGCCCCTTCTATATTTCCCTGTGTGAGCAGCCAGCCTGTAGTAGTCACTGTCTTCTAGAAACATGGTTGCCAAGGAATCTGGGCATGAACAGATGCTCTGGGTCCTCTGAGGACACTCTGTAGTCATCATCCTGATATCTTCAGGCTACAATCCAGAGGTGTTTAACTCTTTCCATTCCCAGATTCTGTTTGCCTATGCACCTCACTGCATGGCTTCTAATTCCCACACAGTGCAGGGTCACTTTAAAGCCCTGCACTAGACAAGTGCTCTGTCCTCAATGTGTCTCTGCTTCCTGAGTCAGGCAGACACTGCTTGACTTGCTCTAGCCATGCCCCCATCCTTCTCTAGCAGAAGGCCTATAATAGAAAAAATTTTAAAAAGACTACATCACAAATCAGTGACTTAAATGTAATGTGAGTCATTAATATAATGGAATATTATTTGACCAATAAAAATGGTGGAATAGTAGATAAAGAATAACAAGAATAACAAGCCCACAGTACACTGTAGGGGAAAACCAAAAAACAAGTTCCTTTAACTAAATGTGTAACAAGAGCCCATCAATTATACGTCTCTAGCTTGTTACAGTTGGTTTATTTTTTTTTCCTTTTTAAGACTCCTATCTGCTAACCTCTTTAAATAAATACATATTGTTTGGGGAAATAAAGCAGTCAAAATGAAAGGGTTCAAAATACTGTAATGAAAAAACTGCCTGGTTGGCAAGAGGACTGTGCCTCTTCCCTGTGTGTTCCATTGGGTTAGGCCTGCTGGACCTACAGGCTGAGTAAGGTTAGGCACTGAGCAGCAGGAGACATACCTGGGGCTTTGTGATGGGCTCCTTCTGCAAAGCTAGGTCTATAGAGCGGCTAAGCTATATCAGTCATGGGACTCACTGATCTACAGTCTATAGTTCCAAACAAGCTCCTGGACTTTTGGCAGACAAACCTCTTGTTATCTCCTGACTTCACATAAAGCATCTCCTATACAAAAGCCCTATTGTCTGGCTGAAGCAGGGGGAGACCTCTGATCTAATTAAATATCCTTTACTTCCTTCTCCAAGTCCTCTTCCCCAGAGTTTTCACCATAGCTCTTGAAATTGTTTTGCAGGTTGTCAAAGGGACAAATTGGCAAACTCATCATAGGTGGTTTTCAGAGGCATTTTCTGTTCCAGAAAAAGGTTTGTTGGCTTATGGTGTGACATCAAATTAAGTTACTTTTATTCTAGAACATCCCCATGGGCTAAATGCATTTTTGACTTCCTTGAAGTCCAAGCTTGCTCAATGGAGAAAGTTTCCTCTCCACACCCACCTACAAAGCCCTATAAAACTCAGACTTCTCCCTTGGTCTCTGCTGACCTCTAACCCCTTAAATGACCTGTGTTTTCCTTCACCTGTAGTTCAACATAGTACCTTACACGCAGACCATACAGTACAATAATATACTTTTAACATTTTGTGACATGGCATCCAACCTAGGCTACAAACTCTGAGTTCTGCTAATAGGACTGAAAACTCCCACTCAGCCATGGATATTGTTGTTTATGTTTGCATCTTCCTCTTTCTACAGTGTTGAGAGATCCTGATAGAGGCAGAGGGAGGAATCAAATGACAGACAACATTAGGACTCAGGCAATGGAATATTTGTTATAAATCCTGAATTAAGAAGACCTATGAATCCTCTAGGAAAAGTTATCTCAAAAGGAATCTAACTCTACTAGATTCAGCTTCAGGTCTATTGGTAGGAGGGGGCAGTGCGTTGTCCAGTGGAAAGTAATGGACATTACTTGAAATTGCAATATGTTAGCATGTAATGCTAAAGGGCTGTGTTTCCAGACATTTGCAACTTCTCCAGGAAAGTAAAACTCTGTGGAAGAGGTCAGCATCCCAGCTGGCAGAAAAAGAGCCAACCCCCCCCCCCCCCCGAATATAGAAAGGCTCATTCTAGAGGCTAAGCACAAAGCTAACAGTATTTGGAGCTGAGTATAGTGAGCAACCACACATCAAAGACAGCTGTTCTTAAAGTGGGAATTCTGAGACAGTTACTAGTCTGAACCAACAAACAGGAACACCGGAGACTCAGGAGTTAGGGTTTGAAATAAAAGCAAGAACACAATGGCCACTGAAAGCAAAGAAGTGGTAGCTATTCAACAGTCTTGACCCAAGTAAGAGCACAGAGGAGTCAGCATGAATCTGAAAGCAGAAGCAGGGACAAGATGGTGGAGAGTGAGAAGGCTGAAGTGCAGTCATTAATAGGAGACTCAGCTAGAAATGGTAGTGGGGCTGTTTATTGTATTCTTGTCATTTGCTCTCATATCTGGATGTAGTAAGGACCACATTTGTCTCTGAAATTATCCTGTCACAGAGATCCATATACCAGCAGACTGTTCCCACAGAGGTTCATTTTAGATGAAACACTGCACTCAGAATGTTGTCATATCATTGGATGCCTCAGCATTGTCACTGGTACACACCTGTAATTCAAGCCCTCAGATGATGGAGGCAAGAGGATTCATAGCTAAAGCGCAGCCTGGACTACACAGCTAGCCTGTATTAAAAATGATTTTTAAAATGAAAGTGTTTAAGCGGGAAGTTCCAAAGGATAAAGGAGAATATACTATAGACTCAAAAGTCATGTAGTTTATTGTATTAATATGAATACTAAAGTGAGTTAAAATTTTATATAAATATTGAGTACATGTAACATTAATATTTGCAAAGGTATTATGAAGTGTGACTTTTTAATAATTGAAGGGTTATTACAGTATATGTTAGTCGGCCCCTTCAGGTTTGAGCAGAAAGGGCCTGGGGGAGAGTCTCCACTAAGAAACACAGGACTTCGCTCTGTTCTAGTCCCCTTCCCAAAACATCACTGCGGGATACAGAAGGAAGATTCCAATCATTGCCATAGACAATAAAGTGCCGTTAACTTCTACTAAAAAAATATATATAGGTACATTTTTTTTTCTAAAAAAGAACTTTCAGTTGGATGGAAACTTTACATCAAAATGCTAAATACGGAGGCATTAAGAACAGAACAACCTAGAAACAGGTCTGCAGGAGCTAGCGATGAAGTGAGCAAAAGGTTGCAGGTGGCGGCCCTTGGGCTCTTATTGAATTGTCACTGGTGTGATGTTGAACGTAATAGCGTACTATCTCCCACCCAAAGACAAAGTGTAAATTGAAAGACTCTGCTTTTCTGATGGCCTACAGGACAGTCTTCCTTACAGTTTCCAGAGCAAGAGTGGCTGGCTGCACAGTGGTGCTGTGTGACCTCCAAATGACTGACTGTCTCTGGCCCTTATCCTTGTCACTGTGAAGTCTGACTATCCACCTGTTGGGGGTGACCTCCCAGTCTCTGCCCATTTCAAGCATGCTCTCACTACAAAATTTTGTTCTTATCATACAGCATGTCAATCACACTTTAGCACAGGAAGATACATGAAGCTGGAAAGAATTTATGTCTCAACAAAGACACAAGTCAACTAAGAGATAAATTTTTAAAGGCCAGCCTGTATTTAATTTCAACTTTTCACTTTGTAGGGATGTGGTTTGTCTCTGTTTTGTTTTTGTTTGTTTGCTCTTGTTTTTCAAGGCAGGGTTTCTCTGTGTAGCAGCCCTGCCTGTCTTGGAACTCACTCTTTAGACCAGGCTGGCCTCAAACTCACAAAGATCCACCTGCCTCTGCCTCCCAAGTGATGAAATTAAAGGCTTGCACACTACTGCCCAGCTGTCTCTGTTTTACTAATGTGAATTTTGTTTTTTTTATAATCCATAATTTAAAATATTCAATTCTGTAAGACATAAGTAGGATTTACAGCTATCACACTCACTCTTGTAGCAAAGGTATTCAAACAAAAATGAGCTTTTTTGTTCCTTTCACTGTTTGTTTTTGGAGACGGGGTCTGGCTGTGCAACTCAGGCTGGCTTCCAATTCTTTATCCCTCCTACCTCAGCTGTGGAGTGTGTCACCAAACCAGGCTCAAATTTATTTTATTCTTCTAAATTTAAGGACTTAAGACATCTCTAAAATAATGCATCAATAAGGTTTTCTTGGTAAACATTAAACTTATTGGCATTAAATATTTGATATTTTTATAATCTATAGACACTACTAGTATACAAATGAGTAATAATGACTTATCAAATTATGTTTTAAAATATTTTTGTCTAGGCATCTTCATTTTCAACCTTCTCTCAGTGATGTTACCTCTAAGAAACAATCTCATTAAATGTTTTATTAAGCAACAGAATAGTAGAAAGATATAAAAGATAATAAAAATTTAGGTGTAAATATTTATTTGTGAAGGGTTACTTACTTTTTTGACTTCCTCTTAGAGGGTATATTCTGAGTTTCTCAATAATGTCAACCACGATCAGAGACAACAGAACCACAGACACTGGCAAGTCTGGTAAGGAGTCAGGTATTGTCCCATTGCCATTCTTTTGAACCTGTTTTCAGAAAGCCATTTAAGCACACTTAATTACTTTGCCTTACTCATTCTAAATTATATCAGTAATCTGCAGACACTGCTAAATTTATCATAAATATATTTACTGAAAAAGTAAAAGCTCTGTTTGAACTTTTCAGGTTTTAGCCACAAGGCTTTGAAGTATTTCTAAATATGCAATGAGGATTCACACAAATGGGATAGGTTTTTATTATTATTAAAAAAAGAGCTCCCTAAATGCACATAAAAATACATTAATAAGAAGCTATGTGTATAGCTCAGTTTGTAGAGCACTTGCCTAGCCTACATGAGGCCCTAGATTTTGTGTGTGTGTGTGTGTGTGTGTGTGTGTGTGTGTGTGTGTTTGTGTGTCCGTTTCTGAGTGTCTGTGTCTCTGTGTGTCTATATGTGGTGGTTTGAAAGGAAGTGTTCCCCAGAGTTGCACTATTAGGAGGTATGGCTTTGTTGGAGGAAGTATGTCACTGTGGGGTGGACTTGGAGGTCTCTTTTGCTCAAGCTTTGCTCAGTGTGACACTTAGCCCATTTCCTGTTGCCTGCAAAATGTAAGACTCTCAACTGCTTCTTCAGCACTATGTGTCTGCATGCCACCATGCTCCCCACCATGATGAAAATGGAATGAACCTCAGAAGGTATGAGACACCCCAATTAAATGTTTTCCTTATAAGAGTTGCCATGGTCATTGTGTCTCTTCATAGCAATAGAAACCCTAACTGAGACAATGTATGTCTCTGTGTGTGTCTGTGTGTGTGTGTGTGTGTGTGTGTCTATGTTTGTATCTGTGTATGTGCACCTGTGTCTGTGTGTCTGTGTAGGTGTTTCACTCGGTGTGTGTGTGTGTGTGTGTGTGTCTTTGTGTGTGTCTCTGTGTATGTGTGTCTGTGTATGTATGTCTATGTATGTGTTTCTGTGTGTGTGTGTGTGTCTGTGTGTGTGTGTCTGTGTATGTGTTTCTCTGTGTGTATATTTCTATGTGTATGTGTCTGTGTCTCTGTGTATGTGTTTCTGTGTATGTTCCCAGTAAAGGGGGGACAGCCACCCCTCCCACCTGCACTGCTGAGCAGAGCCCTGACAGCACAGGTAAGCTGAACTATGCTTTCTTCTTCGTCTGCTTATGATATCTATAAACAAAGCAAAGCAATAAAACAAGCTATGGTGCATCATATTCTTGGTAAAGAATTGAAAGTTTCCTCTCGACAAAGATGCCTTCATGATCAATGAAGTGAAAATAATAGACTGTATTAAATACAAAGAAAATTTAAAAATCACTTTTTATAAACTATTTGAGTATATATGGAGAAAATACTCCCAAATGGATGTATTCTTTTTAACTATTAATGACAAAAAAATAAAAATAAGATTTTTAAAAGATAAAGCCATTAACTGAAACTTCAGCAGGCATGTCAATTATAAAGCACATTCTAATGTGTGTGGAAGTAAACAAGATAGAACATTCTAGAAGAAAAGGAAGATAGAATGCTGTGCTCTTCTGGTCCTGCAGAACACTTATAAAACTGTAAGAAAACGTTGTGAATGCAAGCACAGGATAGATAGCTGGGCAAATCAACAAAACAAAAAGTGTGGAGACAGGTCAGACACATGAACACCTAACTTATAACAAAGAGGGTTCTGTTGAAACAGACAAAGGACTGAGATTTTACAAAATGGTACTCTGGTCATTGGGAAAAACAAACAAACAAATGTGACTCATCTCTATACAACATAACAAGACACCACTGAAGCTACACTGTGAATCTAAAGGAAGAAGTGGGAGAGACACATTTTCAATAAGATGAGAGAAGTTCATGATGAGGTAAGATCTTCAGGATTTTGCAGTTTAGATTCATAAATTTTCTTAATTCTCTCTCTAGAAGCATTTTACACAAATGAAAGTAGCTATTTTAAAGGGAAAAAAAGCTTCTTATCCAAAGGCACTAGTAAAAGTGAAGGTAATTCCCAGGATGAACAAATTTACAGGACATACATTTTTTAAGGGTTATTTATAATTTAATGTGTAAGAAGCACTAAGTCTATTTTTTTTCAAGTAGTTCTTTTATTTTCTGAGGTTATAATATAAGTACGTCATTTCCCCTTCCCTTTCCTCCCTTCAAACTCTTCCATGTTACCCTCTACCTTGCTTTCTTTCAAATTCATGGCCTCTTTCACTTTAATTGGTGTGTGTGTTGCTAAATTCATAAATACACTATTCACTGTGTAAATCAAATCAAGTTTAAAAGATAAGGAAAGATGACATAAGTAAAGATGAAAAGATGCTCAACTTCATTTATATGGGGAAAAGAAATTTTAAAATACAATGAGTTTCAAAAACACATCTCTTAGATGAGCTAAAAAACCAAGAGCAAGTTGTGAAAAGAACATGAAGCTGAGAGAGCATTCATCTCTGCTACTGAATCTGCAAGCAGATGTTAGCACAGTCTCTTTTTAAAACTTGTTTGGCTTAATTCATTACATTAGCCAGTTGGATATTGTGTAACCCATACATTCTACTTCTATGTGTTAAAATAACAGATACAATCATATGCATAAAAATGTTTAGGCAAGTTCCTGGTAACACTAGTCTAAAATGGAAACAACTGATATTATCATCAAGAACAGAACTATTGTACAGGCCTTTCACTTGCTTGGTTAGAGTGACACCAAGATATTTTATATTATTTGTGGCTATTGTGAAGGGTGTTATTTCTCAGCACTTTTATTGTTTTATGTGGGAAGGCTACTGATTTCTTTTTAGTTAATCTTGTATCTGGCTACTTCACTGAAGGTGTTTCTCAGATTGTAAGAGTTCCATGGTAGAATTTTGGGGGTCGCTTATGTATACTATCATATCTGCAAATAGCAATATTTAGACTTTTTTCCTTTCTAATTTGCATCCCCTTGATCTCCTTTAGTTGTCTTACTACTCTAGCTAGAACTTCAAAAATGATATGGAGTGAACAGCCTTATCTTGTTCCTAATTTTAGTGGAACTGCTTGGGTGACCCCAGCTAAGACTCCCAGAAATAGGAGATATGTAGCCTGAACTGGCCATCTCCTGTAGCCAGGTAAAACTTCCAATGGAGGAGCTGGAACTCCAACCCAGCCACATAACCTTCAACCTACAATTTGTTTTGCCTACAAGATGAGCTTAGTTAAAGAGGCGCAGAAAATGTGTGTGTGTGTGGCCAACCAATGACTGGTCCAACCTGAGACCCATGCCACTAGAGGGAGCCCACCTCTGACACTGCCATGAGGGCCAGCTTAGAGATCAAGAATAGAACCAAACACCAAACATGACTGGCAGAAAAAAAAAAAAAAAAAGTCTATTCAATTTAATGATACTCTGCTATACTCGTAGATTGGTGCCTAGTCCAATTGTCATCAAAAAAGATTCATGCAGCAACTGATAGAAACAGATTCCTCAACCCACAGCCAAACATTAGGCAGAGTTGGGGGAATCCTGTGGAAGGAGAGGAAGGAAAATAGGAGCCAGAAGGGTCAAGAACATCACAAGAAAACTCATACAGTCAACTTACCTGGGCTCATAGGGGTCACACAGACTGAACTGAACTGACCTAGGCCCTCTGCATGTATGTTACAGTTGTGTAACTTGGTCTTCTTGTGGGACTCCTAACAGTAAGAGCAGGAGCTGTCTCTGACTCTTTTGCCAGCTTTTGAGACCCTATTCTTCATACTAGGTTGCTTTGTCCAGTTAATGTGAGAGGAGGTGCTTAGTCTTACTGAAGCTTGATATGCCATGTTTGGTTGATATCCATGGGGGACCTGCCCTTTTTTTTAAAGGAAATGAAGGCGGAGTGGATGGGGAAACAGAGCAGTAGTAGGAGTTACAGTCTTCAAGGAGAGGAGAGAGGGAAAAATGTGATCAGGATGTAAAACAATAACAAATAATAAATCATTTTTAAAAGAATGGTGAGATAGGACTGAGAGTGTAGCTCAGTGGTAGAGTGCTTGCCGTATAAGTTCAAGCCCCCAGGATCAACCCACACTGCAGCAGCAGAATAAAACTGTACAACCAAAAGTTAATTGCAGCATTGGGTTGGGCTGGTATCACTCATATGTACAGTATGTGCTTAACACCAACAAAAGTTCAATGCCAACACCACAAAATAAATAAATAAAGAAAGAAAGAAATGATAGCTTTAAAGATGAAATACCTGAGTCTATAGCAATGAAAACAAGTGAATTATAGCTAAAATATAAAAATATAAATATAAAATATAAAAACAGGGATGATGCTCACATCATACTTTTGAATAAAATAGAAGACATACATTATGTAATCATTAAATGTAGTTACAATTTGACTGCCCCAATAGAAAATTCAAAAAGTAGATAAATGGCTCTGTTACAAAAATCATGTTCAAAGTATTCTTGCAAGGAAGGAAGGGAAGGGAGGCAGAGCCCAAGGGGCTGCAGCTGCTCAGACTGCATTTCTTGATGTGAAAGGTGTTGGTGTAGAGATCTGTTTTGTGACATTCCATTGAGACTTTACAGCTATACTTCAAACACTTTTCTGTTTATGTGTGACTAGTCAATGGAAATTTAATTTAAAAAAAAAGACATCTTAGGAAATAATGGGAAAAAAGTTATCACACCCCAGACATACCATCATTTTATGAACTGAAACTAGAACTACTGGGAATGCCTCCCCATTCCACCACCACCCCATTCTGATGGTGTTCTTCTCTTTCCCAATATCTTGGAAGTTATTAATGCCATTGGTAAGGCTTTCCCTGAAATCCATGCAACTTGAGGTTCGGCCTGTGAATCTTGACTATAATAGAACTGTGTTATGGTCTGGCAGTCTGCATTTCATTAAACAAAAGGCTATCAACATAATTAACATGTGCAAAATATTTATCAATGGGTAATTTATCAAAGATAATTGTGTAGACAATTGTGAAGAGTGTAGATTGATTGGCTGCGTTTTTTATTCTTTATGACTTTGAAATATATTCTTATGTCATATGTACAAGTACAGAAGTAATATTATTTTATAATGCCAGAATATCCCTCAAATCATAGGAGTAATAATTATATTACAATAAGGATTATACATATACACAAATCACATATATATGTACATATAAATCACATGTATATGTACATATACATATATATTAATTTGGAAGAAGATTGAAGTAAAAAATCTGCAGAAAATATTTTGGGCATACTGCTCTTTTGAAAATTAAAACCATGACATTTTAAGAACACGAACTCCCGCAGCAGAAAAATGAAAATTGCATACCTCAGTGACTGCTATAGAAAAGCTGAAGCTTGGGAGAGTGGTGAGCGCCACACACATCAACAGCACAGGTCTCCTAGCAAAGGAGAAAAAATAAGCAACAGCAATAACACAGTTCCTGTTACATGTCGCTAATTTCATAGTTCCTCTTTCATTCATCTATAGTTTTTCTAAGAAGCTCACTGCTTCCCTATTTCCATTTCCCAAATATTTGAGTATGGCAAAAAGTAACATGTGCAGGAAAAAAGGAAAAAAAAAACAAAAAAAACCACAATTCTTTTCTCCAAGCAAGGACTGAGAGATTTCCAAGTAGAGCAAATAATTAGTAAACTAGTGATTGAAATAAGAAAAAATTATCATACCATATTTTATGACAGGGAAAACTCAAACTGATGCTTAGCTTCTTGAATGACAAACAAGACAAAAGGTAGAGCTTTTGGGTGTGTGTGTGTGTGTGTGTGTGTGTGTGTGTGTGTGTGTGTGTGTGTGAGTGAGTGCAGACAGGTACAGGGCAGCCTGTGAGTGGAGGTCAGAGGATAATGTGAGATTATACTCCTCCACCTTGTTTGAGGGAGTGCTTCTCATTATTTTAACACTAGGTGTGGTGGACTAGCCCATGAGTTTCTAGCAAGCCTCCACTCCCTGCCTCCTAACTCCCAATAAAGGCAGAATCTGGCTCTTTATGAGGCTTCTAGAGAACTGAACACAAGTCCTTATGTTTGTGAGATAAGCACTTTCGCCACTGAGATATGTTGTCAGCCTATCAAAACTTTTTTTGTTACAACAAAGTATTTATCTCCTATCTCCTCTTTCTCTGAACACCTTACATTCGTATAAAGTGCTTCACAGTATAAGAAGTTTTGAATAGTTTTGAACTGGTAACAATTTCCCCTTTCTCTGCGGTACCTCTCTTATCACAGCTCCATCTCAGACCCAGGCATAATTAATAAGGGAGACAGCAACCCCTCTGCAAGGCACACCCAGTGCAAATGGCTAATGATAGGTACAATGGGAATTAAACCTGGTATATAGGAAACTAATCATTTTGTTCTTTTTAATAAAATAAAAATTTAAAGGAGAAAGTTGGTTGCCTTGCTTTCTGTCTCAGACCGGAACTATATTCCTGCAACGTGAGGCTAACTAAAGGGACTGTGCATAGGGTTTGCATCCTTGCAACCAACTTCTGACAAAAAAGAAAAAGAAAAAAAAAAGGAAAGAAAAGAAAAGGAAAGGAAAGGAAGGGAAAAAGGATGTCCAAGGGATTATTCAGGGGCTCTTCTGTAAATAGTCTCCCTCAGTTACTTCACTCATTTCCATGTTTTTAATTACCAACCTACTTTTCCAGGAAACATACTGCACCAACTGATATCTCTACCTGATTGTTACAGAGGCAGTTCAGACTAGATGTCTCTAGAAGACAATGAAAGCCCTCCCCCACAGTCACTCTAACACATCATCCCATCCTCTCTGACTTCCTGCCGTAATCCAAGTCCAACCCATCCTCTGCTCACACCATAGTCCATTCACTATCACCTCCCATCTGTAACTTTCTGACAGGGTTTCCTGTTAGAGCTTCCGTTTTTGAACCAATCTAGTGTCTTCCTCTATTGGTCTCTGCCTTCTACGTTGAGTCAGGGTCTGTTGCTGAACCTGAACCTTACCCTTTCAGCTAGACTCTATGCCCAGTGATTTGTATCTGCTTGTCTCTACCCACTCAATGCTGGAGTTACAGTACATACAGCTATCCATGCCAGGCTTTTTACACGAGAGCTGGGGATTCAAACTCGGTTTCTCATGCCGGCACCCTTATCCATCTCACCATCTCCCCTCAAATCACATTTAAAATGTAAAACGCATTTTGTTGCTATATCTCCAAGGACGGTAGACTCCGAGCAGGGGTGGGGAACTTGTGTTTAATAGGCACAGATATTCAGTCTTGAAAGATGAGAAGAGTTTATGGACAGATGGTTGACAGTGATGGTAGCCCAGTAATACGAATGCATTTAATACCTCTGAGCTGTACACAAAATGATTCAGGTCATAAATTTTACGTTATGTCTATTTTACTACAATCACAGACATCTCTAATGGATGTGCAATGCAACTGGAATCCAGTGGGGTCTTCTCACCTGAACCTACACCTTCTTCAAGAAATCCTCTCTCCCTCCTCCTATTTCCCTCCTTTAAAGTGACCTGTCTTCCCCCCTACTTAGCTCCAGCCATTCCAGCTGTGTAGTTATCTCAGGCTCTCTCCATGCTGGCTCCTTGGTCTCCCACTGTCTGTTTCTCCTGCTAGGGGCTCTCTGTCACATCTGCTTTAGTGGAGTCTGGTTCCACTTGTCACCTATTTCTCCTGCCTTACTCATTTCCCCACATTCCTTCTATATATCGTTTATGTGTTTGACCTTTATGCCTACTTGAAATCCTGCTGGTTTTCTGCTGTTTCTGCTTGTTTTCTGCTGTTTCTGTTTTGGTTTTTCAAGACAGAGTTTCTCTATGTGACCCCTCTGGTTGTCCTGGAACTCACTTTGTAGATCAGGCTGGCCTCGAACTCACAGAAATCTGCCTGCCTCTGACTTCCTGAGTACTGGGATTAAAGGCATGCACCTCCACCACCCAGCTTTTTTTCTGCTTTTGTTACTTCCCCTCTTCCTCTTTCTTCATCTCACAAAACTGAACTTAAATGGCTTATTCTTTGTTTCCATCATCTCAAATACTGTTTCTGAATCATTTCATGTATAAAAACCAGGTGGGAATCTAGTGACTCCTGAGGTATCCTCTCAGGTTAAATCTAAATGAGTAAAATAAAATACAGACTTTCATAACAGATTAAAATGAAATTAATACGTTTTTAAAAATAATTTCATATGCCTCCAACCTTCTTACAGAATTACAATTATTCAAAGTCTTTTGGATTTTTTAGCACAGTAATGCATGTAGTTGCCTACTGATGTAGGACTCCCAGCTGTGGAGCCCTTAAAACATGATGGAAACTGTGATCACTTATCAATGTAGTTACTATTGTGTACCAGAGTCTAGAATATCTGCTATATCCGCCGTGTGACATGGATAGATTATGTGATAAGTTATACTTCCTGATCATGGTGCTATAGGTTGTTGCCAACATTTATATTGTGTAAAATGCTAGTTTTCACTGACAAGATATTTATTTATAATCTGTGCCATTATTTATAATCTGTTCCAGTACCTTGGAACACAACCTCATTTGGAAATCAATTTTTACACAGAATGATCCAATTAAAATAAGATCATTAGAGTGTGCCCTAACCCAATATAACCAATATTCGTATAATACACACTAGCATAGAAAGAAGACATGGAAACATTGGGAGACTGTGTTATGGCAGTAAAAGCAGAAATCTTGGTGATTCCTGCATTAGCCAAGGAGTGTCACAGACTACCTAAATCCAGCAGAGGCTAGGACAAAGGTCGGGAATAGAGCTCCCTCACATCCCTCAGCACTAATCCAACCGATACCTTGTCTCAGGCTTCTGAACTCTAGCCCAGAGAACAATAAACGGGTGTTATATATACACTGTGGCTAAGGGTACTTAGTTCTAGATTTGCCACTGGGAGGGAGATGCTGCTGAAATATCTGAAAAAGCAGTCTTGACTTTGGAATTTAGTAATGGGAAACTTTGCAGATGTGCAGCAGAAAAGCATAGAATACCTTGGAAAGGTTGGTGGCGGAAGTGCAGGTATGGACAGGGCTCAGAGAAGACGGAGGACGGCTTCGGAGGACGGAGGACGGAGACGGAGGATAGAGAAAACGACTATCATCTCAGAAAACAGACATGCTTTGTGAGCAGACAGCTGCTAGAACTTTGACTGGCAAGGAACTTCTGATGTGTAAGGTAGAAACAAGGGACATATTATTGGGACCTGAAAGGAAAGTCATACCTTTTGTACAATGGCAGAAAACAGGCAAATTGTTTGGGGGAAAACAGAATGTATGTAGTTCTTACTCTCTAGGGAGGAAATGAACTGGTAGATCTATTTGCTTTAACATATTGTCCCAAAAGAGGGAACCAGTGGCTCTGACTGGTTCAGAGGCTGCACAAGCTGAGGTTTCTTTATGAGTTCAGAGAGCAGAGGCCGCCAACCAGGAACCAACATGCTTGGGGCAGGAAGACTGGTTCAGAGAACAGAACATCCAGCAACAGAAAATCATCGTCAGGACTTAAAACTCAATGGAATTTTCCTTCCTAGGCTTGATTGTTTTTGAAACCCATTGCTTCCCCTCTTCCTATTCATCTCTCAAAGAATGGTAATGTCTATTCGGTCCCACCATTGTATTTTAGAAGCAACCTACTTTTTTTCTTTTTTTATTGCTTTGGAGCCTGTCCTGGAACTGGCTCTGTAGACCAGGCTGGTCTTGAACTTAAAGAGATCTGCCTGCCTCTGCCTCCCAAGTGCTGGGATTAAAGGTGTGTGCCACCAACACACGGCCTGCAACCTACTTTTTTAAAGATTCATATTTTTTTATTTATGAGCTTGTGCATGTGTGCATGCATGCATGCATGCATTTGCAGGTGCCTGAAAAATCCAGAAAAGGCAATCAGATCCCCTACAACTGGATCCTGGAAATGGAACTTGGGTTTTCTGCAAGAGAAACAAGCATTTTAAATTCATCTTTCCAAAGTCACTGTTAGGAATTTTGACCCAGGACAGTCATTCCCAAGCCTTGCTCATAAGATGATGATTTGTGTCACTTTGAGATGCTGTTTAGATGAACTTTTGAACACAGAATTGATATTGAAATTAAGAAGGCTTTTTGAGATATTGGGATGAATACACTCTCTGTAAAAAAAAAAAAATATGAAGTTTGAGGTTTCAGAGGATGGGATACTGTGGAGTCAAGTTTGTACCCCAGTTATGGTTGAGTCCCTATTTTTTAGTCTCTCAGAACATAAGCTATTTGAAAATAGTGTTTTTTAGTAAAGTAAATTAAAATATGGTATCAGGATAGATTTTAAGTCCATGTTATGGGGACATTTTTGAAAGCAAGCATACACAAAGTGACTTCTAGGAGAGGAAAGATGGGGGAATGTCATGTGAACATGGAAATCAAGATCAGGGAATGCAAACAAAGATAACCAGCCACCACTATATACTTCCTGATGAATGTGGAACATGCTCCCCCTCATGTGTTTTTAAAAGGAGGCAGCCTTGCTAACACTTTGACTTCAGACTCCTAAATCTCTAAAATTTTGAGACAGAAAATTCTGTTATATCTTTGTTCTAGCAATTCCAGAATACTGCAGAATAAAAGAATTTCAGCTAGAGGTTATCAGTGAATCTTTGAATGCCTCCTTATGTTTAAACTAACTTAGGTTGAAACTAACTTCATACAGCATGGGGGGAGGGAGAAATCTTGTGAGCATGGCGGCAGGTGCACATTGAAAAAGTGCAAGCCCCCATGCCTGCAACAGCCATTGCCACTGAGTGGGCAATGAGAAGACCCTCCCAAGAACTGAGTACATTATTAGAAGATCAAACTTAGCCCAGCCACAAGGGGTTAAAACTTCCTGTTTGTGCAGCAAATTCTTGCCCTGAGATTACTCATGGAGGAAGTTTGGTGGGAGGAGAGGTCAGATAATTACTTGGGAAGTGGCTTTCTGCTCAGAAACTTGTAAGATTCTCTTTTCCCTAAGTCATTAAATCAAAGTTTCCTGCCTGAGGCTCCCTTGAATCTGTTCTTGGCTCCAGCAACAGAACACTCCTGTGCAGTCTTCTAGGTTGCTACTGAATGCTGAATACTGTGGTAAAACATGGCATGTCCATCACTCAAGCCCCACAAAAAGCCTCTCACTGATGATGAAACTGATGCTGAAGGTTTAATTAATTTATTCCTGGTCATTCCTTAGGATGTAAAAGCTGAGTTCTAATTCAGGATGTTCTGACTGCAAATCTCATGTTCCCAATGACTGTGATGCTACCCAGCTCCTTTCTTTCAGCTAGCTCTTTTGAAAACACATTGATCTCCTCCCACTCCTTAAAACATGAGTGCTTCCATCAGCACATCTCCCATCCTCACCTATGGAGATGTCTTCTACCCTCATCTTTCCAAGTTCAGTTCAAAGTCTACATTGTGAGCTTTCACTCTACACGGAAACCTGTGGCCATACACACCCAAACCTGAAAACCTGCTACATGCAAGGCACCATGATGGAGTGAGGCAGGGTGGGGCATAAAGAATGATTTTTAAAGGGCTGGGGAAGAAACTAGTAAAGTGCTTGCTGTACATGCGTAAGGAGCCAAGTCAAAAGCCAGGCAGCCGGGCACTGCGGTGTGTGTGTGTTCCTACGATCTCAGCTCCAGGGAGGCAGAAACAAATGAAGGATCCCAGGGCCATTCTAGCCAAAACAGCAAGATCCTGGTTCAGTGGGAAATACTGTATAAAAAGAAAAAAGTTGGACAGCAATGGAGAAAGACACCTGGCATCAAGTCCTGGGCTTCACACATGCACACATATGTACACATGCATGAATGGGCATACCACACTTACAGACATACAATAACAAAAGCCTTCTTTTACTGTCAGTGTTACATCAGTATTTCCCCTGCATAATTGTGTAATTTCTACAGTAGACTCCACATCTTTGAGGAAGGGTGCAGTACCCAGTGTGGTGAGAGATTTAGTTTCTAGGGATTAGCATTGAGGAAATGGAGAATTTGTATGATATAGTTTGGAGAGGTATGTAAAGGTTAGAGGGTAAACAGTCTTGAATGCTAGGCTAAGTCCTGGGATATGGCAATTAGAATCCTGGGTGTCAGTTGGGAAACAAGCCTGCCAGGCAGTGAATGGCTAATCTGTAAATGTTTATTAGAAGAGGACTGCACTAATGACAAATGGGAATTGCAAAGAAGTCCAGTAGCTGAATTTGTAGTTATGTATACGAACCTTTCATTTGCTTAAACCAATAGAGAAGACTGTTAGATTATTATGAACCTGAAGAATTTCTGGTAAGATCATTGAGGCTATGCCATGTTATGTGACTTGACAGGAGGTAAGGAAGTTACTTCAGTTCACTTGCAGACAACACAAAATCAAGTCAGGCTATAAACTTTGAGTGACACTATCAAGATTTTAAAAGTTTCAACTGAATAGAGAAGTCATTCAAACTGGTATAATTATATTTAACAGGGATAAGAGTAAACTACTGGCAGACAGGCCAGCTACCTACTGTCCTTTCCCACTCTCTCAGTTCTCTTGGGCAGACACTCACTGCCCAACCACAGGCCATGCCTGCCAGAAGACCAGATGGGCTTCCCACAGACCTTCTCCACTCTCTCAGTGCCACCCACACACACTATCCCCAAGCCTCTCCTCTCCTCTTCTCATCACCATATCCCAGCCCCCAACTCAGGTGGAAACTCCCTGCTGCACCACAGGCCATACCAGAACTCCATACATCCAGGTAGGATGCCTGCCTGTAGACCTCCTTCACGCTCTCAGCACCTTCTCTTCCCAAATACAACACCTAAGTCCTCCCTCCCCTTCCATGTACCATTCTCCAACTCAGACAGAGTCAGGCCATATAGGCCAGAAGACCAGAGAAGAAACACAAACCAAGGAACGAAAGTCCTATCCAACAAAGACAAACCTAGAAATCAGCACCTAGACATATAACCACCCCAAACCCAGATTCTTAGATGCCAGTGAAATAACACAACAAACAGCAACCAGGGCAATATGTTACCAGCAGAGCTCAGCTCCCCTACTACAGCAAGCCCTGTATATTGAAACACAGCTGAAGCTCAAGAAAAAGACATTGAAACAAACTTTACGAAGATGATAGAGATCCTTAAAGAAGAAATGAATAAATTATGTAAAGAATGTAAGGGAAAGATGAACAAAACAAATGGAAGAAATGAATAAATTTTTAAAGGAACCTAGAGAAAACAAACAGTTGAAGAACACTAATAAAACTATTCAAGACCTGAAAATGGAAACAGAAACTATAAAGAAAACACAAAATGAGGGAATTATAGAAATGGAAAGTGTAGGTAAGTGAACAGAAACTACAGAGTCAAGCATTATCAACAGAATATAAGAGATGGAAAAAATCTCAGGCATTGAAGATACAATAGAAGACATAGATTTATCAGCCAATTAAAATGCTAAATCTAAAAAATTCCTGACACAAAACATATAGAAAATTTGGGATACTATGAACAGACTAAACCTAAGAATAAAAGGAATAGAAGAATAATCTCGGCTCAAAGGCACACAAATATGTTTCAGCAAAATCATAGAAAAAAGTTTTCCTAACCTGAAGAAGGAGATGCCTATAAAGGTAAAAGAAGCATATGTGTGGTGGTTTGAATAACTATGGACCGCCGTAAACGCAGGTGCTTGAGTGCTTGGCCATAGAAAATGGGTACCATTAGGAGGTGTGGCCTTGTTGGTGTAGGTGTGGTCTTGTTGGAGGAATTGTGTCACTGTGTGAGCAGGCTTTGAGTTCTTACATTTCCTCAAGCCATACCCAGTGTGGCAGTCTCTCCTGCTGCTGCATGCAGATTAAGATGAAGAACTCTCAGCTCTTCCAGCACCTTGTCTGCCTGCACACCACCATGTCCTGCCATAATGATAATGGACTAAACCTCTGAAACTATAAGGAAGCCACCCCAATGAAAGGTTTTTTTTCATAAGAGTTGCCATTGTCATAGTGTCTCTTCCCAGAAATAAAAATCCTAACTAAGACAATACAGAACACCAGATAGACTGGACCATAAAGAAAGTCCCTTCACCATCTAATAACCAAAACACTAAACATACAGAATGAAGAAAGAATATTAAAAGCTGTAAGGGAAAAAGACCAAGTGACATAAAGGCAGACGTATTAGAATTATGCATGACTTGTCAATGGAGACTCTAAAAGCCAGCAGGGTCTGGACAGAAGTCCTGCAGGCTGAAAGAGACATAAGACACCAGCCCAGACTACTGTACCCAATATAACTTTCAATCACAATAGATGGAGAAAACAAGATATCCCATGATAAATTCAAATTGAGACAATATCTATCTACAAATTCAGCCCTGCAAAAATACTAGAAAGAAAACTCCAACCCAAAGAGGCTAACTACACCCATAAAAACACCAGCAAAACACAAAGAAAGGAAACACACACACACACACACACACACACACACACACACACACACACCACCACCACCACCACCACCACCACCACCACCACCATCACCAAAAACAACAAAATAACAGGAATTATCATTTGTCATTGAAATATCTCACTATCCATGGTCTCATCCCCCAATAAAAAGATACAAACTAACAGAGTGAATGTGAAAATAGAATCCATCCTTCTGCTGCATACAAGAAACAGACCTCAACACCAAAGATAGACAATACCTCAGAATAAAGAGTTGGAAAAGATTTCCCAAGCAAATGGACCTAAGAAGCAAGCTTCAATCACTAAAATAGAAACAAAGAGAACAATACAAAGAATCAAGGAAGCAAAAAAGGTCATTCTTTGGGGAAATCAACACCCAAACTAACTAAAAGATGGAGAAAGAATTTCCAAATTAACAAAATAAGAAATGAAAAGGGAACATAACAACAGACACTAAGGAAATCCAAAGAATTGTTAGGTCATACTTTAAAAACCTGTACTCCACAAAATTGGAAAATCTAAAAGAATGAGTAATTTTCTCCATAGATACCACTAACCAAAGATCAGATAACCAACTCAAATTGACCTATAACCGTTAAGGAAATAAAAGTAGTCATTAAAGGTTTCCTAGCCTAAAAGAATATGTGTGCATGGGGGGGGGGTATGGATTGTAGAAGCCAGAGGGCTGGAGAACACCACAAGAACATGGTCCAAAGAAGTCAATTAAGCAGGACTCATAGGGCTCACAAAGACTGAAGTAGTAATCACAGAGTCTGCATGGTCAATACTAGGTCCTCTGCACATATGTTATAATTGTTTTGAAGTAAGTGTTTTAGAAGTCTCTACTTTGAAGTAAGTCTTCTAGAAATTTCAGTTGACTAGACCCTTAGTACTAAAACTGGTGGCATGACTACAAATTGTCAGTGGTATTGAGTTGATGGTTTATGTCAGTATTTATATCAAATGGACATCAAGAAACAATATCCAGACATTACAAAGCCAGACAGCATCTCCAGGAGACTTCCAAAACTATATAAAGTCCAGGAATTATGGGTGAGAAGAACTGGTATTCTACAAACTGAAAAAAATCAGAATGGCTAGGATCATGTCTAAAGACAGTGAAGTGACATGAATGAATACCTATATGTGTTCGAAAACCTTTGGGACAGATACAGTGTGCACCTAGAAGTCACCTGGAGACACATCCAGAAATGGCAGCTTATATTTTTGATAATGGGTAATATTCTTAAGGAACATAGAGAGGGGTGTTGGGAGCGATGGGTAGATATCCTGGTCATGGCCAAGCTCACTGATATACACAAGGAAGCAAAGTCTTGGAAGTAGATCAGGAAGGAAGCTGCATGGTGGCAGACTTTTTCTGGTAAATAAGGGAGAGCATTCTGGTAATTAAAACCACAGAAAATACTAAGCTCCCATTTTAAATTGGGGGGGGGGAGGTAGATAGATGGTCTATCTATTTTGTAAGAACTAGTTTAGACACCGAGTTCTCAGATTTTTTCCAGCCACCAAGTTGATTTTTAAGGGACAAAGCTGATGTTCAGAAAGCTTTATTCAAGAGCAATGCAGCCATGAGCCACAAAGTGATGATGTAGACAATGACTGAGATATATGACAGCAATCTCAAAGATGACAATGGAGTTGAAAAATTCCTCTCACCTGGTGATGTCATAGCCAGCTTACAGTCATAACACAAAGATTTACCCACACATTTGTGGTGATGTATACTGCATGTATTGTACTGCCAATCATAAAATAAACCATATACAAACCATGTACAGTACATATCAACCAAAATGTTGATACAATGGTTTCTATGATTACCATTCTAAACTTTTATTGTTGTTTTATATTGTACTCCTACTTCTTAAACGAGCTGCTAAGAGTGACAGGAGAAGTGTAGCATTGGAACTTACGGAACAAGGATGGATAAGGAGTACAGGGGTGCAGACTGATGGGAAGGATAAAAATAGGATGGCACAGTTAACACCACTTAGCTGATTATTTCAAATAAAAGAGAAATGAATACCTTCAGTGCAGAGTTGAGGATATTAAAGATATATATATATATATATATACATGTATATATATATTATATAATATATATATATATAGTAGTTACCCTAACCTGATCCTTATACCTCATATGCATGTATTGAAATGCCTTAGTGTGCAGCCAAAATGGGTATAATCACTATGTTACAATTTAAAAAAAATACACCTAAATATTTCAATTAATAAAAACAAAACCCTTTTTGCAGACATAGTGGTACATACTTCTAATTCTAACACTTTGGAGATAGAAGCAGGACTAAAATGAATTCAAGGCCAGTGTGATCCATATAGCAAGACTCTGTCTCAAGAATAAAACACAAAAAGACTGGGGGTTAGTTCAGTGATAGACGACTAGCCAGCCTAGCATGCATAAGGCCTTGGCTCTGATTCTCAGTACTGCAAACAAATAAAAATAGCCTCAGCAGTACACAGTATGTGTAGAGGACTCAGGCACTTATTTCTTGAAGTCATCAAGAAACTTTTTCCCGCATGGGTGGTGGTGGTGCACGCCTCTAATCCCAGCACTGGGGAGGCAAAGGCAGGTGGATCTCTGGGAGTTCAGGGCCACCCTGGTCTACAAGGAAGTTGCAGGACAGGCTCCAAAGCTGCAGAGAAGCCTTATCTCAAAAACAAAACAAACAAAACAACAACAGCAACAAAAAGACTCATTTCTTAGAAGGTATTCTGTCTTTAAACACATATCACTGCACTATTCTATTTAAAAAAGGACTGGACAAGAATGAGGGATGAACAGAGTTCCACAACCCCAGCCATAATTAGCAAAGTATTACTTGTGTTCCTTAAACAAACCCAGGACAATGGCCGGACACTGCATCTGAATATATAAAACCATGAGGAAACATGCCAGAAAATCAAATCCATGGTGAGACTGGAAATGAAGGCCCAACAGGGGGAAAGGGAGCTGGTCCACAAGAGGAGAAATGATGGACTATGGAGACTTACTGCACGTGGCGGGTAGAGCCCCAAAAGTGCTGGCCAAAGGAATAGAGTAGGGTAAAGAAGGAAAGCCTGTGGTCCAGAATGCTGAAGTCACTGATTCTGAATAGAGAGGAAAGTGACAGCCACATGGGAGGGCTGGTAAAATAAATATCTAGAAAGCACAGATATATGGATCAAGGTGTAGATGCAGCTCAGTTGGCAGGCTGCCTGTCTAATGTGCAAAAAGTCCTGGTTTTGATCTCCAGCACTGTACAAAACTGGGAGGAGGGGTGCACTCCTGTGATCCAAACACTTGGGAGATGGAGGCAAAAGACTTATGAATTCAAGGTCATGATCAGCTACACACCAAGTTTGAGGTAATGCTGTGATACATGAGGTCATGCCTCAAAAATATCCATTATAATCATTAATAATAATAGTAAAAATAATAAAATGTTACTGACATCCTATTGAAAACAGCGGGCTGCATTCTCTACAGGTTAGCCAGTCTGCAATGCAGTACAGATGTTACAGGTGCTATGTGTCCTAATGGAGAGCCCTGGAGACAACATCCAAGGGATATTCTCACATCTCTTGTTTGTGTGCTCTGTTAGTTTTTGTGACTCACTTTTCCCATTTATAAAAGGGGAGCTATGCCTCTTAAGTATCAATTTTAGGGAATTGACTGGACTGATGAAGATAACATGTTCAGAAGTATGCATGGCACATAAGAAGTGATCAACAAATATTTTTTTTATTTTACTGTGGTGACACCACCACTGTCATTTCCACTGCCTGACACAAAGCAACAGCACAATCTCAACAAACTGTTACTCAAAAGATAGTCTTTCAAATTTCGAGATACTGCAGATCCCTGATACATTACAGTCTTATGAAAAAGAGTAGGAAGGATCTCTAAAACCCAGCTCTGGGTCCTGAGGCAATCAGGGGATTTCCACACATCCTACAGAGCTGTCTTGTCCCCAATGAGCTTTCAGGTCCTCTAGGAAAGGCTCTCTCTTATGGGTTGGGTATTAACTTATGTAGCTTTTCTTTATTCCACCTGGCCTCTCCCTAATCCATATGAATGATAACAGGCAACCAAGAAAAGAACAATGATTCTAAAAGAATGAGGAAGTGTTTGGCACAAGTGAAAGTTCAGTCTCTACTGTTGACTTAGTGTGTGTCTTCAGCTCTGTGACTCGCTTCCTCTTTATAAAAGGTTTAGAGCCACCTAGTCAATTTGCAGCACTGCCCAGAGAGGTCACAGAGAATGGGAAACTCAAAGCAGTTGTGTAAATGCAAAAATTACTTTTGAGGTTATAATGGTATTGCTATATGGGTTCTTGTGTTCAAATGATAAAAGAGATCCTAAAAAAAATTCTTCAAATTCTAGGAGTACCGCTGATAGCATCTACTTTTCTTCAGTTTTATTATAATGTCTTTCATGTCTCAAGATTACTCTATGGATTAAACAAGTTCACAGTTTAAGTGGATATAGTCAGTTTGGCTGGAGATCACAGATATTTCTATAATGCTTTGAGACACTCCATTAGCAACTTGAGATGCACAGTCATATGCTATTTTTCTTCTTCTTCTTCTTTTTTTTTTCTTTTAGACAAAACCCCCAAAATGGAAACTAGATGGTCCTTGTTTGGTTTTTGAGAAAACTAAAGCTCAGATTGTATAAATAACTCACATCTGACAATGTCAAAGTTGAGATTTGAGTCCATGTCTGCTCTTTCTTACCCCTGTTCTTTGGACACATTCTTTATCAGCACTCTGGTCTCTTCCTCTGAAGACCAGTTTTATAGGGTTCATGTGGGCCTCTTGCTCAAATAGTCTCATCAATATCAAACCTATGAACTTAAAGATTTGGGAAACCACAATGTCTGTGATCCCTCCCACTGTGTATCTTGCTTTGTAAAGCTATCTTCATATAGCAACTAAGGCTTAATATGCCATACATTATTGCACTTGTATAAATGCAAAAATAACTTGGAGGTTATAATGGTTCCATTATGCTGCCTCTCATATGTTCAAATGACAAACAAAATATCACTGGAAATCATGTTATGAGTACTACTGAAACGCACATCTTTGGGAGAAATATATTTTAATGGCAATAAAGTAGATCATGGCTGGCCTTCAAAATCAAAAGGAAGAAATAAAAAATTTCCTAAAGTAGAAGAACTTGCACATAATCAGATAATTCTGGGCTCACAGATCTCAGACCTACCTTAAAGCAGCTGTATCTCTTAACAAAGTTGTCACTTTAAGTTTCTATTGCTCCAGATAGAAAATAAGGACAACAACACCTAACTTCACTGAATTGCCATAAAGTCTAAATATAGCTTTGCTGAGTATGTAAAATGCTTACAAGTTGTTTTCATGAGCTGTTTTCTCTCTTTAATGACACTAAAAGGTCATTACTAGGTAGTATTCATGAGTGAGCTCATGAGGAAGTAGTTGCAGAGTCCACTGAAATTACAGATAAACTGCTATCTATGAAAAACCATTTACAGCACCTGTGGCCAGCCTCACCCACAAACAGAAACAAAAGACAAGGAGAGGATTCCCCAGAAGAACTCATTGAAAGATGAAATTGTAGCAACAAACAAAGACCCTTTGATCCACGGACTGCTTGGGACAGATGTGTAAAATGAAGTTTGAGCAGACATTAGAAGAGTGAGAGTAGTGCATCATGCATTGAAGATGAGCAACAAAAGGCTTCTCAGTCCCAATTACCCTGAAGGCCAAGACCTTGCTCATCAGAGATAGTGTAGAATAGTGGTTGGAATATCCGGTATGGACTGAGAGAGGCCAAAGCCCAACGCCCAGTTCTATTACTTTCTAGACTGGCTTTGGGAAAGTTTGCTAAGTTTTTTGAAGATCAGTTTCCTTTTGGAAATAGTAATGACATATCCGTTAAAAACATCTATTTTTTGAAGTAAAATACTTGGATGAGGTGGTACAGAATTAAGAAATAAGAATCCATGTATAACACCCTCAACACACAGATCTATGAAAAAGCAATTATAGCTTAATACTCATATTGATAATAAATTATATGGGAAAGTTGGCCATCTAAATAACATTAAGAGCATAAGGTGCTAGAGAAATGAGACAATGTCAAAACAAGCCATCAAAACCAAGAGTCTTGGGGAGGGGGTCACTGCAGTAGACTATTGTTCTACTGCTTTACTCTCACTGTCATTTGGAATTGCCATTATCTCTCCTCAAAACCCTTTCCTTATCCAACAGTCTTGGACAATCAAAGGAATTCAGGGCCTATGGGTCACATTAAAGACACCCCATTTGTGAACCTGAGGCTCTAGCCAGGGTTGGAAAGTCTGCCTCTCTCTGACAAAAGCTGTGACAAGCACAAAATGATTTAGTTCTGAGAAGCCTTGCACTTAGGGGACAGAAAATGCCCTGGCAAGGTTCAGGGAGCCACATTCAGTGTCAGAACTTAAGGAACCCTTGGTAAATTCTGCTCATACTTCAGCTCTCTGTTTCAACATCCTTCCAAGGATTATTCTACTGCTCTATGTGTGGTGTTTATGTTTCTGCCCTAAATTATATTATAACGCTTAGTTCTTCCTTTTTCAAAATCTCTATACATTGCCCACCTGTAAAGTAAAGGATGGGTCACAAAGTAACAAAGAATTTAACTCATCAGAGAAAACAAATTCCAGATAAGTGAGAACTAGATTTGAAGATCTAAAGGGAAAAATATAGTAGTAACAGCATTGTTCTCAAGCTCACCAGCCAAAACTGACAGGAAGTGCCAAAGTAAGGTGACCTCTTTGTTGTGTTCTCTCTCTCTCTCTCTCTCTCTCTCTCTCTCTCTCTCTCTCTCTCTCTCTCTCTCTCTCCCTCTCTCTCTCTCTCTCTCTCTCTCTCTCTCTCTCTCTCTCTCTCTCTCTCTCTCTCTCTCTCTCTCTCTCTCTCTCTCTCTCTCTTAAGAGTCAGGGCTATGTAGCCCACGCTGACCTAGAAACCCCTAGCTCCTGCTACCTCAGCCTCCTGACTGATTGCTGAGTATGCAGGCATATGCCACTGAACCTGGCGACATCAAATCTTTATCTAAGGTAATTCTGTATTATCGAAGTTATATTTTCTCCCTGCAAGGGTTAATAAGACTTTTTTTTTTTTTAACTTGGTAATCAAGTAGCCTTAAAAAACAACTCAGTTAATGAACGGCCAAATTGTGACATAGACCCACAAAGTACAGTGTAAACCATAGAAGGAAGTGCTACTTTCAGTTTGGCACAGAAGTGAGATTCTGCATGCTAATGTTCTAGTCATGCTGTGTGCAGGGTAACTCAGGAGACTTTGTACAGTTCAGAGTACTGAGAAAGTACTGGCAACATTCAAACCAACATACCTTGTTAGCACACATAATTTGTTATTCAGAAAAAAGTGAGCATAGAAAATATAGCAATAGCATAACATCAGTATGTTTATATAGAATATATAAAAGATACCATGACATCAATACATTTCCAGACAGTGAGTGCAGTATCATCATTAATCTAATACACACTTGTGCTAAGTTCATATGCTTAGCACACATGCACACATCACATTCATGAATTAAAAACACGGCAGGGACTCCCTGCTAATGAGCCCTTTTACTTACCATCCTATAATTTTTTTGTAAAGATGCCGTTTCTTGTATAAGACAACTTTTATTGGAACCCAGATCAAGAGACTCACTACAGCCACATAGGCAATGGAACAGGAAACAATCAGCCAATAGTGGGTTTTGTCAGATGTAATCTTTGTCTTCTGATAGGAAGTAGCAAACTGTTCCATTGTCACCAGGGTAGGAATGGAGAAGGCAGCAAACTCCAGAAGCTCAAAAAACACCAGCTTAATTATTTTTCCAGAAACCATCCTGAAGAGCAGCAAGCGAGCAAAGTATCTGGCACTCCTCTGTTGACAGTGAGCAGCATATGAACATACACCGGGATCAGGTTCCTTGTACTCGAATCGCTAACCAGGGATTTTATTCTTTTATTGACCCTCATGGTTCAGTGATCTTCTGACTTAACAACCATAGTCTCTTAAAGAAACAGAAGCACTGTGGAAGTTACCACTAAATGCATCCACACATTCATTAGAAGTCAGGAGAGCTCTCAAGCATGGAACACTGCTTTAAAAAAGACATTTTTGTATTTGTTTGTTTTTTTATTGTAATGTTTATGGGTAATTTGGCACAAGTCATTTATGTAATAATATATGTAATATATACCTTAGTAGGTATAATTATTAGAATAATGTAATTCTACAGTTGAAAAGGATAGATTTCATTTACTAGATTACATCTATACTTTTAGTTCTGTTTTTATTTGTAAGTAAATTCATGCACAGAGGTACTAAAACTCTTAAGTCTTCATCTTCAAATCTACTCTGAATTCTTCAAAGTTCTGAGAAAGGGAATTTGGATTCCGTTTATCAGCTTCCTAACCAGGATCCCTCCTGATATAGTATTCATTCATTATTGCATGGTGATGGGTGTGCAACACAAATTTATACTGTTCTTCATTCACTGGTCAGGAAACTTTCATAGTATTATTAGAAACCTGTTATCAGGATTTCCACATTCAGAACTCCGTATCTTGTCTAAAAAACCACATGAAATACGTAAAATGCCTAACCATATGTGAAGGATACTTTCCTCGTAAAACTTAGTGGAAGCCCCACAATGATCATTTCACTTGGTATTATGGTGTGATAATGATAATGACAGAGCTGCCTGCTCTGAAAGTGTTCATAGTCCAAAGGAAAGAACAAACCTGTAAGCAACAACAGAGAGCAAAGACCAAAGGTATAAACTATATGATGCAGTAAAGCTAAAGCTTGGGACAACTTTGCCCTTGGGCCATGAGAAAGGGAAAGAAATATAAAGGATGACTAAGATGAATGAGGAATGTTGGTGACACTTCAGGTAGGAAACTACAGAGGGAGCTGCAATAGTCAGCAAGAACCAGTAGGGCATAGCAGGAACTATGAGAAAGTGACATTAGAATATTCCACTGAGTTCCCCCACAAGTAAATGTCCCGTAAGTGTAGAGCAGTGACATGGAAAGAATTTATTACAAAAAAAGTTTTCTTTTTAGTCTCTCTGTCTCTCCCGCTGTCTCTGTCTGTCTCTCTGTCTCTCTCTAGCATGTTTTCTCCCTCCCTCTCTCTCTCTCTCTCTCGTGTGTGTGTGTGTGTGTGTGTGTGTGTGTGTGTGTGTGTGTGTGTGTGAGCCTGTGTGTGCACACTCACACACATCAGGAACACAGGCAATTGTAGGCCACATGCTGTGGGCTCTGGAACTTGAACTTGGGTTCTCTGTAAGAGCAGTATTCTTAACCACTGAGCCATCTCTCCAGCTGTGATTCTTGTTCTCTGCCCACAGAGAACCCAATACCATGGGAATAATTGTTGACTATATTGATGTCCACTGAATATTTTATATATCCAGTTCACTGCAGTCCCTATGGGAGATGATACAAATGCACAGTAAAACCTGGAAATCCTTATAGAAGGTGCTGAACAGACCAGGGATGGGGAAAGCCATGCCTTCTAATTCCTCAGCCACACCTGCCTGAACAAAGGGCACTGGGCCACGGAACACCCTGAAATCTACCTAAGACCTGAAGTCCCCTCAGCCCATCAGACTCTTTCCTTTGAGAAAGTGACTTATCTGTTGTTATGAAACACCAACAAAAACAATTTGTGGGAAAGGGGTCTCTCACCTTACAATTTACAGTCCATCAGGAAGAGAAGTCATGGAAGGGACTCCAGGCAAGGAACCTGGAGGAAGGAAGTAAAGCAGAGGCCATGCAGGAACGCTGCTTATTGGCTTGAGCTCCAGCCAATATTCATTCTTATACTTAAGACCACAAACAGTGAGCTAGACCTTTACTTGTGAGGAATACAGGAAGCCCTGAGTGTGTGAAGGCCTGACTGAACATGTTATTGACATGGTCATGGTCATGTCAAGGACCATAGCCTCAGATCCATGGGTAGATGCAAAGCCTTTCCTCCGGGTTGAGGCTCAGAGGGATGGCTAAGCACAACTGGTTCATGTGTAGAGGCCGACAGTGTATGCAGAGACTGCCCAGCATAGCCTTCTCCCCACAACCCACCCTGGATGTTTACAGCCTGAAGATTGCTCCCCTAAAGAGACTGTTCCTACCTTGATTCAGCTGTATTTGATAACCCCACCTTCCTATGCAACTGTATACACTAAACTTACTGTGGTTTCTCCTTCAGAGATCCCAGTCCCTCTGACCCCAGCTCTTCTATGCCCTTGAGTCCATGTTTCTATCATTGTTTTGTTCCCTTGTGGCCCCAGTCAGGTCAATCCCTGAAAGCCATGCAATGACTCAGCCCTGAGAGGCAAATCTAATGTAAGCATTTTCAGAGTTGAGGTCCCCTCTTCCCAGATGACCCAGTTTGTCTCACATTGAAAAACAAAACAACTGTTGTTGGAGTTAGGTATGGCTTTGTTGGAGGAAATGTGGGCTTTGGGTTTCAAATGCCCAAGCCAGGCCTAGTGGCTCTCTTGCTCTTGCTGCTGCCTCCAGTCTAGACGTAGAACTCTTGGCTCCTTCTCCAGCATCGTGCCTGCCTGTGCACCACAATGCTTCCAATCATTACAATGTTAGTCCTCTGAAATGTAAACCAGTCCCTATTAATGCCTTCCTTTATAAGGGTTGCTGTGGTCATGGTGTCTCTTCACAGTAATAGAAATCCTAACTAAGACAAACGGATTATCTCAATTAGGCTAAACAAGTTGGGAAGACTTGCCTACTGTGAGCTGCACCACCCAGGGTGCCAGACTGAACACAAAGGAGAAAGCCAGCTGACCACAAACAATCATCTCTCTCTGCTTCAGAATGTGACAGCTGTCCCAAGCTCCTGCTGCCATGACTTCCCCCCATGATAGACCATACCCTCAATTTGTGAGCCAAAAAAAAAAAAAAACAAAAAACAAAACAAAACAACTCTTTCTCCCTTAAATTGCTTTGGTTAATGTATCTCCCCACAGCAACAACAACAAAAATTAACTAAACAGTAAACTATGTGATGAACAAATAAGCAGAAGCCAGATGCAGAAGGAACAGAAGACCCATCAAAGGATGATGATATTAATCCAGAGAGTGAAATGACTGGGATAGACTGATAAGTAGCACACCAAGAAACACCCACTTTAGCAATGACTCAACTGTTCATATGAACCAATACAAAAGGGAGCTGTTGCTCTTTGCATCTGTGTTCGAATACACATGTGTGCGCGTGCGCACACACACACACAAAGTTTACTATGAACATTAAGAAAAAGAAGACATGACACTGAGAAAAACTGTAGAAAGCAGAGGACCATTCTCAGCGCTGAGTACTCCATCACTTTTCCTCTTGACTCAAAGGTAAGTCTACTTAATGCTGAAGCTTTTTTTTTTTTTATTTTGCATAGGGAAATAAAGAGGCCTCCCCTCTGAAAACTGTTAAGAGGGTTCATGCTCTACAGACAGAGCTGAAGAGGAGAAGGCAGAAGCAAGTTGAAGAGATTATGATTAACACTCTCAGTGACACAACTTCATGTAAATCTAAAATTCAGAAAGAAACCCATCAAATAAATAGTATTATGCCTGGGAAATGAGGAGAGCAGTGTGCAAAGGAAGGTTTTTGTTTTTTTTGTATCATTTCATTAGTATTGCCAACATCTAAGTATTTCATAAACCTAAGAAATTAGATGGTAAGTGTAGCCTAAGAAACATGTGTTTTAAAATCATTGCAGTTGGGCGGGAGAGATGACCCAATGTTAAGAGCACTTGGGCTTGCAGTGAACTCAGGTTTGATTTTCAGCACTCACGTGGTGACTCATAGTTAACTCCAGTTTCAGGAGATCTGACACCCTCTTCTGGTCCCTGGGGACACAAGGTATGCATGTGGTACACATGCATGCATACATCCAAACACTCATTCACATCAAATAAAAAATAAAATAGTCATTGCAATTGAATAAAAGAGTTTGTACTATAGTTCAGTCTTTAATTTGCCACTTTACTTCCCTCATTTTTCCTTGGGCAGAAGCCAGATAAACAAATTTCACTTCCACTTAACCTCTGAATGGAAGAAATAGAAGCAAACAGCCACAAAACTAACATTGAGCAGGAGAAAGCTATGGAAAGCCATGTCCCAGGTAGAAGGAGTTGCTGTCTCCTGCTTTTGCAGACTAGTTGAGAAGCATGCTCATTTGGTGCTCATCTGGAGTACTTTCTCCTGTTGAACCTTTCCCTAGTCACTTTCTCCAACTGACATTTCCTCCTTTGTGCCGAGTGCTTTTGGAAGTCCTCTGGGCTCCCAGTTTTATCTAACTATATCCCCGTTTGCAGACTGGATCTCCAGAGAGCATATCCACTCCTTGAAAGCAGGAAACATCTGCCCTCATCTTTGTGTCATCATTTCTCAGCACTGAACAGACTCTTAGCACATATTCATGGAAGGAAAGAATGAAGACAGAAAGAGAAGCACAGAGCAACTGCAGAATGTGCAGCCTTCACTCATGGCTAACTGCTCTTTTATTCCAAGGGAATGATGTTCCCAACACTGCATTCCAGCAGAAATCAAGAGAGCCATCCATCCCCTTGTAATCGACTCATTCTGCACACGTGCTCAGTTTATTTGCTTGGTCATACTTACACCTACTGTGTCTCCTTCCTCCATCCATCACATGGTTCTCTGGGGTTTTAAGGTCAGAGAGGGAAGACAAAGTCTAGTGGGTTACACAGCTAATTTAATAACTGACATTGGGCAAGGATTTTGACCCTTTCCAGACAAAGGCACTACAATATCATTTCCAAAATTCCCAACCTATGTACCCTCAAAACCATAATGCATGGCAGACCCAAGCTCTAACAAAAGTGAGTAGGAGAGAGCTACCTAGAGTTTGTATCATCCAAGACACAACCTTCAGTGATTTCAGTCTTCACATCTCTGTGTTTCATTTGCCTGAATTATAACCAACAGACTGGCAGGCAGGGAGGGTATCTGAGTGACAGAGCAACTAACTTGCTTGGCAAAGGAAGAGAAAACCATTTTGCTAATAATAAGCTGTGAGGAAGAAACAATGTCAGGGCCAGACTTGGAAACAAACGCAAAGGGAGATGCAAGAGGGCTTCAAGCATCACGGAGCCTCCAGTGGAAAGTGGTGTACTGCAGTCCTGTTGCCTTCCCTCCTAAGTTCCCTGACAAATCTGTCATGCAATCGCACTTCAACAACCAGAAGGTGTGCAAGGGCCATTTTCAAACACCCCAAATGCTGTACTAGAAAGAGTCCAACACCAAGTCGAGAGGCCTATGCCTCAGCCTGTGTCAGAACTTCCTGAGAGAAAACACATTTGGTTTCTGAAGCTGGATGGAGGGTGGAGAGACTGACTCCTGTGGTTTGAATTCACTTCCATGTAGGAGTGTTGATGCAGTGCTTTTTATTTTAGTAAGCAGAAGAGAGCATTCCGTCCAGAGGAACACCTGTTGTCCACACTGCCAACTGTCATTTCCTTCCCGCAGGCAGGAAGTCAAAAACTGAAAGTCTCTAAAAACTGTTAGTGAGAGCATTTGCAACCTCAAGGTTCATTCATTGTTTTCAGCAGGTCTGTGAAACAAAATGTACAAACTGCCAAGAATGTGCTGGCATGTCTGGGGCTTGTTTCCTGTGCTCACATGGTGTTGAAGTGCATAAAGTCAGGAGCTGATGACAGTGCCACTGCTCTTGGGATCAAGCTGGATCTGCACAGAGACTGGGGTGGAGGTGGAAACATGTCCTGGGCCTGATTTACAGTTTCTAAAACTTGCTGAGCTTCATAAGCAGGTGTGACCAAATGAATCACTGGAAGTCATCTTAATAAGCTTATGATTTCATGTGCTCCCTGCCTCTCCTCCAATGTTACAATCTCATAGTTTAACTCTACTAAACTTAGTATGTGATCACCCATAACTTCTTCATTCCGGGTAGTAAATGATTTAAGCCATTCTGTAAGAATGAGAGCAATTACCATATCCACTTAGGAAGCCCTTTCAGAACTGACCCTTCTTGAAGGCAGCAAAATGCAAAGAAAGCCCATGCTTTTTAAATGTTCTCCTTTCACATTGCCCAGATCTCAAAGGAGAAAACACCGCCTTCCCATCCCACTATATAAGCCTACTCCACTGCTGAGAAGGGTAGCTGTAGATCATGAAATACGACAGAAAAGGGGAAAAAAGAAAAAGAAAAAAAAATCACTTTTATAATGATTCGTAAATTTTGCTTTTTGAGGTAGGACAATGACCTGAGTTATCCTTTTAGGACTTCAGAGTAATGAATTTACACAATCAAAACGTATCTAAATGTGCATGTATCTCTAATCAATTAAGATGAATTCACTCCCAAATGCATAAAGGTGTTTGGGCCTAAATTTTCCACGTTCCTACAGACTCAAAAGACATGCAGTTAATTTGGTCAATGAAGTTGACACAACTTCCTAGCAGTTTGCCTGTAAAGCAGTGCTTCTTAACACCACTGGGTGGCGTATGTTTGATTTTTTTTTAAATCAGGTTTTAGAGTTGATCCTTTAAAAATCGTCTTTCACTGGACCAAGCTCCTGGAGTCAAGTGGAAGAGAGGTAGGAGCAAAGAGGTTCAAGGTCATGATGGGCAAACCCACAGAGACAGGAAACCTGAGCTAGTTAGTGGGAGCTCATGGACTCTGTACTGACAGCTGGGAGCCTGCATGGGACTGAACTAGGCAGCTGTATGGCTTGGTCTTTCTGTGGGGCTCCTGGCAATGGCCCAGGATTTATCTCTGATGCATGAACTAGCTTTTTTGGAGTTCATTCCCTATGGTGGGATGCCTTGTTCAACTTTGACACAGGGAGAGGGGCTTGGTCCTGCCTCAACTTGATAAGCCAGTCTCTGTTGACTCCCCATGGAAGGCCTTACTCTTTCTGAGTAGATGGGGGTGAGAGAGAGGGGGTGGGGAAGAAGGGGAAGAAGAGGGGAGTTTGGTTGCTATGAAAAATGAAAAAAAAATTAATGGAGGCTCTAGGAAATAACATAACTCGGGTTTTCAATACATGTTAAGCCCTGAGTTTCCAGTGCTGAGTATAAGACCCTGAGTTTACACTTTAGCACTGGAAAAAACAAAACTAAAAATCATTAAAACCTGTAATAAAATTTTGTCTAAAGGTGCTCCTGAAGCACCCAAGCAAAGTCAGCTACTTCACCTTTTTAACCCATGCCACCTCCATGACACCTGCTTGCCTGGAATGCCACCTCCATGACACCTGCTTGCCTGGAATGCCACCTCCATGACACCTGCTTGCCTGGAATGCCACCTCCATGACACCTGCTTGCCTGGAATGCCACCTCCATGACACCTGCTTGCCTGGAATGCCACCTCCATGACACCTGCTTGCCTGGAATGCCACCTCCATGACACCTGCTTGCCTGGAATGCCACCTCCATGACACCTGCTTGCCTGGAATGCCACCTCCATGACACCTGCTTGCCTGGAATGCCACCTCCATGACACCTGCTTGCCTGGAATGCCACCTCCATGACACCTGCTTGCCTGGAATGCCACCTCCATGACACCTGCTTGCCTGGAATGCCACCTCCATGACACCTGCTTGCCTGGAATGCCACCTCCATGACACCTGCTTGCCTGGAATGCCACCTCCATGACACCTGCTTGCCTGGAATGCCACCTCCATGACACCTGCTTGCCTGGAATGCCACCTCCATGACACCTGCTTGCCTGGAATGCCACCTCCATGACACCTGCTTGCCTGGAATGCCACCTCCATGACACCTGCTTGCCTGGAATGCCACCTCCATGACACCTGCTTGCCTGGAATGCCACCTCCATGACACCTGCTTGCCTGGAATGCCACCTCCATGACACCTGCTTGCCTGGAATGCCACCTCCATGACACCTGCTTGCCTGGAATGTCAACATCCCTTCGGAATTTCCTATCACTTTCTCTGCCTCATTTTTGTACTTTAAAATTTAACAATGGCTTTATGCTAATTCTACTTATTTCTTATGTTAGTTGTCCTAACTAGAACACATTTCTTAGAAGAAAGTGGGTTTTCTGTCTGTTTTTACTAGGTTTTGTCTGTTTTATAATCAAACCTATTTTGGTGCTGTTGCACATGGTAAGATCTTAAAAAAAAAAAAGTTTCCCAGATAAATAAATAAATAAACAAATAAATTAATAAATAAATAAGAAACACTGTAGGTCCCTGCTAGAGGGAATGTAGATTAGTGCAGCTACAGTGTAAATCAGTGTGCAGGCTGCTCAGAGCACACTGAAACTACAACTATCATCATGACCGAGAGGAATCATCCTGGTTAGCATACTACTGAGACATTGGCACACTACTGCTTACCATCACACACTCACAACAGCCATATGGAATCAGTACCCATCACTTACTGATACAGTAAGTGGACAGACAGAGAAAACGGGGTATATGCACACACAATGAAGCTTTCCTCTGCCATAAAGAAAGAGAGCTGAGTGAGATGGCTCACATATGTAATCCATGCACTTGGGAGGCTGAGGCAAGAAGACTGCCACGAGCCAGAGACCTGTGTGTGATATATTATTATATACACTATATGGTTATCATCATCACCATCATCATCCAGAGACCTGTGTGTGATACATTATTATATATACTATATTGTTATCATCATCATCATCATCATAATCATAAGTTTTTGAGACAGGGTTTCTCTGTGTATCCCTGGCCATCATGGAACTCACTCTGTAGACAAAACTGGCCTCCTTGAACTCACAGTTTACTGGGAATGAAGGTGGGTATCACCACCACCTAGTAGTTTTGCTGCTACTTCATAACTGTGATTTTGCTGCTATAATGAATCATGATGTACACATTTTTGGAGATGAGAGGTTTGCCAAAAGAGTCCAGCCCCACAGGTTGAGAACTACTGGCCTAAATCCTGTTAGTCTCAATTTCTTTCTATTGTATTTTTATTAGTAATTTCTAATCTTGTATGATGATTTCAAATCAGTGTTGAGTGACTGAACAAATTTGATTTGTTGTAGGACCCAGGCCTGCTGATGTTAAAGAATGTTTTAGCAAATTTTGAGGTAAGTACTTGTAAATCAGCACTCAGTTATAAGAAATGATGATACTTGCTGGTTCCAAATGATGCTCTAAAACCTAGAAGCCATGTCTTGGGGATAAAAAGGATATACCTTGGTGTACCATCTGCCTCTTTTATCATCTCTTGTTCCTGGAAATTTCTAGAGACTGTACCAATAAACTCCTGGTTTGAATATTTACTTAAAAGACTTGATTAGCTATCTTGAGAAACATACACACTTAAAGGAAACCACATAGGTTACTTTGGTTTTAATTTTCTCATTGCTTAGGAATATAATCTGTAAAAGCTCTCCATTTCTGTAGCCTCTACCTTGGGGATAATGAAATAAGGCTCCATTGATAGATTAGCTGGATTTTTAAATTGATTTATAAGTTATATAGGCAGGATCTAAGGGATTTCATGAGGAACCTTGGCTTTCTTTACTCAAAAAGGATCATTAGGCCTTAGATTAGAGTAAATTAAGGAGACAGCTGAAGAGGGACACCCATTAATACAGTTTTCCAGCCTCATTCCAGGATGATCAAATCAGATTTCTCACACAAACTACATGAAAATTATTTTTTTAAAAAATCCCTGTGATGCAGTTTTAAAAACCAGAACTCCAGCATCCTAAAAACCTCTACCAGGTTCAACATTTTGTAAAACTGTGATTTTATTCATGATGACATGTAGTATTTTCTCTATATTGAGACTTGACAAGAAAATGGTACTTCAGAGGGTCACTTTGTGATGCTTGCTGCCAGAAGGCAAACCTTTGAAGTTTCATGCATGTAATTCTCTTCTCCAGGAAACTCAACTGAAGTTTAAAAAAAAAATTCTTCATATACATATGACAAGAGATACCCACAATGCAGCATGTCAGAAAACTATCAATGTTTGACATGACCCTTCTGATTCTGCAGAGATATAGATCTAAGTCACTATTTTTCTAATTGTTGAATGAATCTAGAATATTTTACATACTAAGTAAATCAAAATTCTAAAAGCCAATGCTTCTCAAATGCCACAGTGTAAAACAGTGGAACAGAAATTAACTCACCTGTGAAGTCTTGATAATCCTCAACTTAATGCCTACTTTACATTCTTTTCATTTAAAACTCAGCAGCACCACCTACTGATCATTTAAAATCAGTATTTTTAAATAAATTCTATAGTAGAGCTTTAAGTCAGGGATGGCTATGCTTCTGGAAGTTCCTTTATTGTACAGCTATTATGGCTATCCTGGGTCTTTTAAAAGTTTTTCCATATAAAGTTGAGCATTGTCCTTTTAAGGTCTGTTAAGAATTGGGATGGGATTTTGATGGGGATTGCATTGAATCTGTAGATGGCTTTAGACAAGATTGCCATTTTTACTATGTTGATCCTGCCTATCCAAGAGCATGGGAGATCATTCCATTTTCTGGTATTTGATTTCTTTCTTGAAAGACTCAAAGTTCTTGCTAAACAGGTCTTTCACTTGTTTGGTTAGTGTTACCCCAAGATATTTTATGTTGTTTGTGGCTATTATAAAGGGTGATAGTTCTCTGATTTCTTTCTCAGACCCTTTATCATCTGTATATAGTAGGGCTGCTGATTTATTTTTGAGTTAATCTTATATCCTGCCACTTTGCTGAAGGTGCTTATCAGCTGTAGAAGTTCTTTATAGAGTTTTTCTGGTCACTTATGTAAATTATCATATCGTCTGCAAATATTGAAAACTTGACTCCCTTTGATCTCCTTTTGTTGTCTTATTGCTCTAGCTAGACCTTAAAGTACTATAGTCCTGAAAACAGTTTGGTATTGGCACAAAGATAGACAGGTAGACCAATGGAATCAATTTGAAAACCCTGATATTAACCCACACACCTATGGACACCTGATTTCTGACAAAACAGCTAAAATTATACAATGGAAAAAAGAAAGCATCTTCAACAAATGGTGCTGGCATAACTGAATGCTGGATGCAGATAGATCCATATCTATTGCTATGCACAAAACTTAAGTCCAAATGGATCAAAGACCTCAACATAAATCCAGCCACAGTGAATCTCTTAGAAGAGAAAGTGGGAGGTACCCTTGAATGAATTGATACAGGAGATGACTTCCTAAACATAACACCAGTAACACAGACACTGAGATAGACAATTAATAAATGGGACCTCCTGAAATTGAAAAGCTTCTGTAAGGCAAAGGACACAGTCAACAAGACAAAATGGCAGCCCACAGAATGGGAAAAGATCTTCATCAACCCCACATCTGACAGAGGGCTGATCTCCAAAATATACAAAAACAACTCAAGAAGCTAGTCACCAAAACACCAAATAACCCAATTAAAATGTGAGGTACAGAACTAAATTTTCAACAGAGGAATCTAACAAGGCTGAAAGACACTTAAGAAAATGCTAAACATCCTTAGCCATCAGGGAAATGCAAATCAAAACAACTCTGAAATACCATCTTACTTCTGCCACAATGGCTAAAATTAGACACACCAATGACAACTTATGCTGGAGAGGATGTGGAGAAAGGGGAACACTCCTCCACTGCTGGTTGGAGTACAAACTTGTCAGCCACTTTGGAAATCAGTATGGCAGTTCCTCAGAAAAAGGGGAATCAGTCTACCATAGGACCCAAAAATTCCACTCTTAGATATATACCCATACGATACACATTCTGTTCAACTATGTTCATAGCAGCATTATTTGTAATAGTTAGAAACTTGAAGCAACCTAAATGTCCCTCAACTGAAACTGAAGAATGGATTTACACAATGAGGTACTACTCAGCTACTCAGCGGGAAACAAACAAACAAACAAACAAAAAACCCAAACAATGGAATCCTGAAATTCACAGGCAAATGGATGGAACTAGAAGAAACCATCCTGAGTGAGGTAACCAAGTCACAAAAAGACAAACACAATATGTACTCATTCATATATGGCTTTTAGACATAGAGCAAAGGATCACCAGCCTACAATTCACAACACCAGAAAAGCTAGGAAAGAAGGACTCTAAGACAGACATACAGGGTCCCTCTGAGAAGGGGAAAGGGACAAGACATCCTGAGCAAATTGGGAGCATGGGGGAAGGGAGAGGGGGTTATGAGAAAGTAAAGGGAGAAGAGGAGGGTAGAAGAGGACATAAGAGAGCAGGAAGATTGAGTCATGGGGAGAGCAAGAAAAGAGGTAACATAATAGAGGGAGCCATTATAGGTTTTAAGAGAAATCCAGCACTAGGGAAATGACCAGACACCTACAAGGGTCACCCCAGCTAACAATCTAAGAAATAATGGAGAGGATACCTTAAATGCCCTTCCCCTATAATGAGATTGATATTGATATTCCATCCTAGAGCCTTCATCCAGTAGCTAACGGAAGCAGAAGCAGACACCCACAGCTAAACACTGAGCTGAACTTCTGGAATCCAGTTGGAGAGAGGGAGAAGTAATGAGCAAAGAGGTCAAGACCAGGCTGGAGAAACCCACAGAAACAGCTGACCTGAATAAGGGGGAGCTCATGGAGCCCAGACTGATAGCTGGGAAACCAGGATAAGACCGACCCTGATCCCCTGATAGTGAGTGTTAGTTAGGAGGCCTGGGCAGTCTATGGTACCTCTGATAATGGAACCAGGTTGTATCCCTAGTGCACGAATGGACTTCAGGAGCCCTTTCCCCATGGAGTGATACTACCTTAGCTTAGAGACACGTGGGAGGGCCTAAGCCCTACCCCAAATGACTTGACAGATTTTGATGATCTCTCATAGAAGGTCTCACCCTCCCTGGGGAGTGGATGGGAGATGGGCTGGGGGGGTTAGTGGGGGACATGGGAGGATGGGATAGAGAGGAAACTGGGATAAATATGTAAATTAATAAAAATATTAAATGAAAATAAATAATAAATAAATAAATACATTATAGCTGGCCAGGCATGGTCATGCAAGCCTTTAATCCCAGCAGAGGCAGAGGCAGGTGCATCTCTGGAGTTCAAGGCCAGCCTGGTCTACAAAGCTAGGATAGCTAGGGCTACACAGAGAAACCCAAATGCCAAATAAATAAATAAATAAAAGCTAAAATATAAATTCTAGCAATGCAAATATTAAGTGATTCACCACAATATATGTACAACATGCTTTGGCTTTTTACAATATGATCATGGTAATATACTTGCCAAAGGAAAAGTTTAGAATTGTTTTCAGGTGCCAAGCCAAATTGCATTAAATGGCATTGCACACTTCCATCAAAGCATGACTCTAACACACTCCTTCATCTCCAGTTGCCTCCTTCCTCCTGGAATGCTCTGTCATTCTGTGTGGTAGCTGGGCTCAGCCAGTGAGAGGAGTGACAGGTCAGAGGGCAGAAAGATATGTTAGGGTGTTTAATCTCCTTATGTCTCTGTCCTGCCTGCTGTGCTTGGTACAATTCTGTCTGTCTGTCTTCAAGTCCAGCTCCCCTGAAGCCCTATATACCTGCTGTTATCAGCCAGCCTAGGTAACTGTTGAGGGTGCCTCAGTGTCCTCTGTGTGTTTCCTCGGCCTGTGTTTGTCTGCATGGTATACAGGTATGCTCTTTCATGTGTATGCCTTTGAAGGTCCAAGGGAGACTTCAGGTGTTTATCTCTATTGCTCTCTGCCTTATTTTTGAGACAGGAATCATTCACTGAATGTGAAACTCAGGCTTGACTCAAGATCCACCAATCCATGTAAAGCCCTTCCCTACAAAAGGTGCACAGTTCCTTCCCCAGCATGAAATAAACAAACAAAAAAGCAAAGCCCCCAAACCAGAACATCAGACACATGATTCACTTTTCTAGTAGCCATATCAGAAAACATAAAGAACACACATCAACCCAATGCTAGTTTATGTGAGACAGTGACAACAGTGATATAAAATCCCACCAAAACAGCAAATAGCCTATATTAATTTTTCGATTATAAATTCAAGTCAAACCCATTAATCTATATTAATTTTTCTAAACTTTCTAAATTCAAATTAAGATTTAAGTTCAGTTCCACAATAACACCTAATCATTACAAATGTCCAATGGACAATGGTCCAGCTGGGCAGTAGAGCTTTGGATCCACACTCCCTAGAGTGGCGTCACAGTTGTCTGTGATGAAGTTACATGAATAAGTTGGGGAACAAGCTCTCCTTCGTCATTCTTCAGCCAGGTCTTCCAAACTCTCCTTGACCTTGGCTAGATCTTCCTAGCTGGCACAGGCCAGTTTTAAAGGTTCCTATGGTGGTGAAACAGGTAGCTCAGTGGTTAAGAGCACTTACTATTCTCGCCACAGACCCAGGTTCAGCGCCCAACACTCACACGACTACTTGTACCTGCCTATAACTCTAGCTTCAGGGGATCGAACACCCCCTTGTGGCATCCATGGGTACTGGGTATGAAGGTAGTACACATACATGCATACATGCATGACATCCATGTACACTTAAAAATTAAAACTACAAATAACAGAATTATCCTGCTGCATTGGTTTAGAGACAACTTCTGCCTCCCCTTGACAGCTGACCACTCCAGCCTGGACACCTCAGAACTCTATCTTGGTGCCTCCTTTTGGTAACTTCTCATCCACTGACTACTTCCCCTCCCTGCTATATCCCACAGACCAGGTCTGCACCTACTGCAGTGATTTCTAAGTAAAACCTATCCTCCCACTTAAGTTGGTGTTGGCTGTCGCTAGCCATTGGAGGAGTTCGCAGGGGCCTAAATGGTTAGATGTAGGAAATGTAGGACAAGGGTGTTAAGTGTGAGTTTTCAAGAAACCAAACACCAGGGGCTGGAGAGATGGCTCTGCGGGTAGAGGACCTGATTTAGTTCCCACTGCCCAGATCAAGAGGCTTGCTTTTAACTCCAGATCCAGTGGTATTCAGTGTTTCTAGCTTCTATGGACTCATCTACTCTTTCTACTCAAACACTTAATAAATCTTAAAACAAAAAACACCAAAACTCAGTTTTTCAGAAGAAATCATCTAGTCATACAATTAATTTTCTGCAGGCCAAATGTCAAAGTTGGATCTAACTCTCAACTTTCAACGTGTTTCAAGTTGCCTGCCTTCTATGGTGGCAATACAAGAGATGGAGCTCGGAGCCTCAAACATGCCAAGCACATGTTCTTGTTCAATCATTGGGCCCCAAGGTGCCTGTCTTTTTACTGCAGTTCGTCTGTCCTTGCTACAGTTTGAGTGACAAAGGGAAATTTTATTTTCTTTAATGGAGAGTGACACCACTTCAAGTCTGTGGACTAGCCACACCCAGGGATAAGCTCTCAGGACAAGAGCTTGTCTTGTCTTAGGCTGTGAGGTTTTTTTTCTAGCACTCTATTGCCTCTCTTAAGGCAGTGTGAGAACTCTTCCTGCCAAGAATAGGCATGTTTTTCTGGCAAAATTTTCATTTTTTGGTTTATGTGTATTCTTCCCAATTCTGAGTTAAAATATGGCAAAGGGTAGAGCTGGCTTACCATGGTGCATCCAAGTCACATGCTGATTTCAGAAGTTACTGTGAGCAGTTCCATTATAAACATGGATGCACAGATGTATCAACTGTATGCCGACTTGATTCTTCTGGGCATACCCCCAGGAGTGGACGAGTTGGATCAATGGTATTGCTAATTTTAATTTATTGAGGAACCTCCACACTGACTTACATAGTGGCTGGATCAATTTATACTTCCAACAAGACATGTATAAAGGCTCCTTCTGCCCCACCACACATTAATACTTAATAATGTCTATTTTTGTTTGTTTTATACTCATTCTGAGGTGACATAGAACCAAGTCACTGTTCACAATAGCCAAGTGGACTATGGAATCAATTCAGGTGTCCATAGGCCCAGAGGTCTGTCACATGAATGGATAAACATTATATTGAGAGCTCTTCTCAGTGACAATTAGAATACAAGTATGTTGTTTTCAGGAAAGCAAGCTTCTGGAGAACATGTTAAAGCAAAACAAGCTACACTCAAATATCACATTTCAGCTCATGTGTGTAGGGAACCAAAACCTATTAGCTGTCAAGACTTCTTTGGTTCAACCATGGTAGTTCCAGGTAGTCCCCAAGACTGGCTGCTCTGAGAAAAGACACTGACAGATCATTCATAATCATTAAATGGATCAAATAACCAAGTGTGATGTGGAGCTGCAAACAGAACGTACGTAGATTGATCTCTGGGACTCAAAGGAGACAGCAGGCTAGCCTAGATTATACCGTATTGGAGATTGGAGATGGGGCATCAGGAACTGTTGATCAGCACTAGGAGATGGGCTGTTAGCAAGCTAGTTTGGACTAGAAACGTGTCTTTTCATGAAACATTGTGGCACATGCATTCCTAACACCATCAAAACAATGCTACACTTTGTTTAAAGCCTGGATTTAACAGTGCAGACTGCGGCCTGGTGTTGTCACCTGTAAATCCAGCACCTCCCTGATGTGAATAAATTCTGGACAAGAAACAGTTAAGTAGGGAAAGGTTTTACTTTGTTTCGGTGTGAAAGCACACAGTCCTTCCTGGTGGGGAAGAACTAAGGGTAGCTAGATAGGCGGCACAGGAGTATTGGGAAGTGGCTTGTTACATGACAAACATCAAGCAGAGATGTCAAGCAGAACGAAGGGCAGGACTATACCCAAGTGCCAATTCCCAGAACCCTACCTCCTCCAACTAGATCTAACCCCCAAAAGTATTACAACTTTCCAAAATAGACACTAGAGGACCATTTGTTCAAACATATGAGTTTGTCTAATTGTTTCATATTCAAACCATAGCAGCATCATTCTTAAACATCCAAAGCTATTATTAAACTGATCTTGGGGGAACACCTGATTCAGGGACTTTTGTAACACTTGAGAGTGTACTATGTAAGAGACTTGGGGTAGAATTCACTCAGCACTAAAGTTCTACTAACATCAAAAAGAGCTTGTAAAGACATGAAAGCAAACTGCCTGGTCTTCAGGCACACATACAACTATAAAACAAAAATTCTTAAAACAGTTCATGAATCTTGAAAATCCTGTATTCATTCTAGCCAACAAAATGAAGAATAGTTGCAAAGTTAAAATAATAGCTTAAGGACCATATTTGCTTAAGTAAGAAAAAAAAAACTAAATTGTAATTTTCCAATTTTCTTCTGTCCCACACCCTTTTTTGAATGAGAGAGTAGTTAGTACTGGAAGGTATTATTTTTTCAAGATTATATTTAGAGACACCATAAAATAATTCTGAGTTGTCCAGATGGTTTAACTGGAGCATTCTTATCTGCTAAGAGGAGAGAACATTTTGGATCTGAGATGCTATCTATAATTCTTACCCATTACTTAAACAGATAAAGGATATTTTCCTAAATTAGAAAAAAGTGGCAATGAGACACCCCTTTAGGCCCTACATAACCTTTAGAGTCTTGATATTGTATTTGATTAAACACACAAGTTTGTTCCCGGAAGCAGACACATGGAGGGATAGTATTAACAAAATGCAAATCTGCATTTGCTTATGCATGACTCTATCCAGGAGAAAAGCAAGGTGAAATGTGGGAAACCACAGCCATCATTGGAATACACAAAACACACATGCAAACACACTTCAAACCATCAGCAGCCACCTCAGCTGCACAGTGCTCAGTCACACCCATAGCTGGGTTACTTATTTCAGCTGACTTCTCCCACAGCTTCCTGTAGACCATATTTGTAACCCTTACTAAGCCAACTTTCATGGGCACACTTCCATTCTTTGCTGAGGTAAAGTGCTGTATTTATTGTCATGCTCACAAACTTCCACATGAGCCATTTAACATATGTGACACTGTGTGGGTTTTATCAAGTTCCCATATTTACTCATTAATGGAGTTTTTGAATGTTGTATTTCTAGCCTAATTTCCCCCAAAATCTGAAGGTATTTTTTTAAATTGCATACTTTTTCCTAAAGCAGAGACTTTTAGGACACAATGTATGAATTATAGCAGGACTTACTATATCATCAGCAGCTCAACCCAACTCTAAGAATCCATTTCAATCTACAAAATTCCACTACTGGAAAGGACCACCATGGGTTTCTCTTCAGTTGGTTGTAACCATTCTGGTGAACAGTGACATTTCTCAAAAGACAACTCTTGGGATTAACAGCAAGAAACTAAGGAGTTATAAACTGCATTTGATTTGTAAGTCACACGTTAGTAAATAAAGGAAATATTTAGAAATAATACTTTAAGAAGACACCAAATGTTGTAATTAGATCAAGCCATTCAACTTTAATTGAGTGATGTGTGACTTGGTGAAGAATGGGCATTAGCACTAGCCATCATTTCAAACCACAAGATGTTTACTTCTGACAAATCTATTCACACACATCTCCCAAACACAGCTTCCTTCACTCGTCACCATCTCCTCGTCATCTTTTTGGGGATTTGGTTTTTCAAACAATTGTCTTAGCCACTTATATAAAACAAACATTTAGCATAAACTGACTACTTAATCAAATAGATAAAACCAAGTTTCAATAAGTTTTTAAAGATGGTATTTTTTGTGTGCTCCAAATGTAAAAATCAGTATAGATCACTATAAACTCTGTATGAACATCAGAAACAAAATTTGCTCTCATCATGCTAATTACTTTTAGAAAATAACTTATCTATGAAAGACATGTATAGAAGTAACTCTGTACTTTTCCGAACAGTAAAACTTGGAACTATTGCCTCACAAGGATTGTCCATTCTAGACAGGTCCCCTGCTTCACAGCATATAAAACTAACTTGAAGAGACTCCTGCTCTCTCCATTTGAACTAGCATTTGTCAGCTACACAAATAAAAGGTGGTCTTGACATTTGTCTTGATGTTAAAATATGTCACCAGGTCCTATTAGAGCATGAGTTGTTTTTAAAGGAAAGAAAAGGCAAACATGAAGTCAGTATTTACTGTGGCACACACAAATCCTGCCACTGAAGGAATAAATCCCAGAGTATTCCAGTCATGCTGGGACTACTTCTGAAAGAACTCATAATGAGACAGGAAAAAAGAGAAATAAAAAAGCAAAGAAGAAAAATGAAAAGGGCTGTCCAGCATGGTGGCACACCAGGGAAGATGAGTCACGAGCTCAAGGCCAGCCTGGATTACAAGATTCAAAAACCAACAAACAAAAAACTTCTTTCCCAAATCATCTGCTTACCAAGAGGAAATACATGTTTATTCTGTACTTGGAGGAAGGCATTATATCTTTACTGGACTCCACTATAACAGAAAATAATTTTTAAAAATTTAAATACCAACAAGGTATCTAACCTAGAGTCAAGCAGAAAAATTGAACATAAATATATTTTAACCTTGGAACCAATTTTATGTAGCTGTAAAAGAGTTTTATAAAAAAAAAATTTCAAGTGGTATGGACATAGAAGAAGTACCAGGGGCCCAATGGGAATGGACAGGTGATGGAGAATGATGACCAAAGTATGAAAACATCACGGCAAAACCCCAGGACTCTATATGACTATTGTGTGAAACAAAATTAATAAAAGGCTCATGAAAATAGAGTGGCCTACATTAAATTTTGTATTCATAAATTGGGACTCAATAGTATACAGTAGCATTTTTCTTGACTAGTTATTTAGAACACTGACTTTTGTGCTGACCTTTCAATGTGTTCTTAACTAGCACCAAGGATAGAAACTACAATGTCACAGTATAAAGAATTTCTGACAGTTGTGAAGCTTGGACTATCTGAGGGTCCCCTGGCAGTAGGACCAGGATCTAACCCTGGTTCATGAGCTAGCTTGTTGGAGCCCACTCCCTGTGGTGGGATGTCATGCTCACCCTTAATGCGTGGGAGAGGGGCCTGGCCCTGCCAACTGAATGTGCCAGACTTTGTTGAGTCCTCATGGAAGCCTATACCCATGAGGAAGAGTGGACTGGAAGGGGGAGGAGGGATGGGAGGAAGAACTGTGGCTGGAATGTAAAATAAACTCCATTGGTTGAGGACCAACAATACCACACCACACACTAGAACCAGTAACAATAAAATCTCAGTCTTATGCTACCTTTCTTCTTTGGTTTAGGTAGACAAATACTCTCTATGCCCGAGCTCTGCAATGAATATTATGATTACAACCAGCCCAGAACCAACAGAACAGGAAGGGCTACTACGAAAAGAAAGTCCTTCTTCCAGAGAGCTTATGTTCTGGCAGGGCATCTATGAAAAAAGGCTCGCTGCCTTGCTGAGAGCATCAGTATCACCAAAGGATGTTCAGAAAGTAAGTTCCCATAGCTACATTAGAAATATGCAACTCCAGTGTCACTGTGCCCAGCCCCATCCCACACTCTTCTCATTTAAGTTTAACACAGGTTAAATTACGTAATGAGTAAGTTACTCAGGCCGAATGGCTGGATATTTCAGACAGAAGTAGAAGACAGGAAGCAGAGACTACCACTGATTCTGTAGGTACACAGCACTGAAAATTCAAAATAAGTAGAAGGCAGGTCTTGGGGGAATGACAAAGCTGCCCAAGATCACTTATTGACCAAAAATATTGTTCTGAGAAAAGCTGTATCTCTGTTAAAGCATAGTTCTCTGAATTTCCATGGCAAAAACTGCAATTTCCACTTAACAGAATGGAGGAATGTGCATATATATCTATGATATATTTGACATATACATGCACATAAGTGTATCTACTTCTCTTATCACCAATGGAAAACACTATCACTACCATCAAGCACTTCCTCTCCAAGAAATCTTTGACAATAAACTATAACACATTTACAATGAAAGTCAATGCCACTATTTTACCTTGTGCTATCTATCCAATTATATGAACTTATTATGAAGTCTCTTAAAAGTTAATTTATCTGTATATTTGTTTACTTTTTCAGTCAACCCCTTTGAATATGTGTTTTAGTAGTTTTGGTTTTGGGAAAAATATCTTATGTATGCTTTTTTGCCATATGTATATTTTATATAAAATTTCCATCTGAGATATGACCTATCTAGCAGATACTCCATACTGTGAATTTAACCAAACAACTTCTCAACTGTTTTGTTGTCTTTAAGATACACAATGTTTATAATGAACACACACATCCTTCCAAGAAACAATGATTAGTTATATTTTTTTAATTCATTAACCAACTGAAGTAGGACTTAATCCCAAATCCTTAAACTCCAATGGTGTTCATTATTGCATCATTCATGTATTTATAACTTTACTGTTTCCCTCAACCTGACTCCAATTTGGCAATCAACTGGAAGAAGTCAGAAATTCTAATTTTTAAAAAAGAACTTCCCAGTATTGACACTAGATTAAGGAGAATCCTTTACAAGCAAACCAAGTGTATATTATCTGAAAACAGTCCTTATGTATCACTTATGAAATTACCTCAAAGCTATCCAGCCTGAGTCTAATGGGTGTGTGAATCTAGCTATTGTTTTCAGCATAATTTCCTTCATCTCTCTGACTACTACTGAAAATGAAATGCAGCACCCTTCTCTGCGTCAGGGACCTAAGCATGGTCAGCTATACACAGCAGACAGAAACTTTTAAGGTTAACCATGGTCATTTATATGTGCAGTTTTTGGAATAAGCATGAAAAGCCAATTTCACTCTTTCTTGCACACATATGTGTGGTCTCTGTAGATTCTGCACACTTGTGTACATAGATGTACCTATGCACACTCAGGGAAGTCAGAGGATATCAGTTGCAATGCCCTACCACTCACTGCCATATTCCCTCTTAAGACCAGGTCTCACACTGAAACTGGAGTTAAGCTGACAATCAGCAAGTCCTAGCGACACTACCGATGCCGCTTCTCAAATACGGGATATATGGAAACATAACTACATCTAGTTCTTTATGTGCGTTCTGGGGATTTGAACTCAGGTCCTCAAGATTATCTGAGACAACTCCCAGTCTGCAGTTTCATTACTTCATGTGGGCTGTGATCATGTATCCTTTAGGAATAAGAATCACTTTAATGAGAATAGATTTTCAGATTTGGATGGTGGATAAGTATGTAAAAATATATTTGATAGTGAAAGTAAAAGACCTATTATGAAGCTCCACAGTTTCCATTCTGAATGTCTATTTTAACTGCACAAAAGTTAATTTGGTTTGTGGTCTTTTGGTAGGGTAACCTTGGTGTGTGTTTTTTATTTGCAATAAAGTATAAAAACTAAATAAGATAACAAAAATTTCCATTGGACATTAAAAAATGAAGTTAAAAGACATTACAAAGAAAAAAATCTAGAATATGTGTAGTTCTATTGACATGGTGTGGATCTTAAAAATTCAACATGAAAGCACAGAAAAATGACTATGGGGATTAATCTAGATTAACAACAGAATGAAGGGACATCATATAGGTGGCATATTCCTGGAATGGATCCTAGATTTATGGATAAATAAGAAATATTATATTAAAGGTATATTATATTTAAGAGAGTTTGGAGATTATTTGATGGTAATAATATCTTAAGAATCACTGTCAGTTTTCCCTGAACACGGCAGTGGTTTAGACTATATGGGAGGCTGTTCTTATTCTTACAGGAAACATGATGTAGTCATGCATCCAATTTCCATCTATAGCATGTTTATTCACTTAATAAAGTAGGTGAGTGTGTGTACACATGTACACCCACATAAAAATACGCATGTGTATAAATATTCACAAAGACATAAAGCAAAATGTTAGTAACTAGTGAATCTAATCAATGTTTTCCTCTTTCCGACTTTGGTAAAGTCTCTCCGTAGGACTGAAACTTCTGTGCAGACAGCTGGTGGACAGAGCATCACGCAAAGCATCAGCCAATTTAGTAGTTCCAACTCACTTTCCAAGATGAAAGGTAACTGAAAACACCACCTTTGATAGTTCTGTCTATATATTATTTGTACTAAGGATACAAGTAGTTGCTAACCCCCAAGAAACCAAAGAAACAAAAATTAAAGAACTAACAAAATCTTTGAGAAAAAATGAATCACAATTTTAAACTTAAGTTTTGTTATTAACATAAAAGGGAGCAATAGAAAGCTATTATTACTATAATATAATTGGTAAGTAAAACGAGGTAAGAAAAACAAAACAACGATTGTAATGTTTATTGGGCAAAAAGCTGACCAATTATACCAATAAACCTCATATTAGGAAATAATTTCTACAGTTTGTTGGAGTTGCACAGTTTATTATGCAGGGCATTGATCTAATACAAACTTAAGCACTGGACAAAGGATATTTTCAATTTCAATACGACAGATGTCACACATGAAAGCCTTCTATATTAGAAATGAATAATGCTGATTTATTGAGCACTTTAAGTATTAAAAGCAAAGAGGGAGAAAAAATGTTCCAGAAGTAATTAGTAAGAAGGGCATCTCTGGGCATGTATTAGAAAAATGTCCCTCCCCAAGTAGGGGGTGACAGGTAACAGTGACAGAGTATCAAAGGGTCAGGAAAGTCTATAAAATCATATTTGCACATAGCATAAGCCATACTTAGTAATTTCAGGGCATTGAAATATCATCCTATCCAATTATGCATGGGGACTGCAGGATAGAAAGAGTTCCACTTTGCCTTGTTCAGTTGTCATTTTGATAGAAAAATTTCTCAAGCTTAAGAAAGGAATAAACCAAAAATTCCTTCATGGACATTTACTCTACAGATTATTTGATTTGTAACTTAGTCCATTTCATCAAAAATATGGACAGCTATCAATGAAAATTGCTTTTTTGTTGTTGTTGCTGTTTGATTTTTAAGACAGGGTCTCATTATGCAGCCTGGCTGGCCTGGAACTTACTATGTAGGTCAGGCTGGCATCAAACTCACAGAGATGCATCTGCCTCCACCTCCTGAGTGCTGAGATTACTTATGCACAGCAAAGATTTTCTCTAAGTGTATTTTGCATAGGATTTAAACAAAACTATTTGGAATTCCAATTAGCCCCCTCCTCTGCCCTTGTCATGCCACCTGAAGGATGAAAGACCAGTGTTTCATTTTCACTGGAACTTTTCTACTAAGAACATGCATGCTTAACAAGTAAAGTCACTTAGAATCAATGTCAATCACTCATTTAACTCTTTATACACGCCAATACATAATCAAAATATATATGCATTGTAAAATTGGTACTTTTTGTCCACTTCACCACTGATGAACTTACAGAGTAAGAAGCATACTAAAAAATATTTTGTTGATATTTTAACATGAAGATATCAAAAATTAAAATGGGAATATAGTTGTAAACAGGAACTTGTTAAAATAAAAAATTATGACTCAGAGGAAAGTATATCACAAACCATATTTAAATTGGGACAAAAGATTATAATCTAACTACTAGCAAGGTTTTAACTGTAACATGTAAATTAAAATTTCAACTTTACTACTTGATAGAGACATACTTTAAACTCAAGTAAACTTAAGGGTGAAAAGGGGCTTTAAATATGAACCTGCGAATTAATCACCCTTAAGATTATCTGCCGAAGCTGAAGCCACTTTCAGAAAGGAAAGAGCCAAGTCTTGGAAATGCAAATGTAATCTGCATTCACAGGAGAAAAATGTAGGTCTATTAGTTAAACATGATACCTAAATTTTAGGTTATTTAAATATTGGTATAGTACAACCACAGAAATTATAAATATGCATGACTAACATATCAGTGGAAAACCTTTTTGTATGGATTAAAATAATTCATTAAAATTACTACTAAATAAGAAGCAAAAATAATTCCAATAGGACCACAAATGAGACAGAGACAGAAAAGAAAAAGCTCCAGTTTGAAACTTAACAATAAATACATAAACTATTAAACATAATCAGGAATATAAATTACTTTCAAACACCTACTTATAGCCATTTTAATGAGAATTGAAAGATACATTGTGTCAAAGACATTTTAAAAAACTAGTGGGGTAAAACAAATGAATCAAATTTTGTTTATATTTTAAAAATTACAAGAGACTCTGAAAATGTAGTGTTAGTTCGTTTTTTTTGTTGGTTTTTTTTTTTTTCCAGTTGAAAAGTTTCTATGATTGCCTCTATCTTTGGTGTCACTGCTACCAACAAACACAGAATACAGCTTTCAAACCTAATTACCATTTCAACTAGAGAAACGTAAATCAACATTACTTTTTTAAGAGTAAGATATAAAGACTAATTTTTGTCTCATGGTCCACAAAACCTGGAACATCATGCCAAAATAAAAAAGTTTAAAGGGAACATAATTCTCCTCTAACTGCACCAAAAAATGTGGCTACTGTATGCTGGTGTGATGACAGCCAGTAGTGGGGAGAAGCTACAGGAAGATATGACACATGTAGATCTTGCTCACAATTAGTAAAAGAAAGGTAAATTTAATGTGACAATACAACAGGACAATAATGCCTTCGGGACAATGTGCTACAACCTGGTTTTCTTGCAGCTTAAAAAAGATAGTGTACTGATCTTAAATTTACACAAAACATTAGCAAACATGGTAGTTGTTCATGATTAAAATAAAACAGCAATGTAAATTTAACACAGTGTTAAATATATTCACATGATCACCATTGTAATTCAAATGGTCACTAATGAAGTTATATGTCAATATATGTACATAACATTTGCCACAGCAGTTTTTGAACTTTTGAGTGTTGCAGACCAGGCAATTTTACAAGACAATCATCTTGTAAGAATTCTTCATATTATGAAAGGAAATAATAAGTAGTTTCATTCCTCTGGGGGAGTATCAGACCTCTAAAAAGTGCAAATCGAAGACAGTTCTACTTTCTTGAGCATTTGAACTTGTTGACCAAGACAGATTCCTATAAGCTGAGGAAAACAAATCTTAGGATGTTAACGAATCTCCTAACATTGTCAATGGCATTTAGCAGAAACATGTCACCAAGAGGAACGTCAGGTCCTATAGTAGAGCCTTCTGAGAATATGCTTGCTGTGGCTGAGGTGGCTGTTGGCTGCCTCCTGCTTGAGGCAGGGTTGATGATGTTAACGTATAGTTTGGCACCTGGGACATATTAGGTCCTGCATTCTGGTATATGGTGACATCAGCAGGCACAGGTACAGCGGCAGGTATAGGTACAGGTACAGGTACAGGTACGGCGGCGGCAGCAGCAGCAGCAGCAGCAGCAGCAGCAGGACTATATATTGAAGCCTGACTGGGATAGGAGTTTCCTTGAACAGAACTAACCATTGCACTGTGGAGGGAGGAAAACATTTAATTAGCTAAACTAAATAATGAATTGTTCACCCATTCAAATATGAACAGGAAAACTATTAAACATCCATTTACATTCATTTGACAATTTATTAAATATACACAAAGTGTTAAACACTGTTATTTAAGTATTGGGATGCTATGAAGGAAGAAAAAAATAAGTGTCTACTATTAGAGAGCTCACATTTTGGTAAGAAAAAAAAGCAGTTAATAAATACATAGTATGCCAATAGGTAAAATCCCAATGAAGAAAAGCAGAGCATGGCAAATAGTATCAGAAGTACCTGGAACAAAGAATTCTCATTTATGCAGCATGGTAGAGGGATACCTTTCAGATAGGGCTTCATGCAATGAAACCAGAGGAACCATTAATAGCAGTCTAGAAAAGCACACATTAGGCTAAGAATTCTAAGAAGCTTTTGAGGTTTTAGAATTCAGTATGTACAAGGGATGGAAAGGAGGCAAGGTAACAGAGAGAGCAAAAAGCACAAGTGGTGTAAGACATAAAGTGAGTTAAGGAGAGGCTGCAGGAGATTCAGTGAGTACCTTAAAAGCCACAGGACTATGCTTGTGAATAAAGTGAAATACACACTTGTTGGTTTTTGAGGAGAAAGGTAATGAGATAAGACTTGTATTTTGATAGGCTCACATGGGAACCAGAACAGATGTTAGAGCTGGCAGGTACCCAGAGCCATAGTAGAGACACAAGAGAAGGGTCACACCCTACTCTGAAGAAAGTGCCAATGAAATCTGATAATACACCAAGTAGTCTAGAATGTCTGGTTTTATAACTGATAAAAATAACTGCAATGGCAACTTACTAAAAGGAGAAAACTACACATCGGACTATAGTTGACTGGAACAAGAGAAGCATGGACAAGGAAAAAAATGGTTTGGACACTGTGAGATGTCTAAAAGACACAAGAAAACAATGCACATGCAGTCTGGAGTCCCAAGGGAGAACAGGAGTCAAAACAGACACTAAGTTCTCATTCTGAGGGCTTTAGGAAATGACTGAACAGAACAGAACAGTCCAACACTGAGCCCTAGACTTCTTGATGTAAAGGTACATTTGGCAAGGGCAAATGAGGAGCAGTAAGCAAAAAGGAAAGCAAAGTGACAGTGAACTGAAACACATTAAAGACAGGGAAGGGAATGAGCTGTAAAGCAGGGTAGGAAACTTATGAAATGACCACAGGACCTGGCAGTATGGACATCAACAGCATCTTGACAGAATAGTTTCAATGAACTAGTGAGATAAAAGCATGATCATCGCTCTATTTCCCTAAAAGCACAGCATTAAGAACAGCATCTCATATACAGCAACTACCAGCACATCTATCAGCTACCTGTGACTGTACCTGTTCAGATGCGCATCTATGTCCTTATGGGCCTTGTTAGAAACCTTCCCTCTCTCTTACTTCTCTCTCTCTCTCCCCGCTTTCAGTTGGCCACCAGCTACCCCCCTCTTTCCTCTCCCCTCTCTCAATAAACTCCACGTGGGCGCTCAATCTCGTGTTTGTGCTTCTTAGGCCATAGCAGCTGCATCACAGCAGCTGTATCAAAAGAACAACAGGCCTAACCTAACCTTATATGCAATGGAAATCAAGAATACCTGTGCATTTTACAGGTGCTTTCTGTAGAGCATGCCCTTTAAATATTTGTCCTTCTTGGCCTGGCTCCTATCTGTTCTCTAATCAGTTCTTAGTTTGGCTTCATTTTCTCCATGACACTTTTGCCTTCCATTGTCTACCTGTTGCACCTGAGTGCCATCAGAATCTACTTGTACATCTTGTCATTGTTTCCTCTGGTGGCTGCCATTTTTATGTGTGTACTATAAAACTATGGCAGCTTTAAGAGCTAGAACCGAGTTTCTTTCATCTTTTTAAAAGCCATCTTTGCAAGACCTAATTTTACACCACGAACTCAGTGGATATGTAATATTTAAATGTTAAAGTGTTAATGATGACAATATCAAATACTAGATTAAAATAGAGGTGGGTTGCTGTTTTTTCAATTTTGTGAAAGAGTATCATAAAGATGGTAAAGTATGAGTTGATTATAATATATTTATAAATGTATAAAGACAAATGAGTACTTACAAGGAGAAATAAGGCAACTGTTAGCAGAGCAAATGAAGGATTAACAACAAAAACAAACAAACAAAAAACAAAACGGAGAAAGAAAGCAAGGCCCAGAGTGAGTCAGCCTGAGCTTTCCAGACCATAAGGATTTTTACTCATTGACAGGAAGGTTTTTCTAGTCCTCTTGAACAAACACCTAGGAGGCTACTCTTTTATGTTTTTAATCATACACACACACACACACACACACAAACACACACACACAATTATACATCCCTCTTCCCTCCCTCTAGCCCCTCCCATGCATCCTGCACCCTACTCTCAAATCGGTAGCTTTTATTTCTCTGATTATTGTTACATACATATGTGTGTGTGCCATGTATATGTAAGTACAAATATATAAATACAATCTGATCTGCTGAGTCCATTTTTTGTTTGTATGTATATAGTTTCGGGGCTGACAACTTTGTACTGGAGAAATAAGAAGGAAATTCACAAGAAGCCATTTCTTACTCCTCCACACAGTTAGTTTCAGAATTAAGAGCTTTCCAGACATCTGTCCTCTAAGCCACTTGAAAGGTGCTCACTTAGGAGGTGGTACTCATGCAGGTTCCAAAAGCTACCTATAGTGGGGTCAGTATTTTGAGACAAGAGTAAGTGATGAAGTCACCATAGCTTGTGGATCTATTTATCAAATATTTTATCTATTAAACAGACAGATGTTTAAGAACTTAAGATGAGGTACAAAAACTGGTGGTAGAACACTTGCCTACATAAATAAGGTCATAAGTTTGATCCCCAGCACTGTGAAGAATATGTGTGGCTGGAGTGGGGCACAGACAAAAACAATTTCTTTAAAGTGACTGATATGAGGTTCTTTCAATATGAAATGGGATGGTCAAGAAGGGTCTGACTACAAGAAAATCTTTGATACCGAAGTCAGAAAAAAAAAATGGTAAATTTAAAAAATGATAAAAGATGAAATAAAGAGAAATTAACTATAAAAGCATCCATTCCACAGAAAGCCTTCAATAATATTAGCTCCTTGAAATGACTGATAAATTCAACAAACCTGGAAGCACTTATGAAGAAAAGCAAAATCAATCAAAAATGAAAAAGAAAACTTAGTGAACATATGTCAAATACTTCCTATACAAACGATTCAGTTTCTCAGTTTCAAGATACTGTCTAGTTGTAGGAAACATATAAAATATGCAATTTAGTTTACAATAAATTAGAAGTATAGGTATGTACGCGCTACATTAAGGTACCTCAAGGTTTTGAGAATGTTTTCCAAGAAAATAGATTGAAGTTGTATCTTTCCAAGAAGTAAAAACAGTGCAGATGTTCCGTAACTATAACCAAAAAAATATGGTAGTACAGCACCCGTGGCCGGAGCACAAGGGAAGGGTAAAAAGCCTGGAATGTACTGGAGCATGCTGTTGGTACTGAGTTACTAAGGAATTAAGTAGATAGCAGGTTCACAGAGAGAGAGATACACGTGGAGAGAATGAGGAGGACTGCAGAATGAATGAACCAGAGTCTTAGCTGATAAGAAACTCGTCTTTATGTAGTAATTGGGCAGACTGATTCATAATGGACAAAAAGCTGTGCAGTCACAGTGATTAGGTAAGAAATTATTAGTATTCAACTGTAACCATGACATTAATGAGATTTACTTGGAGATTAGTAAATAATTATATATTGCCATGATAAACATAAAATGCAGAGGATAAATAAGAAAACAGTTTGAATGAACTATAGGGTTTAGCAGATTTATTTTGGAGATTAGTAAATAATAATACAATAGTTGTCATGATACACAGACAATTCAGAGGAGAGATAAGAAAACAGAAGTTTGTGTGAACTACTGGGTTTAGCCTTTGCTAACAGAGATGAGAAATACAACAGAAAAGAGAAACAACTAGCATTCATTCACAGGACATTTAGTATGCCCACAGCATATTAATGCTAAACATACACCCATTACCATTCCAAATGTGCTACTCTGTGAGAAAGGAATTTCATTATGCAGGTGAAGTGTTAATCTTTGGAGCCAGAATGCCTGGTTTTGGATCTCAGCTAAGTGAGACCTTAGTCCACAATCTCAGTTTCCTATCAGCAAAATGGAGGTGCCAATGTAAGTCAATCAGTATGTGCTAAACAGTCAGCATGGCTCTGGATCTGCATGATAGATAGCTTGTGACTTTTAGGCTTCATTATCTTCCTTAAAGTCACTTTAGCACCCTAAACATGAAAACGTAACTGTTTTCAAAAGCTCACACACTCTTTGGGAATGGATGCTACAATGTATTTGCAAACATTCTGCTTTTTGGAAAATGTGCCTGTGCCACCAAGAAACTTTGTGCTAGTGAACTCTTAAAAGTCTAGCCTCCTTACTTCAAGGAAAAGAATTAGGCTGGGTTCCTACAAAACGTACTCCAAAATACAGATGGGACAATCTGAACAGCAATGCCTACCCCCAGTTTATCTTATCCAGGTTTCTGCTTATAGACCACTGCAACAAATTTAAGAATTTTAACATTAACCCCAAATAACCAATAAGGAAATTACTTTGGGTAAGAAGCCTGGGTTTGCTGGCTAGGAAGAGCTGAGTTTGCAGAGGGTGGAACTGCTCCTTGGCTGATGGAGGACAGCTGCTCTGGGGGCAGACTGTAGCTCTGGAGATGGTTCATCTGTGCGCTCCCTGTAACCAAGTAGGTACCACTTTGAGTCGGTCCTGGATATACCTACAAAAGGTGACAGGGAAACATTCCATCACACAACTTTAATGCCTATTCCAAACTTACTTAGCAGAGGCATTCATTTACAAAAACAGCAAACACTGTTCCTTTAGAACTTCTTTTAAGTGTTACTGCTATCAGTTGGAATTTTATGAAAAGCACTTTTTAGCAGACTGATGGTTTTTATACTCTTTTTGAAAGTGTGTGTTTGCAGGAACGTGTGTGCATGTATGAGGTATGTGGAAGCATGAAAAGCTGATGTCAGGTGTCTTCCTGGACAATTTTCCACCCTCTATTCAGCCAGAGTCTCTCACTTGACCCAAAGCTCAACTATCAGGCTACTATAGCTAGCCAGCTTGCTTTAGGGATCCCTTCTGTATTTCAATATGCCCAATCAACATTACAAGAGAGCTGGGAATCCAAGCACTTTACCCACTGAGCCATCTGCCTAGTCCAAATTTTTATTTTTAAGCATTACATGAACAGATTTCACTTTTACATAGAAGCAGTAACAAAAACATACGAATATAACCTCTATACTAAGATAACTCATGATATACTTTCCATGTTGGTCTTTCAAAGGGTCTTTTTTATTGCAATTCTGGTTTGTTTGTTTGACTGTTGGTTTATTGGTTAGGGGAGTTAGGAAAGTGTTGAGGTGGGGAGAATCATGATCAGAATATACTGCATGAAAAAGTTTTAATTAATATATATATGAATCCCAACACTTTGGAAGTGTACTTGAATTCATTGTTTTACAGCCCAGACTGTTGTGGATATAAGCTTCTGTCCCACCCAGTCCTGCTGCTGTTTAGTCCCAAATAAACACACCAGAGGTTTATATTAATTATAAACTGTTTGGCCAAAGGCTTAGGCTTCTTACTGGCTAGCTCTCTCTTAATTATTAACCCATAACTATCAGTCCATATATTTTCACATGGCCTTATCTTACTGGAGAATGCCCAGGCATCCTACCTTCCCAGTAGCAGAATGGCATCTCTGGGCGCTCCTCTCTGCATCCCTCTTCCCAGAATTCTCCTAGTCTGGTGGCCCCACCTATACTTCCTGCCTGGCTGTGTCCTGCTTTTCCATTGGCTGAAACAGCTTTATTCAATCAATAAGAGAAACATACTCATAGCACACAGAAGGACCTCCCCCATCAGACTGTATTTATAATTCACATTTTCTAAACTGTAATTTAATAAATGGAGAACACACTAACTTCTGAAGATGGGGGGGTCAATAAATTTTCTTATAAGGTCCAGATAGTCTGTTTTAAGTATTATATTCTATAGGTTTAGAAGAATACATCTACAAAGCAGAAATAAATGGGGTGCTGTGAGCCAAACAGAGAGGTTGTGTCTATCTATACAAAAACAGGTAGCAGGCTGGGTTTGTTTGCCAATTCTTATCTAAAAGCTGTTCTTTGTTGTTGTTGTATTTAAATTTAAGGAGACAGACGTCCTTTTCTTTCTGAAGGTTGGTTGTAACCCTAACTAGCCAGGTATAGCCTTACTATGTGGTCCAAGCTGGCCTTAGACATGAAACAATCCTCCTGTCTGTCTTTGTCTCTTCTTGCATGCTGGGATTTACAGGCATTCACTGATACATGCTCAGCCAACCTCTTTAGCAATCAGGTTACCAGCATGAGCCACCATGATTTTCAGTGGAAAAGTCTTAAACATTCTGTTTTAAAACATTTTTCTTTAGTTATTGTGAAAGTCTGTTCATATATTTGAAAAGATATTCTACTGTCTACATTGTAAGATTGTTCTCATATGCTTGCTAAGACAACTAACATAATCACCAAGAAACCAATCCCCCTTTATTTCTTTAAATGTAACAGATACACATCAGAAGTCCAAAAGTCTCCATTGCAAGCATAGCTACAAAAGTTCTCATGGCTACATGTTGTTATTCTTTGCAAATTCAAAGTGAAAGACTGTTTAACTCAAACCAGTGACAGAAACTATTGAGCAGGTGCCATTCAAGCTCCCGATTTCCCACCTGAGGGTGGAGAACTTATCCTCCTGAAGATGCCAGTTTCTTGATTTTTGGGATATGGGCCATGCAAAAAAAATCTGAGCTAAGTTTGTGACTGCTTTAAGTGGACAAAACAGACACCTAATTATATCTAAAACTTGCTCAACTGATGGCACAAGGGCTCTTAAACAACTACTTGGGGTGAAAAGAGAAAACAAGAGTTCCATGTCAAATATATGTGTGATAATGGAAGGAGAAGGAGCTTCCTCATGAAAGCAGCCCTATGAGTGTACAAATCATTCTATTTCATTGATGTCAAACAGCTTCAACTTATTTTTCCCACGGCATTTAGGTCCTCCTCTTACAGATAGGTTCATGTTCATTTTGGATTTAAAACAGTATTTATAACATCGGAAATGGTAATTTTACTTTGAAGGCTTCTATCAAAATCTACTAAAACATGATTGGCATACAAAGGACTGTATATATTTAGTGAATACAACTTAAAGGGTTGGAGAAAAATATATAATACCCTTGAGAGCATAATCATAATCTAAGGTATAAACATACCCACAATTTAAGGTTGATTCCCATCCTCTTCAGTAAGAACACTTAACCAGGCCTGGAGATAGCTCAGTGGTTAAGAGTATTGGCTATTCTTTCAGAGGACCCAGGTTCAATTCTAGCACCCAAATGACAGCACAAAATGTCTGTAATCTATCTCCAAGTAATTTGACACTCTCATAAAACATGAATGCAAGAAAAACACTATTGCACATAAAATAAAATGATAAAAAACACTTAACCTAAGTAGTTCAGTGTAAAACAAAAGCTGTATATACTCGAAGAATATTAGAATTTTTTTAAAAAAAAATATGACAGAAAAACTGAAGGTTTAATTTCTAATGATTTCTTTATTTTTATTTTATATGCATTTGTGTTTTGTCTGGATATGTGTCAGTATGAGGGTATTGAATCTCCTGGAGTTGGAGTTATAGTCAATTATGAGCTGTCATGTGGGTGCTCTTTAACCACTGAGCCTGAAATCTGACAATAGAAACCTAAACTTTAAAAGACTTTGGTTCTGGTCATTTATCTGAGGAGGCTGACAAACATGTTCTCCCCTACCCTCTTCTCTGCCCCCCACCTTTCCTTTCCCCAATAAAACTTCCTTTTCGTGTGGAAAAGAAAGACTTTGATCCTACAGGTCTAGGGCAGGATCAAAATACTTTTACTTAAAGAAAAAGGGGTGGGAGGGAACTACTTAGTAGGTAATTTTGCTAATTATCCCCATACAAAGCAAAATTTAAAAACGTGTATGTGTGTTCATATATATACTGAATAGACTGGCACATTCCATATATTATATATTTGTGAATTTTTAAAATTCTATCAATTTTTCATTGTAAATATTATGCTGAAGAAATTACACATTTGGAGCTGGAGAGATGACTCAGGGGTTAAAAGTACTTCCTGGTCCTAAGGAACCCAAGTTCAGTCCCCAGCACCCACATCAGATAACTCAAAACCATCTGTAAATCTAGCTCCATGGGATATTAACACTCTCTTCTGGCAAACACATGTAGTATATACTCAAAGACAAAGACACACACATATGTGCATGTACTTTTTACAAAGACACACTCCAAATCACCTCAAATGCATTCAAGAATTTGCATAACACTCCAAGCTTTACAAAACATACCTGGGAACCAGAAACACCAGATGACTGCATATAATACTGCTGATTCTGTAATTTTGCATACATAGAATACATTGGATCTTCATTCATTAACTTTGTGTACAATGAAAGAGCTTCCATCACCTTCACATTTAGTTCTGAGAGTTCTGAATGCTTTCTGAAACATTACACAATAATGTGATTATTAAATAATACAATGCTCTAAATAGTGACTCAAAATACAAATAGATAGAACAAAGACTTTCTCTTGGCTCTGAGACAATAGAAACGTTTTCAGGTTAGATCTTGACTGAAGGTGACTAGATCTGCTCACTTATCAACAGATACCAGCCTGTGGTCTCTGGTAATGCTGTCTTAATAAGCATATATATATATATATATATATATGGAAGACAGTGAAGGCCCACAGAAGCCTTGCTTTTCAAGAAAGGGCAAATGAGTCCAAATCCTCACATCAAGGTAAGAATGGTGAATAAAGAATGATTCTTTTTTTAGTACTGTCTGTGTGTGTTGTGCATGTGACAGCTGTATGTACACACAGAAGCCTGAGACACACTGTGTATCTTTTCTCTATGGCTCTCTGCCCTTCATTTTGAGAGTGACAGGATCTCTTACCACACCAGAAGCTCACTGATGCACCTGACTGAGCTGGATGGGCAGAGATCCCCAAGGATCTGCCCATCTGTAACACACCTCTTCCTTCCTCTACCCACCCTCACTGCCCTAGCTGGGTTTACAGACATGCACCGCCATGCCCAGCTTTGCATGTGGGCTTCGAGGATCCAAACTCAGGTCCTTGCAGTTATGTGGCAGGCACTTTACCATCTGAGCCACCTCTATGGGCCAGAGTACCTTTTTAAATTGGCAGTTTGCTGAAATGCTTCAGAGAGAAAGATACACAATTCAGACAGAGTACAAGTTCTTTACCTATCAATATCTTCCAGCTTTTCATCAATGAGAGGTCCCATCTGGTGACACATTGCTAAGATGACAATTTTTGAAGAAATAAGAAAAAAAGAAAGTAAACTTCTGAAAAATATTCATTAAAGAAATGAAAACCTTAACATGAAGTAATAAAAATATTAATTATCCTTGGTCAATAGAACCTAAAACTTATTTTCTTAAAGTATAATGATGACCATTTAAAATACTGATTTCATTTTTTTTTCATTTTACAAGAAATTAAGATGCTAAACAAAATAATTTGTATAGCAAGGTTTGTGATTTCAACCGCTACTCAAGATTTAAACAGCACATGAAAGGTGAGACAGGCACAGGAAGAAAATATAATGTTCAAATTTCTAAGGTTACTCTGAAAAGCCACTCTGGAGCGATACAGTAAGATCTCTGGTTATTCTTTGCTTTCAAGGCAGACAGAAAAACAGGTTTACCTTCAAGATGCAGTAGCTCTGGTAAGTCTGGCTGATTATCACTGGGGTCTGTACTTTGCAACATCTGTAATAACTGGTCCATTTTATCCTACAGAAATTAAATAGCTACTGTCAAAAGCAACCAATCTCTATGAAACAATATGTTCTCGCGTTGACAACTGAATCACTGATAGATTGCCTCACACACCTCCGGGACAGGGTTTTTCTGTGTAACCATTCTGGCTGTCTTGGAACTCACTTTTATAAACGAGGCTAGCCTCAAACTCACAGATATCCACCTGCCTCTGCTTCCTGAGTTAAGGGCATGTGCCACCACTAACCAGCTTTAGATCGAAGATTTTTATAGTTCATAGTTAGAAAGGTTAATTTTCTTTTATGCACCTTATGTGTTCCCTTAAGTACCATGCAAAATCAGACCCTTCCATGTTATTTGTATTTATTTTTCAAAATGTTCATATTAGGACAGGACTACCATTTAACTTACAGGAATTTTCCCAATTTCCTACATCATGTTCAAGAATTTCACTGTTTTGGAGCAGCTGTAGTTTAGCCACACAACAGTTGGAACATCCCTCTCAAGACAGGCTGCTGTGACTAACAACTCTGTCATTATTTCTCATTGGTAATGAGTACGACAGCTGTCCCACAGGCAGAGCTCAGGCCTTTCACAGCTGTTCTTCTAAGTGCAGCTCTAAGGATTTAATGTGTTCTCTTTCTATCAACATTTCAGTTTGTCATAAAAGAAGAAAGAAGCTTGTAGTTTATTCTTTTTTGTGGGAAAGACAGATGATAATATCTCAAACCACTTACTGAATGAACCAAAAAAGGCAGGTGCATAAATATACCCATACATTATACAAGATCTGTCTTTTCATTTATGAAATTCTATGAAAATTATTGCAAATGTTTATGCTCAAATTTTCTATAAAGTGATGCCATTACACATAGGTACACATAGCTAATAATTTATGAACTACAGATTCTGAATAAAATTATTGCTTCAAACACAGACTGCTCAAGAGATGAATTAACTGCTAGGCTGGAAGCAGAGGAAAACTCCTGTCAAGCCAAATGAATCCTGTATTTTAAAATGGATGTTTTTTCAGGTAAAAGATTCATATTCATTTTAAGACATTTAAAAGAGCAGTAGAAACATTTGTCTCCTGTTAATATAACATGGTTTCTATGAGCCACAACGGAGTATTCATACATTTCCTTCTGTAATGCAATCTGGCCAAGCACAATGTTCCCTGACCCAGTTGGATTCCTTAGTACTTAGCACTCATCCACATTCTTATTTCTCTCAAAGACAAAGCAGCACCACCACCATTTAGATCACACTGCAAATGTGGTTCCCTAGAAGACCACTTGCCTAGCATGTACAAGACTCTAGGTTCCATCCCCAGGACAACAAGAAACAAACAACTGCTTTTAAATCAGCAATTCCAAATTGATCATTTTTCACCTTCAACTCATTATAATTCTGCTCATTATCTACTACAAAATTTTATCTAAATGCACTTTAAAGTCTTCAAGAAGACTATGTCAACTTCTTTGAAATAAAAATATATCTATAAATTGGTAAGACTTAAATCATCTACATGCATTAATGATTTCTACTAGTCTATAATGGATTGAAGTAACAAAGAACAAATTTTAAAAGTCAAATGAGCCAGGATTCAAGGTCATTCATATTCATATTTTATGTCATTATAGGTGAAACTAATGAGAAACCTTGTTTATATGTCTCAAGCTATTAGAGCAGTACCACTGAATTATTTGCATCACTTCTGAGTGTTACAAAAGGCATCTTAAGTAGCTTATCATTAATTATTTTTAGGGGCTGAAGAGATGACTCAACAATTGAGAATACTGCATCTCTTTCAGAGGAGTCACATTCAATTCCCAGCACCTACATGGCATCTGCTTATTCCAGTTCCAGGGAACCCAATGCCCCCTTCTGGCCTCTGTGGGTACCAGACATGTAAGTAAATGGTACATAGACATGCATCTGGGCAAAATACCCACACATGTGAAAATTTATTAAAAATTGTATTTAGTACTCTATTAGCTGGCAATTCACTGTGCTCATAGTTTTTTGTTTTTTTTAAATTGTTGCAAAATGTATGAAACCATTTGAACTGTGCTACCTAGTCATTACCACCACCAATATTTGGAAATGCTACTAGAAATCAATGCACCAGAGTAAGGGTCAGTGTGGCCACAGGGTAAGGCTTTTATCTGTACAGTTGAGAAAGATAAGTAAAAGAAGAGAAAGAAAAAGTAAAATCATGATAGAAAGTGATCACAAGCACACCAACTTCTAATATAAGAAACAAATACAAGAAAACCAAGTTCTGAAGAGTGTTCTACACTGATCTATACCAGGGGCCAGCCAGATAGTCAGCACAAGGGCTATATGATCTCTTTAGTAACTTCAGCACAAAGGCAGCCAGAAAATACAAACATATATATGTAACACAACTGTGTGAGAATATAGTTATATTTCAAATTTGGCCTGCTGGGGATAGCATCCTATGTGGCTTGCTAATTCCATCATTTAATGTAATTTACTAAGTTAATTCAATACAATATTTATATTACTTTTCAAAACAATACTATTAATAAATCTCCATGTAAAAATGTAATTTTAGGGGCTAGAAAGATGGTTCAGCAGTAGAGAATGGCTGCTTTTCCAGGATCAGGGTTCAATTTTCAGCTCCCACACAGCAGCTCACAACCATCTGTAACTCCAGTTCTAAGGAGACAGAAGCCCTCTTCTGACCTTCACAGATACCAAATATGCACATGGTGTTTGGATTTACAGACAAGCAAAAAATATCCATACAGATAAAAAAAAAATTAACAAATATACAGCTGCAAACATGACTCAAACAAAAACATAATGTTAATATTTTCATCATATGTATTAACAGCAGATTTCCATGCAACCTAAGGAACTATGACATGCTAATTTAATTCCAGAGATACAAAGTTTGGGTTGGAGACATAGCTAGGTGGTGGAGTGCTGGCCCTGCATACACAAAGCCCTAGGCTAATCTACAGCACTGTAAAACATTCAACCCACCAATTTAAACTGACTCTAAAAAAGACTGTTATAGTTGTGACTGAGCATATTTTCAAAAATAACTACTGAAAATAATCAGTTTCAGATTAACAATGACATGTGGACAGATTTAAAATAAAATTATCATAAGCTTTTCCCAAAGACTCAAATTTGTTTAATTCCAGGAAGAGGCACAATTCATTTCACTGAACTGGTTAGTAATTTAATAACAGCCTCATTTGAAAACTATCACATTTATTTTATTCTTTCAACAGACAGTAAGTGTCCCATACTCTGTAATGTACAAGCAATTTTAATGCCTGTTGAGTATCTGGAAAAGCAGGTATTCTTACAAAACATAAACTACAAAATCTCCTTTCTGTTCAACATTTCACAGTACCTATTAACATGAAAAACACAAGTATCCTTCAGTTTGGAAGTTCCATTCCTATATATAAGCTAAAAAACACAAACAAAAAACCCTCACTATAATACTGTTTGTGATAGCAATTAAAATTGGAAACCGCCAATGTGCCCATAATTAAATACATCAATGTATACCCAATCCATAAAACATTAGACAGGAATTTATACTCATCCTTATAGTACACCCTATCTCTATAGCACAGGAGATCAACTCAGAGTCTCACACATGCTATGCAAATGTTTAGCTACCAAGCTATATCCTCAACCCTTAGCAGGATAAATAACAAGATCTAAGCAAGGTAAAACTGGGACCAAAAAGCTTTAACAAAAATATATGCTCTATCTATATTATTAACCTTTTCAGAACAAAAAAACAAGAATCCAGCATCTATACAAAGCGTCCATCACTTTAACAAGGAAATCACTCACCTCATCAATAAAGGCTGGTTCTGGTTCTGGCTCTATTGTTTCTATCTGAACATCATCACTGAATTGTACCGTCTTCTTCTCTGTTTTAACTGGAAAGAAACAAACATAGAAATATTTTTCTTAAAGTAGATCTAAAAGTTTAAGTCCCAACAGAGACTCAATATAAGAAATAACTGAAGACATCTTAGAAAATGACAAAACATAATAAAATTTTCTAGATATTCTAATTTTCTCTTGCAAAAATCTTTGTTTCCTATAAGTGATCTCACTAAAAATAAGTTAGGCTTCTGAAATAAAATACCTACTTCAAAATTCAATAAATTATTACAAAATAAATATTGGTATAATGAATTCTGCAATTTAAAATAATTCTTTTCAGATGACCAGACAATTCAAAAGAAAAGTTTTCTTTGATAGAAACACCGCATTACTACAGCATAATGAACTGGAAAATCATGCAGAGAGCAACATCAAGGCCAGTGAGAAATCACGCAGTAGCTTCAGCAGGAATCTGCATTAGCCAGCACGTGAGCCTGATTTTCCAGTTTCATAGTACTCAGAAGAGAAATGTGGTAAGATTCAGCAAACAACTGGCCGTAGTAAAGAGATTTCCCTTGCTCACCAAAGCAATCTTCACCTTGCATCACTGAGGTCAATCAGACATGAAAATGTTAGGAATAAAAATGAAAAGGGACTCTACAAAAGTGAAAAAAGACAAGTCAGTAGCTATGAGAGAGAACCATTTAATAAAGATCTATAATTTCTGATTTGCTGTTAAAGGCTTTCTTCACTGTTAACACACATATCCGCCATGTAGTCTATGACAGACACATATAACAAAGGCTGCCAGACACAGGGCTCTAATTTTTAGAATGTTTCTGATAGGATTTTTATTTTATGTATTTGCTTTTAGAAACAAGGTGTCATGTGCTGAGGGTGGCCTTCACTTCACTGTGTAGCAACCATTCCTCCACATAAAAGCATGCACCACCACCAGGTGCAGCTTGGAATTTCATGGTTTAAAACACCTAAAGGCAAAAAACATTTAAGTCATTTGCCTATAAAGCCTGGTTTACTCAACTTTCATCAAGAAAACTATGGACTATCTATCATCCATCAACAGACTGAAAAGTACTTACTCATTTCTGGTTCAGCAGTGAGATCTGCAGTCACAAAATTAGAAGGAAAAAGTCCTATGCCTTGATGGGTTTCACCTTTCCACCAGTTGGGGTCACTAAGATAAACAAAAAAGAATGCTTTACCACATAAAGACATTTCTGTAAGAATTTACTATTCACAGTATTTAACTGGCATTATCATCAGACTGACTGGAACCCTACTACAATCCAATAAAGGAGACAGCAGCCTATCTTCACAACCAAAAATTGAAGAACCCCAGTGGCACCACCACCAGTTAGTGTGAGGTTATGAAACAATTAAGACATGAGCCCCACCAACAGAAGTGTTTGAAGCCACAGTTCTTTCCCTCAGGTCAGTAAATCTTCCAAGAAGTCAATAAAAAGCTATTAACTCTCCCCCCAAAAGAGGCTTAAAATCATCGTCAGATAGTCCCTTGGGCTCCAACATGAGAGCTTTTTCTAATAAGATGTGGAAGTAGACTCTTGGACCACATCTCCATCCCTAACCACAACTTTTCATGCACACACTAACAAAGACTGTTTTCTCCTCCCAACCTGACACATACAGAGATTACATCACCTGTAGTACAAAACTTGAAACAGAACTGTCTCTAGTGCCAACTACACAGAAATCTAGCAAGTCTATAATAAAATCCTTTTCCAAAGAATGAATGATGCAATTCTAGCTAACCAGCTTGAAATTTACATCATTTTAGCTTCTTCATTAAAATGTTAAAATATAATGAATGTTTGTCTTCCTAAATTTCAAGTGCTGAAATCAGAAAGGGGGGGGCGCTTAGGAAGGTGATTAATTCATGATAGCAGAACCATCTTGAATAGGACCTGTGACCTTATAAAGGAGATTCCTGATTGTTTCTTTGCTCCTTCTGCCACTCATGACACCACAGTGAATACACAGTTGTGTGTGAACCAGAGAGGGCCCAAACTATGTGCCAAATCTGACAGATCTTGGGACTTTTCAGTCTCAGAACTAAGAGAAATAAATTCCTAATTCAAAGGTTAGTTTGGTAACACAAAAAGCTGAAGCAATAAAAACTTTAAAAAAAGTATACTGTGCCACTCTTCCCCCATGACACCATAAGCATAAAACTTTATGGTTTACACAGATCTATGGTTCTGTATGGATACTATCAATAGATAATGTACTTCCTTCAAATCAATAAACCATATTTTCTAAAACTTTAATATTTATAAGATTTAACAATTTGAATTACTAGATAAAACAAAATAAACAGAAGTTTCCAAAACAAATAAAAATTTTGTTAGTAACATAAATGAGGAAAAAATTACACTACAAAATTGAATCTATATAGTATAATGCATGCAAGTTAACCATCACCTAAAACATTTTGTCAATATTTTGATTATGCTTGGCAATTACATTCCATAAGATGATATTAAACAGAATATATTTTCTGTTTTATATAAATAACCATTACCTGTCATCAAGAACTGTAATAACTTCTCCAGCTTTGAAAGTAAGTTCATTATCCTCAGCCGCTTCAAAGTCATATATAGCACGAACTTTTCTGCCTTCGTGTTGGTGGTTAGTTAGGAGATTAGATGTGCTTGGATACAAAGTGGAAAGGGTAGTTGACTGCTGTCTTTGCTCCTTGAGGGACAACTCAATAGCTACAAAACAGTAAGATTTTAAAGATCCATATTAGTACAGTCAATAATACACTAAAACTATTACTTTTCAATATTGTAACAGACTAGTGCATATCCTCATACAATAACAAATCATTAGAAGTTATATATACTCACCCATCACTAGAAGAATAAAAATAACTTTTAAAAATATGACATTTTTATTGAAAAATTACAATTTAAGTTATTCTGGGTTATAAAAAGACAAACTTTGAGCTGGAGATATAGCTCAGAGGTTAAGAGCACTGCTTGCTTTTCTAGAGGTCCTGAGGTCAATTCCCAGCAACCACATGGTGGCTCACAGCCATCTATGAGATCTGACACCCTCTTCTGGTGTGCAGATACACATGCAAGCAGAACATTGCATAAACAAACACATAATGAATAAATCTAAAAAAAAAAAAGACAAACTTCATTTAAAAACTAAATCAGTTCTGTTCATCTGAGGGTATTCCCTTCATCTGTAAATCACTAAGAAACAGTATTCAGTCAGAGACCTATCTTCTTCACTTCCTTCCAAGAACTTAAACACTCACCTTTTGCTAAATCTTCTTCTTCCTTTTTGTTAGCCACAGTGCCTGGGTCTTTGGCTACCAGAGCTGGACTTGCTTTGGCTTGTTCTGCAGCCTAACATACATGAAAAAAATAAAGACAAGGAGTGAGAGGTGTTCTCATATTGCCCTACATGCACCTAACCTAATTAAAATCTTGCAAGACTCCTATCATAGTCCACTACAGACTTCTCAAGACTCTATCTGGAAAGCCTTCTACTTTAAAGAGGAAGGAACACCAGAAATGGAAAAATGAAAAGCAACTGAACAGGCTGATGGGCCATCTGCATTTCCCTAGATTAATATAAAGATGATAAACAAAAACAATATTTTATAATGTCAGAAAAATTCTAGAACTAGAAAGGGGTCAGGAGAGAACAGCAAGGGATTACTTTAAAAACAAACAGCTTTGAAAAATTATGTAGTTGTATTTTACTATTTTCTTTCAGGTGAAAAGGTAGAAAGTAATCTATAAATGAACTTATATTTATAAATAATAAAGATAGTAACAACCCCCCGGCCCTCCTCCCCCTGCGTTCCACACACACAAAAGGTTTCTCTGTGTAGACTTGGCTGTTCTGAACTTACTCTGTAGACAAGACTGGTCTTGAACTCAAAGAAATCCACCTGCCTCTGCTTCCCAAGTTCTGGGATTAAAGATGTGGGCCACCACTGCCCAGCTAAACATAACCTTAAAAGTGCACTTCATAAACAAAAATGTGAGCAACGTTGGCAGTATGTCAATGCTTAGAACCATACTGAAAACAAAACAATGTGCTACTTCACACCTGGATTAGAAGCGTCTAAGCTTCTCAGGATGTGCACTCACCCAAAGCAGGTCAACATGCAGCCTATTTTGTTAGTTCCCAGAAGGTAATGTTGGTTCCTGGGCAGACTCACACTGCAGCTTCTATACCCATGGCCCAAATTTGCTTCTATTTATAGTTCACCTTAGTTCACTGAGATCCACTTTTTTGTTTTTGTTTTTTTGTCCCTACTAAGTTCCAACTCGATAGGTAAGTAGCTAACACATCACTTACTCAATGAAATATTCCTAAACCCTTAATTAAGCATTCTTTGAGACCTTTGGTACTTAAATCAAGGATTTGGGAAAAGGTAGTATGAAACGGGTGATTAAAAATACAAGTTGAAGAATCAGGCAAACATAAGATTCACATCTACCACACTGTCTACTCATATGACACTGTCTAATCATATGACAACCATATGATATTCTTGATGCCTCCACTTCTACAATAAAGGACATAACAACATCTGCTTGTCATGGGTACATTACAACATATTCAGAGGCCTAAGTTCGAATGTGTAGCTTCTAAAATCAGATGAGAGGAGGTTCAATCTGGGTTCAAAGCAAAAGTAACATTTATATCCAGGGGCTTACCAAAATGTTTAGAGGTAATTTATCACAACTACAAAAGATGCTGAGGCAGGGAGTAAATGAAACAGCAAACAATGCAGCACTGACTTGATTACAAATCAATAAAGAAATTATTGCAATTAGGAAAAGTAAAATTGTAAGAATTTTTCAAATGATCACATGTACAGTCCTCAGAACAATGGCTGACACACAGCAAAGGGCAATAAATCTCAGCCTCTAGTGTAACTGAATTTCTGTCTCTCCCAGACTATGTTTCTTGACGGAATGTATTGCAAGCAATCAAAAAAATGTATGTTGAGTGTAATGCAAGGCAAATAGTCAACATGACAACAAAATACACCTACAGATTTGTCACTGACTGTATTGTACATTATCAAATGCTTAGGCAGTTTTTTTTTTTTTTTAGCTCAATGTCCATTTAAACATAACTTTAGCCACACTTAATCCTGATCCATGCCTACTTAGAGTTTTAGATTCTGTTGTGACTATTATACACACCTAACTATACTTGATCAGAGACAGTCTTTATAATTTATATGAATTTTTTCATTATTTGCTGAACTTAACACAAACATAAGTTGGTATTTTTACATTCTGTGAAAAAACTCTCTACCAACTAAGATGAAAGCACAGAAAGAAGCTGTCTGAAGCACTACATTCCTAAACTGTGCTGGCTCTTCAGTTCCTATCAAAAGGAAAATTAGCCAACCAAGATGCTTATCACTAGCTAGTTCAGCATGGCAGCAGCTCTAGACTTCTGCTATGTCAAGTGCTAACACAACAGTGTAGCATGAGTCTGGTGTGAGGTATGATTTCCACAACATGTTCACAACATCTTCTGTCTTTGAGTAAAAAAACATTTAGAAAAGCCTTTATATCTTCAGAAGCTTTTATTAAGTCTGCTGATAAATATCTAGTCTGAGGGAATTGTAGCAAGGACTTCAGTAGTTTAGTAGCTTTAAAGTCTACAGAAGACTCTGCAGTTAGACCTATATTTGCTTTTCATTAAACACATCTTTACAGTTTCTAATGACAAGCTTTTCAGAAATTAATTTACTTTCCAATTTTCGGTAGCTGAAAGAAAATAATTAAAATAAAAATGGTTTTTTGCATATATCTACATAAAGTCTTCAGTATCAGTCCTCTACATGTGAAATAATTTGAACAAGAGAATAATATAATTTCTACACCAATCAATAATAAATGCTCTTGCCAGTAACCACTACATTTCTTGCTCCGTGAAACTGATCTAAACAGAAGTGTATACAGTGAAGACTATCAGAAAGCAGCAAGAGCAGATAGTATAAAAACAATGAACAGAATTATCCAGTAGGGTCCTTCCTCCAGCCATTCTCAGAATCAGTTCTCTCATGTGCAAAATGAAGGGATTACTGACTGTACAGTAGAGGACCTCTGAGTTGTTCCCATGGCTACCTAAGATTCTAGACTAATGAAGAAGGCTCCATGTCAAACTTGTCACTATTGTTTCCTTCCCTTACAAGGGCAATTCCATCTATGGAATGAGAAGCATTAGCACGAAGGCTGTGCTCTAGAACAGTGCTTCTCAACTCTGTGTTCACAATGGAAAGCAGCTGGGGACCTTATTAAATGGAAACAATGAGTCCACAGGTGTGGAGTGGCACCGCAGAGGCTGGAGTACCGATAATCTCCCAGGAGATCATGATGATGATGGTCAATGAACCACATTTTGAGTAACAAATTCTAGAACAGGTATAAAAAATGCAGTTCTACTAAGAACTCTCTGAATCTCTCCAGTGCATCTACTCTCTGATAGACATTGTTTCCGTCGCTAAAGTAATCTACAGAACCTTGGATTGTTCTGTCTAAAAATCATTAATTATAAATTTTCAAAAGTATTAATAAAATCTAGCTATCAATTATAAATGAATTTTAAGACATATTACCATAAACTTAATTTCTAAAACTATTTTTTAAGCAAAAAGAAAATTAACTACTTGCTTCTTTCTTTCTTGGATATTTTTCCGGGTCTTTATATCTAAAGAGCTCTCATAAAATGAAAATGCCTTGGGAAGAAAATCTAGATAGCTCTAGGTAAAAGTATACAATCTTATAACTCATGAAAGTGGTCAAAAGTCAGAAGGTAAGCTTTTCACAGAAGGGGTTGGTTCCACATAACGTGTTAAAATTTGTTCCAATCCATACAGTAGGAAAGGAGAACATACTAAATTACTATGCATGCACCCTCAAGGATTGGCTTCCTAGAATAGAAAAGACACCTAAAAGATGTCCCTTAACATTTTATTATATGGCACACATCAGAAATTCACTGCATTACACAGACAGTTCTGTGTGCCAAAAGAAATCTAGCCCTGCTCCGTCACATGCTCTACTTAACTCCTGTTTTTAAAAAAGTCATCTCATTTGCTTCTGCTCACTGGCCTCTCATAACTCCTAATTTAAATAAAGGTATTTGTAAATTTCTCAATAAAAAAAAACCCTAATTTTTAAGCTATCATTCTTTGTACATAAAAATCACAGCATTAAGAGCATTTAACAAGACTGTCCAATGTTACACAATCCAATACAATTTTGTTGTAGTAAAACAAAATAAAGAATTTAAATTACAAAACATTAAAACAATTCTTTCTTGAAGGAGAGGCATTGGGAAAGAAGAGTCTATAGTACACTTATAATCTTCTACAAACTACTCTATAGCAGTAAAAGCTAACTATAAGTGAAAACTAGAGAAAAAAAATCAGACATAACTACTTCAGAAGAAAAATGAATTGTAGCACACACAACTTCACAAGATACCTGAGAGCCAATAGCTGGGAATGTAACACCTTGTTCCTTAAGGTTCTTAATCATTGCTGATATCAGACTAAGCTGTGGATCATTCTTAAATTCATCTGTCCATTCAACCATAAGTGCCTTTAATTTTTCACATACTTTAGGATGACCCTAAGGAATAGAAAAAAGGAAAAACAAGGAGGAAGATAGGAGGAAAAGGAGGAGGAAGGAGAAGGAAGGAGAAGGAAGGAGAAGGGAAAAATGATATAGTTAAAATATAAAAATTCCTTTTAAAATTACAAATTATCCTTTTATAAGGGATGCCCTTTTAAATATAAAATTAAATTTATACATTTAGCATGTATATTATACAGATTATACATGTGAAAATAAGAAAATACAGTAGCATCTATAGATCAACATTACTTTCATACCATGAAAAAACAATGAAAGATACTATTATCTATATTTCACTTCAAAACTGAAACATTAAATGTGTAATAATTTATTTTGGAGACTGGAATAACAGGCCTTTTCAGTGTAATTTACAACTTTACGTGCTTTATATCAGCATGGCAAAGAAAACTAACTTATTTTGCATTGCTATTTATATTTTAAAAAAAACTGCAAGGAGAGAATAAACAGTATGGTTTTTTCCCCATTCCTTTCAATTTTTACACCTCTGTCTTCCCATGACACTTTTGTTTTGTTTTTATTTATTTATTTTTATTTTATTTTTTTGTTTTCTTGAGGCGGGGTTTCTCTGTATTGCTTTGGAGACTGGAACTAGCTCTGCAGACCAGGCTGGTCTCTAACTCACACAGATATCCACCTACCTCTGCCTATTGAGTGCTGGGAATAAAGGCATGTGCTACCAACGCCTGGCCTTCCCATGACTCTTAAGTGAGGTCTATGTGAGGTACACTACATACATGCTGATCATCTTAGGAGCTCCCTTTCTTCCAAAGAGCTCCTCTCCCTCGAGGAAAAAGCTAAAAGCATTCAAAGTCCTTACTCTGTGTGTTTATGTCTTTCCAAACAGCTATTTATAGTACTATGTAACTTTTTTCTGTATCTTAATTAAAATTACAGAAAATATGATAGAAACTATCTTCTTAAGCAATCACCCCTTTCCCTAGACAATTCAGAACACTGTAAAACATGTTCTTTCATTAGATGAAAGAAGAACAAGTGTGACTCACTGAAACAGAAAAGGGAATCATGACTGAGACCTATAAAATTTTTATTTCCTTTCCCATTTCTGTACAAGCTTTCCACTAAAACTCAGAAGTACTCATATACTTCAAAATCTCCTGAGGAATTCCCCTTTTAACATTAAAACTCTTTTTTTGAAATACAATACCAAATAGTTTCAGCCAAAAATAATTACTAATAGAATATGAAATCTTTTACTAAAAAAATTATTGCTTTTTTATTTTTTAGACTCCTTGAATTATGCACTGATTTTTCTGACATGCAATTAAGTATTAGAGTTCCCAGCTCTCTTGCTTTCTTTGTGCAGATAAAAACACACAAAAACAGAGAACAGCTTCATGTTTTCCTCTATAGACTTGAAAATAAACCAGGCTTGTTCAAATTCTTGGCTGAAATACTAAAGATCAAATATGTGGGTAAACAGAACCCAGTCACAGCCTTGAACAATTTCTAAGTCTACAGTGTAGTTCTCCTATAATTCCCTAATCAGCTGTCTTCATCATAAATGTATCTGAAGAGACTGCCTCTTTTCTACAATGTCCATTATAAGGATTCTGTTGTCCTCAGCATCTAAGTTCCACTAACAATTGCTTATGGGCTGATACCCCTGGAATTGAGTGCTTCTTAGTTTGGAATCACAACTGGCCCAGTCTTGGCTTAGGGGCAATGCCTAGGAAGAACTTCTCTGCCTCAACCTTAGGGGCAACTCCATCCTAGCCCAACAGAACAGTAATACAGTAGGAAAACCCTGTGATGGCCAGTCAGGTAGTGTCCCTGTTCACATAAGATGAAGATTCAACAGGACCTTCAATTCTGCTAGCTTCTTCTGAAGGATTCTACATTAGGGAAATACCTTTGTATGGGTACAAAAATGGTACCCAAAAGTGCCTAAAGTAGACAGGTATTATTTCATTAAATATATAGGAATTTTGTTTTCTTATCAGATGAGGGATAGAAGGTCCCTAAACCTATTTTAACGAGGTTTGCAAAAAAAACTAACACTAAAATTTATGTGGATTTGTAGTCTTTTCAAGGAAACACAGTTCTTACTTATAAGCTAGGAAAACACACACACACACACACACACACACACTCACTCACTCACTCTCTCCCTCTCTTTAGAATTTAGGAAGAGAAGAACTTAATAATAAAATACATGAAAAATGAAGGCTTCCTTGATTTTTGAGTATGTTCCTTACCTTATTTAATACGTTGCTTACTTCACTAGCAAAATCTCTTGAACATACTTCTAAGTGAAAAATTTTGCCACAGTTTGATACACATGCTCCTAGAAGCTATAAGGATAAAATGAAAAATTAAAAGGATTCAATGAATGATAATTAAGCAGTGCTGCTTACTTTAAGTGAAGCTACTTACAGTTAAAGCTTGCATAGCAACATGGGGGTCTTTATGATTCACTCTTCTCATAATAGAACGAAGACAGTCTTTGGGTCTAAAAAGTGAGAAATTTAACAATTAATAATAAATCTAGCTCTCTCCAACTGGTGTATGAAAGGGAAAATATTGTACAAGAGTTAGATTATTAATGACATCTGAAAACTATATACTAGTTCCTTTAAAATTTCCAAAGGTATCATCAATTTCTCATGCTTAAGTAGACATAGATGACGTATTTCAAACTAATTCTGCATTTAAAAATGTGGGTAAAATGAAAGGTTAAATAAGGCATTTTAAGACCTAACAATAAATTCATCAAGACATATATATATATTCCTGCTACAAACAATTACCAAACTAGAAAGTGCATATAAATATGTATTGAGTATTGCCCCAAAGCTTTGGCAGTGGTAGCAGCTCCCTCTGGTCCTGCATGGTCCAAATGGACCCAGCTTGACCTGCTCCACACAACTGTGGGCAAGAGAAAGGTAATAATGAAAAAACAAGACAGGTCCAGGGAGATGCAACAGGAACTGGTGGAGTAATCTACTCAGGCAAAGAGAATCATGACACAAGAAAGGATACTGCAGCCTAAGTCTTATTTACAGCAGTGCAGGAGTAGTCCTGGTCTTTCTATTGAGGAGCAAGTGCAAAAAGAGGTCTAACCCATCTATGAGAAACACTGTGCCATGGAGAGAAGCTTCAGCAGCTATGATGTAAGAAACACAACACTCCATCTACTTCTACTTGGGCCAAGTGGCCAGTCTTCTGCTCAATGCTGCCTAAAATGACTGTGTCATGATTTCAGTGATCTACCCAAAAAAGAAGCACTTCAGGCTAACTACCAGATACCAGAGACAAAAATCACCAGCCATCCTAACCCATAACTTAGTTCTTTGAACTTTTATTCGATACAGCAATTCTGGCTATTTAAAGCAATCAAGGAAACAGTTGGACTTTGTTTTCTGTTTCAGAGATGCTGGGAATTGATCACAGGACTTTTATGATATAGGGAAGCTTTCTCACTGAGATACATTCCCAGTCTACAAATGTATTTACATTCTATTCTGTATTTATAGGCCTCGTTTTTTCTATCTATTATTTTTTAAACAAATAAAACTACTGTAAATTAAAAATAAACAGATATGCATGTAGGTCAGTGTTGGTATCTAACATGCCATGAGTTTTACCCTCATCACCACTGCAAATTAATTAATTAACTACTATATACTGAGGTGTTTGGGACATTGAGCCAGACAGGAATGAATAATCCACATAAAGGAAACAAGTCAGATAACCCACAAGTTAGTCTCAACTTTCTTGCTTCTGTATACTTTCCAAGTTTTAGTATACATTTGTTAGTTAAAACAGTTTCCACATTACAGCACAAGAAAGGTGATTCTGAAAATAGTGACTTTACTGAATGGAGCAGAAATAAACTAGAAACCGGGAAGCCTAAGAAATATAGCAATAGGAGAATGGAATAGAAGGTTCTTGAAACTTAGAATTTAAGAGATTTAGTCTACAGAGTGCTTGTCACATGCTCATGAGGACCTGAGCTCAATGACCATCCAGTGTAGCAAAATGGAACTCTGGGTTCAGTAAGGACCCTGTCTTAGAAAATAAGGTAGAGAATGACTAGAGAAGACAACTGACATCAGTCTCTGGACTCCACATGTATGTGTACACATGTACTAAACACACACGATTATATCATTTAAAGAACTGAAATAAACTAGATTTCTCAATCTGCTAGAATATGAGCTGCTTCACTCTGCCTCCTCCATAATGGACTGAAACCTATGAAATTATGAAACAAGGTAAACCCTTCCTCTCTTAAGTTAGCTTTCTAACAGCACAGGAAATCCAGACCAGAGAAGTAGGGTTATTGCTAGAGTTTTCCTGATGATATGGTTCAGAAATCTTCTGAATTGATTGGTGGGAGAATTTGAAAAACTTGGGTGTCTAACTTAGCTAGGGTTTCTATTGCTATGAAGAGACACCATGACCACAGCAACTCTTACAAAGGAAACATTTAATTGGGATGGCTTGCTTACAGTTTCAGAGGTTCAGTTCATTATCATCATGATGGGAGCGTGGTGGTATGTGGGCAGGCGTAGTAGTGCAGGAGTTGTTACTAAGAGTCCTACATCTTGTAGGCAACAAGAAATCAACTGTAACACTGAGCCAAGCTTAAGCAAGAGACCTCAAAGCCCACCTCCACAGTAACACACTTCCTCCAACAAAACCACACCTACTCCAACAAAGCCACATCTCTCAATAGTGCCACTCCATTTGGGGGCCATTGCCTTTCAAACCTTAACACTTGGAGATACAAGTTTGAGAGTTCTACAGTGCTGTAAGCAGAATGCAGTGGGAAGTTCAAATGTGAGCTTAGAATGCTAACAGAATACAGACAGTAAAGGCTGTGAGCAAGAGGCTTCAAACAAGAACTAAGAACCTATAGGGAATTGAGTCAGAGGCCATTTGTGTTACATTATGGCAAAGAACTTGCCTACATTTATTCGTGTCCTGAGGCTTTGTGGAAGGCTGAACTTCAAATGAGTGGAGTACTTAATCCGCTTGAGAATATTTCAAGCCCAGCACCAGGCTGTAGAATGATTACTGGTAGCTACTTTTAGTCAAGTGTACATAGAAGTACAGTGGAAAACACAACAGAAAGGCCTGGGAAGTTTGAAGTTTGCTCAGAAGGTAACTGTGAATAAAGTTGGGGCCTGGTAACTGGCTGCTGAAGAGATTAAAACATTAAAAAAAAAAAAAAAGTCAAATACTCTACATTAAAGTACAGAACGTTACTTGAAATGCCTAGGAAGCCAGAGAAAACAGTCAAGATCCCTGCAGTGACCAAAAATATAATCTGTGAATCTGTGACAGTGGAACCTGAATGATGCAATACAATGCAGATCCTAGGAAGTCACAGATGTCAGGAATGTGGAATGAACACTAAGGTAAGCCACTGGAAATAAGTGAAATAAACCCAAGAGAGAGGCCATGTAGGCAACAACATAAAAGTCGTGGGATGTAGTTTATCACTGCATGGAAAAAAATATTTGCCAGTTATACATCTGACACAAGATTAGTAACTAGAATGAATATACAAGAAATTCAAAAAACTAATCCTCAAAAACACAAGACGATCAAGAATAGGATCTAGAACTAAACAAAGAGTTCAAGAGAAGAAATACATGATTTCTTAACACTTTATAATTTTTTCAATATCCTAAGCAATGAAGGAAATGCAGATTACAACTACTTAAAATTCCATTTAACCCCAGTCAAAATAGCCATCATCAAGAATACTGGCAACAAACACTTGTGCAACACAGAGTAAGTATCCTTTGACATTGTTGGCAGAAATGTAAAATAGTGTAATCACTTAGGAAAACAACCTGGAGGGTCCTCAAAAAAACTAGAAATAAAGTTACCATGACTCATCCATACCACTCTTCGGCACATACCCAAAGAAACCTATGTCCTATTTCAGAAGTACTTGCATATCCACATTCACTACTACCCTATTGTCAAGATAGGAAATGGCATCAGTCTAGATTCTCATCTGGTGAATAGGAAAATACACTACATATACACAATGACACACTATTTCTTTACACACTATTCAGCTGTAAAGAAAAATTAAACTTTGAATTTTTCAGGTAAATGGATGCAACTGGAGTGGGTGAGTACTGAGTGAGGTAACCCAAACCCAGAAAGACAGATGTCACATGCTCTCTTTCTTTTGTTCCTAGCTTCAATTCTATTGGGTTTTTTTTTTTGTTGTTGTTATTGTTTTTTTTTTGTTTGTTTGTTTTATTTGGTTTGGTTTGTTTGTTTTTAACTTGGAGTATTTGTGGAAGCCACAAAACTAGAAAGAGGTCAGGGGTGGAAGTAGGAAAAGGGCCTGAGGGAGGAGGATTGAAGGACACAGGTAAAAATGAAAGCATAGAGGGGGGTTAATGGAGGCAGAAAGGGTTCAAGGAGAGAGGGATGGAGAAAATGGGGGGGGGGACAATAAAAATACAGAGGCATGAAAAGGCGAGATGAAAACCTACAATCTTTTAATAAAATTTATATAAAAGTTTGAAGGGTGATGTTCTGTATAGAAACACTGAACCAAAATTCTAATCTCCATATGAGTAATTGGTCAGAGAGGCCCTTGAGGCCCCAAAACAATACAGAGCAAGATTTATTATTTAAGACATTATACATCATGGTTGCAAGATACAGAGAAACCAAGCTAAAACTAATCTGGAAACCTCCCTGCTGGTTAACTTTCAAATTGCATGAGAGTAGATTATTGAGGGAAGAAAAAAAATCTTAACTCAGCAGTGAACTCCACATACTGCAACACTAACCTGTCAGGCAAAATGTGGCCATATGTACAACAGCGGCACAACTGTTATATGAAATTAACAAACCACTTCAGACTGGATCTGTGGCCCACTCCACAGAAGAGACAACTCAAGCCTTCTATGAGGGAAATTACTGCTGATGGTAATTTAAGCTAAAGAGAACAAAAACATTAAACTGTCTTCTAAATATCTGTATTATGCCCTTAGACAAAGGCTACCCTCAACCCTAATTAGAGAAGCCTATCTTTTCAGTAAACAGCAGTTAAAGCAGAGACTCAAGTAATACATGAGGGCTCAGACCTTAACAATTCATTTACATCCAGAAATGAAATCATGAACTCCCAGAAAATAAGTTACTTGCATTGGACCTGTATGACAAGCCTCTCAATAGTCAGTTGTGAATGGAGGAGAGAATCATGGCACTATGCCCCTTATTGCTAAACTGTAGGCTATTGATAGGAGTCTGTGAGACAATCAACGTCTTCAGTTTTGTTCCCACTGGTGAACTACCAGGCTCTAATGGACAGTTCCAATCTCATGAACATATGGAGACAGCCCTGTTCAAACAAAACAAAATGGTAAAACAAAAGGACAAAATGAAGTGTAGATATGTGGAGGTGAGACAATCAGAATACATTACATACATGCATGCAATCATCAAATGTACCGCGCCTACCCTGACCAGCAAGGAAGACGCGACTCCGGGAAGATCTTCTTCGTGGGGTTTTTAATCAGGATCTTTGAACATGTTCTTCTGACCCGTGGACCTGGGGAACCCCTGCACAGGCTTAAATACCCTTGCGCTAACCAACCCCAGTGAGCTACGTGGACCCTGCAGATAGGCTACTCTAACGCGGAAGCAGATAGGATGAACAGACAAAACCAATTAAGGGCTTGTTTACCCAGAGAGCGCTCACCCTTGGGGGGTTGAAGGCAGAAGCCAGCGCCACCTTTAAGGCACGGCAAGGCATGGCACTTTGCAGCTCTTTACAATCAAAGAACAAATTTAATGAATAAATTAATGGGGGAAAAGTTTTGCATTTTAAAGTAGTCAAGCCAATTCTTAAAATGTATATGGGGACAGAAGAGAAGATCAAAAAACAGGCAAAAAAAAAAAAAAAAAAAAACACAAAGGGGGAATAGGATAAAAATGATATGAAGGGTGGGTGGGAAGAGAGGCTTTAATTGGGAAGGGATAGGAGAACAAAGCAGAAGGAAGAGGAAGGAAGGATAAATCTAAAAACACATTAAGGAAACATTTTCTCTCTCTCTCTCTCTCTCTCTCTCTCTCTCTCTCTCTCTCTCTCTCTCTCTCTTGTGTGTGTGTGTGTGTGTGTGTGTGTGTGTGTCTTAATGCAATTATGAGACTTAAGCTAACATGTTCCCCCTACGAGCCATGGTCCACCTGACAAAACCCCACCACCCAGCATGAGAAACCTCCTTTTGAAATATTGGTAAAGGAAGTCCAAGGGCCTCCTAAAACAATATAGGATACTGGAGGATATTGTACTTGCCCTTTGTTGCCTCCCAAAGACTGAAGGTAAGTCCCTATTATTGCTGAAAATACCACATACTATGGATACCACATACTATGGACACAAGATCTGGAAGATTCAATCTGGATTTTACCTAAATACCACCTCCTTGAGCTTTCATAATGCCAGAAGTTTCTATATAAGTTGTCAAGACAGGGAAGCAATCAATTGTACTACCCAGCTGTGATTTCCATGAGCCACAACAATAACCAAATACAGCAAGATATCCTAAGTGGTGCAGTAGTGGCATTCATGAATGGAAACCAAAAGCTCTCTAAATGAATTTAAATCCCACTCAATAGGAAAAGCATACTTATTACTGGAAACCTAGTCAACCACCTATAATAATAAGACAATGGATCTTACAGGAGAACCTACTACCACTACTTTACTAGGCCAGCATAATTCCTAACTGTATTCTACAGGCAACTAAGGAATGCTGAATGCTGGAGAGGGGAAGAATTAGTTTTCCCCAGGAAATAGCCCCTTAACTGGTTATTCAAAAACGAGTGGTCAGTTCTGAAAACATACACACAAGCAATATCAAACAGAATAAGCAGTATGTGTTTGTGTAAAACAACAACAATTAAAGAAAAATAGACCATGATCTGGGAAGGAGCAAGATAGGAACATGACAGAGTTAGAAGAAAAGGGAAACAGGGAAATGATGTTATTACATTTTAATTATAAATTTAAAAATTAAGAAAAAAAGCAATGAGGAAGACTAGTCCTACCAAATATTAAAACACATTACAAAGCTTTATTAATTAAATTCATAAGCAACACACACATAGCAGAAACAGTATCAATAAGACTAAAGAGAAAACTCAAAAATAGATCCAAATACAGGCTGGAAAGTACTATAGAAAGGTAGCATTTCAAATCGAAAGGAAATAGGACTATTCAGTAATAGTACCACTGTGTTTGGAAACAGGTAATAGTTTGGAAACTATCAGCACTGTAGATGCTAAATGGAAAAAAGTTGGGATCATTCCACATAGTGCTCAATAAATAATGCAATGAATATCAAAACAGACCAAATACCTCAATGTAAAAGATGAAACAAGACTATAAAATATATAGTGAGTAGAGATGAGATGAAGTGGTGACTTCTTATAAAGCTAAATATATATAGTTCTATCTATAAGAACACATTCAAGTTCTTAGGCATTTACTCAATAAATTGATAAACTCCCTAAGAACTTACATTTTTATTTTGCACAAAATATCAGATAAAATGACTATCATTTTACCTTTTAATTCTGTTTCAGAAATGTTAAGATTGACTTAATAACTAAATATACCCTTAGCCAACTAAAGAATGACAATCGTGTTTTCCAGTTTCTTCATAACTAAAGGGAAACAACTGACAAACAAAATAGCACCAATTAGTCCAGAATCAATTATATGATTTCCACTAATGTGGATAATCAACACTGTGCTCTCCAGGTGTTATGTCTACTTGACACAAGCTAGAGTCATTTGTGAAGAGGGCACCTCAGTTGTGGAAATGTCCCCACCAGATTGTTCTGTGAGCAAGCCTGTAGTACAAGGTTACTGTGTGGAGCCACCTCTGGGCAGGTGGTCCTGGGTACTGTAAGACAGCAGGCTGAGCAAACCAGAAAAAGCCAGCCAGTAAACAGCACTCCTCCATGACTTCTGCATCCGTTCCTGCATCCAGGTTCCATCCCTGTTGGAGTTCTGCCCTGACTTCCTTCAGTGGTAGACTATAATGTAGAAGTATAAGAAAAAAATAAAACTGTGGCTCCCAGAGCTGCTTTCGGTCATCATGTTTTTTTGTTTTGTTTTGTCTTAATCAGAGCAATAGAAATCCCAAATAAGACAAATGCCTACCCCACATCTATTATATGAACTATTATATGAACAACTAATAAAACTAGCACACAAAAGAAGCTATTTAAGAAGACATTTTAAAGAAAACTGGTATTATTCTGAAACCGCCTGATTTTTAAACAAACGGAGTCTGTTTAGCTCATCATATGACCTATTTGGCATTCTTCACCACTGACTCATACATACACTGGGACTGCACACTAAAACTCATGTGAGTATCCTGAGAAATCTGAAGTATTTTTTAAAACATCAAATTTTATGTTTAACATAATCAAATAGTTTACTTTTATATTTATAAAAATCACATAACCTATGTAAGAAAAGAGAGTACATGAGTAGTTTTCTAAGATCGATAGTTACTAAAGATTATTAATTTTATTCATTAGCAATAGGACTTTGTTATTCTGTTTATAATCAGAATTGATGTTAAATTAGAAAATTATTTTATTTAATGCAATACCAACAGACATTAAAAAAAATAATTTCTAAGTGTGACTGGCTATATTAAGGGATTATGTGCTAAGTACAGAGCTGCATTTACAAAACAGTGTATATAATATGAATATAATGATGGTTTACAGTGATTCTCAACCTGTGGGTCATATCCCTTTTGGGGGGGGGTCACATATCAGATATTTACATTACAACTCTTAAGAGCAGCAAAATCACATTTATGAAGTAGCAATGAAAATAACTTTATGGTTGAGGGTCACTACAACATGAGGTGCTGTATTAAAGGGTCGCAGTGTTAGAAAGGCTGAGAACCAATGGTTTAGGAGAACTAAAGAACAGCAATTATTGGGGGTAGGAGACAGGAGGAAGAAAGAAAAGAAGGGAAGAGAGGAGGGGAAAACCACAAATGAACAAAAACAGATAAATAAGAGAACCATCCCTGATTAAGATGGAATTATCTCCTAATTAATTCCTAGATTAGTATAACTAATTCAAATTTCCAAGCAATAACTCAAATGTTAAGAATACCCTGGGAAAAAGTATGTGGACTGATTTTTTTTTTTTAAGAGCAAGTACCTAAACCTACTGGTGCTGAATAAAAGATGCACACACATACATTCTTACATCTAAAATGAGTACATTTCAAGCATATGAGAAAAAAAGTCTAATGAATATGGCTGGTATAATGTCAATATAATGAAAAAAAATGACACATCTTCTCCATTATTTGACACCACACAAAAGTTCAAGCTGACTTTTAACCAGAAAAACAGGAAATATTTGTAGTAATGAAAGAGAATGTATGCTTGTGATTTTAGACATCTGACCAAACTGTTACAGGGCCCGATGAAATGTCTCAGTGGTTAAGAGCACTGACTGCTATTCCAGAGAACCCGGGTTCAATTCCCAGAGCCCACATGGAAGCTCATAATGGTCTGTAACTCCAGTTCCAGGGGATCTGGCATCCTCACACATACACGTGGGCCAAATGTCAATGCACATAAAATAAGAATGAGTTAAATGTTTTTTTAAAAGATACCTATAGAAAAAAGGAAAGTGAAAAACAGTAAGAAAGGACAAACTTCATAACCGTGACACTAAAGTTGTACTTTTAATATACACCAGACTCTTGTGAGGACCCAGTCCTCAGTGGACAAACTCACAAAATGACTTTAATCAAGGGTGTACGCTTAACCAAGTACCAAGCACTGTTAAGCACATTACAAACAAATCTCAAAGTGCTAACTTCTGTGTAGAGAAGGTTTTTATTCCTTTGTGCTAATCTATCAAAGTACAGAAATCCCAGTAAGGGAAGTTATTTGCTCAATGTGACAGAGTAGCAACAGAGCCAGACTTTGCACCCAGTGTCCTTCCAGAGTCCATGCTTTCAACCACCCAGTTATCTGAAGCTTTCCTTTACACAGGAGAAAAACAAAAGCAAACCATTCAGTCCACAAATGCACTAAATAAATTTACTACATAAATTACTAAAATATGCAAATAAGTTTTTGGGTTTTTTTGAATCTCTGTTTTGTGCTAAGGGCTGAATACAAGAACTCCTGTAAGCCAAGCCCACAGTGTACCACTAAGCTATATCCCCAGCCATAAGAATATTTTTGAGGGAGCTGGAGAGATGGCTCAACAGCTGAGAGCACTGCCTGTTCTTCCAGAGGACTTGGGTTCAATTCCCAGCACCTACATGGTAGCTCACAATTGCCTATAACTCTACCTCCAGGGAATCTGACACTCTCACATAGATATATATGCCAGCAAGTATCAATGTACATAAAATAAAAATAAATTAATCATTTAAAAAAGAAAAATGTTTTGATACAGTACTTTGAGGACTAAGAGACTCATTAGCAATGAAGAGGACAAAAGGATGGGAAATGAGAAAAATGCTCTACATTTAAGGAATAAAGAATATCAATAGCATTTAACTGTTTAAAAAAAAGAAAAAACCCACCACTGGCGACTCCAATATTAATTGCAGTAGGAAAGAAATAAAGGAAGTTAAATGATCTGGATAAATATAAAGTCACTGCAGAAGGCAAAAAAAAATGGCATGAACAGTTTTTATTTGGCAGTTGGGTACCAGAGTTAGACACGAAAGAAACAACGGGTTAATGTACAAACAACATTAAGTGTTCTACTTGCATTTCTTTGTTGCTATTACCAAAATACCCAGACAATAAAAAGCAACCTAGAAGAGAAAGGTTTATTTGTTTTCCAAGTCCAAGTCACAGCCCATCATCATCAGGAAAGTAACTGAAGGTAAATAAAGAAAGAATTAATTTATGCATGCTCAGTGTGCTGTCTGCTTACTGCCCAGATCAATTTCTCCTTCTAAAAACCGGTTCAGCACCCCTACACATACATCCTTACCCCTAACCCACTCAGAGTGGCCTGACTCTTCCCATGTCAATTAAGACAATTCCCCAAGGATAGACCCACAGGCCAACCAATGTAGACAATCCCTCACTGAGACTCTTCAATTGAAGAGTATTCCAAATAAAGTGGGCCAAATAAAAAGCAAAGGAGTAATAGCTAAATAACAAATGGCAGTTACTCAAACTTAGAAGAGCCAGACCAGAAGAACACAGTCTTTTTTATGTATTTGTTTGTTTGATTATTTGATTGTTTTGAGACAGGGTTTTCTCTATATAACAGCCCTGGCTGCCCTGGAACTCACTTTTGTAGACCAGGCTGGCCTCAAATTCACAAACATTCTCCTGCCTTTGCCTTCCTAGTGCTGGGATTAAAGATGTGTACCACCATTGCCCAGCAGAAAACAGTCTTAATACAATAAATACAAAGATAAAAAAATGAAAGAGGTAGAGGGCTAAGGAAATGGCTCAATGGGTGTAAGTGTTGCCAGGCAAGCCTAGGGAACTAAGCTTTAAACTCCCTGAAACCCATGTAAAGGTAGATGGAAAAAACTGTCTCCTCAAAGTTGTCTAGTGTGGCATGCATGCACCCATGTGTACACACACGCACACACACACACACACACACACACACACACACACACACACACACACACACAAATTTTAAGTGAATAGGCAGAGAACACATTGTAGACAATCTTGGAGAACCAAATAAACACAGCAAACCTGAGAAACAAGAGGCTGAAAACACTGGAACGAAGGCCCTGGGCATAAACTGCCTCTGTCTAGCCAGGCTTATATATTATGAACATATTGTAGGAGATTATGCAGGCTGCATGGCTGAACTCAGTAATGGCTAGGACTGTTAGAATTACCACTGGAAGGTACAAAGCACATACCTGATAGTGCTTCTGAACCATTTCCCATATGAATAAGAATACTATTTGTGTAGCGAAACACAGGAAATGATGTTGCTACAGGCTGAATGTTATTAGCCCAGAAGCTAAAAGAAATCATTTACATATACACATCAGTTAATCCACTCTGAACTGTGTGGAAAGTTTGTAATTTATGTTAAGGTTTAAAATTCTATTTTACTTATCTTTTTCAATCATCATTAATCGTTTGAGAGATGTGAAAAAATCCAAATATAATCATAAAACTTGGTAACTGGGAAATTATGTCCCTAAAGTGAGTGAAAAGATAGATTTCAGAAAGAAAATGATGCAAAAGAATGAGTAACAAAGCTCTAACTTTATAACAGACTCACCACCATCACACATCATAAAGAGTTATATTATTTGCTTTTCTCATGGCTGAGACCAGATCTGGACCAGAAGAAACTAAGGGCTTATTTTGACTATAGTTTAAAAAGAGCAACAGTTATGCTGTGGTGAACATAATGATAGGAACAAGGAGCTGCTGATCACAGTATCTGAATTCAGATACAGAGAGGGGACAGGATGTAGGGTCAGGAATAATCCCTGAAAGCATATTCCCAGTAACCCATTCCTCCCACAGGGTTCCACCTCCAAAAGGTTCTACAAGAGTCCCAAACAGCACCACCAACTGGAGAGCAAGTGTTCAAATATAAAAGCCTAAAAGGGTTATTTCCCATTCACACCACAATAGGGATAAACCATAAATAAGACAATTCTTCAAATCTTTTTAGTAAAGACGTTCACTTTTTAAGCTAATTTAGAATTGTTGATATGCTTCAATTTTCTAATTCGTCTTAATTATTAGAAAAATGAACAAAAACTCCTGAATCTTTGCATACTCACCCAGTGCGAGATTGGCCAACCTTATCACAAATATCCAAGATGAGGCCCCAGTCCTCAGCAGTATTCATCTCACTAGTTGCTTTCTCTGTAGATTATAAAAGAATTACAGAAACATTTAAAGTAAAACTTGTTATAAAATATTATCATATTCAAATCAAACTGTAATGCAACCAAATCTCAACAGCAAACCCGAATAGTTGCCAGCAGTACGATTAATCTGATTTTTGATGTCCATCTTTCAAAGGGGCAGGTTCAACCTATCACAATCTACACTTCATTTGATTTTTTTTCTTCATTCAAGTCTACCCCCATCTGCAAACAGACTAAAGAAATATTTTTATTTTCAGAAAAATTTTTAGCTTTACTTGACACTGAAAAGGACATGGACTAAGCACTCATCTCTATCAAAATGTTTCGGGTAAGTAAGTTGATTTGTCTTTGTCAGGATGGAGAGGAGGGAATGCTCCAAAAAAGTCAAATCAAGCTTTTTACTATTTTTCCTTAAATAAAACACATTTAGGGCCAATAAAACAGGTCAGTAGGTATAAGCACTTGTCACAATTTGACCTCTAGATCCTACAGTGGAAAGAGAGACTTGACTCTTCAAAGTTGCCTAGTACACAAATGAACACGAATATACACACATAGTAAAAATAAGTCTAAAACTTGATATATTAAAGACGTCAACAGAGACAGGCAGATTGAATTTTAAAAACAAGGGCAAGATAAACATAACAAGCTTTGGGCAGCAAAGGTTTTCTAGCAATACAGATATACAGGGTAACATATATAGAAAACGTAAGGAAAATCAAAATAGGAATGATAAAGCCTTAAAAACAAGGCTGTTTTATATTACTGAGTTATAAGAGTTCAAAAACTGACAACATCAAGCTCTAGAAATGAAATTGATCAAAGAGGACTTAAAAGAAATGAATGCCAGCTACAGTGACATGGGCCTTTGATAGAAACACTTAAGAGGTAGATGTAGGTAGATCTTGGCATTCAAAATCAACCTGGTCTACACAGAAAGTATTAGGCCAGCTAGAGCTAAGTAGGTGAGACTCTTGTGTCAGGAGAGAAAAAGAAAACATTAAGCTGGGTGTTGGTGGTGCACACCTTTAATCCCAGCACTCGGGAGGCAGAGACAGGTGAATCTCTGTGAATTCGAGGCCAGCCTGATCTACAGAGGGAGCTCCAAGACAACCTCCAAAGCCACAGAGAAACCCTGTCTCAGAGAAAGAGTGTGTGTGTGTGGGGGGGTGAATAGAAGCAGAGAGAGAGAGAGAGAGAGAGAGAGAGAGAGAGAGAGAGAGAGAGAGAGAGAGAGAGAGAGAGGTGAATAGAAGCAGCCAGAAATGGAGGTTGGTCAGTAATTGCACTAATTGCCTTCCTTACTCAAGGGCTTCAGGAGAAGACACAACTACCTCTCTTCCATGGGACAAATAATGAACATTTGCTTTCTGGAAATCAAGCAACGCTTCTTGGGCCAGTAGACATGAGAATAGTAGAGACAGAAACAAAGTATTAATTCTTGGTCCAGCATATAAGGAGAAAAGATGTCATCCCTCCAATCCAACAAACAAAAAGCTAGATACACTGAAAACATAACCCTTTTTAGATCCTTTAGAACTGTTGACCCAAAAACTACACAGACAAACAAAAAGAGAGTTCCAACCTAGCACAGTCATCTCCATAGGAACCAATGACAAACTGGAGGACCCAGTATCCAAGTTTAAACTCCAGGGGTAAAATCACGGGGATTCACACACAAAGTAGGATTGGACTGTAAGAATTACACGAAGTACACCGTGAATGTATAAAGAAAAGGCCAGGAGGAAAAAAGGAGCCATTTTCAAAGACCCCAGAGAACTCAGTTCTTAATACAGCCTGTCCTTAGGACAAATTAAGGTCTACAATTTATTAATAACTAACCAAATTAGTTTAAGCAGAGATTAACTCACTTGAGGTAGAAAACTTCCCAACTCCAGCCTCCTCAAACTTTCCACATGAAGGAAGAGGAGCACGCAACTCCAGTTCACCCTAGCCACCCTGCCTCACATAATGGGGGGGGAAACTAAGAAGCATTTGTGAAGTTCATGGTATAGAGGCACAGGCTCATCAATATATTTACCATGCTTTCATGCCTCTTTGACACACTGCTCAGGCTTATGTAAAGGTCACTAAAGATCCAGCATCAGTTCCTATTCTCCAGTACAAATGTTGGGATTTTAGCAAAAATCTACAAGTCATACTAAAATTTCTCAGTCAATAAAGTTGTTTGGCATGCATTCATGAGAATTTGAGTTTGATCACCAGTACACACATTAAAAAGATAGTAATAATAAGAGTCAGACTGTGGTGACGCACTTGGGAGACAGAGGCAGGTGGATTTCTCAAGGCTAGTCTTGTCTCTAGACCTAGTTCCAGGACAGTACCATGCCTGTTTGCAACCATACTCCCTGCCATGATGGAAATGGACTAACCCTCTGAAGCTGTAAGCCAGGCCCCTAATTAAATGCTTTCATTTGTAAGAGTTGCCTGGGGATGGTGTCTCTTCATAGCAATAGAACAGTGTCTAAAACTGCCCCCAAACAAATGAAATACAAACCAAGCTTACTGAAAACAGAAAAGCAATGTTTTAGAAATCAGCACAACTGCTGAATATCAGGAAAATCAATATGCCTCTAGGGAAGCTAACTGGGAAAAAAAAAAAAAGATACAAGGTACTAGTACTGGGAATCAAAGAGAGAGAATCTCCATAAATATTAAAAACTCTTATGCCCACTAATTTGGTCACTTGGATGAAGTGAAGCAACTCCTTTAAAGGTATATACCTAGACAAGAAGAAAATAGATCATCATAACAGGCTTGTTATGACAAGGGTCAAAGCTTCATAGAAACAAAAAAGTAGCTACTCTTGACTAGAACACAGTGATTAAGTAATGTAATACCAGCAGATTCAATTTTTTTTAGTCTGAGATAGATCCACCAATACCAAGAATCTTATTTGTAGTAGCTGGTCATAATCATGTTAACAATGAAAACCTTTGCTTCCTTCTCCTCCTCAGTGCCTTGTTAATTCAAGAAAATTCCCTATTTGACATACTACTGAGGGCTGGAGGTAGGTGTTGGAAAGTTTAATAGCATAAAATTCTTTTCAGGCTTACAAAATGATCCATATCATAGCTCTCACAGATACAGCATAGCTTACTAAGTTAGTCACTAGCACTACACAACTCAGCAAAAAAAGGCACTAACCCACAGGAACTAGTACATACACTATCTCTATGCCTCACTGTCTATATCACCAGCTTTTGGTTGTTAACAAAATACCTGAGTCTGGTTGTTCTAGCAGCCCCATCAATTCAGTCTCTGATGAAGACCTCACTGTAGATTTTAATACAATGTTCACATGATTTCATGAGTCAGGAAGTCATAAGATTTTAGGGGACAGGCTCATTTTAAAAACTAAAAAAGTAGTAGCTCCTTCTTATAGGAACTAATTCAGATTTCATAAATACAATCATGTCCTACAACCATTCTAATAACTTCTAATAACCTAACTACTCCCCACTAAGTTCCACATTTTAAAAGTCCATCACCTTTCAACATTGCCATAGTGGGTACCAAGCTTCCAGCTCATAAACCCGAGGGACATATTTAAGCTACAATACTGCTGTACAATATTTGAATATGATAACAAAAGCAAGTTATTCATTACTATGTAAAAATGCACAATTTTCAAAACATTTCTGATTTCACTGTTAGGCTCAGAAAATGGTATTTCAAATTAGAGGTCTCATATACAGTTTTTTGTTTTGTTTTTTCTCTTGCTTTCCTATCCAGCCCTATCCTCATTCTCCCATGACCAAAGCCATAAAAGTACAATTATTATATTTTCAGGAGTGTATTATAATAACTAAAAACTATTCTCTTCACAGTCAGCACCATCTGAATGATAAGGAGACCAATAAACACTACCATGCCCAGTTTAATCTGTCTTGATATAAGGATAAAGGCCATAATACTGTCTCAGAAATAAGATCACTTCCTATCCCACTTCTACATTGATGACTGTAGAGAAAAATCACGAAATTTCAGTACATACTCAAGAAAATAAAAAAAAAAGGTCATATCTGAAGAGGCTTACGACTATAATGACAAAGGAAACTAACAGATGCAGACCTACTATAAGATCAGAAAGGTGTCAAAATTATAAAGACCAAAGCAATTTTAAAGAAAAGTAAAGAGTGCAGGGGAGAAAGAAAAAAAAAAAAACAAAACGGGTATTAGACACATTTAGAAACTAAATAGAAATAGAAAGACTCCCTTTTCTTTCTACTTAAATGATAAAGCATAAAATAATACAAACATGAAAGCATAATGATGAATCCAGACTGGCTGTTGTACAGACCACTTTGTAAAAAGTTGAAATAATAAGACATAACTACACTACCCTTATAAAATTGTACTGATTCAAGAAACAAGAGAGCCAAGAGCCTTGAACAATCAAAAAATTCAATCAGATTCAGGCTGCTAGAAAAAGAATTATTCTCTACCAATATACAAGTAGCTTACAGGAGAGAAAAGGAAAAAAAAAATGACACTACTGTAATAACTATATTGCCTGCTAACAATGCAACTACAAAATGATTGTTAGTTTTTTTCTGACTGGGGGAGAACTGTCTCAAACCTACCTGCAATTGTTCAGGCATCCAAAATACACTCTAGATTTCATTGAAAATAATCAATTCTATTTTACATGTTTCAAAACCTATGCTCTCGGCCTAAGAATTGAACAAATGCTAAGAAAGCCCCACAGATAAAAGTTCAGTATACATGTCTTCAGCTGCTTTGAATCTCAAAAGGACTTGAGCTGAACAGGTATCTCAATATAACATTTACTTCATCTTTGGGAAGGCAAGCCAGCTATTACTTTGACTTGGTAGTACATTTTAATGATTAATTCATCTTGGACTAGTAGACAAGCAGGCTATTTTTTAAAAAGGATGCCTGCATGTACTTAAAACACTTAAATCTTAAAACCTAATTAAAAATACATCTAAGTGATTAAAATGAAACCTTTTTTTTTAACTTATCAGCTAACTGAAAGCAATTGACCTATTTCTGATCAACTATAAATTGTCTATTATCATAATTATGACTTTACATTTCCTAAATTAATGAGATTTCCAGGAACGTATGGCATCTTAGTTTCATTTATATTGAGGTGATAAAATATTATGACCAATAGATATATGGGAAGGAAGATTTATTTGGCTTACATATCCAAAGTCATAGCTCACTAAGCAAAGCCAAAGCAGGACCTAAAGTAGGGACTGAAGTTAAAACCATGGAGGAATGCTACTTACTGGCTTTGTTCCCCATGGTTTGTTCAATTTACTTTGTTACACACCCCAGAACCAGCTACTCAGGGACCATACTGCATCATTAACCAGGATAGATAATATGCCACAGACTTGCATACAGGGAGTCCAGATAGAGGATTTTCTTAGTGGAGGTTGTTTCTTTCCTAGGCATGACCAAGTTTGTGTTAAGTTGACAAAAAAAAAACCAACAACAACAAAAAAACAACAACAAAAAAAAACTAAGCAGCATATATGGTATAACCCTTAGCAAATATGCTGAACACCACTACCTTCTTCACTTCCTATGCATACAGAAGATCAGCATCTGACTCAAATCTGTTCAGGTAAATCAGAAATGCATGCAGTGCATACAAGAAGGCATGAGCCTTTAATTCCAACACTTGAAAGGAAGAACTAGGTGTATCTCTGAGTTCGAGGCCAGCCTAGTTTACAGAGTAAGTTCAAGGACAGCCAAGGCTACATACAAAAAACCTTGTCTCAAACAACAACAACAAAACCCAACAATGCATTTTACAACTTTCAACTAATGACATAATTTCTGATGCTGCCTCAAGATCAACCACATAGTGGCACAATTCTCAGCTCTTAAAAAAAAAAGATACTTTCTAAATCAGAAGACTATAAACTACCAGTAGTAATTCAACATAGTTTTATAATAGTAAATGAAGTAAAAACCATTAATTTCCAGCATAAAACAAGAGGGGGGGCATGGACATCTCATGTGTGTGCGTGCGCGCGCGCACACACCAGACCTACTTCTAAAGAATTCAAAACTCATGATTTCATTTATCTTTGGATTATCTCTACAGTTGTGGTTGTTTGAATAAAGATAGCTCTATATAGGCTTATTAGGAGGTGTGGCCTTGTTGGAGGAAGTATGTCACTGGGGGGTGGGCTTTGAAGTTTCAGATGTTCAAGCCAGGCCCAGTGTCACTCTCTCTCTCTCTCTTCCTGCTGCCTGCTGATCCAAATGTAGAACTTTCAGCTCCTTCTCCAGCACCATGTCTGCCTGTATGCTGCTATGCTTCCTGCCATGACAATAATGGACTAAACCTCCGAAGTGTAAGCCAGTCTCAATTAATTGCCTTCCTTTGTAAGAGTTGCTGTGATCATGGTGTCTCTTCACAGCAACAGAATACTAGAACAACGATCATAAAGAGGAGATTAAGGATCTTCTAACAGTACTCAGAAGAATCATACATGAAATCTTCCACTGAATGTTAAGTCTTCCCAAAGGATTAGACAACCTTTTACTGATAATCAAGTATTTCTTATTTTTTAAAATGACTGTTGAATATTTGAGGAAGTAAAGAAATGGGACAGGATAATTACCTCTAACAATCATTCTGTAGGGAGTGGACTGTCCTTAGTCAGCTTCAAGATATTAAAGTTCTTTTAACCCTGGGCAATGGAGGGTTGAGGCTCAGTGGTAATAGGTATGCTTATGTTTCAGATACTGGGTTCAATCCTCAGCATTCACAGGAAAAAAAACAAAAAACAAACAAACAAACAAAAAAAACAAAACAACAACAACAACAACAACAAAAAAAAAACCAAGCTAGTGAAGAGAAAGATATTTCAGGCCAGAAGAGGGATATACCTGACCAAACAAAGTTGCATAAAAACAGTAAGGAGTAGAAACACACCTTTAAGAAAGGAATGGAAGATGAGGCTGCAGAATTAAAAAGAAGCCAAGTCAGATACAGGCACTTCAAACGTGTAATCCTAGTACTTAGATGCAGAGGCAAGAGTCTGCTTTACATAAAAAGCATTTCAGCCTGCCAAGGTTTCACAGCAAGGCACAGGGGACCAGATTTGAGTTGTTATAAGCCATCATGAAGAGTTCACATTAGGTTACAGATTCAATTAAAGATATTTTATTCAAAAGGATTACATTTACATTCTTTACAGAGTTTCTCTGTGTAGGCCTGGCTGTCTTGGAACTAGCTCTGTAGACAAGGCTGGCCTCAAACTCACAGAGATCTGCTTGCCTCCACCATGCTGGGATTAAAGGCATGTACCACCACCACATAGCATATTTACATTCTTAAAACATGCCCGTCAACCACCACTAGAAAAACAAAACAATTAGAAGCTTCTGTACTAATCTAAAAGGTATTTTCAGTTGCAGGAATAAAGGGATGGATTCAAAACATAACACTATACCAGTATCCTGAAGAAGCAGGGTGGGTGTGTCTATTACATAGTCAACAGTACGGATTTGTTGTCAGGAATGTAGAAAATTATAACCAAAGAAGACAAACTATTATACAAGCTACTGACCTGTGTAAAAATGTAAATACCTGATGTCCAGTCATAAAAAAGGGGGAAAATGTTAACTAATAAAAAATGTCAAAAAGTCATGATAGTTTTGAACATACTAATTTGATATATATAAAGCATATTCAACAGCAGTAAAGAATCAGAGTATCAAGTGTTTTGACAAAAAACCCTGACAGCAACCCTATGCACAAGTATTTTCACAACTACTTATAATACTGGAAAGTGAACTCAAAAAGTTCGATCCTGTCCAATACAAAATTCTCCCATTCACCAATAGTAACTTTGCAAATTGCCTAGTATCATAATTATGACTTTACATTTCCTAAATTCAATGTGCAAAGTTTTAGCCAAAGGCATGATATCTGTACTTTAGGACAGTGGCCCTCAACCTATGGGTCACAACCCTTTGCCAAACCTCTCCCCCAAAAATATTACATTACTATTTACAATAGTAGGAAACTTACAGTTAAAGGTAGCAATGAAAAGTTTATAGCTGGGGGTCACCACAACATGAAGAACCATGTTAAAGATTTGCATTAGGAAAACTGAGGACAAAAGTTAATCCGACTGTGATTTATGATGCTGACTGGACTAAGCAAAAAAAAAAAAAAAAAAGTGTATGTATAACAGATTAACAGTAGGCGGAATATGAACTGGTCAAACAGTTTGACTAAGAATGGTTACTTTAAAAAATTAATTAACTTATTTATTTTTATTTAGACAAGGTCTTGCTATAAACCTTTGACTGGCCTGTAATTCACTAGGTAGACCCTTCTCCAACCAGAAGAGATCTACCTGCCTCTGCCTCCAGAGAGCCAGGATTAAAGGTGTGGGTCAGCACACCTGGCTGCTACCTTACTATTATAAAAAATCAAAAGCAACATTTAGCAGAGACAAAGGAATGACTCAAAGATATGTGTTATTGGCACTAGGCTTGCTGTTGCACACCCATCACCTTAGCACTTAGGAAGCAGAGATACGAGAATCTCAAGTTTAAGGCCAACCTGGGATACACAGTGAGACACCATCTCAAGAGGACAAGCCTACACTGCAGGGTGTAGGTAAAAGGTAAAATGCTTCCCTGGCACTTGCAAGGCCCTGGTAGATCTCCAGCACTGAAGGGAAGGAGGGAACCTGCACTTTTATATTTTAAAAGTCAAGAGAAATGGAACATTATAAAACAAACAATGAAAAGAATATGGAAAGGTAAGCTCAGTTTTCTAATAAGATTGTTTTTAAGTGGTAACAAAATACTAAATGAACAATCTAGAAAATAATCAGTAATTCATTACTAGCTAAAGTGTGTGTTTGGCATGTTCTAGGAATTGCCCCTAAGGTACTAGGGACAGGAATGAAATGTTCTCATCTTTATGAAGTTTATACCACACAAGACCATCAGTTGATGAACTTATCAAGAAAATGAACAAACAGTAGTGAGTAGAAAACAATGAATTGTGTTAAGAAAGAAAAGGTAACTTAGAGAGTGACTTCTGAATAGAGCCCCAAAGTGATAAATGATGTGATGGACATCACAACCTTAAAATACCTAAGGGAACAATAACATAAGAAAGAAAAAAAGGTCTATAAAGCTAGAGGCAGAAAGGCTTGGAATGTTCGGATCCAAGAAGCCTGACATGACAGTGAGTTCAAAGATCACAATCGTCTCTCTCTAAGTGTATATATAGGAATCTACCAGACATTTCTGAACAGTAGGTGACTTTATTCAGTTTTTTTTTTTGTTTTTGTTTTGTTTTTAAGACTAATGACTTTTATAAATGAAACCTTACTGGAAGGGAAAAGAAGTTACAAGAAATCCTACCACAGAGCCCCAGCCACAGTCTCTGTCTAAAAGGAGCTGAGATGGCTGAGTATGATAACAAGATTCTGGACAGAAGTAGAGCCAAAAGATTTCAGTGACAGTGGAGTATGAAACAATCAAGGATGACTCTTAGACATCAGAACTGACTAACAGGAAATATTAATGACTCAATTCACTGAGATGGGCTAGGATGCCAGAATGAGAACTTGGAGAACAAAAGTTTCTGACATGTTTGTTTCTAGACTCTTATCAAAATCTAGTGGAAATATGGAAGAAAATAGATACCCAAACCTCCAATACAGATCAAGAAAGAGTATTTAAACTTGTGAGTCACTGGAATACACAAAGTATTTAAAGCTAAGAGAGTAGCTTTTTTGTTTTAAATCTTACTTCATGAATAAAAAAAGTAAAAAATTTTCTAAGTGCTTTTTAAACAGACTCAATTCTACCAACTCTATAAGCTAAGAAATATTATTATTAATTCTTATACTCTGTATTTACAAACAAGGAAGCAAAGGTACAGAATATCTAACCAACTAGCTCAAAGTCATACTGCTGTTAAACAGCAAGCCTGACACTTGAATTCAAGCAAACCACCAAAGTCTACTTAACACCAAGTCTCCTAAGGCTCTAAGAGAAAAAAGTGTTAATGCAGAAAGATTTTATTACTGCCCAGGTTGCTCAACATTTAGACTCTGGGGGAGAAAAAGGCAAAAAGACTAAAAAGCTAAGCAGAAAATCAGAAAAACTTTGGTGACCTAGAAACCTATGGATAAAGCACAGAAAAAAAATTAAGACCTCAATTTAAAAAATGGATGAGGAACTGATTTATCGTTATTAGTCAAACTGACTTTTTAAAAAATCCATGTCTAGGGTGTAAGGATTCAGGTATTACGCTGGCCTGCCCCTGTCATCTGGCAGAATGCACTCAGCAGTACTCTGGTCAGCCCAGAGTTCCAAGAATACTAGTCTGCAGGCAGGTGTAAAGACCCCTTTACAGGTCAAACCCCTACCTACTTATTCATTCTCTCTCTCTTGCTTTCAGTTGGCCACCAGTTACCCCAACTCTTCTCTCCCCCTCGCTACTCTTCTGTTCCTGGTGCCTCTATGTCTCTTCCTTTCTCCCTCACTCCCCTTTCTAAATAAACTCATTTAAGGCAGATAGCTACCTGGTGTGTTATTCCCTCTGCCAAGGTCACCCTCACCTGCTATGGAACCTGCTATGTTCTCCCACGTGGTCCTTTACCTTGGGACCCCACTTACTGGGGACCACCCCCACCCCTTCTCCAGCTTTTATTCTTACAACTTTAACAAGAGAACACAGGGGGTTGGAGAGATGGCTCAGAGGTTAAGAGCACTGACTGAGCTTCCAGAGGACCTGAGTGCAATTCCTAGTAACCACATGGTGGCTCACAACCATCTGTAATCTATAATGAGATCTGATGCTCTCTTCTGGCCTGCAGGTGTACACACAGGTAGAACACTGTATACACAATAAATAACAAAATTAAAAAAAAAAATCCATCTCTGGCAGTTTTAACATATTTTCAACTCAACAAGCATTTATTCAAAGATGACTATGTAGCAGCCATCAAACAAGGAGCAAAAAAAAAAAAAAAAAAAAAATATCTAATGCTTCATTTAGTACAGACAAAAGTGCTGAAAATTGTAGGAGTTTCGGAAAGGTGAAAATCATAATAGTTCTGAAACATGAAGTATGTAATCACCCTAAGAGACATTAAACAATGCCTAAAGACTTTCAAAATCATGACTAGCATGATGCTACTGGCATCTACAGAGTAAAGGGCAAAACCAAAGCCAACATTCCTCACTGTATAGAATATAGTCCCTTAAGAATTTTATCTATTCCAAACTGTCAGTAATGTTGCTACAAGAAACTCCATGTTGCTGGAATCAGCAAATAATTCAAGTTGAACAAGTTGGATTCTAAATTGAGCTTAAAGCACGAGGGCATATATTATGTAGAAAGACAGATTAAATAATAGGAAGGAAAACATAAAGGCAAGAAGGGGCTTGTGTTTGAAATGGGTGGCATGTGTAGCAAGAACAGGATTTTTTTTAACATTAAGAAATCATCTGGGCCAGGAGGTGGTAGTGCATGCCTTTAATACCAGCACTGAGGAGGCAGAGGCAGGCAGATCTCTGATTTCTAGGCCAACCTGGTCTACAAAGCTACATTAAGAGAAACCCTGTCTGAAAAACAAAACAAAAGAAACAACAAAAATTCCATCTGAGTCCAGTGCAAATAAATGTAGGCTCAAAAAATTCAGAAGGAACACTAATATTAGGCCCTGGGCTCCATTCCCAACATCACAAAAACAAACAAGCCAGCAGAATAAAAATGTGACTGATTAGCAAGAAGCAAAATGCCATTACAACTAGATAAAGGATCCAGATGTGATGGCTCAGGTCTTTAATCCCAGCACTTGGGAGAAATCTGTCTCAAAACAACAAAAGAAAAACTAGATATAGGTGTTAAGTGCTGGGAACAGAAGCACCAAAAGCTGTTTTATATTGATACAGTAAGTTGTAAAACTGCCGAGGAACAACAAAACAGTGGTCTTCATGGTTGTATTTCTTAAGTCAATGAACATTGTGTTCAGTAAGTACTGGTGCTAAGCACTTCGTAAACACAATCTTCCAATTCATTAATTATTCAGCATTATTGATGATTTCTAAAGTTCCACCCACTGCTCAGATTCGGAACATTCATTTAAATCGCTATGATCCAAGCAGGAAATGGCTGTAATAGGGTTTCCAGTGAGATGCTATAAAGAGTTCAAGGAGGAAAAAAATTTTCAATTTACCCTTCATAAACAAAATCCATAAAGCAACTCTCACGAGTAACCCTTCCATTCTTTCACGACTGGGATGGTTAAAGTCAATCTTGCGGGCTTGGCTATGGTACTGCTTTGCTTTCATTCTACACTTTGTTCCCAGCATAGTGCTACATCAACCCAAAATTCTCTTTTAAGAAATTCAAATCCCATTATTACCTTCAAGCCAGGAAGAGTCAGTTAACCTGTTTAACTGATATGATCGATTTCTAGTACCAATGATTCAGAAAACAACAAAAATGTAACACCTCAGACCCCGTCCTAGAAGCAAAATCCTCTTCCACACTTCCCCAAGGCGGAGAGGCCCAGCCCGAGGAAGGCTTCCCAAAGGTTCGTGTGTTCACTTGCGTTTAAGCTGTTGCCAAGTAGTGCATCCTCATGTCTCCCAATACTTCAATCTACCCGTAAGCAGACGTTTCTCTCCGGGGACCGTCCTAAGAGCTATTGAAAAACCCCCTAAGTAACCGTACCTAAAACATTTTGCCAGATCCTGGAGCTTTCCATTGAATCGGGGCAAATAAATCCTTTGGCGATGGGGCTTACATTCAATCTGCTCAAGCCAAGATACGCCCCAGCCCTTCGCTCTTCTCCAGGAGCCGAGCCCCAGCGGCAGATGGCTTCGTCGGCAGCTGCTCCCGAGCCAGCCCTTTACCCCAAATCCCTTAAGCAATTCCTTCGAAGCCCGCCGATCCCGCAGCAGGGCCCACTGGGGAGGCTCTTAGACCCGTGTCCCTGGAAGAGGACGGGCCAAGTCCTCAAGCCTCTCCCGACTCTGAGCGAGGGACCCCAGGAGAGAAAGAAGACCGCGGCGGGCGTGCGGGCTCGGCCACAGAGTCCGGAATGAATGCGGGGGGTGGGCTCGCAGTGTGGCTGGCGGGCGGACGGCGGTGACAACACTTACCCACATCCTGGTCGAAGGGATTGGTGGCAAAGAGAGGCATGTCCGCTGCGCGCCGAGCTGTCCCCACGGACTGCCCCCCGACGCCGCGGGAGTCAAGGCGTAGACGGAGAAAGGAGGCCCCTCAGGTGCACAACAGCGACCTCCTCTGCCCCTCCTCTCACACTCCCACCCACCCACCCGCAGCAACGCAGGCGGCGGCGGCGGCGGCGGCGAAGCGGAGAGGCGGCGCGCACAGGACCCCGCGCGCGGGGCGTGTCGGGAAGCGAGGCGACCCGAGCGCTGCCTGCCTGCCTGCCCCGGGTCCGACTAGAACCCCGCCCTTCCGCCGTCGCCCACGCGGCGAGCCCCCTCTGCCGCTTGCTCTGTTGACCTCCCACGTGTCCGTGGGATTAGCGGCTGCGTTCTCGGCTTTTCCATTGCCCGGGCGTCTCGGGAGGACGAGGTCCTTCAGGCGCGCCGAGGCCGACTCAGCACCTCTGGAGTGAATCGGACCCTGGGAAAGAAAGAGGCTTCAGTGTGCATCCAGCCGAGCTCCCTGGGGTCATCCGATGGGTTGTTGTGCTATTGTGATCCCTCTGAAGGTCACACAGCCCTTTGGGCTATCCGAGTAGAATGTTCAGTGAGCCTGTCTGAGGGGACGGGGACGTTGCTGGGATGGAGTCATGCGAGCTGGTGGAGCTCCCTTGGAGGGAGTGTCAAGGCGCGCAGCCTCTGGAGACGCTAACCAATGCTGGCTCCTTCCCCTGCCCTGAGATCACAGGGCAGCTTCCCGGGTGTCAGCGCCCACTGACTAAACGTGCAGTCACTGAGCCGCTGGAGTGGCTGGAAGATTAGTCATCTGCAGCCCCAGATAAACCACACACGCCCAACAGCAGGAAAAACAAAACGAAACCTGGAACCAGACTTCGATGGACACTGTTGGCAACTTAAAATGTTGGTTTGGTGATCTACTTTGTACATTTGTATCGCGCATATACACTGCCCTCTAAATCATATGGGAAATCTCTTGTTTTGTTTTGTTATTGTTTTTCAAGACAGGGTTTCTCTGTATTGTTTTGGAGCCTGTTCTGGCACTTGTTCTGTAGACAAAGCTGGCCTCGAACTCACAGAGATCCTGCCTCTGCCTCGCGAATGCTGGGATTAAAAAGTGTGCGTGCCACCAATGCTCAGTTCATGTGGGAATCTTAAGGATCATCTCTTGGAAATGTTACATAAAGTTAGAGAGCTCGTCTTGCACATACACTGAAATTATGTGAAGTATGCCCAAGTAGGAACACATAAATGTAGCCTATAAACAAATGCATGTCAACAACAGGATTGGTATAGCAGTAAAAAAAAATGCTTGCTTACAAAACTCAGTTTAAAATGAAGTCAAATTTTGAAGAGCGATAAGCAAATTAAAGTGGCAGTTAATGTTTTCAGTCTTTAAAGATAAAAGAATCCCTCGGGCAGTGGTGGTGCACTCCAGCACTCCACTAAGGAGGCAGAGGTGAGCAGATCTCATGAACTTGAGGTAAACCTGATCTACAGAGCAAGTTCCAGGACTGCCACAGCTACAGAGAGAAACCCTGTCTCAAACAAACAAAAGATAAAAGTATTCAAGGATTGTAGTGATATATTATTTATGATTTTTAAAGCTTGCCTCAGGATTTAGAAAGCAACGGCAGCCACAAGCCATAGAAACCAGGCAGACTCAGTTCAATCCTAGCAGCCAGGAACTAGGGGGTGATGGTACACACTTTTAATCCTAGGACTCAGGATTGAGAGATGGACACATCTTTGTGAGCCCAAGGCCATTCAGGATCTACATAAGAGTGAATCCATCTAAAAGAGAATTGCAGCTCACACCTTTAATCCCAGCATAGGTAAGAATATAAGACAGAGAGAGATGCCAAGGTCTCAGAGAGGCATTCATTCTCCAGCCACAGTCTGAGGCTTGATCAAAGCTCATGGAGACAGGACCAGCTCATTCAGCCTGAGGTAGAAGTAAGAAGCTAGTAGCCAGCTGCTTTGCTTTTCTGAACTTCAGCGTGAAGCTCGAACCCCAATATCAGTCTCTGGGTCATTTATTTATTCGTGTTACTAAAGGATGGGAACTATAAAGTTGCTGGGTGAGGTGTAAATGAACATAATACCCCTAAGAGAAACAATGGGTGAGCTTTGGAAAATATGCCTTTAGTTCCAACAATTCTGATTTTTAGAACTTACCTATAAAGACATTCTCTAAAAACATCAGCCAAGATATTAATGGCAGTATTGTTTATAATATCAAAGCACTGATGACCGCTAAAATGTTCAATGTTGAAGAGATTCAACAAATTTATCTCTTAGTATCCATTTCCTCATTTATAAGAAATAAATAATAAACTACCGAGGATTGGAAAAATTGGTAGAAGCAAATCCTCTGAAATAGTGCCTGGCACATGGTAAGCATTCTAGTGCAATCAGTAGTTATAACTGTACTGCTTCTCACAGCCAGAAACATTAGAGCCAGCTAGTCATGGGCTGAGACCTCTGAGAGTGTGAACCAAAACAAATATTTCTTCCTTTTAAGTTGCATATGACAGGTATTTTGTCACAGTGATGGAAAACCAGCACAGTAAGGTGTGACGATATCAAACAGTACATAAGAGTGCATGGGTCATAGTTACAGCATCTAACAAACTAAAATAATGTCCAGTCAAATCAGAGATTACCAGACTACAAGGAACTCACATTAAATATAAGAATATACTCTGACATGGATTGGAGAGATGACTTGGTTGATAAAGTTCAAGTGTGAGAACCTGAATTGAAGTCTCAGAATTCTTTCCAGTCATGCTGAAGAGAGGCAACAGACTGAGGCTTGGCAAAGAGCTCATGGATCAGTCCTTTCAGCTTGAGCTAGAGGTGAGAGCTAGTAGCCGGGTGGTTTGCCTTTCTGATCTTCAGCTTGAAGCTTGAATCCCAATATCTGTCTCTGGGACTTTGATTTTTCATGCTTCACAACCCCACCTGCTCATAACTATCTATTCTATTTTCCTTTCCTAGGGATCTATCTGTTCCCCTTACTCTCCAGTCCCTTACTCTATGCCTATCTTCTGTGATTCTAGATTCTAGATTGGTTATCGTTGACTTAACAGCTAATATCCACATGTAAGTGAATACATACCATATTTGTGTTTCTGGGTCTGGGTTACCTCACTCAGAATGATTTTTTTTTTCAAATTCCATCCAATTGCCTTTTAATTTCAAGGTTTCATTTTTAAATGGGTATTTAATATTCTATTTATCCATTCATCATTAGCTTTTATTTAAAGCTCAATAATATTCCATTATGTATATATACATTTTCATTATCCAGTCATCAGTTGAAAGACATTTACCTTGTTTTCCATTTCCTAGATATTGTAAATAGAGTGGCAAAGATTACATCTGAGTATCTATGGAGTTGTGTGCCCAGTTGTTTGGGCATATGTCAAGGAGTGGTCTAGATAGGTCATGTGGTAGTTTATTTTTAGAATTTTTGAAAATTCTCCACACTGATTTTCAGGTTGGCTGCACCATTTTCGCGATACTACATTAAATAAGCATTCTCCTTTGCTCACATCCTCACCAGCGCCTGTTGTTAGTTGTTTACTTGATCTTAGCCATCATAACTGGAGCAAGATGGAATCTTCAAATTGCACTACATACACAAGACTAAAGGAATACTAGCTTTCATAGGTGCTATGCAAGCTGCCAAGAAAAGAAAGCAATCAACAGTTCTACCACACTGTGACACTTATGAACTACAACAGTGACTAGCATGACAAGTTATCCCTAAATAGTGATACCACTCATAGCTTGGTGGTAATGAACAGCTGTTTAATTTGACTTATGGCTCACTCAACAAGAGGAAAATCATGCTTAGTATTGTAAACCTAGTTTGAATGTAATTGGCATATGGGGAGTGGCACTATTAGGAGGTGTGGTTTTGTTGGAATAGGTGTTGCCTTACTGCTCATGTGGACTTTGAGGTCTCATAATACGCTCAAGATACCTCCCAGTGTCTCAGACAACTTCCTGCTGCCTGTGAGTCAAAATGTAAGAACTCTCGCCTTCACTTATACCAGATCTGCCTGCATGCTGCCTTGCTTCCTGCCATGTTAGAAGAAGATAGTCATCAAAGAAACTCATCATGGAGTTTGCTTTTAATATAGCAAGACTAGCCATTTGGGTAAGAAACTGCTCATGCCTGGACTGTTTAACTTGATTGTATGCTATATAAACTGTCCATGCAGAACCCACAGGAAAGTGACTGCTGAACTTGCCAAACCAAGATGGGACAGTCCTACAGGGTTCCTGCCTCATAGAAGGGTCTGCCAGACATTATACAGGACACAGAGAAAAATGACTGACAGAGTACTAATATAGACAGGACAGTTTCAGATTTCTTGCTTTGTTGCAAAGTCTGCTAGACACTCTAAGCCTATAGGTTTAAGATGGGTACTCTAACGTTACAGAAAAAAACTTTGGGTGACTGTCAATTCTAGAGTTTATATATTATTCTTCTAAGGTCTTTGATGGAGTTGAATACAGATAGTTATAGTTTTCCTTAGTTATAATTAAAGGTAAGTTACATATAAAACTTTAAACTCACAAAGAAAGAATAGATGATACAATATTTTCTTTAAATTTTGTCAAATGTTAATGGAATAAATATTTTTAACTATAGTTCTTGCTTGATAACTATTTTGTTACATATAATTTTACTATGTTAAAGTTAAAATCCTCCTTTTTATTTATACAAAAATGAGGAGATGATGGGGGATGTCTGTTATGAGTTGTTTTTCCCCCTGCCAGCCTGGGCCCACTACTGCACCAGCCCCAAATAATACACAGAGACTCTGTATTAGATAAAATTCTGTTGGCCAGTTACTAGTTTCTTATCGGCTAGCTTTGTCTTAAATATTAACCCATTTCTACTAATCTAAGTACTTCCACATGGTCTTATCTTACTGGAGAAAGGGGCTGGCATTCTGCTCTCTCTCTCTTCCATCTTGAATCTCCCTACTACTTCATCTTTCCTCCTAGTTTCCTAGTCCCACCTATCTTGCTTTCCTATTGGCCAACAGTGCTTTATTCATTAACCAATGCAAGAAACATATTTCCAGAATGACATCTCCCATTAGATGTCCTTCTGTATGCTGTTAATGTATGTTTCTCTTATTGTTTGATAAATAAAACACTGATTGGCAAGTAACCAGGTAGGAAGTGTAGGGGGTGCTATCAGACAAGGAGAATGCTGGGAAGAAGGTAGAGAGGAGCTGCCAGGGAGGCTCCACATACCTACCGGTAAGTTAGGTTGCCAGGCATTTGCTGGTATGATAAGGCCATGTAGTTATACATAGATAGCAGTTATGGATTAATAATTAAGAGAGAGCTAGCCAATAAGAAGCCTAAGCCATTTGGTCAAACAGTTTATAATTAATGTAAGCCTCAGTGTGTTTGTTTAGGACTGAAGGCTGGTGGGACAAGGTAGAACAGAAACAGATGATAATGCACTAAACCTCTGAACTGTGAGTTATTGATTGATTTTCCTTTATTAGAGTTGCTGTGGGCTTGGTGTCTTTTCACAGAAATAGAAACCTTAATTAAGATAGGAGTTGGTACTAGGGACTGGGGTATTGCTGTGAAAGATCTGACCATACTTTTGATTGGAGGAATTTGGGTTATGAAAGCAGTGGAATGGTCCATACTAGTAGGAGCATGGATGACAGTGGTGCGAAGAGTGATTTGAACTGTGGAAGATTCAAGAGGTTTCAGTGGAGAAGAATTTTAGTATGTTGCCTAGAAATCACTCTTGTGATATTTGGTGAAGAATGTGGTTGCTTTTTGCCCTTGTCCAAAAAACTTTGCCTGAGGATTAATTTCCTTGGCAGACAAAGTCTCAAATATATAGACTCTGATGTGTGGTTACTAGTGTTAACTCTAATGAAGACATATAATTAAAAAGAACAAGATGGACAAGGGAAAACATTTGAGGAGAAAAAGAACCAGAAAATGTAATGGAGCTAAATTATAAGTTCAAGGAGATAAACAGATTAAGAAATGGAGTAAAGGGAGTGGTGACCTCAGTGAAAGATCCCACACACCAAAATTTCCAACTTGTGAAAGGGAATTAAAGAAAAGCTTAGAGCTAAGTATGGTGGTGCATGTCTTTAATTCCAGCACTCAAAGGCAGAGGCTGGTGGATCTCTAAGTTTGAGATCAGCCTGGTCTACAGGGAAAGTTCTAGAATAGTTAAGCTTCACTGTCAAGAGAGGGAAAATTAGTCTTCTCCAAGGATGATCCCCCTAATTGGATATCTAATACCAGTGGTCAACACTAAAACATATGCATACAAGCAACACAAAACCAACTCTGTAGGTTGTATTTTATATTTACTTTGATATATGTGTAACAATAATAAAAAGAGGCCATGAATTTGAGAGGAAGCAGGGCAAGGAGCATGGGAGGAATAGAAAGGTGAGAAAAGGAAGAAATGATGTAATTACATATTGATTAAGAATAAAATAAGTTTAAAAAAGAGGGCAGTAACTTGAATGTGTTTGGAGATTGGTTGATCTGGAAGGCTGATATGGTCAAAACATGTAAAATGAAATTCTTGAAGAATTAACAAAAATATTATTAAAATATAAGAAAGAAAAATGTTTTGCCAGCATTCACCTGTGAGATACTCTGTATACTCAGCATATTGTGTTTTAACACGGTGTGTGGCTCTCTATGTCAAAATAAATGTTACTAATTTCAGGAGGGAAAGTAAGCTGTAAACAAAATGTCAAAATGCTTAAAACTATAGTTTTGGACCATTCTCTCATCCCTAGATGGCTTTCCTTTTCTTAATAGATACTGTTGCTTCTGACATGTTCTTTTTGGGGGAGATGGGAAAATTTGAACAAAGGTTTATAATAATGCCAAAGTTTGTAAATAACCTCTTCATAACCAATGATAGTTTTATAATACATACAAACGCCCCCAGTTTATAGCAGTTCAACTTGGGACTTCCCCCTTTCCCATAACAGCAATCACATCTAGCACCTAATAACTGCCACAGGCTGGTTAGTGGATAGCCAGCATCTACCAGCTAGTCTGGGCTTAGGGAACTAACTTCTCTGCTTGAGTCTGCAGCTGATACATCATTGGAAATAAGACCTCTCCAAAAAATTTCCCTCAACATTAATGGTCTTAACTTGCCTATAAAATGACACAATTAACAGAATGAATACGAAGACAGAATGCAACCTTCTTCTGAAACAAGAAACACACCTCAGCTTCTAAGACAGACACTACCTCAGAGTAAATGGTTGGGAAAAGATTTTCCAATCAAATGGATCCAAGAAACAAACAGACATAGCTATCCTAATATCTAACAAATTAGACTTTAAACCAAAATCAATCAAACAAAATGAAGAAAATAATTTTATATTCATCACAAGAAAAATACATTAGTAAAGCATCTCAATATCTATGTCCCCATCTGAATATCTATGTCCTCAATAAAAAGCACCCACATTCGTAAAAGAAACATTACAAAAGTCAAATCTCAAATTAAATCTCACACATTTATAGTGGGAGACTTCAACACCCCACTTTCACCACGAAACAGGACCACCATATACAAACTTTCAAAGAAAACAATTGTTTAAACAATATTTGGTAATTTGGGTGTCGTTATCTCCATATGACTTCCTGCATTTGGGGGCACTGTCAATCCAAAGGGGATCCTGAGAAAACCCAAAAACCTGGTAACTTCTGGCTGTTTTGACACACAGCTGCTTTGCCCCAAATAAACACTTGAATGCTATATTAATAATAAAACTATTGGGTAATGGCTAGGCTTTCTTAGTGGCTAGCTCTGTCTTAATTTTTAACCCACATCTACTAATCTATGTATTTCTACATGGTCTTATCTTACCAGAGAACACCTGGTTCATCCTATCTTCTCAGTCTACATGGAATCCCTCCCGACTGCTTTCCTTGCTTCTCTCCCCAGAAATGTCCTCATCTCCTAGTCCTGCCTATCTTTCTTCTTCTACTGGCCAATCAGTGTTTCATTCATCAACCAATAAGAGAAACATATATACAGAAGGGCATTCCCCGTCAGAGGAGTGATGGGCAAAGGGGTCAAGACCATGCTGGGGTAACCCACAGAAACAGTTGAATGAGCCAGTGGGAGCTCACGTAATCCAGACTGCCATTTGAATATCCTGTATAAGATTGAACCAGGCCCCCAAAACATGGGAGTCATTTGGACAATTTTGGCAGTCTTTGGGGTCTCTGGAAGTAAAACTAGTATTTATCCCTAGGGCATAAATGGAATTTTGGAGTCCATTCCCTATGGAGAGATACACTTTCAACCTAGATTCTGGGGGAGGTATTGAGGTTTAATAAGGATCAGGAGAAACAGGCCGAATAGATGTTTATTCAGAGAGAAATAACTTACAACGTAGACAGATGAACACTAGCAGGTTCCTGGTCCCAAGGATGCCTCCGGATGTTCTCCTGTCCCTGTGCTGCAAGCAAGAGATCTCCTGGATCCAGATCCCCTTCTTCAGACTTAGTTCCGTCAGGTAACACCTGCCCCTGTCCCCACTCCCAGTGGGTGTGGTCTGTGCCCCAGGTGTGGACAAAGTGAATATCTGACTACAATTCCCTTTTTATCCTAAAGAAAAGATTTAGGCTTGATACAAAACTATATACAAAACAGTGAATAACAAGTGTGCTCTAAGGAAAGGAAAATCAAGAACATACAAACTTAAGACCTACATATCTAGTCCTAAGGTGAAGGCAAAACAGGGTTTACAATTTTCCTAGGCTGGAAAGCTTAAGTCTAGAACCTAATATATCTAACTAGGAAAAGAGAATAATAGTTGTGATAGTTTAATCTTCAACCTCACCAAAGTCCTGAGAAGGAAAATAACAACTCTAGGATAGACAGGAAATGAGATGGGCAATTTCCACATGGTGCAGTGAGGACAGAAACAGCAGGCTACATGGACAGTCACCCATGGTCTCATAGTAGTGTTGGTACAGCCAGTTTGGGCTAAGGCCTAGAGTACCTGACAGACCACAACAAAAGCAAGGAGGTAGAAAGGCTGTCTTACCTTGACTTGGCAGGGTTCAGCAGTCTTCTAAGTTTGTCTCCTGCAAGCACACAGGACCACACGTCCAAATCAGTGGTCGAGGTGGGGGCAGTTCTTTGCCCAAGAGGCCATTAGCCAAAGCAAGAATGGACTCCAGAAGGAGCGACAACAGTGTCCAATGTATTTTGGGGAAAGTGCATGGTGCTGTCAGGAACAATAGTGTCTCATGTCAACGGAGTACTAATATTAAAACATGTAAATGCCATGTTCTGCAGGTCTGTGAAGTGTTTGAAGATTAAGTATATCTGACTAATCTCATAGGTATAGGAAACATGGGTGAAGACTATCTATAATACTCAGGAACCTTGCCATAAGACTGATTGAAACTTTCCTGAGTAAAGCAGGGACAAATATCTAAGCGATATAACTATGTAGGTAGATATACATGTAAATCCCTAAAACGGAGGAAGAGTAGAAATGTCTAGACCAGAGGTAGATATGATAAAAAATACCCTAAATTGTATCAAAATACAAAATGTCTTGATCATAAGTAAAAGTATACATACATAGAATATGGTAAAGATAATGTGCATAAAACATCATAAATAGAAGGATTTTACACAATATTACAAAATATAATATACAATTCTTCCAGTAAGGGAATATAAACTTAAACTTACATAAGTTACCATATGAGAAGCTATAACAATGTAAACTATATAATACTAATATCTCACTTTTTTAAAATAATTCACAAGAAGATAGGCTAATCTACCTATATCCCATCTAAAACCATACCTTTCCCAACCATAACCTATCCCTGTACAAAGGAGATACCTGAGTCTAAGCATCATCTTTTCTACACAGCCCTAAATAACAAAAATCAACCCTAAGAAGATAAAAATTATTCCTTAAATGCCAGGAGTAGGGAAAGGGGGCATCATTATTTTAAGATTACTTCCTGCTGAAATGGGATGATAATTGCTCCATGGGAAGAAAATTTTTAACAACAAAATTTCTCGACAGGACCAGCTGTGACATATATAGCTAGTTTCTGTATGGCAGAAAATGCTTGACTGGAGTTCTATCTTAAACTCTGAAACTCTGTAATAAGAAGGTGCACCATTACAGCTAGCTAGTCAGGAGTTGTCTAGAGTAAAACAGTCTCAAACCAGTTTTATGGTGATGTTTGTAGTCCAGATGCATCAGGATGAGTCAAGTGGAAATGACAAAGTGGGGCCCTATCTTCTTTCCAGAGAGTTCCAAGATTGTGGTATTAGTTTTTACAATGAGCACTGGGTTTTCTAATCGTCCTATGGAAGATTGTCTTCCACAGTGACTGGGAATGTCCAGACCACCTTTGACAAGGAGGCCTTCAAGAGCTCCCCCCCCACCCCCAAGGAGTTTCCTGATTGTGAAGGGTTTCCTTGCTTGTCTCTGGTCAGCTTTTGCCACACCTTCTACATAACCCAGAATGTTAAGAGCATGTTTTCCCCATCGCCATTGCCGCCGGTCTGGTTCATTCTTTGTTCCTCTCTGCCACCTGCCCGGTCCCGCCACCACATGGACCCCAATAACACTCAGAGACTCTGTATTTGACAAAAATCCTGTTGGCCAGTTACTATTATTGTTTATGGGCTAGCTCTGTCTTAATTATTAACCTATTTCTACTATTCTAAGTATTTCCACGTGGTAATCTTATCAGAGCGTGGCAGGCCGGCATCTTGCTTCCTCTAGGCTCTCAATGCTGACTCCTCCTAACTACTTCCCCTTTCCTCCATGTCTCCTAGCCCTGCCTATCTTGCTTTCCCATTGGCCACAGTGCTTCATTCATTAACCAGTATGAGAAACATATTTACAGAATAACATGTCCCATCATCTCCTCTTTTCTGTCTAAAAAAAAAAAAAAAAAAAAAAAAAAAAGAAGGGGTTTAACCTTAACATAGCAAAATATATCATACAACAGTTATCAAGTAACACCACCTTCATCGAAAGGAAGATGGACATTGAAGAAACTTGTTACACAGTTTGATTTCAATATGGCAGGACTAACCATATGGAGGACAAGATACTGCTCTTGTCTGGACTGTTTGACTTTATGCTGTAGAAACTGGACATACAGGACCCACAAAAAGGTGACTTCTGATGCAATATGGACATTGCTACAGGATTCCTGCTTCATGGAAGAGGCTGCCAGACAGCCTGACAGTGTACAGGACACAGAGAAAAATTACTGACAAACTGCCAATACAGATGGACAGTTTAAAGTTTCCTGCTCTGCTGAAGAGTCTGCCAGACACAATATGGCCTATGGGCTGAAGATGGAACATAACAGAAGAATGAGAGGTGACTGACCAGGCAATGAGTTGTCTCTGTCATTTCTAGAGTTTATATATTAACCTTCTGTGGTCATTGAAGGAGTTGAAGACAGATAGTTTTGGTTATAGTTTTCCTTAGTTAGGATTAAAGATAAGTTACATATAGGGCTTTAGACTCACAAAGATAGGATAGATGATATTTTCTTTAAGTCTTACAAAATGTTAATGGACTAAATATTGTTAACTATGATTCTTATTTGATAACTGTTGTGTGATATATTTTGCTATGTTAAGGTTAAACCCCTTCTTTTTATTTTAGACAGAAAAGAGGAGATGATGGGAGATGTCATTCTGTAAATATTTTTCTCATACTGGTTAATGAATAAAGCACTGTGGCCAATGGGAAAGCAAGATAGGCTGGGCTAGAGACTAGGAGGAAAGAGGAAGTAGTGAGGAGGAGTCAACATGGAACACTCGAAGAGGTAGCACTGCCAGCCACTCTGGTTGGTAAGATGAGCCACGTGGAAATACTTAGAATAGTAGAAATGGGTTAATTATTAAGAGCTAGCCGATAAGGAATTAGGAACTGGCCAACAGTATTTATATCAAATACAGAGTCTCAGCGTGTTATTGGGGTCTGGTGTGGTGGCAGGACCCGACCAGCGGCAGGGGGAAAACCTGCTCATAACACCAGAAGGCTGAGGCCTTCTGTTCGATTTATTTCTGGGACTGTTATTTCTAGAAATGCTTTGCCTACAATTTCTTTTTAGACGTCCTATCTTACCATAGTTAAAACATCTGACATTTTGATATCTTTTCAAACCTTTGGAGATGGCTTCTCCTACCCAGGCTTCTATGTCATCATAGTCAATACCACTGTTATTTTGATGTCTTCTCAGACCTTTAGATATGGCTTCTCCTACCCAAGCTTCAGTGTTATTGTCATTATACTCGATGATGGCTGTATATAGGACCCATTCATCCAAGGGTGCTGATCTGATTTAAAGGCCAAAGCACTTGTTTGCATTGTGGATTCGCATTCTCATAAGCTAATGATTCTATGAGTATTTGCCTAGAATCTGCGTCTGCTGCCTCTAATTGTACTGCCCTAGACAATGGTTCTAGGAATACACTAAAGCATTCTCTTGGTCCTTGCCTTATTTTGGTATAGGATTCTATTCTCTCCCCTAGTTCATGAACCTTATCCCAAGCATTTAAAGCTGCTGTACTGCATAGAGACAAAATGTGTTTATCATAGGCAGCTTGGGTTTCTGGGTCAGCATAAAGATCCTCACCAAGAATTTTATCTTGGGGAGCTTTATAACCTTTCTCTAAGCCCTGAAGTTCAAGAGCTTTTGCTTCCTCTCTCCATAAAGCCCTCCATTCTAATAGAAAGGAGTTTTCAAGAACAGCTGATATTAATTGATCCCAATCCTTAGGGGTTACCTTGTTATTCCTTGCCCATGATTCTATTAATTGCTTCACATATGGTGAGTGCATACCATAAGAGACTACTGCTTTCTTCATACCTTTTAAATCCTTGTTCAAGTCTCCTATGGTTTGTACAAATTCCTTATTGTTTGCTCTAATTTCAAACAATTTCTTAAGAATATCATAATAATGATGAAATCCATTGCTATTCCAAAAAGAATGTATATATTGGTTAAGCCATAATTTTCTTCTGCTAAAATTCCTTCCATATATGAAGTAAAGGAATTCCTAAAGTAATGAATTATAAGATCATCTGCCATAGGTATAGAACAATTGATCTCAGATAGTAAATCAGCTTAAATTATGAAGGATGTTGCAATTACCTTAGGTGTAATTCTGTTGTCCTGGAACTTTGATGCTTTTAGATGTAGATCTCAACTTGTGGCAGTTACGCCTGTAGGTGTAAGACCAAATAGCATCTGGCAGCAGACGATCCTTCTGAATCCAGTCCCTGTAAAAGAGCTCTTAACAAACTACAGTGAGCAAATTTTTGTTAAATGAAGGAGTGAAAGGAGCCTTGCACAAATTGGTGGGACCTGCACCTACTAGCACCACCAGGCCCAGGCCGAGGGAACACACGAGCAGGGCAGGCGCTGCGCGGCTTTGTGCAAATGAGAATGCAGTGTGGAGGAATGGGAAGAAGATGAGCAGCAGTGAGTGCCACCACTGTGGAGACAAAGGAGTTGTAGAGTAGAGGCAAATGTCTGACAAGCTGCAGTATGTCCCCCTGGTTAGGTAAGGGACCCTGACTTTTCCCGGATGATGAGGGAAGGGAGCAGCATCTGTCGCCTGGGTGAAACCCAGGTCCCAGGTCCGGTGAAAATCGAGATCCCGCTTCCGACACCAGATATTGAGGTTTAATAAGGATCAGGAGAAACAGATAGGCCGAATAGATGTTTATTCAGAGAGAAATAACTTACATCATAGACAAATGAACACTAGCAGGTTCCTGGTCCCAAGGATGCCTCCGGATGTTGTCCTGTCCCTGTGCTGTAAGCAAGAGATCTCCTGGATCCAGATCCCCTTCTTCAGACTTAGTTCCCCCAGGTAATATCTGCCCCTGTCCCCACCACCAATGGGTGTGGTCTGTGCCACAGGTGCGGACAAACTGAATATCTGACTAAGGGGAGGACCTCAGTGCTGTCCCCTTACAATGAGACAGATTTTGATTATCTCCCATGGGATCTACACCCCACCTGAGGAGTGGGTGTGGGGTGTGATGGGGGAGACGCTGAGTGGAATTGGAGGACAGAAGGGAGAGTGAACTGGGTTTAGTATGTAAAATAAGATTGTTTTTAATTTAAATAAAAAAATAAATTATAAAAAAACTGAAACTGTGCCTAGAATGCAACCTAGTTCTGTTCAGCAAAGATTTGTGTTAGGTGTTGTAGGAATCACTTACCTTGATTTATCACAGCACTCTTTCTCTCTTCTATATCTCAGTGATCATTGTATGCACATGGCTGTTTTTTCAACTTCATAACCAATATGATAATCCTTACAGATCACTCTGTCACAATTAAAGCATTGTCAATTACCATGTTTTTGTCACAGTCTTATACCAGCTTGCCACAATCACATTGTTCAAAAGGCCAGTGAATACCAAACAAAATCTTTCAACCATTGCCTCACTTATATCCTTATTTTCCTGACTTTATGTGTAATTGAATTAACAATGCTTACTAAGGCAATCTACCCAATTGGATTCAATCAGCAAACTTCCTCCACATGTATTTTCCACATAATCATATGTCTTATTAGACTTATCCAAAACCCTTTCAATCTCCCATTACTAAATGAAACCAGAATTTTATTTTAACTTTTCCTATTTCTTCTTTCATGATTTGAGGAGACAATCTCTTAATCCAAATTAAAATGAAAAACATTAAACATAGAAACACATGTTGTTTTTTTGTTTAAAGATACAAAGTTCTTGCTATATAGGTCTTTCACTTTGTTGGTAAGCATTATCCCAAGATACTTTATGTTGTTTGTGGCTATTGTAAATGGTAATGTTTCTCTGATTTCTTTCTCAGCCCCTTTGTAGTCTGCATATAACAGGGCTACTGATTATTTTTAGTTTATCTTGTATCCTGCTGGTTTGCTGAAGCTGTCTATCAGCTGTAGGAGTTCCCTGGTAGAGATTTTTGGGTTGATTATGTAAATTATCATGTCATCTGCAAATAATAAAAGTTTGAATTCTTTCTTTCCAATTTGTATCCCCTTGATCTTCTTTTGTTGTCTTATTGCTTTAGCTAGAAGTTCAAGTACAATATTCAAGAGGTATGGAAAGAGAGGGCAGCCTTGTCTTGTTCCTGATATTTTAGAGGAATTGCCTTAAGCTTCTCTCAGTTTGATTTTGGCTGTTGGTTTACTGTATATTGTTTTTAGTATGTATAGGTATGTTCCTGTTATCCATGATCTCTCCAAGGCCTTTATCATGAAAGGGTGTTGTATTTTGTCAAAGGCTTTTTCAGCATCTAGGGAGATGATTATGTGTTTTTTCTTTTTCAGTTTGTTTATATGGTGGATCACATTGATAGATTTTCGTATGTTAAACCATCCCTACAACCCAGGGATGAAGCCTACTTAGTCATGGTGGATGATTTCTCTGATGTATTCTTGGATTCAGTTTGCCAGTATTTTTTTGAGTATTTTATTGATTATGTTCATCAAGGATATTGGTCCGTAGTTTTCTTTCTTAGTTGTGTCTTTGTGTGGCTTGGATACCAAGGTGATTATGGCCTTGTAAAAGAGTTTGGTAATGAACCTTCTGTTTCTATTGTGTGGAACAATTTGAGGAGTATTGGTATTAGCTCTTCCTTGAATTTCTGGTAGAATTCTGCACTGAAGCCATCTGGCCTGGGCTTTTTTTAGTTGGGAGACTTTTGATGACTGCTTCTATTTAATTAGGGGTTATAGGTGTTTTTAAGTTGTTTATCTGTTCTTGATTTAATTTTGGTAAATGATAGTTATCCAAAAATTTGTCCATTTCCTTTGAATTTTCAAATTTTGTGGAGTACAGGTTTTCAAAGTATGACCTTAAAATTGTCTGGATTTCCTCAGTGTCCATTGTTATGTTCCCCCTTTCATTTCTGATTTTGTTAATTTGCATGTTCTTTCTCTACTTTTTGGTTAGTTTGGATAAAGGTTTGTCTATCTTGTTGATTTTCTCGAAAAACCAACTCTTTGTTGCATTGATTTTTTTGTATTGTTTTCCTGGTTTCTGTTTTAGACCAGACAGCAGAAACACAATTATATTTCGGTCTCTGCTTGCAGCATAATTTTTACATAGACCTTCTTTGTGTATATACGCTTCCTTTGAAAAACTTTATTAATTTTTGCTTATAACCATTGTTATTGGCAAGATGTGAATAGCAACAAAATGGGGGTTAGATATTTTCTCCTAAATAGTCCAAATAGTTGGTGTAAGTAAAATGACAAAAATTGAAGTGAGCTACTTACTCCCTATCTAAAACAAACTTCTACTTCTAGCATCTTGTGTTCTTCCTACTAGCATATGTTGTTGCTCAGTCAGACACTAAGGATTACTATGCAACATTTTGTTCAATACAGAATAGCTGTACCACATCAGTACTTGTGTTAATGTATAACATTTTTGCTGCTGGGGTTTGGATGATAGTCTCACCTGTGGTTGTTACTGTGTACCAAGGGCATGGCACTAAGTGAAGGATATAAAAGCACAAGTAGGCTATGCAAAGTGCAAGTCTGTTTATTAATTTTCTTTGATTGATAGACTAATAGAAGAGGAAAGCACAGTTGAATTTCACTCTACACTTGCTGTCTCTTGGCCTTACAATGCTGGAAGTGGACTTGTAAGAAGGTAGGGTAAAAGAGCAGTGTAAGATAAATTGGATGAAGACTGCTTGATGAAGTTTCTGTTAGCTTGCTATCCATGGTTGCATGATACTTTGCAGTATTTCAGCTGTTTAGGGGAAATCCACACATAATAAATTACCACTCATCTATGATTTTTAGTTAAGAAGAACACATTCATTAATTTCCCATTTTGAGATTTTATGGAGGTATTATTTTAGCATCATCAAAACACTATCTGGGGTGACTCTTTTTTCCTTTGCATTGTCCATGGCAAAGTAACCCAATAACACACACTTTTCACAATATTGTACTTAGCGCAATCTATTTTGGCACCCTCTAACATTATTGTCTATGTAAATAATTTACTTGCTAGCACTTACAATGTTGAAATATGACTTTTAAATATATAGGCTTGGGGTCTGTTTTCAGGACAACTGACCTGATATTCTAATAAATACAACTTTTAACAAGTACTCACAACTTATCTTTTCCTGTAAGTCTAATTCTACCCATTGCCCTTTACCCTATGTTCTGTACTACCTGTACTTCATTAAAACTGGATTAACCTTTCCTCTCTCACAAGATGTTTGTTGAGAAGACAGGATGTCCCAAGCATGAAAGGTGACAAACTGATAAAAATTACTTATTCAAAAGTTCTAGTTACCACATGATTCAGCCATGTCACTCAGGCATGTACCCCAAGCACTCTACATCTTATTAAGAAAGGCATGCTCACCATTGTTGATTGTTGTTCTTTTCATGATGACTTCAAAATGCATAACCATTGATGATCACCAAGAAGAATACATAAAGAAAATGTACAATAACATATGGAATAGCCTCTATGTGGTAATAAAATAGAAGTGAATAATTTTAAAGGCAAATGGACGAAGTGAAAAGCAGTCAACATAAATGAGGAATCACAAACTCAGGAAGACAATTGTCATATGTTTCCTTATATGGGAATGGTGAATGGTATCTTTAACCTTGGGTTATGAAGATTTCATTTGAAACACTACTAGAATTCAGTAAATATGTTTGGGTTTGAGGGAGGGTATCCTTCAATGTACAGAAGAAGGAAAGTAATACAAAGGGAGCAATAATGAATATTGGATCATGTAATATTTAGTTTGGTGAGTATGATAAGAGAGAGTGGATTAGTGGAAGCATAAGCATCATTAAAGGACTTTTCAAAAATTTGCACACAAACATACTACTGAGAAACTACACACACACACACACACACACACACACACACACACACACACACACACAGTTTAAATGGAGTAATGTATAAAAAAGGCAGTGCCATTAGTAGACCTATGAAGTTAGCGAGTACAAGCCCCATTATTAGACGTGTGCTACCATTTTTCCAACTGTTGGCCACTATGGCAATGTGGACCCCAAAACATTACTGACTATTGCCATTACATTTCCTTACCTTCCAGAACTTCACAGTAAGACCAGCTTGCTTCATAAACCACACATTTGAGACTTAGACCACATAGAAATCAAGTTGGTACTGAAATGAAAACTTCATTCTTACTAGAGAACTTTCATAATGATAGAAGGTTCCATACAAATACAGGGAAAAGGAAATTATTCAACAAGTTGCTTAATTTTAGTGAGGTTTCTATTATATACACTTACTTCTAAGTCTCCATATTCATTTGTGAAGAAGAGCAGAAAAAAATATAAGAACCACAAGATTTGGATGAATACACAAATACAGGGTTGTCTAAACATATGGTGGCTTTTGTAAGCCTAAATTCCCTGAAGTGTTACAGCATGCACAAGTCTACACAAGCTTAAGACATTTAAAAAAAATCTCAATGAGCACAAAGTTCCACCACTAGCTGAAGATCTATTTTCAATAGACAATTACTTGGAAAAGGAGAGTAGATTTTAGGTAAGGGTGTGAGCACTGGTTGTTTGAAAAATGACCCCATTCACAAAGATATTCAGACAAAAACAGTTATACTCACTGTCTCTCTGGTTCTTTTAAAAGAGTGCTCTATTTTGGCTGTGCAGCCAATCTGTAATTATAAGTGAGTGTTTGAAAGAATATGCCTTTGTTGCCACATACAATTGAAGGCTTATTATATAAGGTTTTAAACTTATGTTCTGCAAATAATGACATTTCATGAAATAGACAACCATCGCTTAAACATTAACATTATGAAACTTTTATATCCATTACAGAGAAAAATTATGTAACTCTAAGTGGTTACACATTATGTTAAAAAGAGTAAACGTAATATTACATGTGAGGTCTACATTTAGAAGTCAGGCAAGGAAAAACTGAAAACAACAGGAAAGTAAATAAAATGGAAAGAACCTTAAGCATTTGTACAATTATTCACTGTAGGTAAAACACTGTAATATAGGCAATCACATATGAAGGTGACCTTTTGCAACATATTATAATACTTTTAATTATATAATTGTTATATATATTCATGCTTTATTAAGTGCTCATTTCATATCTCTTTCTAAATGCTCATATTAGTGTTATATAACCTGTGCTTGTCCTGTGCCTTTTGACATCTCATTTCTGTCATTGTAATAATGAAGTTCTTTGAGAATTAGGACTTTGGCTATGATCCATGGGTTACACATTAAACCTTTTCATTGAATCATTTGACTTTTAATCCTGAAATAGTTATTTCCAGTATTTTCTGTTTATACAATATGGTAAAAAGAATGTTATAGATTTGGCCTTATCTATATTAGATAAACTATTAGAGGACAACACAGACAAAAAAAAAAATCACTAAGGAGATGGCTGGTACTCTGCCTTTGGCATGTGATAGTTTTTATCTGTGCTGTCATCACCAATCTTGCCACACCACCTAGAGCCCAGAGCACTGATTAGACACAGTATAAATATCGAAGCCTGACATGCCCTCTTCTGCCTAATTCTTCAGTTTACCAGGCTCTTCTTCTGGAACCCAGGCCATCACAATGAAGCTGCCTTTGGTTATGGCACTCTGTATTGTTTGCACAGGTGATCAATTAAATCCTAAATCCAAGTCTATTCTTTAATGTGAGAAATTTACTAAGATACCAGATTTTATTATAATGAGTGTTATTTAACTTTCTGATAGCTGAACCCAACTGGGAGAATTTTTTTGTGTGTTTGTGTGAGTGTGTATGTGTATATCTTTCTATTTGCTCTTATTTAGGAATTTGCATGTAGGTGTATGTTTTCTTAGTCTATTTTCCGTTGTAATTATAGATTATTTGTAATTATGTTTTCACTAAATCTATTATTTTTATTTTATTTTTCTTTATTGTGAATACATGACTGAAAAATACCAGGTGATATGAATTAGCTATAATCTTTGCAAATAAAAAGCACCAAAGAAAAGCAGATAGTGAGCTGACATATTTTTGTGTTCTGTTTCAAGACTGATTTGTAACTCAAAAGTGTGTTTTCTTGCCACTATTGGTGGCACATGCCTTTAACCCCAGCAATTGGGAGGCAGAGGCAGGCAGAGCTCTGTGAGTTCAAGTTCAGCCTAGTCTATATAGCAAGCCCCAGTATAGGCTCCAAAGCTACACAGAGAAACCCTGTCTTGAAAAAACGGAAAAAAAGACAGGGTTTTTTTTTTTTAATTACTTCTTTGAACATATAGATAATGCACCATCAGCTAAATATGTTTCAGAAAGTAATCACTTAAAATTATTTATTTAATTTATTGGTGTTTTGCTTTCATGTATGTCCATGTGATGGAGTCAGGGTTCCTGGAACTATAGTAACAGACAGTTTGGAGCTGCCATCTGGGTGCTGAGGCTCTTGGCCACTAAGTCATGCCAGAAACTAACCTTTACTTGTGATATGACAGTGATCTTGGATTTTACATTTAGAAACAGTAAACAGTTTATTTCACTTTATGCTAACTTTGCCCCTCTTCTCATTCATCACCCATTTCAAATTGTTCCTGGAAGGTTTATGCTAAACATTTACTCTTTAACAAGAGCAGAAGCTACAGGAGAGCAGATATTCAGCTCATCTTTATTTTAAACTGGAGCAAATGCTTCTTCTCTAGTTATGTATTCTATGATTTGGAAATTGCTTTATTCTGCCATTCTACACCCCACTTTTATTTCAAGTGATGTTCTATATCTTGTTAGGACTGTGCCTGCTACAATATATTCTAATTATGATTCTCCCATCCCAGATATTCCCAACTCCTCCATACTTCCAGGTACAACAAAAGCCACAAAATAATATCGTCACTGTAATTGAATACAACAGAAATTATAAATAATAATGATAGTTATGATGATAAACAGAAAATAAAAACAAAACCCAGTATGTGACAAGAAAACAACTTTACAGAAAAATGAGTTGTCAAAGAGACAGCACAAGAAACACATACTGAGATTTGAGAGAAGCACAGAGAGACACACAAAACAACAAACCCGTAATAGTATCATTGGAAATTACAACAAATTAGAAAAAGGTTGTTGTTTTAAAAACAAACAAGAAACAAAACAAAGCATATACACCAAAAAAGGAACCTCCAAAAATTCCCAATGATTGTTTTATTTTTCTTCTTATATTAATCATCTTCTATTGGGATAGGGTATTTCTCAATGCTTTTAGACATCTTAGATGAGAATGCTGTTGTCGCAGGCACAACTGGCTTTGCCTGTGGGAAGAATGTGCCTCCCACTTGAGGCTGTGAGGGCTTTTACCTTATTACCAAAATAAATTATAAAATATTTAAATAATAGTGCTATGGTTTCTAAACATCTATGTCAAGGAAGCCAGAGACAAATTGTTGACAGCTATATGTGATTCAGTTAGTTCAGAGATTTCAGAAATAAAAATAACAGCAAAATACTGCAATGATTTTTTTTTAACATTGTAGTGTCTTTCAATTGAAACTGTAACCACTGCTTCCTAACCTTTGTCAAACCTGTTGGCTTGTGTTAACTAGTTCAAACTGAATACATTTGACTTCAATGTGTCCTAATCCAGAAGAAAACCTTTATGTCTTTATGCATGCGTTGTCATTGAATTCCAACTTTAAAGCATAGTGGTCTGATAGGATACAGGGAACTATTCCAATTTTTTTTTGTATTGTTGATGTCTATTATGTTGCCTAGTATGTGGTCGATTTTAGAGAAGGTTCCATGTGGAGCAGAGAAGAAAGTATATTCTTTTGTGTTTGGTTGGAATATTCTATAGATGTCTGTTAAACCCAATTGAGACAAAGCTTCTGTTTTTTGTTTGTTTGTTTGTTTGTTTTTCTTTTTTTTTCTTTGTTAAATTTCTGTCTGGTAGTCCTGTATAGCGGTGAAAATAGTGTGTTGTAGTCTCCCACTATGAGTGTGTGAGATTTTATGTGAGGTTTGAGTTTTAGTAGCATTTCTTTTACAAATGTGGGTGCCTTTGTATTTGGAGCATAGACTTTCAGAGTTGAGACTTTTTGCTGATGGATTTTTCCTGGGATGAATACGAAATGACTGTCTTCATCTCTTTTGATTGATTTTAGTTTGAAGTCTTACTTGTTAGATAATAGTATAGCTGTACCTGCTTGCTTCTTGGATCCATTTGATTGGAAGATCTTTTCCCAACCCTCTCCCTGCTGTTTCTGGGATGATTTTCAATGGTGTTAGTTGCATTATTGGAAAATTCTTGGCCACATTCAAATATGTGCTAGTTAAGTGTACATTTAAGATGACTTAGGTATTGTTATTTAGTGTATGTGCATGAAATACGTTGAACCCTGAATTATGCTCACTGTCCTCTGAAACATTCATTTCATATTCTGTAGGTGCAGTCAATTTGGAACACGAGAGCGAAGATATCCGTGACTCCTTTAAAGAATTTAGAGGTGAGTTTTATGTTTCTGTGCAACAGAGACTTAGAATTTTAGAAGTTAGATCAGGAATTCACCCTGGAAACTTAGGTTGTAGAGAAAGAACTAAGTTCTTAACATACATGGTTCCATACTAGGGTATGTACCTCATCTTTTCTTCAGAAAATGAACACATTTAAGAATGTCTATTACATGATGAAGGAATCACATTGTCATTTGACTTGCATAATGAGGATTGTATTTTTTGTTTTAGGCTCTTTTATTTCTTTGAATTTCATTTGATTTTGTGTTACACTTTTAGATTGGAGATGGTTGATGAAGAAAGAGTGAAGTGAAACTTCATTTTGTCACTTCATTTTCAAATCAGTTTGATGACAAGAACCCTTGGAAATCATATTAAAAATACTACCATTAGGGATATTGAATTATGTGTTGTTTTTGTGTTTTTTTTTTTGTGTGTGTGTGTTTTTTTTTCTGTATAAGCACTCTGAATTTAAGTTTATTGAGAACTCTTCAACTAACAATGATTTATTTTCTGTAGATGATATAATCAATATAATCTGGGTGATTTGATATATTCTAGAAAAATGGAGCCTTAGGTTTCACAGAAATGGTACTTGGAAATTAGATCAGCTGTCAGTGTGTCAAGATGTCTTCTAATACATGAGAGCTGTAAGATCTCAGTTGATTTAAAGTTTTAGGACTCTTCACTTATTTGATAGTGATGAATCTGAGTAAATTGACATTGTTTTCTGACAAGGGAAGGTGAGAGTTAAATGTGATCTTAGAATTTGTGGCTTAAATCTATCTTGTGAAAGTAGCCCATGTTCAATTTGAAGAAAAAGACCTCCAGATCAGTCTACTGCTGTACCTGAGAATTCTTAATAACTCCACTTGGACTTTTATTATTATTCTTAATAATATTTTTTGTTTTTATTTATATTATTTTATATAATGTGATATTATATAATTATAATTTTTGTACCTGCTAAGTATGTTCTGGACACTAACTTAGTATTGTGGTTTAATAAGGATCAGGATAAACAATTAGGCTGAATAGATGTTTATTCAGGGAGAAATAACTTACAACATAGGCAGATGAAGCCAGCAAGTTCCACAGGATCATCTCCTCTTGGTGTCCCGCCAGCAAGAGAGTGTCTCCGACCCCCTCCTCAGTCTTTTCCCCCAAGTCATGTCCGGCCCTGTCTCCACCCCCCCAATGGGTGTGGTCTAAGCCACAGGTGTGGACAAGGTGAATATCTCACTACAACTTAGTATTTTAATATTTTGTTAGAAAATGTCATATAGTTCCTACTTTACTATTTCTGTGATATCTAACACTCCATTTTTCTAGTATATAACTTATCACCCTGTTTGACCCTTTCATACATCCTACCAAAAATAAAATATTGTATGTTGAAGTTGCCTCAGTAAACTTAAATTGAAATTGATTACACAGAAAAAAAGAAAAGCACCTAACCAATAACCATTGATGGCAGTAACAACAACAACAACAATAATATCCATATATTTAATATGGTTTCCTAAGGCTGTTGTAACCATACTTATTTGATAAACTGAGACCTCACAATGAAATTTCACTTCAACCTTCCTTCCTCAATGATTAGTCTAAAAGTGTAATACAGAAATCAAATATTAATCCAAGATAAAAAGGAGCCTCAAAAAAATACCCAGTTCTTATTCAAGTCAAATAACAAATGTGATAGATCTATGGCGCAGGTGGTGTTGCCAGGAGCAGTTGTCCCTCACTGTCAAGAAAAACCCTAAACCATTTTAAATGCCATATTCTGTAGGTCTCTGAAAGGTTTGAAGAATGCCTATTCATCTCAAATACACCTCTGCATATATAGAAATCCTAACTAACTTAACTCCAAGTTTTGACTATCATAGGTAACTCTCTATAATCTGTATTAAATTATACATTACATTTTCCAATGAGCTATATAAACACAATACCTAAACAAGAGGAGAAATATACAAAATTGACTTTAAATTTTTATCAATAAATGAAAATCCATTCCAAAACAAAGTATTCATATCTATACCATAATTCCCATTTTACCTTTAAAAAGATTGCTTGTGGTCATTAGCCCTTTATAACCAAGCCCACTTAAATGAAAAAAAAAACATTTATAAACAATATTTGGGAATTTTGGCTGTCATTCTTTCCAAACTGCTTCCTGCTGGTAGGGGGCACTGTCATGGGGATGCTAAGAAGACGCAGAAATCCTGGCTGTAGTGGTCTGCAAGGCTGCATCGTACCATTGACATTGCTTCAGTGGGGTCTTGCTTGATCAAACCATGTTAGTCTGGAAGGAATCCACAGCTTTTCATTTTCTGTGGAAACAAAATTAGAAGTCCTTTTCCCCAGTAATTTGTCCTTGGACTTAAATTTTAGAGTCAAAGCATTTTTAAAATATATAAATTGAATTAATCCAGCAACATTTCTTTTATCAGTAGTTGTTATTTTCTCAGCAGTCAAACAATTTAAAGATAACAGAACAGCATACAATATTATTGTACAGGACTCTTTTAGCCATCCTGTGGTTTTTTTTTTCATATAAAGTTGACTATTGTTTTTAGAGGTTTGTGAAGATTTGTACTGGAATATTGATGAAAATTATATGGAAATGCAGATTGGTTTTGGTAAGATTGCCATTTCTACTAGGTTAATCCTGATGATCTATGAGAATGGGAGATAGTTCTGTTTTATGATTTATTTCCCAATCTCTTTCTTTAAATACTTAAACTTCTCACACAGGTCTTTCACTTCTTTGTTTAAAGTTACCCCAAGATATTTTATAACATTTGTAGCTATTGTAAAGGATATTGTTTCTCTGTTTTCATTCTCAGTGTGTATATAGGCGGGCTAGTGATACTTTGTGTTAATCCTGTATCCAGCCACATTACTGAAGGTGTTTGCCAGTTCTAGGAGTTCTCTGGTAGAAGTTTTGGGGGGACTTATATATACTATGATACCATCTGCAAATAGTGAAAGTTTGACTTCTTCCTTTCCAATTTTTATCCACTTGATTTTTGTTGTTGTTGTCTTATTGTTCTTTCTATCTAGACCCTCTGGTACTATATTGAATAGATATGGAGAAAGTGGACAGTCTTGTCTTGTCCTTGATTTTAGTGGAAACACTGAGTTTCTCTCCATTTAATTTGAAAATGGCTGACTACCTGCTGTATATTCTCTTTATTATGTGTAGGAATGTTCCCCTTATCAGTGCTCTCTCCAGAACATTTATCATTAAGGGATGTTAGAATTTTGATGCAGGCTGTTAAAATATGACCTAATATTAATTCATTTATGTATAACTCTGTTACTGATCCTCAACATAGTTTAATTTTCTACCTCTAGAGAATATTTTCTTTTTGTTTTATCAGTAGTAATAAAAAATAGGCCAAAGTGGGTTAGGAACTTTGAGCTCATTTCTTGTTACTCTTTGTGATATTGAAAAAAAAAGAACATAGTGACAATGTAAAAATCTGTGACCATGATGTAACATTGCTATTTCATTTTTGTGTATGGAAAGTGTAAAATCATAAATGTCCCTGTATATCTTCTGGTGACAGTATGTTGAAATTATTGTCAGAAAGCAGAACTAGTGTAGGAAATATTGTTAGGGTTGTTGTCTGTGAATCCATGACTGGAAAAATTTGTGGGGCTACATTTATTCAAAAGAATAAATATCTTTTACTGCTTTTGAGATAGCTTTGTAGTCTAAAGCATGTTCCTAGTATGCCTGCCAAGCCTCATATTAATCTCCAATGTTCCAAATATTGGGTAAGGAACACTTTTAGCCAAATACTATATAGCAAGCATAATATCAAGGCAGACTAAGCTATATTCACATAAAATGCCTTAGGCAGAAACCTGTTACTGGAGAACCCACAAAGAGGACTCAGGCTAAAGCTCCTAACAATTATGGAGAGGGTGTCTTAACAGGCCTTCCCCTCTAATCAGATTAGTGACTGCCTTAATGTCATTGTAGAACCTATGTCCAGTAACTGATGGGAGGGTGTAGATACTGTGTCCCACAGATAAACACTGGGCTGAGCTCCTGGAGTTCAGTTGAAGAAAGGGAGGAGGGAACATATGAATAAGGGGGTGGAGACCACGATGAAAAAAAAAAAAAAAAAAACAAACAAACCAGAGACAGCTGACCTGAGCTCGTGGAAACTAATGGACTGTGGACTGACTGCTGGGGAACCCGCATGGGATGGTACTAGATCCTCTAATTGTGGGTGAAAGTTACCTGATTTGATCTGTTGGGAGGCCCTGGTAGTGGCAACTGGACCTAATCTGCCAGGTCCTCAGGCAGGTAGGGCTGTAGAAGGGCCAGTCTAGTTGGACTTTTCCTGGGACTAAGCAGGATGGAGAGTGCTAATGATCCAGACCCTTTCCTAGTCACCAGAGTGAACCAACCTCACTGAGTTGGGATCCTTGTCAAAGCAGGAGCTCATTTTATTATAACAGGCAGGTACACATTTAGTGTTGGGGGGTAACCTTAGGTTGGGGTGAGGTATTTGGGCCAATTATGATTCACCATATTAGCAGTGGCAAGGTATGGTCAGTTTTAGATTAGGCCTTTCTGAGTTAGTTACTCCTATTTAGAAGTGATAGGCCAAAGACAGGTCGCCAAACTCTACTCAGGATCAGGATGGTACACTGAAATTACTAGGCTTGGGGCTTGAGTCTTTTAAGGCCCAACTCTAACTCAGTGTCATGTAGTACCTTTTGTGAGGCCATTCCCTATGGTGGGATGCCACAGCAGCCCCAGTGGGGAATTGAAAGAGATGCAGACCAGCAATCAGCAGATGAATGTCCTCTGTGCCCTCAACCACAAGACCCACGGTACCGGTTGAGCAAACAGGTGTCAGCTCAAGGCCTGAGAAATTAATAAGGTTGAAGCTGTATGAACTTGCCCGCCTGAAAATAGCCCACCCACAGCAAAGCTGCTGTGGGATTTACTACAAAACCCTAACTTGTCTTAGGGCCCCTAAAACAGTGCAAGAGTTCTTGTCAATGCTGTTGAAAGTTTACTGATCAGAGGCAATGACTCTTCTCTAAACTCAGTAAAACAGTACAAGAGTTCTTGTCAATGCTGTTGAAAGTTTAATGTTCAAAAACAATAACTATTCTCTAAACTCAGTGAACCAAGTGTCTGGCAGGCTGACCACAGGCAGGCCAAAATAGAGAGAGTTTTCTTAGCTATGTACATGTGATTTCATGCTTCAAGGGAATTATTGATGTGCAATAATTTCTATAGAATATCTGTAATTTTTTCTGAATTGTGGCCAAAGATCTGTTCTTTGAACTTTCTGCTTAAAAACCTGATGATCTGAAGTAAAAATTGCAGTAGCTTGCAAACCTCCTCAAGTGTGTTTGTGCCTGTCTGTCACGCTGAAGCCACTCCTGACCTGGTCATCTGAGTCTTGGTCTCCACGCAGACCCATTACCCACTGAGCAGTCTGTGGCAGTGGGCTATCTTGTGCACCCTTAAAACTGGGGGTAGTGTCTCAGTCCTGCCTCAACTTAGAATGCCAGATTTTGTGGAGTTTTCAAAGAATATCATACATCCTTTGAGGGATGGATAGGTAGGTATGGGAAAGGGGGAATCAAGGGGTGGGAGAAGGGGCAGTGAGAGAATTGGGGTTGGTTTGTAAAGTGAAAAATAAAATTTTAAATAAAAAGGAATAAAGATAAAATAAGGTAAAAATAACAAAAAACAAAACAAAACAAAACAAAAAAAAAAAAAAAAAAGAGAAAAGAATGACCTCTTATTCTCAACCTGAACTTCACCTTTGGAACTCATCATGGGAAGGAGATTTATAAAAAAGATAATTGCTATTTGCTTGGGCGAACTTCATTGATGTTAGTAACATTATTGGAAAATGATTGACAAAAATTCAAATGTATGGCAGTGAAGTATACATTTAACATGACTCAAGTAGTAATATTTAAAATGTGGGCTTTAATATTTTGAACCTTGAGGTATACTCACCTTCCTCTGCAACTTTAATTTCATATTCTGCAGATATACTCAATTTGGGAAGTACGAATGAAGATGCTGACTCCATGTCTATAAATTCCATCAAACTTGTGAAAACTTTGGAAAACACACCTAGAACTTTTGAAAATTTTTTGAAAAGTAAGCATCAAACTTAACTTTTAGCGCAAGAACAAAGATTGTATCAGCCCTTGTTCTTTCCTGGGTACTGACCTGGTCATTTCCTCAGAAGGTGAACATACTGTAGAATATCTGATTCAAGATGGGAATTGCATTGTTATTTGACATGAATAAGAAGGACCGGGCATTTATTATTAGGCTCCTTCATTTTTAGGAAATGTTTGAGAAGCACTGAGAAATGTTAAGAGAAATTTAATTGTAAGACCTCATTTTCAAATCAGTATGGTGACAACAGCCTTAGTAAAACATATTACAGATCCTATAATTAGGAATAATGTTAGGTATATTCTATTCTGTGTAAGCAATTTGAATTTAAATTTATAGAGGCATCTTCAACTGACAGTGATTTTATTTTCTGGAGATGTTATGACCATCGTAAACAGGGTGACTAGAGATATGCTAGACAAATTGATCCTTAGGATGCACAGAAATAATAAAGCAAAAACTGGGACTCTGGAGCAGCTGTCAGTGGGTCAGGTTGCCTTCTAACACATGAGAGCTGTAAGACTTCAGTTGTTTTAAAATTTCAACACACTTCATTTCACTGCTGCTGATTAATCTGAGTCAACTGACATTGTTCCCTGACAAAGATGAGAGCAAATGGTGATCTTAGAATTTATAGTTCAAATCCACCATGTGAAAGGAGGCAATGTTCAATATGAAGTAAAAAACATCCAGAATCAAATTCAACACCTGTGCCTTGGACTTTTTTATTATTCTTAATGAAAATCCTTATTATTATTATATTATTGTATTTTATGTAATATATAATATGATATAAAATTATACTTAATAATGTCTATTGATTATTGTTCTAGAAATCAACTTAATTTGATAGGAGAATAACGTAAAAAAGACAAAAATCCCATATCATCAAATATGGGAATTCATATAGGGTATTTAGTGAATGGGATTTGCGATGAATTAACAATGATATGAGCAGAAGCTCTTCAGGTGCTGTACATGTGATTCTCCAGGGTGATTTACATCACATATGGTAAAATCTAAACGGAATACATATACTTCAAAATGCAAAGAGATTCAATATTTGTTTCTTAAAATTGAATTTCTTTTATCCATCCAAAGGAGATAGTTACTTTTCAACACGTTTGTTAATGAAAAAGAGAACAGTGTATCTCCTAGTTCTGGTGTTGTTTTAGGATACTAATTATTATAACTTGTTATGGTAGTTAAAATTTTGTTCTCTGATAAAAATAAACAAGCGGATTCACAGGTTGCCTCTGAACACTCCAGTGTTATTCTGATGTTCCCTGGTCATCAAGGACCTGGAGTTAGTGGAAGTGATGGAAATAAAGAGAGGAGCAGTATGTACACGGTTTGACTGTTTGGTGTAGATTTTATACCAGTATCTTAGGAACCTTGTCCTTTTTTCTAGCCCAAAGATGAAATAACTATGTTCTTCTTCCCTATTTGTTTAAATTACTTTGTGAATATCCATTGAGAGGCAACATGTGATGTTCTGGTTCTGGAGTGAAGGAAGAGAATAATTTATGTCTTTATGTGTGAATAGTTTTGCTGTGAGTGGAAATATTAGCCCAGTAGTTCACAGAGCTCAAGCATGGCTACGAAGAACACATTTACAGTGGAATTAAACTGATTTTAATATTCACACATAAATCATTGTGAATCATGACTTATTTTTAATATCTTGTGAAATTCATTTTATCTTCTTCGAATGAATTCATTTGATAGATGAGGAACTTACTGATATCAACCCTGTACTCACCAATATCTTTACTACACCTCTGGAGAATCAAAACTTGATACTGATAAAAAATATTTCAGGATTGATTGAGAGGTTTCCTCACGTGACACAGCACATAGGACAAGAATCATTGCTTTCTTTAATGTAGAATGCAGTATATTTGATTTGCACATCTTGATGAGACCTGCAGAGTTTCCTATATATTTACTGCTATGGGGATGGGGTATTTTTCATTCCAATGACACTGTTTGAATCTTTTTGTACTTATTTCTTCCTTTCATTCAATTTGCTTGTGTTTTGGGGGCAAGCTTTAGTTTTGGAAATGTTGAAGGCAAGAATGTTGGGATTAAATGATTTGAGATTCCTGTGTCATATCAGGATTATGTTCACCATAATCCTTGGTGAACATAGAATAAAAGTTGCCCAGAATCAAGTGACAGTAAGTTAGGTATTTATAATTATTTTGTCTGAATAGACAATTTGATTTTAAGTTTACTGAGAAATACCCAGTTAAAATCTTCTTACCTTGTGCAGGTAAATAAGGTAAAAAGGATCATGAGATGTCCTAGATACACTGAGATTCCACTTTCACAAACTTAATGAAGTAAAAATATTGTAAATGGAGTTCTTAATTGGTGAAAATAATAAAAATCAAGAGTCAGATATAGAGGAAAATGCTGAGAGATCAGAGAGAAAAAGAATTAAGTCAAACCACCTTTGGCTCATTAGCTTCCCAATGGAAAAGAGTACAGGTTCCTGTTTCTTCCCACTAATATCCTCTCTCCCCCAGCCATCTCACTATCTGTCTTTTTATATTGAGGAAATGGAAATACAGACAAGGTTATACTTCAAAAATCTGTATTCCACAAAATTAGAAAATCTAAAAGAAATGGATACATTTCTTGATAGATTCCACATATCAAAATTAAATCAAGATCAGATAATCAATTTAAACATATATATATATACATATATACATACATACATACATACATACATACATACATACATACATCTCCCCAGATGAAATAGAAGCAATCATTAAAAGTCTCTTAACCAAAACCTTCCCTGGTCAGACAGTTTCAGTGCAGAATTCTACCATACTTTCAAAGAAGTGATAATATCAATACTCCTCATTTTTTCTCTTTAGGTCCCTTGCTGTCCTTAATTTGTATGAGGACAAAACTATAAATACTAAGATTCTAGAAATGAGTTATTTAGTTAGTCCTGTAGAGTAGAATTTATTGATGTGAAATTCATCATATAATATCAGTGTGTTATCATTGAAGCTAATGAGTCATTAAGAAGCATCACTGTATTAATAGGTCAGGCCACTGAAGTTCTCTAGTCTGTGTTTCATCTTTGTCACTCATTTATATGGCCATTATGCATTCAAGGCTTGTAAAGTAGTATGCAGAAGATAAGAAGCAGCCAACACATCGAACTGAATTAACCATGACATCATGCAAAGAATAAGATGTTTTTAGTGGTGGGAGAATGGTGTTGATATTGTTGGTACTGGTTTGTTTCCAAGACTGAGTCATGGTCAGCTTCATTGCATGTGTGTTCTCAGAAATCATTTGTGCTAGAATATTAAGTAAGTAGAATTAAGATTGGTGTCTATGAGGCAATCAAAGACAAGGAATTCAAATTCCGTCATTGCTGGAAGCATAAACTGGTGAATTCTGGGATAAAAACAACCTGGCGTACCTATATACTCTAGAAATGACTGAAGTATTAGACCAACACATACAATTATAGCAGATGTCCCCACTTATCCCAAATTATTTGAAATGACAAAGATCAGGGCAGCATACCTCCCATGAAGGAAACATTTTACCAATTATTGAAAAGGATGGAATTACAAGAGTTCATGACTTCATTCTATGCAGAGAAAGGCAGTCTATGTTTTATCACTTTTGGAAACCATGATGTTGAAAAGGATGATCAACATTCAGACCAACTTAAATATAATAAACAGTATTCACAGCACATACCCGTGGTCCTCTGCAATCTGATACTCATGGACAGAGTGAAGAGTAGTGATCAAAATGCTGAGACAAGCACTGACAGTGTGTCAGGTTTGAGAATGAGAGCAAAACTGCAAAAGATTTTTTTCCTATTCTAGTAGATGAAACATTAGACATGGGTGCTTATTTACTTAGATTAAGATAAAATATTTCTGAGAGAAGAAAAGAATATCTTAAATTGTTTTTAGTGGTAGTCTTGAAAAGATATACCTTGTGGTGCACAGGTGAATTGAACACAATTGATACATGACACATGACATCTCTCATTTTAATTTTTTATTCTTTTATTTATTATTTAAATTACTTTAGGTTTTATTTTAAATACAAATCCCAATTCACCTACCTCCCCTTTTCCTGCAAGCCTGCCTCCTCCTTCCCACCCCCATCAACTCCTCACATAGGTAAGGTCTCTGTTGTGGAGTATACAATATGTGACATGCCATGTTGAGACAGAGCCAAGACTCTTCCTGGTATCAGTGCTGAGCAAGGTATCCCACTATATGGAATTGGCTGAAAAATGCCACTTCTTGCCCCGGGAAAGGTTTTGCTGCCACTTCCAAGCCTGCCCAAGAACTGAAGCTACCTCCCTTCCTTCAAACGAACTCCAGGAACTCAAGCCAGTGCTTCAGTGTGGGTCACTGCACCTGCTTCCATCAGTTAAGTGTATGTAGGGTCTATGACAGCTCCCATTTTTCATCTTTACAATTTTGATGTGTGCATCTTGTGATAATTTTTTATTTATTTCCTTTTAGACCTTATGGAGCAATTTGGATAGAAAATGTGAGTACTTGAATGTTTTGCTGATTTAATATAGCACTCTTATGTCATCTTAAGGTTCTTTTTCTGTTTTTTACAAAATAAGGTTTTCACAATATAGGTGAACATAACAACATATGACAACTGACTTACTGATTTGGGGTTTCATCACTTAAAATGATCATTTCACATTTCTTCTATTTAACTTGAAAATCCATCATTTCTGTTTTATCAACAGCTGCATAATATTACCAGTGCCAAGGTGTATTTTCTGTATCCATTCTTTAGTTGATGGACTTCTGTGCTGTGTGCAATTTAAGGCAATTGTGAAATAAACATCAGTGAACATTGGTTAGCAATTATCTCTATTACATAAAGATGTATGTTACTTGGACATGTGGACTATTTGAATATTTTCCATCAGTAAGTAACCTTGAATGTAAGGAACACCACATCTTCATCAGAATTCTTGTGACAGAGATAAGGTTAATACAGTTTTATTGAAGTAGAAGGAAAATAGAACACAGTGTAAAGGAGAATGGTTTCTGTTCCACTTGGAAAAACAAAAGCTTTGAGTGTTTTAATTGCACTTTCAACATGAACAATTAGTGACTGAGACAAATTTAGATCCATGTAAATTCTTCATACCAGTGTCACTCTGGACATAGGCACACATCATTCTAAGTCACAGCGTTGACAGAAAACATATGTTTGGTTGCTAAGAAACCTCCACATTCATTGCTGTCACAGATGTGAAGACATGGAAGAAGATATGTGAATAAAACTTCTTTATAGTTTTCTTCCTTTGAGTTAAACATGTATTAAAAACACTTAGAGATTATTTTTTACTCTGAATAACATTTTATTCACACAAGTTGTATGAATTTACCTGATGTTAATTTAGCTTAGATATTTTCTTCATATTGCCAGAGAAGTTATGAATTTACAATATAAGTAATCTCTTTACAAGTTTTGACAGTGCTTGGGACAGAAACCAGTACTTAGTATACAAAGAGAAAGTCACTCTATTTGGAAATACTACAAAGAATAGAAATGTCTATTTTTAAGCATTTTTTTCTGTAGAACACCATTAGTGATTCTTGTGAAAATACAGTAAATAATAAGTTTCTGAACTGACATCTTATGGACAGACTCTCACAATAGAAGTCAACATAATGTAGTTGTCTTGATGTGAACATGCAAACTCCATGAGTATGATTTTTCCACTGTGGAAATCCTTTCTGGCCCCAGGTCTCTAAAAGAGTAACCATTCCCTATGTAAGCAAATGGAGATGTAGCATACCAATAAATCTTTCAGATACTAGACTATGGACACAAAATCTGATATTATTCATTCCCCAGTAGGGACAAATCAAATAAGTACATCTGTATATCTACATCAATTCTGCCTTCTTATTAATGGCTAGTGACATGTATCCCATAAAAAATTATCAAATGAAAAATGGCAAAAATAATTTATTGGCTTACCTCAGAAAGGGGAGAGTCATTTGTGTAAGCTTCTTGAGAAGTGACCTGAATAAAGTCTCTTATAGCAGCTGAGGGGCTATAGGGAGTTGAGCTTTATATATCCATGTAAGACATCCTGTGTGATTAGTTGGGAACACTAAAGTATTCACCTGTGAATGTAAAAGTATGGGAACTCACCCAGACTCCATATTGTGCTACATTTTATTTCTCCTGTGCATTTTAAGCAAGATATTTTACTCCCGAAAAAGAATTACAGCCTTTTAAGGAAACGAGAAAAAATAAATTCAGAAAAGAGCACACAAATCAGTTACCCCATTACATAAGATCTAAAGGCATACAAAATTCAGTAACATTATATAGACGGTGTAGATTGCATTAATATATTCAGTAATATATATGTATATGTGTATACACATATATGTATGTATGTGTATATGTATACATATATATGTGCACACATATATGAATAATAGTAAATTCAAAAACATGCCATGAATTTGGCAGAGCACAATATAATATTTATTATATTGTATTTGAAAAAAGTAATTTCTTTGAAAAAATGCTGAAGAACATAGATCACTTTATTAAGTTGGATTTATTGTGGTCCCTAGTTGGTGCTGTTGAATTGTCATAGCTTTGCAGGTTATAAAACATAGAAAGCTTAAAGAACAATTTTTGAGCACAGAAAGTAGTTGTTACAAGATGCTGAATACTTTTGACATTTTGTAGAGATCAAGAGATTATCAGTGATGGAAACCAGGAATTGAGCCAATATATGTGAAAGATTTAAAAGGTATAAAGGAAGTTTCTTATGACATGCACTCACAATATGTGAAACAATTAGTATAGTCATGGGCTACAATATATAGAATAACCCCAAACCACTCTAGAACCAGTTTGGGACTAATATTGCTCTAGACAATTCCAGAACACCTAGCTGAGATGGAGAATCTTCTTATAACTCTCTGGACAGAGCTTCAGATATGAACTTCAGACAAGCATCACCTGCCAATCAGAGAGTAGCTACAAATGTTATAGATAGTCCTCTTGAAACTTTACAGCTGCCTTATGTTTTTTTTTTCCTAGAGGAGCCAATAGAGTCACCTTCTCCCCATTACAGCAAGAAGTAATTCTAAGAAAATAACGCCCCCTTTTCCTACTGTTGGCATTAAGGGTATTTTTATCCCTACTCACTGAAAAGGGGATAATTATCATCTGCTTTGGGTTGGTTTTAAGTTGTGTAGGGTTGGGTATGGAAGGTGATGGTCAGACTAGGGTATCCCTTTTAGAAAAGTTTAAGTGTATGGATGGGAAGGGTATGGTTAGATGGGATATAGGTAGATTAACATATCTTCTTGTGAACTAATTTTATCAACTATTTGTTATAAATAACTTACATCATTAGCTTCTTGTATGTTGACTGAGTAGGGTCTTCTTTCTTTTTTGGATGTTTTGCACACATATATAAAACTATTTTTTATGTATATATTGTATATATTGATAATATTTGGGATATTTTATCATGTTGCACTTTATGGTTCTACCACTAGTCAAAACATTTCAATTCTACTTCTGTTATTGTTGTTGTTGTTGTTGTTGTTGTTGTGTGTGTGTGTGTGTGTGTGTGTGCGCGCGCGCACGTGCACGTGTGTGTGTATGTATGTATGTATGTATGTATGTATGTATGTAGCAAGTCATTGTCCTTGCTAAGTTATTTTTCTGAGCTTTAGCCTTTGAACAATTATGTTTCTGAGAATCACAGGTTATAGTTATCCATGATTCTTATACCTATGAGGTTAGTCAGTCATAGATATTTGATCTTTAAACACTTCTAACACCTGCAGAATATGGCATTTAAATGTTTTAATAATTAGTACTCTGTTGACACAAGACACAACTGCTCCTAACAGCAGTGAGCTGTTCCCAACGGTATGATGGGCACCTATGACACTCTATCTGGAGTTCATTCAGGTTTTCAATTTCCCTGCTTCTGAGAAGTCTGTCTAATACATCAGGCCTTATCCTGTGTTGGTAACCCTGATGTCTCTGTGAGTCTTTGGGTGACTGTCCAGGTAGCCTGCTGTTTCTGTCTTTGCTTGAACCTTTAGGAAGTCACTCACTTGCACTTCCTTCCTACTCTAGTATTATTTTGCTTCCTAAGTCTTTAATGAAGTTTAAGACTAGACAGTCATAGTCATTTCCTCTCTTATCTCGGATAGACAAGACGTAGACTTTCCAGATTAGGACTGCAATCAGAGTAATCTCTGTCATGCCTTTATCCTGATACTGGACATATAGTATGTATCTATTGTTCAATGTTGCTCTTGCTGGTAGAAGGTTTTAATTTGTGTGTTTACGTTTCATTTTCCTAGAATATACTTGACATTTGTTGTCATTGTATATAGTTTTTGCATCAGGCTTAAAACCTTCTTTTTTATACTAAAAGGGGAATTGTAGTACTAGTGTAGAATTGTATTGTGGTACTAAGTGTTCCCCAATAAATACCCATTTATCATTTATCTTGCATCTAGTGCAAATAATTACACCCTCACCTTCAATACCAGGTGTTAATTTATCAATTATAATCCCTAGCTATGTGTGAAACCTGTTCTCCATTATCAGGTACTAGTTTACTGATTACATCCCTTAGCTATGATTGAGACCTGTTTACCAATATCAGGTCCTTGTTTCTGTTTCCAGTGTAATTACAGAGATCTGCCTTCCTGCAATTAAGTTTTAAGAGCTATTGGAAAACAAACCTAAGCTAATGGGGACTTTCATTATTAGTAAGAAGTCTCCAAGTTATTATTTGGGAGCTAGGTATCCAAAGAAAGACCCCTTACATTTCATGTCCAACTTATTGATGTGTACCAAACATAGGGACTGTGAAAGCTAAGGAAATTCCAGACTCAGTGCTAGATTCAGCTTTCTAAGAACTGCAGTCTTCAGACAGTCCCTGTGCTCATGGCATATAGAGATGTGCTCCTTTAAGAGACACTTCTGCACAGCTGAGCACTTGAGTAGGGCCTTTAAAAAACCAATGTGCTTGGCATGCAGGATCCACATGGCAACAGGAGCACAGAAAGTCAGTTGCAGCATGAGAAACACTCTGAACAGGTACAATATTTTTAAAAATGTCTTTACATGCTGAATGAAGAAAAGAAAATGAATATAGACAGTTATAGAAAAACAGATGGCAATTAGTAATGTTTTTAAAGAGAGGGTAAAGTAATATAAAAAGAATAAGCCATGAATCATATATAGTGTTTTATTACTTTAAAATTCTTAAAATGTTAATGAACAAAATAACAGCTGCTGAGAGACATAAGAATGTAGAAAAATCGGCTGAATTAAACTGGCCTATAAAATTTAAGGATATTTTAACTGCAAAATAGAAGTCAGAAAATAGGTTGCATTGAAGGAGAGATCATGCCTTTGTTTTCACAGGAAACAAAAGACAGAGATTCTTTCAAAATTAATAAAGATCAGATTTTTACCTGGAGTGATCCCCTGAAAATTTTGGCTACAAACTTGATGAAACAAACCAAGAAAAACTACAAGACAGGTGATTTATCTGCTGAACCTTCTACATGGGGACAGCTCTGATGCTGGAAGAGGCATGAAAAATATTGTTGTGACAGTGTCTGTATAACTTATTACTTCATGCCATCATTTCATATGGCATGGATGGTGATTTACATTACAGTTTGTGTATACAGTCCAATCAGACTTATAAAATTGACAGATGTCTTTTTTTACTTGCTCAAACATAGAGTAGAGAATAATCTTTTAACTGATTTGTGCACAGTGCACATACCATACTTGTATTGATGCAAAGGTTTGTTACTTTAAAAAAAATATGTGTTTTAAGAACAAAAGGACCAGATACCAATGAAGACAAGTTGCCCAAGTGATCCAACCTATCAAAATGACTACATTGTCATTTCCTCAAAAGTCTGTATCCAAAACATCTTCAACGAGTCTAGCTAAGATGATCTGTCCTCACAGATTGCTCTAGACAGACTTCAGTTAAGCCCTGCACTTTTCTATCATGCAACAACTGGGCAACAAATTCTATTGCTATTTCTCCTAAGACTTGACCATTATCTCAGTTTTCTCAGGGTACTCTATAATTTCTGTAGCCCCAGACAACAGGAAGTAACTTTAATAACACAAAACCCACATTCCTAAGAGATGGGGCAGATTGTTTTTGGCCAGTTGGTGGCTTATGGATGTTTGTCATCCTTTAGAGGGTTGCATTAGATGCAAGTTGCTATTTGTTATGGTCAAGGAGGATTCAAAGCAAATGAGATTGGATTCAAGAAGCCCTTTCAGAAAATAAAAAAAAAGGGTTATATGGAAAGGATAGGATAAAATGATACAATATTAAGTCTACTTTTAAACTAAACAGCAACTACAGGTATCCAGTATTTGTCATTGGTAAGGATTTATGTATATTGATGCAAATTTCAAATTATTTTTTGCAATATCATATGTTTCTGCTCTTGTTTAAGGTATTATGCCTATGAAGCACACTTAATATGTAGTGTAAAGGTCTAGTCCTTGAAAGCTACTATTACAAACTGTTTAGTATAATTAAGAAATGTAAGCTGTTCACCCATAATAGTGAAACTTGAAGTCATGTTTATGTTTTCAAGGTTAAACAGTTTGTATTGAAACATTACAGAAACCTATAGATTATGGCATTTAAGATGTTGGGAACCAGCAGTCTGCTGACCCCGCCCCCTGATGATGGGTGGATGCTCATGGCCTTGTCTTATCTACCTCATGACTTACCTGGCTGCCAGGGGACTTAGTTATGCATGTGCAAGTTTCTCTTTTAAAGCAAGCTCGCCAAGCATGCCTCTCTCTTTGGCTCCTTCTCTCTCTCTCTCTCTCTCTCTCTCTCTCTCTCTCTCTCTCTCTCTCTCTCTCTCTCTCTCTCTCTCTCTCCTCTCTCTCCTGCTTTCACTTGGCCACCAGCTACCCTCCTTTCTCTCCCCTCTCTCAATAAACTCCACGTGGGTGCTGAGTCTTGTGTTTGTATTTCATAGGCATCAAAGGCTTATCAGGACAGTGAGATACGTTTCTCCTGGCAGAATATATCCACTTCAAAAACTGTGATGCGCATCAAAGAACCTTCAAATGGAGTTTGTTTTCGATGTGGAAAAGCTAGCCACTGGGCAAGAAACTTCCCTTGCTTTCCCTGTTAAGAGTATGCTCTTGTACGGAGTGTGTAAACAGGAAAAAGCGAAAACAAGTCTGAGGGAAGATAGATAAAGCATAGCTACCAGAAGCAAACTTAACCAAGCTAACCAAGAGTGCATTGGTGTGATAAGTTGAAGTGCCTTTGTGTGATGTTATGAGGTAATGCTGAAACCAAAATAGTCCAAAAAACCTCAAGCAGCTAAACTGAAACTTGAAGCCCATTATGACTATATGAAGGTCATACTGTGGGACTTCCCTCTGCCTGAGAAATCCAGTATGCTAAGCTGAAAACCACTTGTTCTGGCACTGCACATTCAGGAATGGAGACCTCGGTGGACTGCTCTCTTGAGTCCAGAGGAACTTTCAGACGATACAAGCTGCGACCCTGTGCTGAACAGGTATTTTGACTCTAAGTCTAAGGGGCCATAATCCCTCTAGAACTTTATTTTTATTTGTATGCTACCTTTATATGGATTACCATTTTATTTTCTATGTATTATTTTTATTTTTCTTTGTATTACCATTATATGAGCATACCCTTATTGAGCATATATAAGCATAAAGTAAATTATATAATTAATACCAACTGAATGAGTCTGTCATCATTCCTCCTGGTTTAAGACCCAGTAAGTGCTTATAACAAGTGGCATAGTGGGCAGAATTCAAGCAAAATGAACCCTAAGGAATGAAATGCATTGGGGATATTTGACTTATTTAGTAACTAAAGTTATTGGACTGGTGTGGTGGAGTAATAAATTGAACTCCCCAGCCAACTTGCTAATCCTTATGCTGCAGGATGCCTCCAAGGTACCCCCACCCCAAAGCCAACCACGGTCCATAGGACAAAAGCTGAAATACTATGGGAAGAGCAGGGGAAGTGAAGGATTGGAGGTCTCCCAGAAACACTACCCTCCCTAAGGGTGGGGCGTACAGAGAGATTACCATACACCTCACTGCCAACTCTGGAAGAGCAGAAGGTTGGAAGGGAAAGCTCTAAATGTGCCAGTGGATAAGCAAGCGAATTGAGAGATGGGCAGACGATAGATTTAATAAATTAATGAAAGCAGAGAAAATTGGAAACTTCCGGGGTACTTGAGAAAAAGGAAATCAAATTTTTATATACTCTAGCCAGCTGGTTTTGGCCATGAACAAATTAATTAAGAAATTTGGGAAGGCGTAGGTCTCACCAGTAACAGGACAGGAAATAGGAGATGAACTTGAGGAAAAGAGGCACACTGTAGCTAATAAGGTAAAAAAGAAAATAGCCACGAGGGCAAATGAGGTAGAGGAGGCATTGACAATGCTACAGGCTATCCAAGCAGCAATAGACATCAGACCCAAAGGAGAAACGTCAGGTATCTTAATGGAAACAATATAGGATATAGATAAAGACAGACGAATAAGCAAATGGCTAGCCTTGAATGTTGCCAGACAGATATGGAGCCTGAACACATTCCATCATTTCCCATGACTAGCAAAACTAGGAGAACTCCAATAATTATGACGTTGGCACAAAGCCTCAACTCCTTTTCTGGGAAAAGCCAAAGACAGCCCTGGTACCTACCAGTACTCAAATGGAGGAAACCAGTCACTTCACTCCTTAGAAAAGAACATGACCAGAATGGCAAAAAGATGCCAAATATATGTGCAGACTGTGGATAAAAGGTGCTAACACAGTCATGCAGACAGAAGGGGAGATGAGGAAGCTGAAAAACATTATAGAGAACCCGTCTGTTTATGAGGCTTTAAAACATGTACTTGATGCATCTAGAGATACTCATCCCTTATTAGATTGGATAACAGCAGCTTGGAGGTTAGAATTTCCCACTTTAGATCTTACTCAGTTTGAAACAGCAGGCAAATGGAACACCTACTGCATTAAACAATGCAGGAAATTAGGCATAGTGCGGTTTATATATAGTCAAGTAGCTACATCACAGGCAGCACCTTTTACGCCACAATTCAGAAAGATCATAATAAAAGGAACACCCCCTCACTTAAAAATGGACCTGGCAGGACCTTTACAAGGGTGACAGACAATATCTGACACCATAGATTTCTTTAAAGGATTCAGAGAATTTGATGTAGAAAAGATGGTATCCTTTAACATTAGGGCAAAACTACCACCAAGAAGAAGATTCCCAAACATCAGGCCTCTAGGAAACAATGATGGGATGTCAATAAGAAGCCAACCCAGAAATATTAATCTATTTAGAAGAGCGTTAGAGAGACAAATCAGACCATTCAACAAGCCAGGTCTTAGACTAAATCTTAAACCCAGGTTCAGAGCAAATTTCATTGGTAATTTAAGATTTAACAACAAGAAACCACAAAGGAATAACAAGACAACAGCAGGGAAATCCACTAAGAAAGCCCCCTGCATCCAAATAAATACAAATGTTGATAGTAGGACCTTTACCCACAGTTACAAGGACTTGAAAACATGTAAATGGTTGTTAGACACAGGATCAGAAATTAGTGTAGTTACAGAATTCACAGAACATTTCAAACAAAAAAGACATAAGGAAATAGTAGGAGTGAATGCATCTATAGCAGTACCAATAATTAAAGTAAAACTTAAGGTATATGATAGAGAACTGGAAATTGACATGGCAATCTTTAATCCACCATGCAATGTACTGAGAATACATTAAGGAAATAAAAAGAATAATGCCAGAATTTTTAAATTCTAAAAGGGTAGCTAAAATACACTCTAATTTAGCAGAAATAAAGGGTGAGCCTATTCATTTACCCAGAATACCAACAACTTTTATAGGCCAGTATCCCATAAAAGATGGCACAGAAGAGATAACAGTGCCGGGCATTGGTGGCACACACCTTTAATCCCAGCACTTGGGAGGCAGAGGCAAGTAGATCTTTGTGAGTTAGAGGCTATCATGGTCTACAGAGTTAGTTCCAGAACAGGCTCTAAAAAAATTGAAGGAAGAAAGAAGAGATAGAACCTTATTAGAGAAAAGAATTATAGAAACAACATAGTCTTTTAATTATAACAGCCCTATATGGTCAATGCTGACGCCAAACAAGAAATGAAGATTCACAGTAAATTACAGAAGAATTAATAAAAAAGCCCTAAGCTACCTGGAGAGTTACCAGATGTGGAAGACATCTTTTTAAGAATTAAAAACAGGGCAACCATTGATTTATCAGATATGATCTGTGGCATATGACTGCACCCAGATTCAATGGAAGTAACAACATTCACATGTCATGGAAAGCAATAAAGATTCCTTAGATTGCCACAAGTGTCGTGGACTGTCACTGTGAGACTACAATCTGAACCAGCTGATCAGCCCTTGTTCCATTCCTGAGTCCGGAAGTGTGGACAAGGGAAAGAAGATGAAAGAAAGACAGAGACATAATATGATGTCTGGAAGGCAGATCCAGTCCATACTGAAGACGTAATTTATTTCATACCTCCAAATTTAATGGCATAGGACTTCTATTATAAAGGGCAAATAGCAATTACTTCTCTTAATCCTAAAGGCAGTCCATAACTTCACTTAACTCTCTGCCTTCGTGCTGTCTGGGCCCAAGCTGATTGTTATTTAGATAAGAGCCATTCACAACTGAGGCCCAGCTATCCTGTAGCCAGTAAACTAAATGTCTTAAGGACAATAGAAATGCTTTGAGCTCTCTGAACTCATGGCAAGATGGAATGGATTTCATACATGGTCCTGACACACAAGGCTACCTGAACAGCTGATAACACTCTTATGACAACATCACAAGATTTACAGATAGACCTCCAAATACAGATTTTAACTTATGTAAATGACATGATGATTATGGGAGTTGATAAACAAGTTTTAGAAAAAGAGCTTGATAAAATCATTACACATTTAAAAGCTAAAGGGTGGACTATTAATCAGGATAAAGTGACTAGACCAACAACAGAAATAAAATTTTCAGGTGTACCTTGGTTCACAAAGGGCCCAAGTATACCAGATACAATTATAGATAAGTTAAAATACCTAAAAGTACCTACTAATAGAACAAAGGTACAACATTTAATTGGCTTATTTACATATTGGAGTCAACACATCCCATATTTAGAGATCATACTACAACCCCCTTATATAAAATAGTCAAAAAAGCACAGGGTTTTATTTGGGAAGAAGAACAGGAAGATGCAGTCAAATTAATATTAGAATATATAGCTCAATATAAACAACTCGTCTATGTGCAGCCACAGGACACCATACAAATAGATATCATATACATTAAAGAATATGGCAATTGGAACATTTTTGCAAAAAGTGGAGATGCCACACACCCAGTGGGATTCTGTAAGACCAGCGAGAGCGTGGTCCCTGGCGCTCCCACTCAGGAAAGGCGCCTCCCCACACCCCCAAATCACTCACTAGAAGCGGTCTTGATGCAAACACATAAGGTCCTTTATATTCCAGTATACTGGGGACATCAACCATACGCCATGCAGGGTAGAGGGCTGAGCGACCTCTGGTACAGAATTGAGACAGCTTTTATAGGGTTACTACAAAGCCCGCATGCATCGTGAACCAATCACCTCGTAGAATCCAGTGTGGACCAATTAATTTAGACTATCCAGGACCGCGCTTAGCCTAGGAAGTCTGTTTTCGCACAGGCTTCTGGGTGTGGTGACAAGGCTCATTTCCTGTGTTCATTCACTCACAGGCTGTCGTAAACATTAAAGTAAGTGACCCTCAGCTTGGGACTTAAGACTCCCAGCTTCCTGAGGTCACTGGGAAATTAGGCTAAAATTTTCCATCCTAACAATTCTACTGTAAAAGATTCCCATGGTCTGAATATAAACACTCCTTGTTCGAAAGAACGGCCTGGATGGCTTACAAAGCCTTCAGAACAGTTCACTCAACACTAAGGCGTAACCAGATTGTCCTCTGCTCACCTGTACCCATTCTGGATTGGAATGGGCATGGGCATGGAAGGAAAGGTGCTCCAGTAGCAATCTGGTCTGGAAAATGGAGGTTAACTGATTGGAAAATAAGCAGGAAAGACATATGGTCAAAAGAAACATGGAAAAAAATTGGCCAAAATAGCAAAAACAGTAAAAATTATGGTGTTTCATATGAATGCACATACTAAAAACAGGGAGAGATGTGTAAAAATAATGATATAGTAGACAGGTTAGCCACAGCAGCGCTTAGACCAAAAGGGGAGTGGAAAACAGTGCCTACAGGAGAGAATAAGATAACATTAGAAAGAGAATGGAGAAAAATAGAACCCAGTAAAGAGATAGCCATCACAAAAGAGGAGATACTAAAATTGCAGGAGGCCCTTGGACACATAGGAACACATGCAATAAAGCAATGGTTTGAGGAAAGGAATATAAAGGTAACCTGGAAGGATGTAAGTGATAGCATAAGAACCAGTAACAGATGCCCCAGTCAGCAACTTAGATTTGTACAGAGGACATACAGGTCACAAATTACATTTCAACTACAACACAAACATATTTCATAGGACCGCTAACACATATACATATGGGACTAGGAATAGCCAGGTCCTCTGTCTCCTAACCAAGCAACCACCATATTAACTTTATTGACCTGGGCAACAAAATATGGAGTGCCCAATATAATACAATTATTTACATCAAAGTTCTTATAACAAAATATCTATAGAGCAGAAGGGTTTTACTTGGAAAGTCTTGGGTTCCAGCTCTCAAGCTAAATCTCTATGATTGATTCCATGCTGAAGGAGATTCTAGATTCTGTCTTAAGGGGCCTTCTTCTTGTCATCCATAAGAGGCAAAGATATTATGAAATCAACTCCCTGGAAGGAGATAGAGAACATACCTTGTTTACTTCCTATAAGACTATTTTTCCTTATCCACTCCCTCTAAGACTCTGCTTCATGAGGATATATTCTCATTTTTTTCACTCATTGTTATAATCTATTTACAACTAGTACATAGCAAATTATTCATTTTCAAAATGGCAGTTTACTAAATCTGTTGATGCTATTTATTTTGAAGTATTTAATTATTTTTCTAAATGTTACATTTTGAACTTTGAAAGAAACATCTTGTTTCAACTTCTGTGTTTAGCACTGATCTCAGCCAAAGAAGCTACTGAAATTCAGTGCTTTTAAAGGGATAGCTGAAAGGGAGATTATTAACCACAAAATAAAACCCACCTCTGCCATAATATTGGGTTTCATGTCATCACTAATATGTAAATGTACACTTAAAATATTATGCAAGATATTTTAAGATAAACTTCACGTAGTGACGCATACATAAGTCAATCTATTTTTTTTTCATTTAGTGTGAAAACTATAATCAGAATTAACAGGGCCCCTGTTTGGTTTTAGACTGTCCTCCCCAAAGACATCATCAGCTTCAAGCAATGTTGTCGATGTAGTTATTTTCCTTTCTAGTATCATAAAAAAATTGAACAACATATTTGTTTGGCTGCTTTAACTCAGCATAAAGTTTATGAGATTAATGTATGTTGAATGGACAGCTGCTTATCTCTTTATATTGCTGAGTAATATCCTATTAATCAAATACACTACCATTTGTCTATTCATTCAAGTGTGGGTTATTTTTAGTTCGGTGCTACTATGACTAAAGCTGTTACAAATATCTGTGTCTAGTTCTTTGTGTGCGCATATGTCTTTATGTGCCTTGTTTAAATACAAAGGGGGAAACTGTTGGGCCATATGACAACTAAAGGTGTTGATCTTTTAAATAAGTTGATAAATTGTTTTCCAAAGAGGTGCTCCTTTCAGCGTTGTGGAAAAGGCCAGTTGCCAATTGCCAGCGCTTTGAAATGTTAACCACTTTAATGGTGCTGTTGTTCTCTCTGTGGGTTTAATTCAAATTTCCCAAATAACTAATGAGGGAAAGCCTCTCTGCATATACCACTGGCCATTCCCACAGTCCCCTTGTGGTATATTCTTTTATTTGCTAAAAAATTCAGACTCTTATTGAATTAGATGCTACTTTATTTGCTCTGTGTGTGTGTGTGTGTGTGTGTGTGTGTGTGTGTGTGTGTGTGTGTTTGTTCAAGGAAGCCAAGAAAAGGGACTTGGATTCCCAGGAGCTGGAGTTACAGGACTGTAAACCTCCTGACCTGGATGCTAGGAACCAAACTCAGGTCCTCTGGAAGAACAGCAAGCACTTTGAGCTTGTCAGCCCCTGCTTTATTGAATTTTAAAGTCTTATATATTCTGGCTATGACTCACTTGCTAGATGAATGTATTGTGAATATTTTTCAATTTTAAAATTGTTTTTGGAATAGATTTTTACATTTTTATGTTCAATTGTTTTAAAGTATTATTTTCTTTCTTCCTTTTTATTTTTTTGAGACAGGGTTTCTCTGTGGCTTTGGAAGCTGTCTTGGAACTTGCTCTTGTAGACCAGGATGGTCTCGAACTCACAGAGATCCAGCTGCTTCTGCCTCCCAAGCGCTGGGATTAAAGGAGTGTGCCACCACGGCCCAGCTTAAAATCTTATTCTCTCTGTTCCTCTGTCTCCTCTTTCCTGCTATTTTAGCCACATGCTAGAAAGGGAAAGGGAAGAGGGCTATTAGAAGCATGATTCTTGAGAGGAAGAGAGAAAAATGAAGAGAGTTAAGTGTGGAGAGCAGAGGGACATTTCTTCCCAGTGAGACAGGAACTTGTTAGCCCTGCAGTGGGGGTTTCCTGTATGTCCACTGTCACTGTCATCATCCTGTCCTGTGCTCCTGCACCCCCAAACCCCCGTACTTTGTTGTTTCTTATTTTGTGGCAGTCACACCTAAGAAATATTAGCCATAGCCATTCTTAATCTGCTGTTTCCTTCTAGAATTTTTTTTTTTTTTTTTTTTTTTTTTAAACAGGGCTTCTCTGTGGCTTTAGAGGCTGTCCTGGAACTAGCTCTTGTAGACCAGGCTGGCCTCGAACTCAGGGATATCTGCCTGCCTCTGCCTCCGGTGTGCTGGGATTAAAGGCATGTGGCACTGCTGCCCAGCCTTCTAGAAGTTTTGTAGTGTTTAATTATATGATTGTTTTGAAGTCTATGATTATTTTGAAGTGGTGTAAGATTCATTTGCTTGTGGTCATTCAGTTGTTCCCTTTATTGAAAAGATTACAATTCCCGCATTGAGTTACCTCAGTTTTTGGTGTATTTGGACTCTGCAGTCACACTGGTCCACAATTCCCTTTTGCTTACTATGCTATGCTGAAGACTGTAGTTTCAGGGTAAGGCTTAAAGTAGGCTATGCGCATACACATACACTTTCATGGGTTTTAGATTTTAGTTTGTCAAATAAAATGCACTGGCACTTGGAGAGAACTGACATTCTAATGCAGTGAGATTCCGAGGCCTGTATTGTGGCAGGGATTTAGTGTCAGTGCTCAGGGCTAGCATCCTTTAGTAAACTTATCTACATTACATTTTCCTGTTGGAAGGTTTTACTTGATTTTTTTCTCACCCTACATTTCCCAAATTGGGAGGACAATGCTCCTGGCCATGTTGAGCTCTCCCAGGTCCTATTCCAGGCCCAGGATGATGTACACACAGAGAGTAAGTAGCTCATGGAGTGGCTTGTAGTGTCATTTGTCTCCTCAGCCAGTGTCTAGACTCCCGTTCAGGAACTATCTAACACCTTCAGTTGTCCTTTGCAAAATTCCTTTCTCTGGATTACAAGCAAGGTCACTAGAAAAAGTATTAATACGTATATTTGAGCTGACAGTCTGTAGCATGTCAATACCTGCTTTTGATGAATATTTTACTTAATTCTACATCTTTATGAGGTGTGTTATTCTATTTTCATTTGAGGAAACTTAGGCATACATAAGCTACCAAGTCACAGACAGGTAGTTTCAAGAATTTGGGAGCTGACTCCGGGGCCTTCTTTATTATCCACGTGCTATAAATGGAATGGGGCTATCAGAAGGATGGTTCTTGAAAGGAAGAGAGGAAAAATGAGAGATTACGTGTGGAGAGCACAGGGCCATTTCTTCCCAACAGTACAGGACACTTGTCAACTCCGCGTCTGTGTTTCCTGTATGAGCCCTAACACTTGTCCTGGTCTTGCCATGTCCTTTCCCCCAGCTTCTCTTTGCAACTTTAGAAAAGACTGGCTAGAGCTCACAAAAGAGTCGCTAGAACTCACACACCCATCTGGCCTAGTAATAATACAGGACAAGGCTAGGCGGGCGCTGCTTGTCCAGAGCTCGGAAGTCTGAGTCTTTGGTGGGGACCTCCTACTCCGGGGACAGAACCCTCGCCACTCCATGTGCGGTCGCTCTGTCTGCACAAGGCGCCCCAGCCGGGCATCCATTGCCAGGACGCACGTCGCCAGTGTCTCTCTAGGAAGAGGTCGCAGCCAGGGCGGACAGCTCTTCCGCGGGAGCGCGCTGCGCAGTGCCTCCTGGAAGCGGTGACCCGGGCTGGCCTACCCCGGGGTCGGGGCCCCGAGTGCGCGCCCCCGAGAGGCGGCGCCGGGGCAGGGCGGGGCGTGCGGCCGGGGGCGCGCTCCTCCCCCTCGCGGGCGGCCGAGCTGGCGGCGCCGACCCCCCGCGCGTCGCACATGGAGCGCTGGGCCGAGGCGGTGGCAGCGGGTGGCGGCGCTTCAGTGGCTCGCTCAGCCGACCCCTCCTGCTCCTGCGCGCTGCTCCTCCGGGCCAGCGTGCGCGGTCACCATGGCGTCCAGCGAGGAGGACGGCACCAACGGCGCCTCGGAGGTCGGCGACGAGAAGGAAGCCACGGGCAAGCGGAGACGCCTAGGCTTCCTGGCTACCGCCTGGCTCACCTTCTACAATATCGCCATGACCGCCGGGTACGTGCGCGCGGAGGTCCTTCCACGCTCCGCGCGCAGTCGAGCCATCTCTCCGAGATCCGGGCTCGGGGACGCGGGGCGCGCGCTCGCGGTGCTGCTTGGGGGTCGAGTCGCGCACACGGGGTGGATCGGGAGCGCGCTGAGGCAGGGAGGGGTCGAGGCGGAGGGAGGCGCGCGGCGGGCCGGGGGGGGGGTCTTAGGGAGCGAGAGCGCGCGTGGTGGGCGGCTGGGGGTCGCGGCGCAGCGGGCGCGCATGGAGAGGGAGCGCGGGCGCTCGGCCGCGGACGGTCAGCGCGCTCTGGGCGCGTGAAGCGCGAGCGCTGGGCCCCTGGGGGGTCGCGGCGCGGCGGGGGCGCGCGGCGCGGTGGGGGAGGGGCGCGGCCGGGTTGAATGGAGCGGGGCGGGGCGGCCGCTCGCTGGGCATTGCCTAATACGGTGCACGGCGTGGCGCGGCGGCACGGGGCGCGGGCCGGAGGTTAAGTATAGACCCGGGCAGGAATGCGGGGCCGACCCAAGCCGGAGGCCACTTTGGCCGGGCCGCCCCTGTCGCCTCCCGCTGCTGTTGTAGAAACTCTGGGTTCTGTTCACCCCAGCGGGGAGCTGTCCCTGGGCAGTGCACGCTGGACCCCGGGCGTGTGGTTCCTGGTGGTGCTATCGCGGGGCAGTGTCTTCACCTACTGTTTCTTTTTATGCATGGCACTTAGAAGTGCTTACTTGGGACTTTGAACACCTAACCTGATTGGGTCAGGGCAGGTGTCCAGCATCGTTATGGCCACATACTTTCCAGATTTCCGTCCTTAGGAAAAAAAAGACAGGCTTAGTGTGACTTGGAAGTTACGGTTTATACAAGATCAGTCCTTAAAGAGATGTCAAATGACATATGTGTTTACTGTGACTCCAACCATTATGAAAATGCCCTTAGCTATCTTGCCTTTAGAAAGAGATACTTTCTCAATATCCTTGGAAGTTTTAACTTACATGAATGTGACGAAGCATAGTATTTTAAACTGCCTCTGAGGTTTATAGAGAAAAAGTGTTATTGAATTGACCTCTTGGTTAAGTGTAGAAAACTGTGATTGTTCTATTTAACAACTGTACCTGTTGATCATGTATTATGTATTTATGATACTGAACAGCAAATGCAGTTCATACGTGTATTTACTGGGGATAAGTTACGGTGTGCTAGATACTGTGTTGGGTTTTTTGCTTTGTTTTGTGTTTGTTTGTTTTGGTACATAATCTCATATTTAGTTTTCTGCAATCCCATGAGGGGTATAGAACAATGTTTTATAGTGAGGCATGGACAGACCTTAAGTCACTGTCAGGAGATCATAACCAGAAAGTGTCAAGCGTGGATTTCCACCGAGACTGACTGCAGAGCTATGCAACCTCATCCTCTTGCTGTCCTGGATTTCATTACACTTGAAAGTTCAGAAAACTAATGGGCTTATAACAGCTGGCAGGCAGTTCAGTGTTACCTTTAAATGCAGCAGGGGCTGAGAGACTCACTCTCCTCGGAGATAGTCTCATCCAGTCAGTCAACGTTTTTGGAATACCCACCCCATGTTAGATGACTGCCCCTTTGCTGTCCAGTCCACGATCCGAAGTCCATGTTACTGTTTCAAAAGTGAAAACTCACCTCACAATCCCAGTCTTACATCTTGAGTGAAGTTTTAAATGGCCACAGTGATGCACAGGTTATTTGCTCTTTCAAGGATTTAATGTCATCCTTGAGTAGGATAACTGCATACAAAACAGGTAAGGGAGGACTGAGAGCAGGAGGAGACTGAGAGAAACCATTGCGAAGGAGATGAAAGTATTTGAATGAGTCTTTGAAGGGTGAGTAGGACTTACCTGACATGGATGAGGGTACATGTGTTAGGATAGAGATGCAAGGTTGGGAGACATTGGTTAAGCAATAACAATGGCCCTGAAGTAAGACAGACAGGTGGCTTGACCCATACATTGCAAGGCCTCAGGTGCCTTGCTGATGTGTTTTTTATTTTGTAAGTACTACAAAAAGGGTTCATTAAAGATTCTGTTTTAGGGGCTGGAGAGATGACTCAGTGTTAGGAGCACTTACTGTTCTTCCAAAGGTCCTGAGTACAATTCCCAGCACCCACATGGCAGCCCACAACTGCCTGATGCCCTCTTCTGGTGTAGAGATGTACATGCAGACAAAGTGTCCATATACATAAAATACATGAATAAATAAGTTGTTTAAAGAGTCTGTGTTATTGTTCTGTGAAGGAGTCAAGTTGGATGAATTATTTGGCTCTGACCCTTAGTTCTCCCATCTGTGAAACTTCAACAACTAAGCTCCTTTGCTAGATTATGACAAAGGGTAAAGAGGTAATGAATCTAAAGTTCTTAGCAGAAGTGTTGATGGACAGTGGATGCTTCAACATACTAGTTCCAATCCCTAGTGCTTAATTTGAAATTACAAAAAAACAAAAAACAAACAAACAAAAAAAAAAACCCAATTGAGGTTTGTTTCACTGCTAAACTGAATATGCTTTGATAGAACAATAAATCCAATTTCATTTCCCAAAATGTTACTCCCAAAATAGCCACACCTTTTAGGTAACATTTGATTGCTAAGGATGGTAGATTGAATGAATGAATATACCACAGTTGGTTTACCCATTTACTTTTTGATGGGTATTTCCAGTGTGGGGCGATTGTAAATAAAGCTGTGACCATTCATGTACAAGTTGGTGTGTGGATTTATGATTTTATTTTTCTTGGGTAAATATCTATAAGATCAGTGGCTCCATCATAGCTGCTTTCCCAATGTGCTGCGCCATTTTACCTGTCCATTGGCAATCCATGAGCCTTGCTGCAACTCATTGCCAACCATTGGTATGACCAATGATCTTCCTTTTTGACAGCCAGTGTCTTAGTCAAGGTTGCTATTGCTGTGATGAAACATCATGGTCAAAAGAAGTTGAGGAGGAAAGGGTTTATTTGGCTTACACTTCCACGTCAGTGTTCATCATTGAAGGAAGTCAGGAAAGGGACTCAAACAGGGCAGAATCCTGGAAGCAGAAGGTGCTGCAGAGGACAGAGAGGAATGCTTCTTATTGGCTTGCTCCTCATGCCTTGCTCAGCCTGTTTTCTTATAGAACACAGGACCACAGCCCAGGGATGGCACCACCCACAATGGGCTGGGCCTTCCCCCCATCAAATTACTATTTAAGAAAACGCCCTACAAGTTTGCCTGCAGCCTGAACTTATGGGAATATTTTCTCAATTGAGGTTCCTATCTCTTAAATGATTCTAGCTGGTGCCACCTAAACTAGCCACCCAGTAAGTATATTGTATTTTCTTATTGTGAATTTATTTTCATTTTCATGACCAGTGATACTGGATACATTTTCATGGCTTACTAGCTGGCAAGCTTGTATGTCTTCTTGGGTTTAGTCTCTGTTCACATCTTTTGCCAATTACTTTCCTTTGATGGGTTGTTTGGTTTCCTAATATTAACTTTAAAGAATTCTTTAAATAGCCCTTTGCCAGGTATGTGATTTGCAAATATCTTCTGGTGGCAGCTTGTCTTTCATCTTCTAACAGTGGCTCTCAAAGAGCAGGTTCCTAAGCTCAAGTCTAGTTTTCTCTGAATCTTTCAGTTTTATTCTATCAGCAAGAGTGCTTAGTTGAAGACAGTGAAAGCATGAGTTGGCTTCAAAAGGAAGTATTAATTTAGTCTAGGAAATGCAATCAAGAGGTGTTAATGGATCGTATATGAAAGCTTAGCTGTGTGAGAATTGGAGGCCATCTCTTCTGCAGGCCTAATTACGAACTTAAAGGCAGTACAAAGAAATTTCAAATTAGGGTGTCATTTTCTAACAATGGTTGAAATGGTGGATCTAGGCAGAGAGCATCCGTAGCTACTAACATCACAAAGAAAGAACAGCCAGAAATGGTTGGCTCCTTTAGAGCTCCAAACAACTTGTTAAGTACCCTTGCCAAAGTCTGATAGAGCCCCTAGAGCTAACTGCCAATTTACAGGAATGTAGGAGGCAGAACATAGTAAATGACCTAAGGTATCCAATTAGCAAGATCTAGACAGTGGGACACTCTGCAGGCCAAGCCACCCAATGTTCTACAGACAACTTGAAAGAGGGACGGAGGGAGGGGGGAGGGAAGAAGGAGACCTGTAGATGCAGGAGTAACAAGAGACACACCAAATAATTAGAGTGTATGAATTCTGTTTCAATTATGATTTTAAAAATGAGACAATTAAGGATGTTTATACCTTAGCTCCATGTTTTATTAAAATAACATTTAATGTTACCTGTGTGTGTATGTGTGTGCTTGCTTGCATGTGTGTGTGTGTGCGCATGTGTGTGTGTGCGTGCACGCGCTTCCTGTAATGCTCATGTGGTCAGAGGATAATGTTCAGGAGTCAGTGCTCTTCTTCCACTACAGGGTCAAATTCAGTTTAGTGATAGGCATCTGTTTAGCTATCTTGCTAGCCCCTCAATGTTTTATGACAGCCAGAAGCTATTTGTTTTTTTTAAATGTAGGGTACTGGGTTCTAGTTTTACTTATAAAGAAAATGATTTTAGAGATATGCAATAAAACACCGTGAATTGTATTAGAAAGTATCATGGATCTAAATCAAATTAATCGGGGAGCATAAGAAGTAGAGACTTGCGTGAAACAAGATTGACCAAAGGAGATATGAATGTAGATAACCAAGTGTTTCAAAGAGCAGGGGTTGTGTCGAAGAAATCTAGAAGAAGAAGAAATGCTAGAAGATAGCTAGAAGAAAGAGATAAAATAAAATACCTTTTCATTTTGTAGGTTCTGGCTTATGTTTCTAGTTACAGCACTGTCCTTTTACCTTTACTTGCTAATTTAGTGCCCAGGGCAAAAGAAATCATGTCCTATTTATCTTTAGTCCCCAGCATCTAGCTTAGCACCTACCTGTCTTATTGATACTTGTTGAAAGATGAATTAATGAATGGAGGAAATCAAACAAGCAAAACTTTCTTTGAAACAAAGAGAATCTGGTGGTTTTGTTTGTTGGTTTGAGACAGTCTCACTATGTAGTCCGGGCTGGCCTGGAACTTGCTATGTAGACTATCCACTGCCCTCTGCCTCTGGAGTGCTAGCATTATAGGTGTGCATCGTTACACCTGGCTTGAGAATCAGGTTTGTCAAGGCCAGATTGAATCTATTTGAGTTCATGCAATCAATATCCCTGGCACATTTAAAAAGCAAAACAGAATAGAACAGCTCCCAAACTAATTCTTAATGAGAGACATTCCTATTGCTTATGGCTTTTTTTTTTTTTTTTTTTAATTGCTAAATTGACATCCAAAGTTGGCTAACTGTAGGGCCTTTAGAGAAACTTCGGGCGTTCTTTGTGAGAGTATGCTTGAAAAATGAGCTCTGTTTACTTTACATAAGGTCTTGACATTTTTACTGAACAGCAGATATAGTCAGAATAAATGCCCTGGTGACCCTTTCCAATTGCAGTGCATTCATGTGTTTTGGGCTTTGTAGTCTGTAGCTGGTGCAATGCTGCCACCTATGGGGCAGTATCAAAATTGAAATATCACATAAATGCTGTCTAAAACATGCCACCACACACAATGCTTTGATGACTTCTGTGTTAACATAGTAACTGCCTCTCAAATTTAAATTTTATAGGTGGCTAAGTTGTCCCTGCCTCCAAAAGACAGGTGTATGGAAAATGTGGATGAATATCCTTCACTAACTCTTTGGTTTTATTAGACCCGTGGGGACTTAGAGCTGAAGTGGATAAAGTCTTTACAGTTACATATGGGAAGGTACACTAAGACACAGTCAAACCAGCGCTTTTGATTAGCTCAGTACTGATTCCAGAAACGGCCCTTATGGACTCATGAGCTGAATCAAATAAAGCTGCGATGTGGTAGAACAGAGGTTTGGGGACTGCGGAGGATTCATTCCAGTCTTGCCCATTATCTTGCTCCAAGTTCAGTGCCCTTTTTGTTAAGTGCCAAGGACTGAGGCTAGGGTTTCATCCATCTGCCGCTTAGCTATGTCCTCAGCAGTAAGTTTAGTAAGTTAACATCTTCACTCAGAGAAAGTGGCCTTAGGTCTCAGCCGACTCAGCTGTGTGTCCCTCTGTCTGCTTCCTTAGCAGGGAAAGAGAATAATCCTTCAGAAGCATACTTTAAGGACCAAACATTGGTTATGTATGTGGCCAAGTCTGACACATAGGTCTGAAGATCCACTCACTGTCTTTGCTGTAATCAATATTTCTGCATCTCAGAAGTCTGATGGTTTTAGACATTTGCTTGGCTTTGTGTCTTTTTTTTTTTTTTTAAATATGTCCTATGCTGAGCAGGGGGAGGGTGGTCCTGCATGTGTCCCTCTGTCCTTCCATTCTGTCAAGTCTGCACTAGTCTCTCTGTCTTTGTGGGAATCTATTTAAGCCAGTTAGTAAAAAAGTTAAGCTGTGATAATCATATAGTTCAGAAATCCATTTGACTGTACACGTTGCTACCTCCCTATCTTAAAGCCTAGGATAACAATGCATGCCCATGGTGTTCCAGGCTTTTAAAAGCTACTGATAAGGCAACTTTCTTAAACTTTAGGAGTAGAGAGGGAACAGGAAGAAGTTAGCTCTCAGCAACAACTATAGGAAGAGTGAGGTGTGTGCACTAGAAAGCTGCTGTCCACAGTGCAGCTTTTAAGTGTTAGCTCATGAAAGAGAGTGCATATTTAATATATATCTTTAAGCTGACAAGGGTCAATATGTTCCTTTCTTTCTTCTTTTAAAAAAATCAACTTTTGGCTGGGGTGGTGGCATTTATCCTTCATCCTTGCATGTGGAAAACAGAGATAGGCATATCTCTGTGAGTTTGAGGCCAGCCTAGTCTACACCATGAGTTCTAGGCCAGCCAGACCTACATAGGAAAACCCTGTTTCCAACAACAGTAAATCTTTGAAAGCAGGCTCATACCCTATCTGAAGGGTCTCTTCCATATCATAGCTATTGGTTTTGTTTAGTGAAGACTGACAGATAATTCTGATTAAAGATTTCTGTATGTGCCTATGCAAATTATATTCTGTATTTTTTTTATATGAATACAGCTTTTTATTTTTGAGGCTTGTGTTGGTTAGTTTGCCACCTGAACAAAGGGAAATTCTACTGAGAAATTCCTAGATCAGATTAGCCTGTGAGCATGTCTGAGGGACATTGTCTTACTTGATGACTGATGTGGGAGGGCTTAACCCACTGTGGGAAGTACTGTCCTTCGGAAAGTAGGTTTAGATTCTCTAAAGAAAAATAAGCTAGCTGAGCATGAGCAAGGAAGCAAGCCAGGAAGCCATTCCTCCATTGTGTTTGGTTCAGTTCCTGCCCAGATTTTCCTCTACGGTGGACTGTAGCCTGGAAGTATAAGCTTAATCAAACCCTTTCCTCCCCAAGTTGCTTTTGATCAGAATGTTTTATCACAGAAATAGAAAGAAACTGGAACCACAGCATCATATAATTATGAAATGCTCTGACAATCTCATTTTCGGTACTGGCAGCTACTTCTATTAGTCTGTCAGCTTAATCGCTAAATATCCTAGCCATTGTTTTGTTAGTAGTGACACACTGTATATTCTATAGAATATGCAATTCTATTATTCTAGAATATACATTCTAGAATCATATTCTAAAGAATGTCCTTTTCCCTTGGGGTTCTTTTTTTTAAGATAATGAACTCAATGATAAATAGTCCTGTGGCTTTAAATACATTCAGCTTGTGTAGCCATCATCACTATTCATATCCCTAACTTCATCCTGCAAAACAAAACGCTGCATCCATTAAACACTAACTCTCATTCACCCTTTTTCCAAGCTCCTGGCAACCACCAGTCTTTCCATGCCTGTGACCTTGATAACTCTTGGTGCCTTGTGTAAATGAAATACAGTATTTGTCCTTTTGTGATTGGCTTATTTCTCACAGCACAGTGTCATTAGGATCCATCTGTGTCAGAGCATGTATTGAAGTCTCTTTCTCTTTTTTTTAAAGACCAAATAATATTCTGGGCCTAAAGGAAAGTGTCTTATGGACAGGAATCTAAAATGTTAATATTGTAATATTTCAGAAAGCAAAATGAATGAAAAAACAGAAGGGCTGAAATTTAGATATCATTGTAGATTGACTTAGTGCTGTAGCAAAGTATTGATTGGCCACATAAAGTATCTGTTCAGTCACTGATTGATGCCTAGTTGCTTCCACCTTTTAGCTATTGGCTAATAATAAATAATGCTGCTACAATTGTGTGCACATTTATCAGTAATGTTGGTTTTGATAGAACTTTGTAAAATACTTTTATTTTCTCTAGGTGGTTGGTTCTAGCTATTGCTATGGTACGCTTTTATATGGAAAAAGGAACACACAGAGGTTTATATAAAAGCATTCAGAAGACACTTAAATTTTTCCAAACATTTGCTTTGCTTGAGGTAAGTTTTTCAATATGTTGTTAGTCTACTATGGTGTTTATTTGCAAAAACTTCATTTGAACAGTGCAAATCCTAATTTGCTAATTATGTGTAACACCTGTGGGTTTGTTTGCTACCACTGCTGATGGTATTTAATGATCATATTACTGACTTGTGATTTCTCAATTTCCCTACAGGTAGTCCACTGTCTGATTGGTGAGTTTTTGCTTTAATTTTATACTACTGTTATAAACTGCCTTTGAGGCAATCATTAACTTGGTTTCTCTTCCAGGAATTGTACCTACTTCTGTGCTTGTGACAGGGGTCCAAGTGAGTTCAAGAATCTTCATGGTATGGCTCATTACTCACAGTATAAAACCCGTAAGTGATGCAGACATGTTGTCTACCTGAGTCACAGGGGAACTTTTCGTTCTTAGAAACCTAAACTATTAATACTGCCATGTTTTGGGGGGCTTTAAATATCATTCTCCCTGACATAGAACAGGTAGTCCTGTCACCTTTAGTTCATAACGTCTCTTCCTCCTGCATTTTGGGGATGTTAAGGTGAACACTCATTTCCATCCAACTGAATTTTTTCTTTTCTATGATGTTTCTTCTTAACCAAGTCTTATTATTATTATTATTATTTAATCTTTGAAGTCATCAGTGTAAATGACTCATTTGCTTTTCCTTGTTTAGCACAAGGTGTCATAGGAACAGGCAAAAGTAAATGTAGTTCCACACACCTGAACAAATGTAAAAGACCAGAATTAAAAGTTCTACTTTTTAAATCCGAGGATACAGATCTCAGACAGGAAGAGGAAGTTTGAGTGAGTTGTTATACATGATTACTACAGATGATGACAATGTCTCCTTGAGAATTGTTGACAGTAGATTTTAAGTGTTTACCCAAATAAATAAGAAATATGTCAAGGTAAAGTGCAAGTTAATTAGCTTCATTTAGCCATTCTGTAATGCATACATATTTCAATTTCAGAACAGCATGTTATGTACCATAAATATATGCAGTTTTAATTTGCCAATTAAAATAAAATTTGAAAGTTAAAGTTGAAGAACTTAGAGGAAAAAAAAGACACATTATTTATGGAGACATGACAGCAGACAGACCTAATTACTGAATCTAATTAGTGCTTTCAACCATGTAGACAAAACAAACACCATGCAAGTCTCTCGGAGGATGTTGGGCCTTTTAAACCCATGTCAGAAACATTTCTCAGCTCAACCCCTCTGACCTTCTTGACAGCCTCCGTATCGCCTGTCCACTTGAGGACAGATCTCTGGCCCCCTTTCCATCCTGCAGATTCCTTTCTGGTCTCTTCTGTGCTTTGGACTGACACCTAACTTCTCCATTTCATCTGGGCCTCTCTGGCCTCCTGTCTGTGTGGGGACAGATCGCTGACTTTGTACCCTCTCACTACTCTGTACTTTGGCCCTCTTCACTGGGACCTTTCATTCAGGTGACGTGAACCACCTGTCCCTTAACCAGGACTGCAGCACAGACAGTACTGAGTGCGCCCCTCACACACAGCCCGAGGGTTCACTAATTGCTAACTAGTTTAAAAGCAGGACTACCACAGACAGAACAGCAGAAAGCCAATTCCCGGCAGCAAATGAATATAATAGTTGAGACAGAACTACAGGGAATGTGAAGAAGGAGGGAGAAGAAAGAGTTTGGTAGCTATCCCTACCTATAGGGGGATTATTAAGGAGAAGTTAGAAATGGGGACTTCCTAAGGGGGAAAGGAACCTCCGGGTCTTTCATTCCCTTGATTTTACTATTTGATTGTATCCAACAGTAGCTTCCCACTGTTATCAGCAACTCCCCAGTTACTTCAACATTTATTGAACATACTCTACACATCTGGAAGTGCTAATTTCTGGATTTCCAGAAATGAATAAGGCAACTACATGTTGGAGGTTGGGTCACATTGGCCATGCAGGAGGTAGCAGCTATGTAGCCCCTCTGTGCCTGACACTGTGTTGGGGATGTGGCTGTCAGCATGGTTCTTGCTCTCTGGAGCCTGTGATGGAGAAGAGCAAATGCTGACTTAACTGCATTTGTTGTAAGTGTTTGAGACAAGAGCACAGTGTGCATGACATTATCTGTCTAGAGTTTAGTCTCTTCTAGGAAGTGGTTGAAGCCTTCCATAGGTAGACAAGGTATATATAAGCTGAGCACTGACAGATATGTAAGAGTGAGAAAAATTTCTGTTGAGACTGATGAGTGTTAATCCAAAAAATAGTATCAGAATGGGAAGGTAAGCAAGTAGCTGAACAGGTATGGGAGAGGTTTGGGACATGAGTTAGACTGAATTTCTGGGAAAATATGTTTGACATGAACAACTTAACAGTGAAACGATTCACTTTAGGTCATGGTTTTCGAGGTTCCAGCACCTAGTCATTGGTTTCATTGATTATGAACCACGACGACGGAGAGCACCTTGGTGGCAGGAACATGATACAGGTTATTCAGCTCATAGACAGGAGGCAAAGAGAATAAGGGACTGGGGGTCAGGTGTCACCTTAAGAGATCTAGCCGAAGACACCCGTGTCCTCCAGGTATGTCCCACCTGTTAGTTCCCATGACCTCCCCAAGTAGTGTCACCACCAGGCATGTTCAATACATGAACTTGTGAGGGACATTTTAAATTTAACCCTTAACAGGAGAGTTTGCAGGGACTATGATCTTCTAGCTGGCTCTCAAGAGATGGGAAAGGGTTTGCATAGGAAAGTATAATTCTAATTAGAGGGATCAGTGTGTGTTAAGACACAGAAGTTGGGAGGCACTGTCTGGATGAAGTGTAGCATCAGCATAGCCAGAAACTGCAGAGCTCAGGTTGTAAGGACCTTTATGTAGTGTTCAGATGTCGGCATTTACCTTTTTAGCCTGTTAAGCAATGAGAGATAATGTTAAGTTTCAAATTATATGACCTATCTGACTTTATTATTATTGTTATTATATGCTTTGTTTTATTTTTAAGAAAACTTTCATTTGAGAGGAGAATAAAGACAGGGAAAAAACCACTTGGAAGATGGTTTTAATGGTCCAGCTGAGACATTATAAGGCCTGAATTGAGAGACAAAGGGGAACGACCAGATTAGAGAGTTGGTATCTGTCTTAGTCACTGTTCTATTGCTGTCCAGAGACACCATAACTAAGGCAACTCTTATAAAAGAAAGCATTTAATTCGGTTTCAGAGGGTTGGTCTATTATCATCAGGGCAGGAAGCAGACAGGCCTGGTGCTGAAGCAGTAGTTGGAAGTTTAACATTCTTATTCGAAGGCAGTAGGCAGAGAGACAGAGACACAGACACACACACACACACACACACAGAGACATAGAGACACACAGAGAGAGACAGGGCCTGGCATGGGCTTTTGAAACTCCAAAGCCCCCCCCCCCCCGTGACACACCTCTTCTAAAAAGCCACACCTACTCTAACAAGGGTCATACCTTGTATTCCTTCCCAAACATTTCCACCAGCTTGGGTCCAAGCTTTAAATATATGAGCCTATGGGGGCCATTCTTATTCAAACCACCATACCATAGTATTACAGTAGAGGTTGTAGAGTTAATGACTAATAGGAAGTCGGAAGGGTCAATTGTTCCCATTCAGCTTTCAAGGCGACAATGCTGGGAAGTTACACTTGCTGGCTGTACTGAGGAATGAGGGGGGAAATAACAGTAAGTAGTCAGCCATCCCAACTATAGGACACAGTTAAGGTTCACATTTATAACCAATTACACAACGGTGACTGCTTTGTATCCTGTATTCCATTATAATAAAAAGCAACAAATCATAGAGAGGGAAATGCTTATCTCACTGTACAAAAAGCCCAAAGGTTCAACAGCACTGTGGCTTTCTCTAACCTGCAGATCCAGAACGAAGAGAGTGTGGTGCTTTTTCTGGTCTCCTGGACTGTGACTGAGATCACTCGCTATTCCTTCTACACATTCAGCCTTCTCGACCACTTGCCGCACTTCATTAAATGGGCCAGGTGGCAATGTCTTGCCTTTTCGTGCCTCACTGCCCCATGCATGCTAACTTTGTGTGCTGAGCTAACACTGGACAGTTACAGTTTGTGTCACAGCTCCATGGTGCCAGAATGTTGCCATTTGAGTTACTAGCAGTGTTGTAGCCTGTATTCTAAAAGCTCAGTTTTAATGGCCATAGGCAAATAATAATACCAAAATAGAGTTTATGTAAAAACACCTCCCAACACATCATATCCTTAAGTAATCTCAGTTGGTCATTGATTTTATTGTTTTGGGAAGTATCATATCCATTTTGGGAATTATATTAAAGTTTACTCAAATGTAGCTAAGTGATTGCTCTAAAGTATTATTATGTGAAGATTTATTTTTATTATTTTTAATTATATACATGTGTGTGTATCTGTGTGTGAGTGCAGGTGCCCAAGCGGTCAGAGGCATCAGATTCCCCTGTAGTTACAGGTGTTTGTGAGCTCACTGATGTGGGTGCTGGGAACCAAACTCTGGCCCTCGTATCTGCTGAGGCAGCCCCTAGTTTATACATTTCAAACCAGCATGAGTGAGTGCCAGTCTACCACTTCAACTCTAGGGATACTGCCACGCAGTGTTCCATACTGACTAAACAAAACAGTGGACACCTCTATGGATAGGCTTCAGATCCTTCCCAACTTTCTGATACTATCAATAATGCCACAAGATATTAGAGTCAACATCATATCTCTTATTTCTGTTTTTAAAAGAGCGGATGCCTTTCATCCTAACACTTGAGAAGTGGAGGCAGGTGGATTTCTGTGGGTTCAAAGCCATCCTGGTTAAATTAGTCCCAAGCCTGCCAGCATTACCAGTCGTAAAAACAAAACAACCTCTGACATGTGGGTTACTACATGCTTAATAGCTAGCTGTTCTCATACTTGCTGTAGATCCTCATGTAGTAAAAGCCTAACATAGCTTAGATGATCAGTTTTTCATTACTCACTTGTGGGTGCTGAAGAGGTGGCTCATTGGCTAAGAGCATTGACTGCTCTTTCGGAGAACCCAGGTTCAATGTCCAGCTCCCATGTGGCAGTTCACAACTGTGTCTAACTCCAAAATCTGACACCCTTACACAACCATACATGCAGGCAAAACACCAATGCACACAAAAAAATAAATAAAACTCATTTATTGTCCATGTTTAATGATAACATTCAGGGATCACTTCTATAGTACATTACTAAAATATATGAATAAATACAAAAGAATGAAATAAAACTTTAAAAATTATTCATAATCCCATTACACAGGGGTGTCACTGTTGATTGTTTTTTGAGACTCAGACTTTTAAAATACTCTTCTGATTCCTTTTTAGACATTTGTGTCTTATGGTTTTACATACAATAAAATGCTCTAAAATCATATCTTTATTCATCGTTTCCCTTGAGAAGGATGCACTGTTTTGTGTTAGGTTCATTTTATTCTTGTTCTATATGAAAATATATTCACATTTAAGGATTAGGCAGTTGAAGAGGTTTGAAGCTTTGCATGCTGTTGGCCCTAATCTTAGAATGCATGTCTATACCGTTTTCCATGATAATCTTTGGAACCTCTGGTTCTTTCAAACATACTAACTCAGCACATCATCTCTGTTCATGAACGTTGTTTACGAAGTTTGCATAGGTCAGGCCTATTAGCCCCTTTAGTGTCTGAGTCTCTTGTTTGGAGTATATTTGCATGTTACAAATTTCTAGAAAAGTACAGAACTCTGCTATTTCATGTTTCAACTTACTGTGTTGTAATCTTCTATTATTTCATTAGTGCTAAGGATGTAATATCTGGACATGGTAGTGTATACCCATAGTTCCAGCTCTTCCAGAGTGGAACAGGAGGATTAGGAGTTCAGGGCCAGCCTTTATTACTTAGTGAGTTCAAACCAAGCTTGCATTATGTGAGGCCATATTAAACAATAACAACAGAAGGTTTTACATAAAATCTTTCAATGTTGAAATATGTGTCTTTCTATGTGTATCATTTAATTATAATCATCAATGATATTTTTTTAAGACAGAGTGTCACTGTCATCCTGCCTGGCTTAGAATTTACTATGCAGACCAAGCTAGCCTTGAGTTTACAATGATTTGCCTGCCTTTGCCTCCTGAATTGCTGGGATCAAAGTTGTGTGCCACCACACCCAGCCAAAATCAGCAATAATCGTATTTCATGTCCAAACACTCTTGAAAGTTACAACTATGTAATATATTTTACAAGTTCATTAAACAACCTAAAATAATATTCACATTTAAGTTCAAATGTGGAAACCATTATTCTCAAGTAAAACCACTTTACAAATGGCTTCCTATTTATAGTTTGACCTACTATCACTGTTGACTATTTTGATTCTGTTTATGAGTTGAAAGTGTTCTTGGATAATTTTATGTTGGGTTATGATTTCATACTTTTTTCCAGTTTAATTTCAGAAGTACATTTCCTCTAAGAAATTTTAGGTTAGCAATTGGGAATCTTTGGGGTAACAAGGCTTCCCATAGTTAGTGCAAATAAGGTAAAATAAATTACACAATTTACTCCCATCTCATGAATTTTCACTGACCATAAGGGCTTCAACTATTTTTTTTTATTTTATTTATTTACTTTAACAGTGATGTCAGGTGGTAGTGATGAACACCTTTAATCCCAGCACTTGGGAGGTAGAGGCAGGCAGATCTCTGAATTTGAGGCTATCCTAGTCTACAGAGCAAGTTCTAGGACAACCTGGTCTACAAAGAGAAACCCTGTCTTAAAAAGCAAAAAAAAAAAAAAAAAAAAAAATTCAAAACAAACAAAAATGAATAAATGAATTACATTTTGTTGATTGGTGTGTGCGTGTGTGTGTGTGTGTGTGTGTGTGTGTGTGTGTGTGTGTGTGTGTGGAGAGAGAGAGAGAGAGAGAGAGAGAGAGAGAGAGAGAGAGAGTGTTTACGCGTGCACATGTATTTGGGTGCTTCTACATTCCGGATGCTCCTGTGAAGGTCAGAGGACAACTTGCAGTGAGTCAGCTTTCTCCTTCCACTGTGTGGGTCCTGGGAATTGAACTCAGGTCATCACATCAGACCTTGTAGCAAGAACCTTTAATTACTGAACTATCTTACCAGCCTGGGAGTGAAAATACTATTAAAAAATATTATTACTGGGCTTTGGTAGTGCACATCTTTAATCCTGGCACTTGGGAGGGAGGCAGAGGCAAACTCTGTGAGTTTGAGGCCAGTCTGGTGTACAGAGTGAGTTCCAGGACAGGCTCCAAAGCTATAGAGAAACCCTGTTTCAAATAAACCAAAAAGGAAAAAAAAGATACTATTAAAAAATTCACTGGAAAGCTTCGTGAGGTTAAGAAAATAAATTAGATTAGATATTTTGTTTAAAAGGGGATTATAAATGTTTGGTTATAGGATCTTAAAAGGTAAAGTGGGAAACTATTGATTTATATAATAAACAAATTACACAAGACTGGGAGACCACAGGAGCATAAACCAGCAAGCGCAGAATAAACAGGAACAGCAACGGGCCTTTTTCTCTTCTTTACTCTGTAGTTCTACCCATCTCTCATCCTGTGTCTATGGTACATGGGAATCAGGTGATCTATCATTCTGTCTATCATCTTTATCTCCTCTTTCTCTGTCTCTCTGTCTGTCTGTCTCTAAGCACTCCCCACACACCCGTCCTGACACCCCCCCCCCCAGAGTGTTGTGCATCTCAGGCTGGCCTTGAACTCCATGTGTTGTGGAAGATGCTCTGAACCTTTACTCCTCCTGTCTCTTATCTCCAGAGTACTGGCATTACAGGTGTGCTTTATCATGTCTGGTTTATGCAATGCTGGGGATCAAATCCAGAGCTCCATTGAATGCTTGGCAAGCACTGGACCAGCCGAGTTATATGACTCTTCTTTATAGATGTGTTTTCATAGCAACTGGGGGATTAGATAAAATGCAGATGATCTTCCTATAAAAATTTGCTTGTTGTGAAGGTGGCTGTACACAGTGTACTAGTAGCTGATGATTTAAGTCATGCTGTCAGTTTCCTTCAGTAGTATGTTTAATCACTAATCATAGTTTTCCAAATAACCTAAAACAGCTTTAGTACCTTGGATCTTTTTATCCCAAAGAAGCAGTTATTTTAACATTTAAATGAAACAAAAATTTAAATGAAACCATGTAGTTAGGCATGGTGGCCCCATCTGTGATATCAATTACTTCGAGGTTGAAGCAGGAGGATCACTTAAGGCCAGGGGGAGTTCAAGACCAACCTGGACAACATAACACTCCACATCTCAAAACAGACAAACAAAATATGCATATATATACATATATATATGTATATATACTTTAAAATAAATTGTAAAAATATAAAACTATATAGAGAAACTGACTTCCTATTTTATTCCATGTTGTCATTTAGAATAGGAATTACTATTAGAAAAAGGGTGATTAAAAAAACAACCTGTGTGTGATATTATAAATGCATACAGAGAGCTTTCTAAGTTTAAATACAATAGTAATAGAAGAGATGTACTATAAAATATAAGAACTGACCTAGAAAAACTATCATCTGTTTTTTCTTTCTCCAGATATAATTTTTTTATCATCTTATATCCTGTTGGAGTTGCTGGGGAACTTCTCACAATATATGCTGCCTTGCCTTATGTGAAGAAGTCAGGAATGTTTTCAATAAGGCTTCCTAACAAATACAATGTCTCTTTTGACTACTACTATTTTCTTCTCATAACCATGGCCTCATATATACCATGTAAGTATAGGCTTATTAGCATTTTGATTGAATGTATGATATGCAAGTGTTTGGAATACCATGCTAAACTAATTTAAAAAAACAAGGGGGAAGGGGAATAATTGCTCCAAAATGCATTAACCTGTCTTTAGAATAACTGAAGGGGAGTGAGTCATATATTTTTCTTTTTCTTTCTTTTCTTTTTTAAACTGATTTTATGAAAAGGTAAGTAAATTAATATTCAAGTGATTGCTTTCTCAGAAGCATTTAAATATGCCTGGTATAGTTAACAGAAAAGCCAAATCATTCCAAAAGCATGCATCAATAAAACCGTTGACAAGCGTTTACATTTCTGTGTATGAATCATAAGCATTCTATCAAGAAAACTTGAGATCATTTCTATTCATTTGGCGTACCTGAGATTTATTACAAGTGCTTATTTTGGTCTTGTTTGTGTTGTTTCATGTACTTGACAGGAATAAAGCTACTTGTCTTAAAATATTCTGAATAATTCAGCCTCTCCACTAATTTCTCAGCATTTCCAACAGCTTCAATGAGTTGATGAGACCTCATTCTCTTCTTTTAGGTACTAATAGTGGTGAATTTTTAAGTCAACAAGATTCCTTTATCTCTGTAAAATTAGAGGTGGATGCCAGTGGGAAGTAAACTCTTCGTGGACAGGCTACAAGGCATCTTATTTCATGGGGTGTGTATATAATTTGGTCAGTCTGTGAGAGCTCCAACTTTGGAGCTTTTCTAAAGCCAAAATAGACTAAGAGTGTTCAGAGGATGCCTTCTCCTTGCCTTTTTCATCTGCCTGATTTACCACCTGGCCAGTGCTGACGAGCTAAGCAAGATGGACAGATACTGTTTGCCCCACCCCTTGCTTTGTAAGAGTCTAGGTGGGGGCAATGTGCCACAAGCAGTCAGTGGCTCTGTAAGCTGTTTGTGGTCACAGGGGTGACTTCTCTTGTGATCCCTGAAGTTATTCCACAGAAACCAAGATCTTAAGAGAAGGTGATTTAAAGCTCCAACCTATAACTTCTGAATGCCTGCTTTTTAGGTGTCCTGAGAGATGTAAGTCTGACCTCTACCAATAGCAACTTCCTAGCTCATTGTACCTCTGGTCACTGAGGTCCCTCTTGTCCAAGATTGGTCTACACAGTCCATCCTTACTGATATTCCTAGAGAAATCAACTGATTTTGCTTTGATAATTAAAAGTAACAGTTGAGTGTTTATTTTAGAACTGAAAGTGTGTGTTTTTCACTCACTGACGGCATTCCAGATGGGAGAATTTCAGTGAACAGTTTTAAAAACCCAAGACGCAGTGCCTTCTATCAGACCACTCAGGATTTTATAGAAGAGTTCATTGTAATTACTCAGTTTTCTTTAAATATACATGACCTGAATGTTTAGACATCTAGATATACTAAGATGGGAAGTTCATAAATAAAAATTAAAACCATTCCAAATTCTGTAGTATTTAACCGAAATTAGATTTTTTTTTTTTGAAAATATTTTTTCCCCAAGTTTGCTTGGAGAAAATATTGAAAATTTTTGTGATCAATTTCCTTGTCATTCTGGGAGATCTTTACGTTTTGTATTTGGAGTCTATAGCTGTCATATATTTGTTCAGCCATCAGCCTTTACGCTGTGATTCACAGTCTTGATTCAGCTGGGTGTGGTGGCACATGCCTTTAATTGCAGCACTCAGGAGGCAGAAGCTGGCAGATCTCTGTGAGTTTGAGACCAGCCTGGTGTACAGAGTGAGTTCAAGGACAGCCAGGGCTACACAGTGAAATACTGTCTTGAAAACAGCAACAACAAGAAGTCTTGATTAATATTGGCTCAAAACTTCCTCCAAATTTGGTTCACAGATAATCATGTACCCAGCTGGTATTATCCATGCACATGTTTATGTGCATGACAGAGCCCTTCAGTCCAGCTGTGGGAAGTGTCTGATCAAGAACCTGTTCTGACTCTTCTCTAGACACCACATCTGGGATCACAACCCAGGTCCGGTCCCTTCCCTAAACCAAAGGTTAACTGTGTCACTAATGTGTGCTGTCCTGAGAGCATGGTACAGGTGTTCATAGTTTATGGATGAAATTTGGATGCATGTTGGGACATGCACCTGTATGTAGACAAGCTTGGAGCTGGATACAGCTAACAGAACAGAGAAGAGCAGAGAGTGGGGCCCACTCTCCTTGGCTCTAATATATTTCAGCGTTACTGATTTCTAGAAATAAACATGGTCACTAGGTTCTTATGGTAAATATATTTATCAAGGCGTGTGAATTTTCTAGGACAGAAAACCTCCAGCTGTTTATGGGTTACATAGCACGTGACCTCCATTTTTGCCCTTAGGGCAAGCTCCATAAGCACTGGGGAGGTTGTATGTAGTAGTAGTAGTCCTATATAAAGTGCTGATTGCTCACATTTTACAGGTTTCCAGCATAGTTTAAAGCAAGAGCTTATGCTTCTTTGTTTTCTTTCTCCAATGAAGTGTTTCCTCAACTCTATTTTCATATGTTACGTCAAAGAAGAAAGGTGCTCCATGGCGAGATGATTGTAGAAAAGGACGATTAAACGGCCCCACAAACAAGGTGCTCTTTCCAGAAAAACCGGATTACTTGAGTCCAAGTTTTAATAACGAGAATAAACAACTTCATGAATACCATGGACTGTATTGTTTCTTGAAATATAAGGGACGATGTGGTGTTTTCCAGCCTTTGTCTTCGTTCTGTGCCACATCTGTTTCTGACAACGGGTGAATCATTTGGCTATATTACCTGAGAAAAAGAACTTTGTTATCTTTACTAATATATGTTACAAAACATGCTTAAGCCTTTTAAAATCAATAGGTTGAAATTGGTTTCATTTAACATGATACCTACCAATGTCATTTATATTTTGCTTATAAATGAAAGCCAACACAAGACTGTAGCAAGTGATTAATAATGTATTAGAACCCCTGCTCCATTGTTTCAAATTCTAGGGCAACAATTAAGATTAATAGCAAAATCTGGAAGTGCAGGCATAATTTTCTACGGTAAGGTCTTGGTGTAAATAGTAGAAACAAAAATATCAGAGTAAGTGCTGCAGTTGGAAAACCCTTTTCTTTGGTAGAGGATTGGGGTTGCTGGAGACACAGTCAAGGCACTTGTGCATGCTGGGCGAGTGCCCTGTCACCGAGTGGCATCCTTGGCTTCAGGAAAATATTCTTTGAAGATTTATCTAGACTGTAGACATTATTTATTGAGCAAACTAAGTCTTATTTGCATTGGTCACTCAAGGCCAGCTTTCTCAATCATAAAGATTTTAGGAGCTTAGACAAACCACAGATACTTATTTTGCCTACTGCTTAACCGACATGTCCAATCTTATTGTTTCTAGATTTTTAGTTGAGAAAGCTGCTCTGACCTATGGAAGTATCCTATAAAACCATGATATGATAATCCTCTGTGGTACTTATTTCTATCTGTTATCTAAACAGTCATTTTATTCTGAATTATACTGGGGAGCAAAAGTCTCCTGACAAAACCCCTGTGATCTCTTGTTTAATGGAAAGATGTATGGAGCAAACCTCACTTCTGCATTCATTAAAAAGGGTCTTTAGAGGTTTTGCTCCTATGGTAAAATATATTGATTGACTGGTTGTCTTTAGAGCTAACGTAGATGTGATAAGAAAAGGAGCCCTTTGCCTACTGTAGCTATGTAGATGCCATTGTGGCTGTAAGTGTTCTGTCTTGTATTTATTTGCCATCAACGTCTACCACACTTGGCTTGTGTGGAACAGGCTCCGATAGAAAGTTTTCATATAGTGATTTGGAGTTCAGAACCATTTTCAGGTTTGTATCAATGACTTGATTTTCTTCAAAGGTGCTATTTTTGTTACACTGCATTTTATGTTTCCTCTGCTACTTATTATTTGAATGAGCACTGTGTATTAGGTCACTCCTCAGTGCTGCTCCTCATTCTGCTGTGACACTGCCTTGCCAGTTTTCATCTTGAATCTTATGATGAAGAGTTTTTTTGGGGGGGACTTCCCCACTTTGGGTAATGTAGTGTGAGACATTTATCAAATGTTTGTCTTAGGAAAATACCTTCAAACATATTCCTAAAGCATGCATTGTTTGATTTCACTCCCTCCAAGAAGCTGTAATACTTCTCCACTTTCAGTTATAGGCTATCCTGAAATAGGAATTATTACCATACTTTAATAAAAGTGTGTTCTTAAACTATTTGGTGACTTACATTCATATACTTAAAATGTGCGAGCTTTAGATTTAGTTTGGTATCCCCTAGAATCAGTCGATTTTAAACTGTTGATTTGTGTATCAAGTGCTAAGTGGTGGTTTGATTTTAGGAGGAAAAATAAATTGAAACTCACTATGCTGTGACTGCGCCTCTCATTTTCTCCTGAAGTCATCCCAACCTGTGAACCAGGGCTTGAATCGAATAGAATTTGAAGTTCATAAGCATTTGAAAAATATACACCAAGAACTTTTGATACCAGTGACATTAGGTTACATTCGGTAACAGTCACTAAAATTCTGACAGTTCTTTATGTAAGCTTGATAACTGAATAAATTATATAAATTGCAAATTGAAAGACTCTGAATGTAATGATGCAGATTTAGTATCAGTAAAGAGCCATGGTAGCTGCAACTTACAAAAAAAATGGCAAAATAAATATGAACATGTCCTCACTGAAAGCCTTTGTTGCCTGAGATCTGTCCACTTTCAGAGATGTGTTTGCTTGTTGAGATTTCTGTGCATCCATTTATCGTACTGCTACCACATGGTTTCAGTTACCTTCCAGAAACGGTTTCAGAGGACGGTTTTGTAGATCTGATTCCTCCTGCCTTATGTGTGTTCCAGGGACAGAACTCGGATTCTTTTTTTCTTTAAGAGTTTCAAGACAGGGTTTCTCTTTTCCTTGAGTGTTCTGGAGCTCCCTCTGTAGACAAGGCTGGCTTTGAAAGGATCAAAGAGTCTCATTGGGCCTATATGCTAGCAGTGGAAGCCTGGACGTCTGAGTTGGATCCCTGGGGCCCATATAAAAAGGCCTGATGGAGTGGCGTGCATCTGTCACCACAGCATTCCCTGTGGCTAGATGGGAAACGGACAGGACATATACCTGCTGGCTCTTGGGCCATGAGCCTGGAGCACACAGCATGGTAGAAATATGATAGATTCTGCCTCAATGATGTGAAAGGTGAGCACCAACCCTGCAAAGTTGTCCTCTGACCTCCACATCTGCAGTACCATATACATGCCATCCCAAATAAAATATAAAAGTGAAAGAATTCCTCCCCACCCCAACAAAACCCAACACAATGGAAGAGGAAGGCAGTTGATAGAAAGAAAAATTAGATTTGTCCCTGTTTTGGGATAATTGTATAAAATACTAAGACAACAATGGTTTCTTCAGAGATGAAGTTTAGATATCCTAAAAGTTTTACATTTTTAGTATTCTCGTCTAAGCTTATGGAATAGTTTGCTTTGAAATAACTTCAGATTTATAGGCAGACTATAAGAACAGTGTACTGAGTTCTTAAAAGCCTCCAGAGAATTCTCCATTGGTGGCTCCTTCTCACTTAGCACAGTGTTTGTTCTCCCTATTTCAGAGTAAGTTGAAAACATCTGTGCCTAATTTCCTTATTGTGTATTTTCTAGGAACACTTCTTACATTTTCCCAGTTTAGTGACCTCAGTTAGGCCACCAAAGTTGTTGCCTTGTGTTTGTGTAATCACTGTTTCTAGTCTTGGTGTGCAGGCACTTGTGTACATTCTGGGCCATTTCAAAGCCAGAAGAACTGCATGGAGTTGTCACCTCTTTTGATCTACAGAAGTTCCTAGCTTTGTTTTCAGCTTTCATGATGTGTGTGTGTGTGTGTGTGTGTGTGTGTGTGTGTGTGTGTGTGTGTGTGTGATGGTGTGATGTATATGTGGGCACATGTGCCATGGTATGCATATGGAGGTCAGAGAACAATTTAGTGGACCTGATTCCTCCTACTCTTATGGGTCTCAGGGACAGAATTCAGACTGTCCTCTACTATTGGAAAACATTTAAGTCATGAGGAGCCAGTGACATGTCTCCAGAGGTAACCATGTTTTTCATGCAAGTCTGACAGTCTTTTGAGTTCTGTCTCTGGAACCATAGGGGTAGGGGGTTACACAGTGTGTCTCCTTGATTAGCTTACGTGATTTTTGGTAGGAATATTTCTTTTTCATCGTTACCAGCTTTGATGTGTTAAGGGTTTTGTTCCAGCGTATTTCCTATAATGATTTGAATGAGAAAAGTCATCGTTTTGTTTTTGAGATCTGGCCTTGCTGTGTGGCCCAGGCTGGCCTCAAACTTGCAGCAGTCCTGCAGCCTTGGCTCCCAAGTGCTGGGATTGCAGGTGTGTGCCACCACACCCAGTTCCATGGAAAATCTTTTCTGCTTCTTTGGAATTTGTGAAATAAAGCGTTGAACCTTTTTAAATTAATAAAACCAGATTAATATGCCAGGGGTACAGTGCATGAGCATTAATGTCTAAGTGATGAAAAAGCACTCAATTCTTTACATATATACAATTTCCTGGAAAATTAACTCAACCTTTATATCGACTTTTTTATGCCACTAGATTATACTCTGTAAAATTCTGTAATTAATGCACTTTGATTTTGCTTGAATATTCTTGACTACAGTATTCGGTCCTACTTCATTTGCCTTGTTAGCACTGTGTTAATATTATGTATAATTTAAGTTTAAGATTAATGTAAAATACATTTTATTTCATCTTTTCTGATAGTCTCTGCTCTCATTTTAAAAGCAGTTCATAAAGGTTGAAATTTTAGGATAGTCTCAAAAACTACTTTGTAGTTTAACTTTGAGGATAGTGACAGTAGAATTGTTTTCAGCCCATAGTTTGTGAGAAAAGGAGTAGCTTTTACTTGGTGTTAGGTGATGCTTTCAGTGCAGACAGTTAATCATTCCACCAGCCTTTAAGAAACACCACAGAAGCCTGGCCTGGTGATGTAACAGCCACTTGGGAGGATGAGACAGAAGAACTCTTGAGTTCAAACCCTGCCTGGACTATGGAGTGAGTTCAAGACCAGCCCAGGTAACTGTGAGATTCTGTTTCTGATTCCCATGGAGTTGGAGATATGGAAGACTGTGAGCCGCAGTGTGGGTTCTGGGAACCAAACCTAGGTCCTCTGCAAGAGCGGTAAATATATTAACCTCTGAGCTGTCTCTACCATGCCCTTGCACACCTAGTTATAATCTTAAAGTGAGTGAAATGGGACTCATTTAAAATTAGAATTACTTAGGGCTGAAATACATGCTTTGGCTGGGTGTGTAGTTCGATAGTAAGAGTACCTGCCTAGTGTGTACAAGGGCCCAGGTTCAACACCCAGAACCACCTGCATCCCCCCCACACAAATACATAGATTTACTTTTTGTTGTTGTTTTGTTTTCCAAGACAGGGTTTCTCTATGTATCTCTGGCTGTCTTGGAACTCACTCTGTAGACCATGTTGGCCTCAAACTCACAGAGTTCTGCTTGTCTCTGCTTCCCAAGTGCTGGCATTAACAGCGTTTGCCACCACTACCAGGATTATATTTACTTCTTTTATTTTTTGTTTGTTTTTTGAGACAGGGGTTTTGTGTGGCTTTGGAGGCTGTCCGGAACTAGCTCTTGTAGACTCTGGTCTTGAACTCACAGAGATCCACCTGCCTCTGCTTCCAGAGTGCTGGGATTAAAGGTGTGTGCCGCCAATGCCCGGCTTAGATTTACTTCTTAAATATTAACAAAATTTAAAAGTTACAAAGAGCATCTTAGGATGTAGAGGTAGAGGATTCTTGTGACATTTTTTACTATCTCTCTTCAGCCACATGTAGAGATGTGGTATATGCTAGGGCTTGCCTAGGAAACTTGTAGGCAGAAGTGTGGTGAGGGATTTCTAAGCATCCTCTATCCACACCAGTGTTTCCAGAAAAGACAGAAGAGACTTTGACCCACAGGCAGGAGCCCCATGGACTGTTACTCTATGGACTTTTTTAGAGAATTCTGTGATGTCAGCACATTGTTTGTATTGTTAATAATTTGTATATGTGCCATTATTCGAAGGTTAAAAAGGTTTAAATGGGTCTCTCAAATTAGGAATTCCTTAATCAGAATCTGCTAAAATAATTTTGGTCAGAGCTGCTTCATTAATCTGTCATTGCCGGCAATACAATGGTTTTCTAAAGAAACAAAAAACCCCAAAACTTCAGCTCATTGTTGACCATACCATTAGAGAATAAATGTAAATCTCTTTAATTCTAAGTGCTACACAAAATGTAGTTCATAAAATATCTCCTGTTATTTCCAGCCTGAAAAACTGGTTATGTAGATTGGTTCGAAATGACTGAAGCCAAATGGTCCAGTGGTTGTGGTTGGATGCATGGCGTTTGCTGTCTGTAATGAGATCAGGGAACTTTATTGGCTGTTTAGAAAGGACAGAATTAAAACAGTGAAGGGCACAGGAAAGCAAATCTGAGTTCCTCTTTAGCTCTTCCCTTCATGTCAACACTTGATGTGTTGATGACAGTTTCATGTCTTCTTAGTTTCTTATGAAATGATATTTTTATTTTTTATATATTGTATTAACTCATTGCGAATTTCATGTAGTATATTTTGATTGCTTGTGTTAACCTCTCCTCCCACCACTACTTCTTATTCCATGTCCTTTTTATTTTTTTTTAGTAACCCATTGGGTCTAATTTGTGCTTCTTGTGTACTCCTTTCTGTGGAGCCATCCACAGACGTAGATTGGAGTGTGGTTGACCCACCAGGGGCCATACTGTCCCTCCTCCGGAAGCCATCAACTGCCCGTAGCTTCTCACCTAGAATTGGGGGCTTGTAAACCCCCTCTCCTTCCATACTAGAATGTTGACTGACTTGATCCTGATGGGGTTGATGAGGGTCAACAGTCCTTGCCCAGAAGACCCTGCTTTGCTGTGGTCCTCCCTGACCTGTGGCTCTTACAGTCTTTCGGTCCCTTGTTCTGTGCTGGTCCCTGAGACCTGTCAGGGAGAGTATGCTGTAGATGTCCCATTTGTGGCTGAATATCCTACTGACACTTATTCTCTGCACTTTGACCAGTTGTGAACTTTTGGCATAAACTGCCATCCAGTGGACAAAGAAACTTTTCTGCTAAGGTCTGAGAGCTGCACCAATTTTTAAATAGAGAGGTGCATATTTAGAAGGTAGTTTGGTACTGTGTCTCAACAGCAGATTTTAAATAGAGAGATGCATATTGTACTCTATTTGGTACTGTGTCTCAACAGCAGACTAATAGCAACAGGTTCAACTGTGGGGCCAATGAGCCTCTCAATCATAATTTCTTGGCCGGATGAATAGTAACTGGCATATGTTTCTTTCTAAGTAGCAGGCCTTAATTCCAATTAAGTAGTTGGTTACCCCAAAAACATTCATATTATTATTGTGCCTACTGACAGATACTGGCATGCTGGCTGTTATTGTAGTTTATGGGGTTCTTACATGGATAAGACTATTGGTGACATTTACCCCCAGCAGCCTACGTAGCTCTTTCCCTTACTATACAAGCTAGCCACCAGCATGACAGAACTTTCCTGCTCAGTACCAACTTGGTTTTTGTATGTATTGTGACCATTGCACATGGTATCTTTAGCAATAGGGTCTTACCATCAAGTCCTGTGGGTGATCAAGGACAATGGCAGTAGCCCGTATTATTTTGGGCTGCCCATGGACATCCTTGACGAACAACTTGAAGAGACTGTTTATTCTTTGACTTTCTCTAATATGATAAGTGCATACTTTATAATTTCACTATTTTGTTCACTCAGTGTTTTAGAAGTTAAGTGTGCACATGTGGGGTGATAAATACATGTTGTTTCCTAGTACATATTTTTCCATTGCTGGATATTTCTATTTGATTTATTATATATAGTTACACAAAAATAAACACATAATGAAATGGGGGCATTCATAGTATGTGTTACTCATCTGTTCATTGAAACTGACTATGTAGCGGCCAAATATAGTTTGCCTCCCTAAAAAGAAGGTATACCACAGTTTAATTAAAAATATTTTGTCTGTGTGTTTACCTGCATGCATGTATGTGCAGCTCTTAACAACTGAGCCACCTCTCTATTTCTAGCAGACCCTATTGTGGTTATTCTTTCTCAAGACAGGGTTTTTCTGTGTAACAGGCCTGGCTGTCCTGGAATTTGCTTTGTAGACCAGGCTGGCCTCAAACTCAAGAGTTCCACCTGCCTCTGCCTCCCAAGTGCTAGGACTAAAGGAGTGCACCACCATATTCAGCAAATAGACCCTGTTTTTAAAAGCACTTTAACAACGAAAATCAGTTGAAGGTTAAAGATGAGGTCTAGGTAGGTTGTACCTTTGCATGGGCATGTGCACCTGAGACAGATTCCTAAATGCAATTTTATTTGGTGGAAGGGAACACATTTAAACTCTAGCAGGTGCTGCTAATTGTACTCCAAAAGCATCTGTACTGGCTTATTCCCAACATTAAGGCATAGGGCCAGCCTTGTATCCATGTCCTAACAGTTATAAATCTTCTTACCTCCCTTGGGATTGCCTTTTCTAATGTTAGCCTTCTGGTTTTTTTTTTTTTTTTTTTTTGGTTTTTTTTTTTTGGCATGTTCTTTTATTTAAAAAATGGTTTATAAGTGCATGTGTAAGTTACATGAGTGTATTTTTTTATGTTTCTGTCTGGTGCCTGTTTTCAGCTTTGTTCATAATGACTTTTGTCTTTTGTGATATTTAAATTTTGGGGTATACAATCTTTTAGCCCTTTGAGTTTTACTTAAGGAAGTCTAAACACCTCAACTCTTGTGTACATTTTATTTATTCTTTATAGTGTGTATAACTTTCTCTTGAGAGTTTTGATAGTTATAGAAATCTGATTTTATTTTGTCCTTTTATTTGAGTCTCACAATATTCTAACACCATTCATTGTATAGGTCTTCTAGAAAAGGGGAAGCTGCTGTGAATTACACATATGCATGTATACATTTATATAGACACAACCAAGTTAATAAACAAGTCTAATCTTGGTGGTTTAAAATACCTGTCAAATGATCACCACCTTCTCCATCATGTCAAATAGTACTAGCTAGCATGCAGGCATGTGTTTTCTTCCTGTGATGTCAAGGGAGGCTCTAGTCTCTGGGACTCAGTGGGCCTGGGCCATGCATAATGACTCACACATGTGGCTGGCATCCGATGCTGACTGTTGTCTCAGTTGGATTGTCTGTGTATGTTGTTTCCTTTTGTCTTAGACTTCTCTAAAGTGTCTGTGCTCTGAGAATCTAGATACCAAAGAAAAAAGCTGTCATGAATGCTACCCCTAGAACTGGCCATATGTTACTTGAACCACATTTTATGGATTAGGAAATTGAGCTACCTCTGCATGGGGAGAAAAATTTGTGATTATCTTCATTCCATCACAAGAATTAAGGAAGTTTTTATTGGAAAATTAAATATAACTAGTGTCCACTGAACAACTCACTAGAAAAAGGAAACTCTAGCTAGAGTATTACAAATGTATTTGAAGAAGTTAAACATACTTTCCCATAATCCCTGATGTATGAAGAAGACCGTCATTAGTACAGAATATCTATTGTAATTATTTGGGAGCTTGGACAGTTGTGGTCAATGAGTTCTGCTTTGAAATTATGCTCTCTGCTTGCCGAAGGGAAACAAAGTAAGCAGTCACCAGCAACCTACTGCTGTGGTTCAGAGTACTGGGTATGCCCTTCCCATGACCTATGTGATAGTCATTAAAGCACCAAAGAAGTTTTTGTTGTTGTTTTCAATTGCTAGTGCTAGGAAATTCCTACGGCTTATGAATAATTGATATCATCGTTTCTGGCAATCAATACTAAGCCTACAACATATTAGATTAAAAATTGTAAAGATTTTCATGTGAATTTAATGACGATGTGGATTATGAGCTGCATGAATTCACACATTGACTACCTTGGTAGTATTTCTGTACACTAACTGTAGTTTTCACAAAGTTAATTTATATATATATATTTTTTAAAGCTTAGTCTATTGTCTTTGTAAATCAAAAGTTGCTTGTAAAAAAACCCAACTAATTCATAAATAGTGAAGATACTCTGTTTACTGATGGAGGCAGATATTTAAATTTATACTCTGAGGACTAAATGCATGAGTTTGTAGGACATGGGACAGAGCCAAGGGCTGTCAGATCTCTCCAGTATCTAAATAAAGTCTCAAGTAGGTAGAAAGGTCATCCCTGAAGTCACTTGCATATTCCCTGCTTTGCAAATTAACAAGAGGATATTCTGAGAAAGCCTACAGTGGGCATCACACCAAATGAGTACATAATGAATGCTTTCATCCTAGCAACAAACATTCCACTGTTGCCCATTCAACCTTGTAGAAATTTTGATTTGTAAAGAAGGGAATAGAAAGTGAGGACAAAGAAAGAAAACTCGTCACTCACAGGTGATGAGTTTGTACAATTGAGAAGGTACAAATAAATAACTCTTAAGATGAACAACATTCACAAGGAAATTTATCAATACCCAAGGTGGGTCATATGTGCTTTATGTTAAGTGCAACCAAAAATCACGTATAAAAATAGCTATGGGATCAGCAGGTGAAATGTTAGCCATCTAACATTCCTTTGAAAAAGGACAACCTCTTTTGAAATATGAGGAACTGAAGACTTCCCCAAAACTTATCCAAATATTCGTTGTGCATGGTTGTTACTACAGAGGAATCTAAAACGATGAGATGTGACTTATAAAAGAGGATAAAATTAAAATTCACTGTAAAGTTGTAGAGCACCAAGAAGTTGCATATACTGATGATGGAAGGGTGAATTTGAAAATCAGACAATGCGCAAATGCATGCACACATGTGGATGTGTGTGTGTGTGTGTGTGTGTGTGTGTGATGTATACATATGTCCCAAAGCCACCACTTCCTTTCTTAGATATATAATTAGGAGAAATTGTGCATATGTCCACCAAAAGATGCACACAAGAATACTTAATGAAAAATAAAAGAATACTTAATGAAACCATTTTTCATTACAACCCCAAACTGAATTTGACACAATTGTCCTTCAAGAATAATGAATGACACCATTAACGAAGTGTTATCCATCATTAACTAAAAATTACCCACTGCTGTGTGTAATAATAATGATGAATCATACAGACATAACAGTGCATGAAGGGAGTCAATAAAAAAAGCATGCGGTTCAATGTGAATTCACTTAGAGCTCAAAGTAAGCAGAGCTCAGCTACTATGATTGAAATCCTGGTAGTGGTGACTTTTGTTGGGTGGAAGGTTACTGAATATTTTGTGACTGAGCTCCCCATTTCCTGCTATCATTTTAGGTTTGGTCTCAGTACCTCAAAGCATACTCCTTTTCACATGGTCTCACCTATCTTCAAAACTGTTGTGGTACTTGGAATAACCACTCACAAAACAGCAGGAGGTAATCCTCATTTAGGCCAAAATGTAGTTTCCTGTAATAGTCTTTATGTTAACTTTGAAAGAAGGAAGGATTGGTTGATTTTGACTCACTATCAGAAGTTTCAGGTCACGGTATTTGATTGCATTGTTTCTGGGCCTGTTGTGAAGTTCAGCATGACAGGTAGAGTGAGCAGAGGTGCTTACTTCACAGCAGAGCGAGACACAGAGAAGGGCCTGGGGCAATATTCATCTCCACAGACATGCTCTAATTGACCTATTTCTCCAACTAGCCCCCATCACTGAAGGTTTCCATCATCACCCTGATAACCAGACTCAACCCAGCAGTGAATTAGTCCATTGATTTGATCACAGTCTTCCTCATCTTCTTACCTCTCAATGACTGGATCCACAATCATTAGATTCAACTTTTGGAAGGACACTATTCCAGACTTACAGGCATATACAGCATAAAAATTCATTCTGTTGGATCCTTAATAAGCACAGTTCGCCACGTATACATTGTATTTCAATAGAGTTAATTCGGGGCTAGGGATGTGGATCAGGTAGAGTGCTTGCCACACTGGCATGAGGATCTGAGTTTGGATCTCCTAGCAGTCATGTGTGTGGGTGTGTTTACTTGTAACCCCAATGAAGGCAGAGACAGGGAGATTCCTAGGGTTTGCTGGTTAACCAGTCTAACCAAATCAAGGAGCATCAGGTTCATTGGGAGACTGTGTCTCAAAAAGTAAGGTAGACAGCAATGAATAGAGACTCCTGATTGTCTTCTGGTATATCCACCCACACCCACCTGAACACGCACACATGCACAGATATACATAAAGTTAAGTAAAAATTGTTATGTGGCTGTGTAAGAGAAAACTGACAAGGGATTAAGTCACTATGGGAGGGTTACTCCTGAAATGGAAGTTATAAAAACTCTCATAATGGTGACAGATAACTAGGAGCAGGAAGGCAATTTTGGCAAGCTGAACGATGTGAAAAATGCTGAGGTGGGAAATATAGAATGTGTTCAAGGAACAGCAAGGAGATTAATGAGAACCAAAGGAGAGGTCGGACGGGGCCGCAGGAAATGCTCAGAGAAGAAAGACAGCTTAGCCAGGCAGATCAGCCATGGGCTGGAGCTGAGGCAATGGAGTTCAGGGAGTACTGGAAGGTGCTCAGACAGCAGGAACCATGCTGTCAGTTATAACGGGGGGAGTGCTAGGTGTAGGAAGCACTGTGGAGCTTGAGGCCAGCCTGGTCTACAGGAGCTGGTTCTGGGACAGCCTGGAGTGTCACAGAGAAACCCTGTCTCGAAAAAACAAACAAACAAACCCAAGAAACAAAATTCTCCACAAACAAAAATCAAAACGAAGCAAAACAACACTAACGCAAAAGCAAGCAAACAAACAAAAACCCAAAGCAAAACAAAATGAAAAAGTTCACAAAAATATTGATTTCGTTTTGTGTTGGGCAACTACTTCTGGGTACTGGCCTGTCCTGGAGTGTGGTTAATATACTCAGTGAAACTCCTTTGCAGAACACTGATTTCCTCTTTGTCAGCCGGTATCAATTACAGAAAGCTTCTTGGTGAGGGTTGGGTTCCTTTGTTCACTTAGTGCTGGGACCTCATCTGACGTGAACTTGTGCAGGTCTTGTGTGTGCTGCCACAGCCTCTGTGAGTTCATATGTACATTAGTATGTTGTGTCTGGATGACACTATTTCCTACAGTCACCTGTCACTTCTGGCTGTTACAGCATTCCAAATTCTCTCAATCTCTGCACGTTATCCAGTTGTTAATTCCCATTTGCTATAAAAAGAAGCATCTCTGATGAGGCTTGAGTAAGGCACTAGTCTATGGAACCCTTCAGTTTTAACTTGTCAATGAGAATAAAGATATTTTCCAGTGTCTTTGATAACTAGGCATGGCTGTATCACTAAGCTCTTGCCATTGGGATGTGAGTGAAGTGATTTTATTTTATGTGTATGGATGTTTTACCTGCATGCATGTCTGTGAACCACATGGGTGCCTGTAGTAGCCAGAAGAGTGTGTCAGAACCCCTGCAAGAGAAATTACAGATGGTTGTACATCACCATGTGGATGCTGGAACCAAAATAGGATCTTCATGAAGAGCCAGTACTTCAAACCACTGAGTCGGCTCCCCAGCCCCATATAACAGAATTGTAATAGAATGTGAATGTGGTGATGGTGATCCAGCCTGAACAGGATAGAATCTTGGAATGCCTTGCAAGTAGTAGAGTAATAGGATAACTGTAGTCTGTATCTCCAGGAAGCAGCCTGGGGACAGCAGTGCAGGCACACACTGCATTAGGAGAGCAGGCACCATTTTCACAGACCAGTGTGCATGGAACCACAATACCGCAGCCTGCACAACCACATGCAATACCCATGAGCTGCCTGTGCAGGAATGAGTCTTGAGAAATGTCCACGTGGAAGTCATTTGAATCTATATTATAAGTAACGGGAAGGCCTCAACCAGAGACAGTAACTTGGGTGTTTCCAATACTAAAGAAGGGGAAATTGAAAGAAGTGATAGGCAAGAGGTGAGGTGAGGTTACAACAATGTTTTATGATAAGAAAAAGTGTGGGAAATAAAAACAACAGACAGATCTTTCTCCCCACCTCCCCTCCCCACCCTGAGAACTTAAACTCACAGAGGAAAAAAAAATTCATTTGTAACAATACACAGAGCCTAGGGACAAGAGCAGTTAAGGAATTTATACTGTAGTGAAAATACATTTACTTAATTGTTAATTATACATCTTTATATTTGCTACTGAGGCTGAATTCAGGTCCCTGTACGTGCTAAGCTCTTTTTATGGCACAGTACTGCACCCCAGCCTTCTATCCATAACGTTAGTATGCAGGAGCGAAGGGAGGTTTTGGAGGCAATAATCTAGTGAGTAGAATACATTTATACCAATAACGGTAACATACAGCAGTGTAGTGGAGACCGGAGGCATTACTGATATTAAACAGAGTAGAACTAGCTAGCCTCCAGCTTCAAATCAACATTTATCACATTTCCCTTAAGATGCCCTTAAGTTATGAGATACAGAGCTAATTTTTCTATTTCATTGTCCGTAGACAACTGGCCTTTGCAATGCTAGTATGCTTTAAAGACCTGTGTTTTTTCTTACTCCAGAAATGAAAAAGAAAAATCAATATATTTTTATTTGCACAAGAAAATGAAAACATACTTGGCCTCAGAGGAACAAAACATCTAATTTATTTTACTATGTTTTCTAAATATTTCCCCAGAGAAGCTTATGTTTATGGATAGTATCGGAATATGACCTTTAAAATACATTGGTAGTTTTGTTCTAAGCAGTCCATGATAATAATAATAATACACTATAGAAGAAATGCATTTGGAAAAATAATGTAAGGGGCTCAAATGTTTAAGTGTGTGGACTAGCCACAAATCTTGCAGATCTTTCTCCAATATTAAGACTGTTCTTACTGCAGCAGCAATTTGCTGTTAAGACCCACTGTGAATATTTATTGAGACCCTATTATAAGAAGCACTCTGTAGAACACTGTGGAAGAGCAGGTTTGCAAGACAAATCCTCTGTTCTCCTAGTAAGTCATTGCCTCAAAGAGGATGTGAACTCACATGCATAAAGAATTCAATATGCAGAAGTGTTAATAAATAACACTAAAAATGTGTTAAGTAGAAGCCAAAAGGGTTGTGGGCATACAAAGGAGGAAAAGATTAATTTTTCCTGGGCGATGCAAAAGGGCTTCATTGAGGGGAGGGATTTGGATATTAAAGGGTTGGTAACATTTTGACATGCACAGTGAGAAGTGAGCATGAGGCTGGGGAGAGTTTGGGAAGAGCTGGTTATGCAGCCAACTGAAACAAAGAATCAGACCATGTAGGACACAAACAGCATGCAGTGGTCCATGGACTGAGAGTTGTGTCCAGTTGTTGTCATTGTGACTTGTGGGTTTCAGAGGTTTTGGTATATAGTTGACTCACTGATTTGGTGCCTGTGGTTAGGCAGGGCATCATGGTGGAAGGCAATGGTAGAACACAGCTGCTCACCTCCTGGTGCCTGAAAGTGACAGAGCTGAGGTCCAATATTCACCTGACTTCCCTCCTCTAGATACCACCTCCTGAAACCCCCACGACCTCTCAGTAATACCACATGTCCTTTGCAGGGAATATTTAATATCCATCCATAACGAGAAACAAAGCTACTGTCCTATGACTTCTACTGGGGAAATATAAACATTTACTCACCATAGGTAGCGAGAACATCAACAGAACAAATGAAGGATTCTGTGTGCAGTGTGGTGAATAAATGAGTTTACTGAGGTTACTCATCAGAACACGAGTGACTCAAAAGCAGCTCTGCCACTTGAGGGGTCCCTTGGGAAATTATGACTGTCTCAGCATGAAGAGTACTACCTGCAACATGAATGACTTGTCAAAAGCTATTCCACTAAAAAGGCCACCTGGGTAACATTAGCAGTTAGGCTTCCTGTGAGTCCCACCTCCCAGCCAACTCTCCTCCGTTCTCACCTTGGAAAGGAGAGGGAGCCTTGTGAGCTCTCCTTATAATGACTCATGAGCTTCCACAAGGGGGTGTTAATAGCACCTGATCTCATGAGGTCACTTGTGGGTGAGCACATCTCTGATTTCAGGACAATGGCATTCTGTTTGGAGAATGATCTATGATAGCTGTGCTTTATATTTTGAATGAGTGATTTTATTCCGTATGTAGCTAGCAAACGTAAAAGGACAGATAGCTAGTAGCAGATCATAGCAAACATCATCAAATTGGGCACTTAGAATAATCTGCAGAAACAACCAAGGGAGGCCTGTTGAAACAGTCTGCTGGAGTTCCTGACTGAGAGATTTCTGAGCAGCAGAGAGGTTTCTGCACAGATGCACTCCCAACTTCTCTTTCCATAATAGGCACATTTAATCATGAGATAAACAATAACCTCAGTTGGAAGTGGTTTACCTCCTAGGTGTTCTCAAGGGTGCAGTGTTTTTAATGCACTTCACCACTTTCTGTTCTTCCCTGTTGCAGGATTGGGGGACCAGTCTGCTTCAGGACAAGGAGGCTCAGATAAACGTGCTCAAGTCTGAGACAAGGGTGTTTATCTTGTTGTCAGAGTTGGCAAGCACAAACAGCACATAATGGTTTACCAGTCAATATGCCTTGTATTACAAATGGTCATGAACCAGTCAGAGGGAATAGCACACAGCCCCTAGAAAAGAATACGTGGATTCTTGTCTCTCAGAGAGACACGGTAAGCAGACCAAAACCATATGATGAGATCTTTGAGCATGTGAGAATTCCAACCATGCCTTATTGTGACAGAGACCACAGGGATCAAAGGTCAAAGGCTGGAGACCAATTAGGAGGCTGCTTTGCTGCATCATTATAAATGAGAAGTCCTGAGGGCATGAGGAGGAAACGTGAGTGAAGAATATAAAGATGGATGTGACACTGAAACCAGCACCGAGAAAAGTTTCTGGGTTTGGTGCCTGGGAGCTGGGGGAATGACAGATGCAACAGGATATCTTGAAATAATCCTCTAGTATATAAATTATCAATAGGGCCTTATCACCTGATAGAAAATGGGAATGAGTGATGGGGACATGGCTTGATGGGCAAGTGCTCGCCATGCAAGTGTAAGGACCAAGGTTCATTTATCCAGACTCATGTCAATTCTGAGTGTGGTGGCCTGCATTTAATCATAGAATGCTCAGGAGGCAGAGATGGAATTTCTATAGCTAGATGGCTAGCCAGACTAGTCAAAGCAGCAACCTCTTGGTTCACCAAGAACCCCTGCCTCAATATTGAAGAAGAGTGAATATCCACATACTACATGTACATGCCTCCCACACATATAAACACACACATATAAACATGAAAATCATGCACAAATGCAAAACATTGCTACTGTGCCCCAGCTAAACTGGTACCTATCTCACTACTCCTAGGAAATGTCAATGATAATTCTGCATCAGGACCCTTGCACTTGTTACCTATTCTGTGGTGAGTTGAAAGAAAATGGCCTCCAAAGGGACTGGCACTATTAGGAGGTGTGGCCTTGTTGGAAGAACTGTGTCACTGTGGAGGTGGGCTTTGAGGTCTCAAGATACCACCCAGTGTTTTAGACCACTTCCTGTTGTCTGTAAGTCAAGATGTAGGATGACACTGGGCTACATCTCCATCACCATGTTTGCCTGAACACCACCATGTAGCACCATGATGATAATGGACCTCTGAAAAATGTAAGCCATCTCAAATGTTTTTCCATTGTAAGAGTTACTACAGTCATGGTGTTTCTTCATAGCAATAGAAACTTATAACTATTGGCTTTCTGCTCAGAATGTTTCTTCTTGGTTGGGGAAATGGCTCAATAGGTAAAGTACTTGCCATAAAAGCATAAGGACCCAAGCTTGACCTGTACCATCTCTATAACACCCAGGCAAATCAAGGCTTGTCTGTAACTCTAGCACTGTGATGGTAGAGACCGAAGATTCCTTTGGCTTTCCTGGATGTCTGGAATAGACAGTTGGTTAGTTTCAGGTTCAGTGAGAGATTCTGCCTTGAAAAGAAAGTGGAGAGCAACTGATATATACACCTGATATTGACCTCAGGTGCACACACAGGAACACATATTCATACAAAGAGAAAGTCACTTTAGCAGAAAAGTCTTTCCTGATCACCCTGTGAGGTAGCAAACCACTGTATTTTATATTTACTATATCCCAGCTACTTGTTTGTAGAACAATTGATAAAGCACCTATCTATCCAGTTCATGTTTCTGAGGGTCTGGAGTATACATTGAAGCAGGGAAAACCTATTGGCCTTTTCATTTTTCTTTGATTGTCCTATCTCCAATATCAAGAATATCTAGGCAGTTAGTAAATATTGAAATGTTTATAGAATAAGAAAACAAATGAATTATTATACTTTGATTTCCCTAGGGTTTCTGGGGATTGAACCAAGAGCAACCCACATCCTAAACAAATGCTCTATCCCTGTCCTAAATCCCCAGCTCAGAGTGCATGAATTCTCTCAGCAGAAGATTGCATTCTGGAAGTTTGTGTCGGAATCTCCCATTGTTCATGCTTGCTGACAGCCTTTGATATATAGAGTAGAATAGATTACTATGGGTTTTCAGAAAATTATTTGTAAATTATTTGTAATTTTCAAAAGAAAACAAACAAAACCAAACAACTAAAATAAACAAACACAAAGCCTAGTTGCTACAGTGCTCTAGGTAAGCGAATGGCATTATTTTTTTTTAAATAGGCTTAAGCTGTAGAATTCATTTAAATAACAATATAACAATTGTATTAACCACAGATGGCAACTCTGTGCAGGAATGTGCCAAGGTGCAGGGCTGTTTCCATCAACAAGAAGCTAATAGTCTATAATGGGGGGGGGGGAAGGGAGCTAGCGAGCAAGGATATAAGTAAAATGTCATGGAAGCATGAAGTCCTGAGCTTGTATCCCCTGCACCAAAGTAAAAAGCTGTAAGTGGTGGCATATATCTATAATCCTAGAACTGGGGAAGGAGAGATAGGAAGATCCCTGGGGCTTGCTGCACAGCCAGTCTCGCAAAATCTATGATTCATGTTCAGCAAGAGACCCTGTCTAAAAAACAAAAAGGGGTAAAGCAGTAGAAGAATAAACATGACATGAACTCACCTCTACATGTATGTGTGCACATACTTATAATGTACATGAATGTGTACATAATACAGAGATTTGTACACACACATGACAGAGGGAGAGGGAGAGAGGGAGAGAGAGGGAGAGGGAGAGAGGGAGAGGGAGAGAGAGAGAGAGAGAGAGAGAGAGAGAGAGAGAGAGAGAGAGGGAGAGAGAGAGGGAGAGGGAGAGAGAGAGAGAGGGAGAGGGAGAGGGAGGGAGGGAGGGAGGGAGAGAGAGAGAGAGAGAGAGAGAGAGAGAGAGAGAGAGAGAGAGAGAGAGAGAGAGAGAGAGAAGTTTGAATTGAATTAAAATTAATCTTTGCAAGTGCTTGGTGAGTCTGCTTTTGGAACATGAGAGGAGACTTTAACCCAGGAAGGAGCCTGTAGAGAAGGCCAGGCTGAAACTGAGTCTTGAAGGATTATAGGTATCTTACCTAGGTGTTGGATGTTCTGGTTAACTGTGACTGTTCTGAAGGAGTGTGATGTAGAACAATACAGTGGTTTGAATGTATGAGTTTTTTTTCAAGATTCATTCTCAAGAAACTAGAGCCCCCTGTAGATGAGCTTTTGGGAGGTGCAAGGGCTGGGAGGGTTCTACCTCCAGGTATGGGAAGAATGTCCATATAAATACCCACAGAAAAGGCTAACCTCAGCTCATAGGAGCTCATAGAGTCTGGACTGACAGCAAAGGAGCCTCCATGGCACCCACCTAAGCCCTCTACACATGTGTGACACCTGTGTATCTTGGTGTGTTTGTGGGACTCCTAATAGTGGGATTATAGCCTGTCTCTAACACTTGAACCAGCTTTTGGGAAAACAGAAGAGGAGTGGATGGGGCAGAGACAAGGGAAGGTGGGGGAGAAAATGGGAGGAGATGAGGGAGGGAACACTACAGTCAGGATATAAAATAAATGAAAAAATTAATTAATACAAAATGAAAGAAAAAAAAAAAAGAGCACGCAGCACAAGAAGAGGGCAGCCCCTTCTGCCTCCCTTAGCATTTCTGCCATAAATGAAAATGCTACAGGAAGGATCCATGTTGCACACAGAGCACAAACCTTGACCATGTACTCAACCTGCCAGCATCTTACACCGGACTTTCCGATCACCATGACTGTAAGAAATAAATTAGTATTGTCCATAAATTATCAATCTGAGGCGTTTTGTGAAAGCAGCGGGGATGGACTGAGATAGAAATTCATGTCATTCTTCTGTAAGGCTGAGACCTACAATGCTTTCTGTGAAGTGATGAAAGACGAAAGTGGAAACACAAGCAAAGCACAGGCCAAGGCAGGGCACAGAGCGAGCAGCCATTCCAAGAAGAGGACCCATTCTGAGCAGAGAGATGAGCAGCGTGCAAATGCTGCCATGTATACCTAACCTTCAGTTCAGGAGAAGCTCAATGGCTTTTCTTAAAATACTCTAAAGAATTCTGAGTTTGATTTAAAAATAAACTTTCCCTGTGATCACATATCAAATTCCATTAAGTTCATTAGATTTGTGAATTAATTATAGGCTGAAATCGGCACACTTACATTTTATTTGTGGAAAATTTATGGTTTGTGATTTTTAAAGAGCTTAAAATTTATTTTTTGGAGCCAGGAGTGGTGTTACACACATGTAATTACAGCACAGAGTCTCGTACAATCCAGGCCAGCCTGGGATATAAGTGAGATTCTATCTAAAAATATTTTGTTCAAAGATTCATATTTCTGGAGGGCTAGGAAGAAAACTCTTTTGATACAGTGCTTGCTATGCATGCATGAGAGTTCTGCAGACAGGAAAACAGGAAGATCCCTGGGCCAGGCAGCCTTGAATAGATGACTCTTCCTCACAAAACTAAGACAAACCAAAAAACAAACCAAAACAAACATACAAAAACTGATAGACAGTGCCTGAGGAATGACACCCAAGATAGTGCTCTGGCTTCCACGTGTGTCCACACACACGTACTCACACTTCCTGTTGAGTAAAGAAGCATGCCACCGTGCCTGATGACCTGAGTTCAAACCCAGAACCCTGATGGTAAAAGGAGAGACTCTATTACTGCAGTTTTCCTCTAGCCTCCACTCTCTCCCATTGGCATGTGTACATGCATGAGCACACACACACACACACACACACACACACACACACACACAAGAATTTAGCTTTTAAATCTCTTATCTCTGATTTAACTTAAATCACTGCATCGGCCCCACAGAACTCTCCGTGTTGAACATCAAGATGCCACAGAGCATCTAGAGAACATCCCTAGCATTTGGAACAAGAACAGTGATCCCTCATCTTATCTAATCTTGGGTTGTGGCTTTTAAAGAACTGCATAGACGTCTCAGGATCAGCCCCAAACACAGCTTTGATCATTGGGTGATACCCAGTGTGGCCATCAGTTAACACTGACTTGTGTTCTCTCTCTAACCACACTTTCTGAGGAACCTAAGTATTGACAACTCATCTTGCAGCAACTTGGCAGGTAATTTGACATCTTCTTGGATGTTTCTCTGAAATTTTTGAGCTTCAAGAATCTTCTGGGTGACATTTTGTTATCTACCTTGATTTTTTTTTTAAGAGTTCCTTGCTGTTTATTTAAACCATACAACACAAAATAAATAAATAAATTGTGGCATATGAGTGCCCTCCCCACCCTCAGATCTCAAACTTCCCCTTTCTTAGAGGCTTGATCTTTGGGCTGTAGAGAGTTCACTTATGCCTACCTGATGTGATTGGCTGTAGGCAATCAATGATTCTTCTTTTCTATGATATGGGTAGGAGATTGCTAAGTGCTTATATTGGCATAGCAACATGAAAAAGATTACAATGTTTTCCTTAAATAAAATATAAAATCTATTCAAGATCAGCCTGGCCTACAAAGTCTGTTCCAGGACAGCCAAAGCTGTTATACAGAGAAACCCTGTCTGGAAAAGCCACACACACACACACACACACACACACACACACACACACACACACACACACACGCACGCACGCACGCACGCACTACGCACGCGTGCACGCACACACGCACGCACACAATTAAGTCAAAATAAGGGAGAGGACAGATGAGCAACAGGAAGAGTTTAAATTGAGAAAGAAATAACACATTCTATGTTATCTGCATAGAAACTAAGAAGTTCTAATTTAGAAAATTTTCAATAAATCTCCACTTTGTTGCTTTCTAATTCCTTGCTACGGATGATTATAAATTCTCAAATAATGTGTCAGGGGGTAGTAGACAAAGAAAGTTTATCTAAGCAATATACCTGGAAGGCTTATCAGTGAATATAAAGTAAAAATGATTGAGTGTGCTATTCAACTCCAAATGGATCCAGGAATATAAAGCTCCTGTTGCCTTATAAATGTGCCATCTTTAACATGTGACTTCCAAGGGCAGTGTGATAGTTAATCCTGATTGCCAATTTGATTTTATTGACAAGAACCTACAGGATTAGCAGGAAAGTTGAGTATATCTGTAAAAGTATTCCCAGAGAGCATTAACTAAAGAGGGAAGCCCACCATAAAAGTGCATTGCAGCATTTCATAGGTTGGGGCCCTGGGTGGAACAAAAGGAAAAACAGAGAGAGAGTGTGTCTGTTTCTGAACCCATGATGTGAGTTGATCTGTTTTGTTCTACCATGCCTCCCATCTTTCCTATCTTTATGGACAGAAACTTCTGAACTGTAAGCTGAGTCTTACCATCCCCATACTGTTTTGCTTATGTATTTTGTCATAGTGATGAAAAGCTAACACAGAAGATTGGAAGCAGTAAAATAGAGTTGTTATTGTGAAGGCCCAATCCTGTGATGCTGACAGAAAGGACTACCTAGGTGGGGTATAAAGACTTGATCAGAAATTGGATTAGAGGCTATTTGTGTTGAGTTGTTGCAAATAACTTTTATACATTTTGTCCATGCTCTAAAACAATGGAGGATTGAGTTTAAAAGCAACAAAGTAGTTAATAGAGAAAAATTTAAAGGAAGCCCAACATTTAGACTGTGTTATGGTTATTGCTGAGTACTTTTATCCATGTTTATAGAGAGAATTATGATTTAAAAAAATCAGAAGGAAAAGATTTTTTAAAACATTGTTTGCCTAAAAAAGACATGCATGTAAAGGTTGGGGCAACAAAAATGTCTGATGAAAAGACTGAGTCATTAAAAAGAAGCCAATAAATCTGGATGGGATAGAATACATCTTAAATTCCAGTACTCTGAAGTCAGGGCCAGAAGAGCTCTGAGTTTGAGGACAGCCTGGCCTACACATCAAGTTCTGCACTAGCCAGGGCTAGATAGTGAGACTTTATCTCAAACAAACAAACAAACAAACAAACAACAAAACAAGCACTGGGACAATGGGTATTTTGGGAATTGAATTGCCTGGATAGCACCTACAGTTTGTACAAGAGCATGAATATCTTGAATAATCTGGAAGACATTGCTTTGCAAAGAGGATTTGGGGCTCCCTTCTCATTCTGGCCCATCGTGGGTGGTTCTCCCCACACTGACCCAAATAGATATTCATAAGCCACTATAGTCACAGTCTAAGGGAGCCCAGCTCTCCTCTAGCTGACAGCAGGTCTTGGAATTTTCCTCCTGATGTTTATATTTGTTGCCTTTCTATTGTGGTAATAAGATTCTATTCACCAAGCAACTTCTATTTCAGACTCACAACAATTGGCATGGTACTAGAGCAATGGCTTAGTACTTACATCTTTATCCATAAACACAAGGCGTGCACTCATACAGACACACACACACACACACACACACACACACACACACACACACAGAGAGAGAGAGAGAGAGAGAGAGAGAGAGAGAGAGAGAGAGAGAGAGAGAGAGAGAGGGAGAGAGGGAGAGAGAGAGAGCTACATATAGATAGATAGATAGATAGATAGATAGATAGATAGATAGATAGGACTGGGAATGGACTTTTGGGACCTCAAAGCCTGGCCCCCCCCCAGTGACATACCTCCTCTAACAAGGCCACATGTCCTAATCCTTCTCAAGCAGGACCAATAATTCACATTTTTGAGCCTATGTGGGCTTCCCCGTTCAAACCACCACAATGCTGTCCTTACAGGTATACGGAATGCAAGAGTCATAGCATCATGGAGACTCCCATACAGATTTTAAAGGAAAGCCTGTGAAAATATGTATCAGAGTCAGAACTCCTGAAGGTAGTTATTCAGAGAGTGAGGCATAAAGTCGTGAGGTTGAAGCTAAAGATGCAGTGGAAACCCCATAAGAGTAGAAAGGCCAGTAACATGAAATATCTGCTTTGGAAAGCTGCAGGCAACAAATGACAGCAGCCCAAGAGAGGCCTATGAGCTGTAAAAGGGCATGGCATTGAGGCTGTGCTGTTCAAGCCCTGCTACGTGCAGGTTTTTCCCTGCTGGTCTTCTCCCATCACCACACCAGCCCCCAATAACACACAGAGACACTGTATTGAATATAAAGCTGTTGTCCAGTTACTATTTTCTTATTGGCTAGCTCTCTCTTAATGATTAGCCCATTTCTATTAATCTAAGTATTTCCACGTGGTCTCATCTTACCGGAGAGAGGGCCCAGACCTCTGTTCTTTCCAGCCTCTACATGTTGACTCCTCCTTACTACTTCCTCTTTCTTCCTGGTCTCCTAGTCCCTCCTATCTTCCTTTCCTATTGGCCAGCAGTACTTTATTCATTAACCAATAAGAGAAACATATTTACAGAATGATATCTCCCATCATCTCCTCTTTTCTGTCTAAAATAAAAAGAAGGGTTTTAACCTTAGCATAGCAAAATATATCACACAACAGTTATCAAACAAGAATCACAGTTAACAATATTTAGTCCATTAACATTTAGTAAGACTTAAAGAAAATATTCTATTATCTATCCTATCTTTGTGAGTCTAAAGTCTTATATGTAATTTATCTTTAATCCTAAATAAGGAAAACCATAACCCTTTGGATCTCACATCTTGTCACAACTTGCCCATGATTCTAGACATGGATCTTTAGGATTTCACATGTGCTGTACTAAGTTTTGATTTTGCTTTGGTCCCATGCCTCGTTTTTATGGCCCTGTCTCTCTTTTTTGAAATAGGAGTTTGCTCTGAGTACCAGAGGAGACTTTGAACTTACACATTTGAACAATGTTGTAATTCTTAATATTATGAGTATTGGAGAGGGACTGAGTAAATTTGCATTGTGAGATGCTTGAGAATCTTTTGAGAGCTGAGACAGAATGTTAAAGCTATGATGGTTGATCTTCATTGACAATCTGATTGCATTGAGAAGCACCTCAAATAGTAAAGAACATCTGTGACAATTATAGAGAATGTTAACCAAGATGGGGAGGACCCATCATTCATCATGCTGTGAGAACCACTGGAATATAAGCAGAAAAAGGAGAGAGCCAGCCAGGACAGAGATTTGATGTTTCTGTTTCTTGCTTGCAATGATGGGAGATGTACCAGAAATCATATCACAGCCTCTCTACCAGAATAAATGAAAATCTGTGAAATCTTTGAAACTTTGGGTACAAATCAACTTTCCCTTCCTGAAATTGGTTTGTTCATTTATGTTTGTCACAGCAATAAAATATGAATATGTCATATGCTGTGGAATAATCTTTATGTACACCAAGTAATGCTGTGATTGGTTTAATAAAGAAGCTGATTGGCCAATAGTTGGACAGGATAAGGTTAGGTGGGCAAACCAGACTAAGGACACCGGAAAAAAGGGACAGAGTGAGAGGGGTCACCAGGAGATGCAGAGGGAACAAGAAATGATGGAGGACAGGTAAAGTCATGAGCTATATGGCAATACATGGATTAAACTAAATGGGTTAATTTAAGTTGTAAGAGCTAGGTAGTAGCAAGCCTGAGCTATTGGCCAAGCATTTATAATTTATATTAAATCTCCATGATGGTTATTTGGGAACTGGTGTGTGGGAAATAAAAGTCTGTCTACACTCACGTGCCTGTTGATATTAAGCTACAACATCAGAAGAGACATACAAATCTGCACGTGTAAAGATTTTTTTGGGCCCAGTGTGGAAATAGCATTCAAAGGTATTCCATTAATCACAAAGCCACACAGACTGAAGGGATATTGGTGTCCAGGAGGAACTTTCCTAAGAACACTAGACATACCACTGATTTTCTTTGACTGAGATATGTTTTCTTAAGGCCTGTGGTCTATTAATGCTTTATAAGTGTCCATTTTTACTTTAAATGAAATGCTAAAAAAATTAAAACTTGAAAAAAAATCATAATTACATTACATAATTTCATGGTTGTAAACAAATAATTTTTTACTTAAAAATGCAAATAAAACAAACAAAAAAATCCATGCATCATGAGGCTGTATAGGTGGCTTATTTGATAAGATACTTGCCAAGCCAGTGTGAGGACCTGAGTTCAGATTTCCAGAACCTATATAAGATCTGTGTCAATGTGGTGGCCACCTGTAACCCTAGTTCTTGGGAGATGTAGGCAAAGGATGCCTTTGTCATGCTGACATAACTAGCCTCTTTGGAATCAGTGTGTTTCAGATCAGCGAGAGATATTTCCTCAATAAATAGATCAGAAATGGGTCAAGGTAGACACTTGGGCCTCCACACAGACATCTATACAAATGTGTGCCACTACACATACAAACATGCACACCACACACATATGTGAAAAATGACAATACTTTCAAATATCTGTAGTTTAAACTATTGTTTGAAATAGATGTACCACAGTCCATGATACCAGCATCATTATTTACATAGTTTGATTTTTGTACTTATTTAACTCCAGATACTTTTGCCCCATATATAAGACTTGAGTGAGAAACTTCTGACATAGTTTTTACTTCTGTTAAGCTGGTTGGTTTCTTTTGGTTACAATTTTTAATTATTGTATAAGTAATTCTGAGGCATGTACATTTCAATAGATATTTTTTTTCTATTGAATTATCTCCTTGGACTTGATATTGAGCGATTGTATTACTGGATTCATTAGTATGAATATTTTAACAGTCTCCCGCATACCTTTTATCTAGAAGTTTATAGCAGTTTCTGCTGGTATTAAGTTTACTCTTTTATCCAAGTCTCACCATCATTATAATGAATCTCCTTCAGTTATTTTATTAAGTGAAAAATGATACTTACAGTTGCCTTAACCTTGATTACTAAAATGAATGTCTGTTTTCATTATTTGTGTCCATGTTATTTTTCTTGTATCTCTTGAAAACACTGTTTATCTGATAAAGGGATTGATCATTTGTCTATTGTGTTGGCTATAATTTATCTTCCTCTTTCTTATTTCCTAAGCACAAGTTTTTTCAAATCCCCTTCCTCTCAGACACAGGAGCTTTGGTGTGTACATGCTGTCTATATTTTTTGTTTTAATGTTTCTCCCTGTAATTTGAAAGCATAGAAACTCATCAGCTCTGGGATCTATGTGCGGCTTTGTACTTTATGCTTTTGACATTTGCATCAGTTTTTCATGGTAGATAGGTAGAAACATTTTCCAGAGATGAGAGCAAGATGAAAGGAGAAGGCAACCAGCTAGTCTTCTGAACTCAGTTTTCTTACTCAGCTGATAGGAGTCTCTCTAAGAAAGGCAAGCATATGCCTGTGTGTGTGTCTGTAGGGAGTAAGGGTAGATAAAGATAGACAGAACAAAATAGTGAGAAGTTGTAAGGGGTTGGGATAGAACTGATGAGCTGGAAAAAAGAATGTTGCAGCAGAGACCATGGTAAGTCACTGGGAATCTCCCATGATTTGGAGAACGGGTTCATTTTTATGTTTAGCTTGATTGTTTGGGTCATTTCTAGTTTTGGTCTGATCTTCTAGAATCTAGTATAGGAGCTCATTGCAAAGCAATTGCCTCCCTCTAGTTTTCATTGATTAAATGATTCCACACATCTGTTGATTTCATGGATTCCAAACATCTTAATGTTAATGTTTGCTTCAAACAAGGTTTCAAAATGAGTTATTATTGACAAAGAACTAAATTCAGGTTCTTGGGGTTTCCCCCCCCTAGAAAGAATCAAGCAAGCCACCTAGAATGGAATCAAAGCTAAGGACATGAAAAAATGCCACTTGGTGGGTAGTGGTATGGTATTTATTAAAATAGCTTTATTTTTCAGAAAGGCATAGGAAAAATTATTTCTAAAATAATGCTAAAGTAATTGTACAAAGAATTCATATTTTCTCACACTGAAAGACAAAAACACTTTAAAAGCAAAGAACTGTAAGTTCAGCTTGAGAATGCACTAACAGGTAGTGCAGCTGCTTCAGGCTTATTTGAATACCAAATGAAGATAATTCAGAACTTAAGTGGGGTAGCTTTGATGTGTCCAATGTGGTCATTCCTAAGCCTCATCAGATTCCTTGATCATATAAATGTTGCTTAAAACACTTAGTGACAGTGTGCAGAAGCTGGGCAGAATCCAGAGTCTAGTTCAACCCAGGGAAGAAAGGTCTTCCGTGTAGTGAATATATAGACGCCGGGCACAAACAAATCTTCTTCTATTTATTGCAGTGCATGGTCAGGTCCTGCCTTCTGCCAAAGCTTTTCTGGGAAGCTGTATGGAGAAAATAATTTGCTGGCCTAGCTTCTGACTTGACTTCATTCCTCTTGGTGGAGGATTACATTACAATTTCCTTTATTACAGGGACAGCTTGTATGGCTGGCAGTCATTTGAATGGAGAAATGGATTTTAATGAACTATGGTTTCTTTTGTTCACTTGGAAATTAAGTAGCCATAGGCCAAAATGAGCAGCCACAATCAGGATTCAGGCACTGGCTGTGTGACTGAAAGGGTAAGGTGAGGGTTTCTGTGTTAAGATCATGCTCTGAAAGCCACACTGTTTGCTACATTACACTTTGCTACACTGTTTGCTACATTACACTTTGACTTACATTGTTATTTTTCTCCCTCAAGTATCAAAAAACTTCTAGAATGTAGTGTCATAAACCTCAGGTGACAAGCCACTGAAAGCCACAGGCTAATGTCAGCTAGTAGTTTGTAGCTATCTTGTGATTTATAGCACCCCGTCTTCATAATGAACAAATTCAACATGTCATAAATAATATTTCTGCTTAACATTTAAAGATACATGTGTAGACAACACAGATAAAAATTATATAAATAACAAGAAAATTTGGAGTGATAGCACTTAATCTTTAATTTGATAAATGCATGCAGCTTCCCCTGTTTCCCAGTACCTCATAAACATTACTTCATGCATTATGAAAGGGCTTTTTATGAGACATTATGCAAATTGAAACAATTAGTATTAATTTGTTCATCTTAGTTTATTACTCCCTAGAGAGCCCAACTTATCTATACGATTTTTCCAGAAGACTATTTGTTGATGGGAGTGATTTAAGTGCATCCCTATCCACTCATCATTTTGATAGATGAATTTAGAAGATGATATAGGTTAGTCTGTTTCAAAGCCATGTAACAATTTTGCAACAGAAAATGGAAAATCTGCCTTGTGTTTATAATCTATTATATTCCTAAAAGCTGAGATAAAACAACAGAAAATGAACATTAAGGACAGTAGGCTGTTCTCTTGAAATGATAGTTTGCATGTGATTTTTATTAAAGTTTATTTATTTTATTTTATGGATATAATTTTTGTGTGTGAGTGAAGGGCAGAAGAGGGTGTCAGATCCTACAAAACTGGAGTTTTAAGCTACCAGGTGGGTGCTGAGACCTGAATCCCAGTCCACAGGATGAGCAGTGAGTGCTCCTAACCACCAAACCATCTCTCCAACTCCCATTATGCAATTCTTGATGATAAAATATAAGGATGTTACGATTCTAAGCATCTCTTTCACCCAGAGAGACCAGTGCATTTCAGTTTGCTCTGGGCCTTATGGATCAGAACAATGAAAATCTTTCTTCCTATAAAATTTGTTTAGTCTCCAGCTAATCATGGAGTTGCCCAATTTGCAGGTGAAAATTCTAATGCAGGATAGGGCTCAGGAGTGGCTGCTCTCAGGCACCTGACCTAGTGTGTCTCTTGCATCTGCAGGGGTATGCAAGGGTGGGCTGCATTCTCAAGCCTTGTATCATGGGTGAGCACTGTGACCCTGTAAGTCACAGTCAAAGTAAGTCATGCTTCTGACCTTGAATTTCCAGTGTTTCAAAACTAGGCAGAGGGAAGAACATGTCCTAGAAACCCCAAGGCCCCACTGGATGCGGTGGATTTCTCTTTTAAACATTGTCCTTCCTTCTTTTCTCCTTCTCCCCCCTTTTTTTGGGGGGGTGTATATGCACATGTGTATACATGCAGACAAAGGCCAAAGGATGTCACTGGGAGCTTTTCTTATTGTTCCCCACCTTACTTTTTGAGACAGGGTCTCTTACTGAACCTGGAGTAAGTCAATTAGCTGGACTAACCGACTATTAAACCCCTGTGATCCTGCGGTCTCTGCCTCCCTAGTGCTAGGATTATAGGCATGTGCTGCCATGTTGGCTTTTTAACATTGGGTGCTGGGGATCTGAACTCAGGTCCCCATGCTTGCACAGGAAGCACTTTACTGACAGAGCCATCTTGTCAGCCCTTGTTCTTACAGCCACCCCCATTGAGACAGGGTATCACCCTGTGGCCAAATTGGCCTACAACTTGCTATGAGATCACACTGATATAGAGCTTGTAAGAAACCTCCTGCCTCAGGATCTGAAGTGCTGGCATTATGGACATACTACACTGAAACAGGCTTTCTTTTGGGCTACCAACCAGCTCCCAAATCATGACACAGAGACTTATATTAATTATGAATACTCATCCTTATCTTATACTTGTCCTACTAGCTCTTATAAGTTAATTTAACCTGTTCATCTTCATCAACGTTTTTCTTGGGGCTCTTACCTTTCTTTCATTCTATATGTTCTACTCTGTGTGTGTGTGTCTGTCTGACTGGTGTCTTCCTGGCTAGCTGGCCCTGGATTTCTTCCTCTCTTTTTTCCCTATTTTTCTCTCCTCCTCTTTGGCACTCTCAAGTCTAGATTCTTCCTCCTATGTATTCTCTCTGCCTTATCCCTCTATTGCCTAGTTATTGGTCATTCAGCTTTTTATTGGACTACTCAGGTGCCTTAGGCAGGCAAAGCAGCACATATTTACATTGTTAAACAAATGCAGCATAAACACATGTAATGCAACTTTGCCTAATAAAAGTAATATAACATAACACCCCACTATATTCATCTTTGCATGGTTCTTCATCAAAGTTTAAGGCTATGATATTGGAATTCAGACAATTTCTTTGAATATTTTGGATCACATAAATCTACCCACTAAAGTATGGTTGGTCCCACACAATATTGCTTTGCCATTCCTTCTTTTCAAAAGTGGAGACATTTTCTTTATCCAATGGTATCTGAGCCACCATGGTGACTTTCACCAAAAGCATAAACAAGGATGATTAATATGAGGTGAGTTCTGGAGCATAGGTGTCAAGAGGGCCAGCAGCTGTGTCCTCACCTTTCTGGAACACTGTCCTAAAACATGTGACAAAGTCAGTTCAGTGCAGGGGAGGAAGGCAGTCATGACTCAGAGAGCCAAAGTGCTCTAGCCAACAGCTAGCATCGCCTGCTAGACAGGCGCATCAAGCCATCTTCCACCTTCTAGCTCAGACAGTCTCCTAGTTCATGCAACTACATCATTGATCCCAAGCAGAGGAATTGCTTAGCCAATCCATAGGAATAAAACTCATTATAACTGTTAGACATTTATTTAGGGTGTAGTTTGTCATTCAGCCATGGATAACTGATAGAAATTTGTGGTAAAGTTGCACCCAAAATCTTGTGGAAATAAATTCACTATCAAGGAATCAATGAACATCAAAAGTTAGGATAGTCATCTGGAGAAAGTAATGTTAAATATGAGAATATTACCAGATAGTCTTAAATATTTTTCATGATAACAAAATAGCAGTAATAATCTTGTGAACCAATTATGAAATTTGTGTGTGTGTGTGTGTGTGTGTGTGTGTGGACCATTCCTCACTAAATACACAGAGGATGTTCTTTATGGATACCTTCTGCTAAATGGAGGAACAACACTGACATTAATGGAAATTACCAAACAGGAACCATGTTAGAATCTGGTTGACATAGGAAACCATTAACTATATATAAATCCTAGATGTGGGAGGAGACCTGGGGTGTGAAGGTTACTGAGGTGATTTGTTCCAGCACTGGGCTTCCCTGTGTGTCAGCTTGGTGGGTTAATATCTGGTCTCCACACCAGGCATTCAAGTGAGGGAACCACCCATGCACCATCTTTAGAAAGTTTCTTGTCTACAGCATCAAGAGAAAATACATTCTTCTAAGTTTCACCTCTTGTGTGCCTTTCAAACCCTGAAGTTTCTCCATCCCAATATTAAAACAAACTTTGTATCCTGTCTTTCACATATTGATTCCTTGTTTGTTTTCTGAAGTCTAATTCTTCCACATGGGATCCCTTCAAATGGTGGAAGACAGTGAGTCTATTCTTCCAGGTCCAATGTTTATTTGAACATTCTTCTGAGTATGATTTATGGATACTTTGTGCCTTTAGTTTCCTTAATACCATTAAAAAAAAACCTTAACTCTGATTCTTAGTGCTAAAAACTATATTCTGTGTGGGTCATCATCATCAGTTCCTAGGATGACACTGAATTTCCATAGTGCTGTCTCTAAATCTTTGTTGCTGAGACACTGGGACTCCATTAGTTAGGGAGGAGAAGGGAATGTCTTTGTGACATTGGTGTTGAGAGGAGAAACTGGGGAGAATAAAGGATGCTTCCACCTGTAATAGAAGAGGGCCAGCTGTCTGTTCCCTCCTTGTCTTCTCTTTTATGAGAATCCCCACTTTTGTGATGGTTAAGAGTTCACTCTCTGGGTTGGTCACAGCCACTGCTTTACTTAACTGCCTGTTGGTTCAGCATGGCTCCCATGCCATCTAAAAGCTCAATCTTTGATGGGTTGTGTGTGGAGACTCTTATCTGCAGTTCTGGCCGGCTCGCAGCTGGTGGCATTAGATTTAATTGCTCTGATGCACATTTTTCTTTATCCTGTAATGGAAGTCATTGAAGCACGTGTACAGCACCTGTATTATCTTCTGCTCTTAGTCCCCAAACTGTAACTTATGGAAGCTAGCTTGCGTGGAAGTGCAGGCAACAGTGGAGATGACTGTGATGATGGGAGCTGCAGGCATTGCCTAGGTTCTGCATGCTCTCTGCTCAGCCGTACCAGGCCTTTCTCTTTAGTATTCAGGGCACTGAGACTTGAGCTAGCCTCTTTGTTCGTATTATGAACTTAATGTGGTTCTTCCATTTAATATTTGCAGTTATTGTTAAAATAAAATTTTTTGGCATTATAATGTAATTAGAACATTTTCTTTTCCTCCCTCCAAACCTTCCCATATACCCCTCTCCACTCTCCTTCAAATTCATGGCCTCTATCATTAGTTGTTATTACATGCACATATATATGTATATATGTATTTGATGTATCTGATTAGGCATATTCATGTGTAAATACATATACATTCCTAAGTCTAATATACTCAGTCTTATAATGTTGCTTTAATCTATGTTTTCAGGTCTGACCATTTGGCACTGGATGGTCACCTTCCTCACTCCCAGCTCTCCTCACTTGCTTGTCTTTTGTTGTGTAGGGTTGAGGCCTCATGGGCTTTCCTCTTTTTATTTGTCCTATCCGTTGGTGTAGTCCTTGTTCAGTGCACTTTTGGGTAGTCACATTGGGGAGACTTTACGGGTGTAGTTCCTGACATTCTAGAAGATACGATTTCACAGCAAATTCCTCAGGCTTTTACAACCTTTCTGCCCCTTCTTCCACAATGTTCCCCAAGTCTTAGATAAGGGAGTGCTTTGTAGATGTAGCCCTTGCGACTAGGCTCCACAACTATCCATTTTGATTGGTTGTTGTTTTCTCTAGTGATCTTTATCAGCCACAAAGAGAAGTTTCCTTGATGTAACTCTTTTTTAAATTATATTATAGTTTTATTATTTAAGACAATTTTAAATTTAAATATATTTTGATTATAGTCTTCTCTCCCAAGTCTTTACATATTCTCTCCTTTCCCAATTCATGTAAATTTAAGTTCTTTCTAAAACAAACAAACAAACAAACAAACAAACAAAAACTCAGTGCAACAAACCACCCAAGACCAAGGAAAAAAAATAACCACCCCCAAACCCTCCAAACTGTCACCAAATAAATGCAAATAAAAGCACACGCTCAAACACACACACACACACACACACACACACTCTCTCTCTCTCTCTCTCTCTCTCTCTCTCTCTCTCTCTCTCTCTCTCTCACAAAAACCAAAAACCAAAAAACTTATGGAGTTCATTGTATGGTGGTGGTGGATATACCCATTGTCACTCCATTGGGGTACATAGAAAGTACCTTTTTTTTTTTTTTTTTTTTTTTAGCTTCAAGGGGGAAGATACAGGGCACAACCACAGGCTGCATAAGGCTAAACAAAGCTCCAACAGTGAAAACAATAATTCAAAGCTGATGTCCTGTATTCATCCACAGTCCTTCAGGTTTTGTTGATGGGTCTGGATCAATTCTTTGACCCCACTCTCAGCATCATAGCCATAGCCTGCCTTCAAGATCCCAGCCTGATCCATTTCACTGTGGCTGGTGCTTCTGGTGACTATCATGTGGCACTAGCATTTCCAAAACTGCTAGGGTCCACCATTGCAACTGGGTTCTCTTTAGGAAACTCTAGCCTTGCCACACGTTTGCAAATGTCAGCTGCTCCCCATGACCCCTTCATGTCTTTAAAAGCAGTATCACCAATGTGACTCTTATGTTACAAAGTTTGGCTGCCACAGAAAGGTACATTCTTACATATGAAAGCATGGAGAGGCAGCTTTAATACAAGCATTATTGTTAAATATTTTCTTTCATAAACCTTGTGTTAGGATGAAAAAATTTAGCCTAATTCCCCGGAAAACCCAGGAAGCTGGGAGTCTTAAGTCCCAAGCTGAGGGTCACCTACTTTAATGTTTACGGTAGCCTGTGAGTGAATGAACCCAGGAAATGAGCCTTGTCGCCAAAGCCAGAAGCCTGTGCGAAAGCAGACTTCCTGGTCTAAGAGAGGGCTTGGATGCTTTAAATTAATTGGTCCGCACTGGATGCTACAAGGTGATTGGTTCATGGTGTGCGGGCTTTATTGTAACCCTATAAAAGCTGTCTCAATTCTGTGCTAGGGGTCGTTGCTGAGCCCTCTACCCTGCATGGCGTATGGCTGACAGCCCCAGTATACTGGAATATAAAGAACCTTATGCATTTGCATCAAGACCGCTTCTCATGAGTGATTTGGGGGGGGGCGCCTTTCCTGAGTGGGAGCACCAGGGACCATGTTCTCGCGGGTCTTATACTTCTTTTCAGGATAGGGCAGAAATTATGTAAAAATCCATCCTGATACAAATTAGCTTGGAGACCTGTTGTTTCCTTCTTGGTAAGCCCACTCCATGGGATCACCTTTAATAAAGATGGTGGTGAAGTCACATAACATCCACCCTCTCCAGTCCTAGCAAAGATGACTGTCAGCCATGTGGCTGCCTAAAGGTGGTGGCAAGCCATGTGTTGCTTATTTCCTAAAATGGACTCATGCTACATGGTTCATTTAAGATTATCTGTGCATAGAATTTTTAACTATCAACTCAAAGTGTTACTAGTTTTAAGTTAACTGTTGTCTCATAGATTTTACTGATTTTTAACCATAACTGATAAACTTATAAATATTGAGTTACAGAACATTCAAATAAACCATTTATTTTTTATTTTTATTTTTTTTGGCTGTTCTGCTTCACTTCATTTCCCCCACCACAGTGCCTGGTATATCAACTGACAAGGGACATAGAGAAGACTTTTAATGACCAGAGAGCTCAGAGATAAATTCTGAGCCACTGCCTAAAAGTAGCCTTGACAGTGGCAATGACTGGCTGCTGTCAGCAACAGAGAAAGCAAAAATATCTGACCCATTTCTGTCTCAGCTCCACGCTTTCAACAAAACTTTCAGACATACCAGAAAACACAGACAGACAAAACCTTCCATGGGAAACATACAAACTTTTCAACCAACCAACCAGAACCAGGTGGGCAGCCCTGAATGGGAGAATATTAGGGTCCTGTCAACCCCCCTCCATGACCCAGATAGGGATCCCACAAAACAGACCCAGGCCTCCATAGATGCTTGCTGAATTGCTCAGAATGGCAGTGCACTCTGATAGTGTCCAACTGAAGGCAGCCTTGGAGCCTTGAAAGGTCTTAAGTCATGTGCCTCCCGAAGCAGCCCCTCAGCCTAGATCAGAGCAAAAGTCCAGCTTTAGAATGTGTGTGGGTGGTCTGAATCTCCCTGGGGGTCTCTGCTGGAGAATAAGACCACTACTACAGTTTAAAGTCAAATTTGGGGCAAGCTTTAATTAAATACTGACTAGGTGGATGGGCTCTGGCCAGGTCTCCCAGGAAATGACCCCAAGTCGTATCTTGTAGGGGCTTAAGATCCATCAGATCCAATAAGGCGCATGCATACATCCTGAAGTATTTCCTGCCTGTGAACCTCCTGCCCACCTGTGATCGAGCATACCTCTTTAGGGGAGTGAAAAACCTGTGGCTTGCTAGCTCCCTTAAACAACAGCCTCCAGCATTTCAGGAATGATCTGTCCTTGGGCAAGGGCTTACAGATCAGAGGCATTTTTTTTTTTTTTTTTTTTTGTTTCATGGATCTCTTAGTCATAGTAATTAAAACTTAAAATATACCTTTGCTTCTCACATTTTGCCACACTTTAGTCACAGTCCATCATAGAGGAAAGTCAGGGCAGGAGCAGAAGCAGGAACCTGGAGGCAGGATCTGAAGCAGATGTCATGGAGGGCTGCCTGCCGAGGGACGCCACCACCCACAGAGGGGTTGGCTCTCCTGCTTTAGTCATCAAATTAAGAAAATGGTCCACAGACTTGCCCACAAGTCAGTCTGACAGGGACATTCTCTTCATTGAGGTTTCCTCATCCCAGATGACCTTAGTTTGTGTCAAGCTGACAAAGAGCCAACTGGCACAGTGATCTTTAATTTTATTGCCCAGTAGTTCTAGTTTAGTGTGTGTCAGGAAAAGACGAACCAATTTAGGACCAAGTGTTTTCAGCCAAGAGAAGCATAAAGTTGACTTATCTCTGGTTAGATTTCCTCACCCCTCCCCCAATACTTAAAAGTAGAATTAACATAATTATCATAAACAAAACCAGCTGGAGTACCAAATGGCAACTTTTCTTTTATATTTATATTATCCCATGATATATTGGAGGAGTGGCAGGAGAAAAAGGCTGAATGTTAGAAAGTTAACAAACTGAATGTTCTGAAAGCAAACAAAAACAAAAAGAATCCAAATGCTCTGAAACCATGTGTTCTGGGGGTGGGGGTGGGGGAGAGACAGCACAGATTCCTTAACTTTAAAACCAACTGTCATCAGACTGAACCCATGAACACTCAACCAAACCAAGGGTGGTCTGAGCCTCCCCACAAAACTTCTACCCAATGCTGGCAGTTTGGGCACAATAGACTCATGCTGGCATCTGGTGCTAACTCAGATGCCTCCTCTAGTGAAAGTGGATCATTCTTGGGGCTTCACATCCAGGGACCTAGAAGTGTCAACACAAAACCACAGCTCTTATTCCAAAAGGAATTAGAAATTGTTTATCTTGGAGCCATATAAGAGACCACAGTCCAGAGATACCCAAATACCTGTTTCAATATGGTAATGGCTAATGAACTTTTCACAAGATAGAATAAAGAAAGTCATAAATCATGGTATTTTAAAAATGCATGTGGAAACACCAGATAGCCAACTTGCAGCAAAGCAGGGAAGTCGCTGTTATAATCCTCAGATGTTATCTGGGGACATCTAAACCTTGGGGGTTGCTGGAAGCTAAGGGATTTGTTTTTACATTCCAAAGGATTTATCTAATAGTCTCAAGGATGTATGTTAGGTCACTGCGGGCAGTGCATGGCTTATGGGACCTAAAGATAGCCCAAGATAATTTGGATCTGGACCTGTAACATTCCAGCAATCTCAGACATTTTAATCAGTCAATCAGCCTTGGAGAAGTTCAACACAGGTGCAGCTTCTTTTTCTGGGAACTTCAGTTCATACTGAATTAATAACAATACTCAGTTATATAAGAATGAGATAACATAAAATGTATATATAAAAATAATAGGTACATATAAATATGCTAAAAATTAAAGACTGAGTTGAAATAATATATATAAACTCCTTAGCTTACTAATTGACAGATACCAACTGTTCAACAAACATTATTTTATCTTTCATTTTACCTTTCTCCTAAGAAATAAACCAACCCCAGAGTCAAGGAGCTTGTCCACCATCATATGCATCATCATTAAAGCATTTGTCATTTATGGAAGGTGTGATTGAGCACAATGTGTTAGATAAAAGGAGAAGATAGAGTGCAAAATAATATTCACAGCAAGTATGAGACCTCTAGAGTATGTCTCAAAGCAATGCCTCATTTCCAAAAATAAAAGGAAGAGGCACCATACTAATTTAGGAAAGACTTGGCATCAGATATAGAGGCATGTACATTCCTGAGCTTGTACAGTTCACAGCTTGAGGCCACCTTCTTTACACATTTCCTGTTCAAAATGACCACCCTGGAAGCTGGAGCGATGGCTCAGTGGTTAAGAGCATTTGCTGCTCTTCAGAAGGGCAGGCTATGGTTGCCAGCACTCCTGTTGAGTGGTTCACAATGGCCTGTAACTTCAGTTCCTAGGATCTGATGCCCTCCCTCTTCTGACCTTTGTGAGCACTGCGCTTATATACACATCCTCATATACAGTCACTCACACAGAGGCCTAACTTCAAAAGGAACAATTTGAAGGAAGGATTTCCATGAGGTAAAGAGGCAGCATCTCTCACCTGTAAGTTGAGGAACTTGACACCAAAAGTACCTGCCTAGCTGCTGATGAAGTGTTCAGTGTGTTTCCCACTGAGAGGCCAGCATCTTTTTCTTGGTTTCCCTCTCCTGGGATAAGTGTGATTACACTGGATTCCTCTGTGTCATTCACACTCATTTTATACAGAAAATATCTCTAAGCAATGTCTTCCCAGGCAGCAATTTGGAAGTTTGCAATCTCTTAGACATTAGGGTTTAGCTCCCTCTGGTTAAATTCGAGATGAGTTTCAGGTAATGAGAAGAGGAATCCAGGTGTGATGGTGCATACCTGTAGCCTGTTGTAATAGAAGAATTATGTGAGCTCTGGAGTGTGAGTTTGGCCTGGGTAACATGGCCAGGGGCATTTTCCAACAATACCAAAGGGCTTGGTCCTCCATTGTAACGCGCCTACCCTCCACCAGCAAGGAAGACGCGACTCCGGGAAGATCTTCTTCATGCAGTTTTAATCAGGATCCTTGAACATGCTTCTTCTGACCCCGGGGAAATGCCTGCACAGGCTTAAATCCTCTTGTGCCGACCAACCCCAGTGAGCCATGTGGACCCTGCAGATGGCTGCTCTTATGCGGAAGCAAACAGGCTGAACAGGCTTAACCAAATAAGGACTTGTTTATGCCAGAGAGTGCTCACCATCGGGGAGGTGGAAGGCAAAAGCCAGTGCCATCTTTAATGTGGGGCACTTCACAGCTCTCTACAGTTCGCCCTTTTTGTTTTAATAACGCAACAGGCAAGGGCAGTTGTCTGGTCTCCAGTAAAGCAGTGGACATTGCAATGACCCTGAATCCTGGTAGTCAGCCAAGTCAGTGCCACACCCGTCCGGCATCTTTTTCCTGGAGGTGGGGCCCCAGACACCAACCCACTTGCAACCAGACTTGCCCTTCTCGGAGTTGCTCACTTCCAGAGCTAACTCGGAGTGTAGTGCTAAGCCATACAACCTGAGCATGAAGGATCAATACTTGTTCATGACTGCGAGCCATGCTTGGGGGGACTGCCCTGCCTCAATGGCTGTAAATGCCTGAACAACCGTAGCTGCATGCCACCTCTGAGCAAACCTCATCTTGCAAAGGCACCACAGGCCCACAAAGGAGATAAGCAACAAGAGGACAGCTATGACTCCCATTCCCGCCCACTCTTTCAGATGATCCATGGCAACGGCGAACCATGATGACAATCCTCCGGCAGCTAATCCTGCATCCTCATGTGTGGGATTTACTGCAACTATGGCCATTTGCAGCTGTACCATTAAGTCATCAAAGTCAGCAGACCAATTTCCTAAAAGATGGCTAGACAACTGTCGTGACAAATTAGCAGCACGTGTAAAGTTCTCATACTGAACGCTGGTAACACACAAACCTGGATATTTCATTTCACATCTCAATTGGGCCAGCTGCCACAAGGTATCTATTTGCTCCTGCACCAGATCAATTATTTGGTTTACAATCACTAAACCTCCTTTTAGTTGAGCACCAATTGTGGATTGGGCATCCAAGGCGGTAGCCACATTCTTGGACAACTCATTTAGCTTAGAGGCTGTCTGCACTGATGTGCTCATAGCCATGGCAGCCGTGACTGAACCCACAACTGCAATAGAGATAGCTGCAACTATGGCTACTGTAATGCCAAAATCTCTCCCTGCAGCCTCTACCAAACGGGTCACAAAATCTGAAAATGGTTCCATTGGGCCTTGCAGTATCTTAGTGAGGTTATCACTCACCTCTCCCTTATTAGGTAATAACTTCCATGCTTTTATGGCAATCCGATTTACTTGTTCAAAAACTTGTAATGGATATTCTGTCTGTTGATTGGCAAAGCGTCCCTGTTCAAGCAACATGTCCCTGTCCCATGCTGCATTTCCGTCTGCAGATAATCTGCAGCCTGCTCATTAGCATACTCAATCAAAAAAGCTTTCCAATCCAGATACTGCCTGGGGCTTAGGCCTGCTCGAGCCAGCCCACTCCAATCACTAGGAGTCATGCAATGTCTATTTAGGGCTTCAACTTGAGCTACAGCTAGAAGCTGAAATTCCATATATTCTCACGGACTCAGCCAAAGCCTTGATGACTTTAAAGTCTAAAGGCTCCTCATATCTATTGCCTTGGGCATCCTGGAAAAGTGGATAGGCCAGACTTAAGTCAGTTCATACAGCTTTCCAGACCTCAGGGCAAAAGGAATGCCCTGTACCTGGGCCCCACCCTTCCTCACTCTGATAAGGAGGAGACACCGACGGCATTGTCCTGGGAGAGTCCTCCTCCTCCTCCTTAAATTGCCATTTCTCCTTTCCTTCCCCTCTCCGTTCTTTAAGGGACTGTTTCTGAACCTTTTCTATGAGGGCCTGGAATTCTTCCTCAGAATCTGTTTCGTCCGTACCTGACTCTCCTGTGCTCTCAGCCTCTTTTGATCTTTCTTCTTGTAACATTTCTAGAGCAGCTTTCCCTTTTTCCATCACCTCGTTACAGTACCTCTGGCCTTCAATACAGCTACGCACTAACTTCCAAACAGGTCGGACTCCAGACTTTAGAATCCCTTGTTCCCAAGCAAAGTCAAGATCCCTGCCTAACTTGTCGAGCCAGCAGGCTACTGTGAGGTCTCCCGAAACTGCGAACCAAGGTGCAATGGCATCGCACTCGCTCAGGAATCTTTCTAGTGTGCTTTTCTTTATTTTATTATTATTATTATTATTATTATTATTATTATTATTATTATTATTATTATTTTTACAAAAGTAGCTCCTGAAGAGCCAGAACAATTGGATGAGGCTGAGAAGTCCCCATTTTAAAAATTTTACTTTCGGTTAGTTACAACCTCTAGCTCAATGCCTGAGACTTTATTGCCGCTTATTTCCACGGTCTTTAACTTGGTCCCAACTTACCTAGGTCTTTATTTCTCCTTACCGGAGACCTTATCGCCTCTTTACCTAGGGCCTTAGCTTGGTCCCAACTTACCTGGGACTTACCAGTTGACTGCCCTGACTGCAGGAAATTCTGATCTGAAGGTTCCCAGTACGGGCCACTATTTGTACATGCCCAACCTCGACCAGCAAGGAAGACGCGACTCCAGGAAGATCTTCTTCATGCAGTTTTAATAAGGATCCTCGAACATGCTTTTTCTGACCCCGGGGAAGTGTCCGCACAGGCTTAAATCCCCTTGTGAACCATGTGGACCCTGCAGATGGCTGCTCTTATGTGGAAGCAAACAGGCTGAACAGGCTTAACCAAATAAGGACTTGTTTACGCCAGAGAGCGCTCACCATCAGGGAGGTGGAAGGCAGAAGCCAATGCCATCTTTAATGTGCGGCACTTCACAGCTCTCTACACTCCATTAAGACACCTCTTCTGAAAACAGTTTGCCACTCTCAGGACTAAACTCTGTAAAACACCAAGATGTGAGCATCTTACTTTTGGATTACTCTGCTATGCCCCAAAGAAACAGGAAAGAAGGCCCCTGCTAGCCTTGTGTGATTCTAGGAACTCCTCTCTCATCTCAGTAACGTTTGTGAGACTCATTTTTGTCCCATGTAGACTTACAAGCTTGTTTCCAATTCCTCTTTCCAGGAACCTAAATCTCATTTCACTCCTTTGCTCCAAGCTCTGTTTGCTTATCCTGATATTTGATTGTCTGTGTCAATCTGGTACCAAGGTATTTGGTCCAACACCAGTCGAGATGTTTCTATAAAGCAATGTTTAAAAATGGGATTAGCCTTTTCAATCTGTAGACTTTGAGTAAAGCAGGCAACGTGTGCTGACCTCATCTAATTAAGGGTCCTAAGAGGAAGAGACTGATCTCCCCAGAAGGGGAAAGAATTCTACTCCCTGGCTGCTTTCTGACTCTAGGTGGAGCATGAGGCTCTCATTCAGGCTGGCATGCTTTGACAGCTTCATACTTGTACAATCCCAGGAACCAATTCTTTAAAAATCAGCTCTCTCTCTTCTGTATATATACACACACATATCCCATTCAGTCTGGTCCTATGTTGACCAGACTATCCTGAGCTAACACAATTATCTTGCAAAGCCACAGGGATCTAATTCCTCAGCCACATTGAAATTCACCCATGGAAATAACTCAGCAAGGAGGTAAATGAATAGTAAACATCTGGGCAAAACAGATCCCAGGCTTCTGAAGGACATGGAACTTCAGTTTGGCATTTCTAAGCTCAGTTGGCTTTATACTCACTTTTTAAAGTTATCTTCTAATTTTATGAAGATTTTCATTGGTGATCCATAGTCCTACCTAAATCTTTTCAGTTAACTTTAACATATTAAATTATTAATGTTATTAATATTAAACCAAAGCAGAAAAGAACTACCAGGAGAATAGCTACAGTGATGTGCACATGTGTGTAATGTTTGAGTATGTCTGTACTGGCAGAAGTGTGTCTTGTTCTTTAGCAAAACCACTTGGATCCACACACCTATGGTTGGAAGCGAGGGTTTGAATGCTAAGGCAGGCCACAGCTAACTACAATATTCCTGGCCTTTCCCTCCAAAAAATCAAATGCTTAATATTTGTTAATAAGCAGTTCAAACATCATCAGTAGTCGATACAAGATGACTTACTGACTTGCTTAAAAACTCTGTCCTATTGCTTGATGTAATGGATATTTTTGGTTGTCAACTTGACTACATCTGGAATTAACTAAGACCCAAGTGGCTGAGTACACCTCTGAGGTTTTTTCCCCTTGATTAAATAATTTGAAGTGGGAAGACCCACTTTCAATCCAGATCTGCTGAGGTCAGAAGACAAACCTGAGTTCACCTCTTTCGAGATGGAAAGATCCACCTTTAATCAGGACCACCTCCTGCAGGCAGTCTATACAAAGGACATGGGAGAAGGAAGCTTTATCTCTTTGCCTGCTTTCTCTTGCTGGCAAGTCCATCTGTTTTACTGCCATTAGAGCCTACTTCTTCAGGATTCCGGCGTATACTGAAGACCAGCAGAGACATCTACTTCATGGACTGGACAACTACTAGACTCTTGTAACTGCAATTGTTAGACAGCCATTGTTGGGTCAGCTGGAGCACAGCATGTAAACCATTCTAATAAATAACATATGTATGTATACATATACATTCATATATGCCATGCATATGAATAAATTCGGTTTCTCTAGAGAACCCTGAGTTCTCTTGGTATGCAGGTCAGGTCCTCCTGGCAGTCAGTAATACCTGAGTGAGAATGCTCATTTTCAGGTTAAGATGGATCCTTGCAAAGATGCTTGCATAAGATGGGTCATAACAAAGGATGATTTGAAGTCAGCAAATGTGCATTTGTGGAAACAAAAATTATTGACAACAAAGCAATGTATACTCTCAGCTATATGAGCACTTTACTTAATTTCCTTTGTTTAAAAATATTTATCTTTGTTATTTTTAAATAGTAGTGGTGGAAAACAGGTGTGCAGGGCCCTGCAAAGGCCAGAGGAGGGTGTCAGAGCCTCTGAAGATGGAGTTATATGAGGTTATGAGCCACCCCACATCGATGCTAGGAACTAAACTTGGGTCCTTTTGAAGACACCAAGTACTCTTAATTGCTGAGCATCTCTCCAGAGTCTTATTTTCTTTTTTTTAAACAAACGTTGTTTTGTGTGTGTGTGTGTGTGTGTGTGTGTGTGTGTGTGTGTGTATGTGTTAATGGGGATTGAATAGGGCCATTATGCAAGTTAAATAAGTGCTCTACCCCTGCACTGCATCCCGAGTCCCCCAATTTATGATTGCACCTATAAGCTTTCAAATATTTCCCCCAAGAAATTAAATGTTCTTAAATTTGTAGAAACAATTATGAAATTGAATCAGAACAGGCCACACATTCTTCAGTACAGAGAGAACTCTTTCTTAGCCTTGTCAAATAATCTGAGCTCATGCTGTATGACCATTGGAGAATGCACAGAATTCTCAATGACTCCTTAAATGTTAAGAAAGAACCTAAGGGAGGAATAGTTGGAGTGCTAAGAAATACCCTGGGAGTGAAAAAGCATTAAAAGCAGTTTGAAAAGCTCAGCTCAGGTCTTTCCATAGAAGAAAGATCGAGAGAAAGAAATAGGGATTAGATGTGGTACCTTGTTGATAGCTTTCTGCTGATAAAAGAGAATAATGGACAAAGCTGAAAGAAGGAAGGGGGACAGGGAGGGTGGTACTATGCAGGCACTGATAATCATGACATGTAAGTGTAATAGTTCCTTTATTCCATGGCAATTATTTTGGTTGATGTTTCCTTTCACATAAATTTATAAGCTATTAAAGTTCCAAGGCAGCCTGAATAGAGATTATCCACTGCACAATTAGGGATTATGGCTCCTCTGAAGATTTTCATGTTTGAAAAGCACAGCAGCAAACACTGACAGCATGCAAAAAAGTGAAAAGCATCCTTACCAAGTAGGGCAGAAAGTTCATCCTCAGTTGTTCAGAATGTGACAACAGCAACCTGTGGGGACTACCTAGAGCTATAAGATGGAGTATTAGCCTCAGTCTGTAAGAAAGAGATAAAAGATGACAGTCCTTATTAGAAGCATCCTTCTCCTTTGATGCTTAGGCTGGTAACTGATCCAGAAAAATGAAGCCTGCAGTGTAAGATGAAAAGAAGGAGGTTTCATAGGGCAGGCTTCCACAATGTGTACCATGTCAAAGCTTTTGTTTGCTTTTGACAGCTTCACGTTAAGTAATGTAGAATGACAACACAGAAACTAAAACAGGAAAGGAAGAGTGGAAGAGAAAAGCCTAGGAATGTAAAGAATAATATCCAAGCATGAGTTTACTGGCATTGTTATAATTTTGAACAAGCACCCATGTTGTCACTTGGTTTTTAAAAAATTATAATACATTTATAAAATGAAAAATACTTGGCAAAGCAATATATCTGGTTAGAGAATTCAACTTAGAATATATGAAACATTTTTTCAAATATTTGTATATTTTATTTATGTATATACGGTTTGTATGTACATCTGCACAATAGAAGAGGACATCAGATACAATGGCAGTACAATTACAGACAGTTAAGAGCAGCCATGTTGTAATTTGGAATTAGAACTCTTTCCCTGGAAGAGAAGCCAGGGCTCTTAACTGCTGAGCCAGCTCCCATGAAGATTTCTAAAACTCATTAATGACAAGAAAACTCAATTTAGAAACAGACAGTTGATTGGAATCTCTAGATTAACAGTTCTCAAAAGAATTCACACAAGTGGCCAACAATCACAAGGAAAAATGTTTAAGAGTTATGACTTCAGGAAGATATCAAAACCACAACGAGATACCAATTTGTACCTACTGGAATGGCTAGAATGTTAAAAAGATGTCTGAAAACAAGTATTGGAGTGGGTTTCCGGTCTGGGTTCTTTCTACATTGCCAAGAGGCTTACAATATGTGCAGTTACTTTGGAAAACAGTTTATTAGTGCCTCAAGATGTGAAACATCAATGATTCCACTTATGGGTATATGCCCAAGAGGAATCAAAACTATGTCACATAAATAATGTCTACAAATATTTATAGCAACATTGTATAGTAGCGCCCAAACAGAGTCATGCAGCTGTCCATCCATGGATGATTGGACAGATACAAGGATATCCTTATTGGGATGGAATATTACTGATCTATAAACAGGAATGCAATTCAAATCCACACTGCAGTGTGGGTGAACCTTGAAAGTATTAAGTAAACACCAGTTCTGTGAATGCAAAATTTTGAGGCTGAGCCTGTGGTTTCTTTTGCAGGTGATGAAAATGTTCTAAAATAAAATACTGATGATGCTTGAACTTTAGGAATGTGCTCAGGACCAGGAACGATACAGTCTATAAATATGGATTTTGTGGTCTATGGATTATAGTCTGAAAAGATCGTGAAGATGAGAATCCTTACACTATAAACAGTTTCGCAAGAAGTAATGCAGAGTGAAGGTTTAGAGTCTTATACTAGCTAGTCTTCGTTGTTTTTTTTTTTAATTTTTCAAATAACTGTACCACCATTGTTTGCTTGACTGAATATTATCTGACCAACCTAATCCCCATTTTTATTCATTTATTCATTTTTTTATTTTCTTAAAACTAGGAGGGACAGTGGGACTTTGACAAGATGAAGGAAGCATACCATTTGTAGATTTAATTACTATCATTCTTTGGGTGCTGTGATAAATGTCCAACATTTGTCAGAATACAGTTTTGAGTTAATTCAGTGTTTTGGTCCAGTGAGATGGCTTAGCAGATAAAAGACACCTGCCTCCAAGCTTGACAACCTGAGTTTGATTCCTGGGACCTACATTGCCACAGACTGCTCAGTGGGTAATGGGTCTGTGTGGAGACCAAGACTCGGATGACCAGGTTAGGAGTGGCTTCGGTGTGACTGACAGACACAAACTACTGTGATTTTTGCTTCAGATCATCAGGTTTTTATACAGAAAGTTCAAGGAACAGATCTTTGGCCACAATTCAAAAAAAAATTACAGATATTCTATAGAAATTAATGCACATCAATAATTTCCTTGAAGCATGAAATCACAAGTACATAGCCAGGAAACTCCTTCTATTTTGGACTGCCTGTGGTCAGCCTGCCAGACACTTGGTTCACTGAGTTTAGAGAATAGTTATTGTTTTTGAACATTAAACTTTCAACAGCATGACAAGAACTCTTGCACTGTTTTAGGGGCCCCAAGATCCCCACAAGACAAGTTAGAGTTTTGTAGTAAATCCCACAGCAGCTTTGCTGTGGGCGGGCTATTTTCAGGCAGGGTCACATTGTGGACAAGTTCATACAGCTTCAACCCTATTAATTTCTCAGGCCTTGAGCTGACACCTGTTTGCTCACCCGGTACCATGGGTCTTGTGGTTGAGGGCACAGAGGACATTCATCTGCTGATTGCTGGTCTGCATCTCTTTCAATTTTTGAAACTATATCTAAATGTTCTCTAGACTTCACTGGACTAACAGTGGAGCTACAGGCCAAAACATTCATAATCAAAAAGCATTATTGTTAACATAGCACAAAATATACCCAGCACCGATTCCAATCAGCCAGCCAAGCAAGCACCTGCAGGGAGCTGACCACTTCTTCCCAGGAGGCATAACCACGTGTGTTGCAAACCTCTGGACAGGTAGCCATTTGAGATTCATCTCAGCCATTGCTACACTGTCCCCACTGGGGCTGGTGTGGCACTAAATGGTGGGAGGAATGAAAATGTACTCTATAGAGAAAAAGGAGGGATAGTAGAAAGGAAAGATGGCCCTATTTCTTGCATAGAACTTTCTACACATTTAACCATGACACATTGCACATGTGTGCTTTTGCATATGTCAAATTTTCAAATGATTTCTATTTCACTTTAAGTAACCTGGCATCAGAGATGTTCTTTTTTTATGTTGATATGTTTCAAATTCATTAAAATCAACCTTATGTATCTGTGTATGTATAATGTTTCTCTGTTTGCATGCATAAGTGCTTGCGTGCGTGCGTGCGTGTGTGTGTGTGTGTGTGTGTGTGTGTGTGTGTACAGTGAGTGGACATGCATAGATGCCAGAAGAGGCAAATCTACGTCACCACTATCTTCTGGTTTCTCTGTAGAGAGTCTAGGACTCTGGGCTCCTGCTTGGTTAGCCCAGAATCCAGAAAGCCCCAAAGATCCATCTCTGCCCCTCTTGGGGTTAGGTTTACTGATAGCTGTAGGGAATGCTAACATGAAACTTGGATGTTCAAATTCAGATCCCAGTCTTCTTAATTATGGAGGAAGTACTGCTACCTGCAGAGCCATCTCTCTACCCCCTCATAATCATTATTGTGTGAAAAATAATCAAACCTCCTCTGTGAGATGTTTACATCCTACTCCCAGGCCCGTGACTGTTACCTTATGTAGAAAAGACTTTTTAAGTGTAGTTAGATTGAGCATGCTAGCCAGATTCCCATTACTATAACAAGTATATTTCATTGCCTTCTGATGCCATGCTCAGAGCTTCCTGAGGACTGGGAGCTGCATTCAGGGGAGCCTGCCCTGGCGCACCAGCCCATCCAGAGTCTGCCAGCGACCTGGTCCCACTTCTAACCACAGTAGGAGGAGGTAAGTTTGAGACTGTTTCCAGCCTACCTTCCAGTGCTCTGCTCAGAGCCTCCTGAGGACTGGGGACTGCGTGCAGGAGAGCCTGCACTGGTAGACTGATCCAATTTCAATAGACATATAACCCCTAATAAAATAGAAGCAGTCATCAAAAGTCTCCCAACCAAAGAAAGCCCAGAGCCAGATGGCTTCAGTGAAGAATTCTACCAGAAATTCAAAGAACAGCTAATACCAATACTCCTTAAAGTTTTCTATACAATAGAAGCAGAAGAGTCATTGCCAAACTCTTATGAGGCAACAATTACCTTGGTACCCAAGCCACACAGAATCATAACTAAGAAAGAGAACTACAGACCAATATCCCTTATGAACATTGATACAAAAATACTCAATAAAATACTGGCAAATCGAATCCAAAAACACATCTGAGAAATCATCCACCATGACTAAGTAGGCTTCATCCCAGGGATGCAGAGATGGTTCAACATATAAAATTCTATCAATGTGATCCATCATATAAACAAACTGAAAAAGAAAAACCACATAATTATCTCTAGATGCTAAAAAAATAAGTAGCCCTATTATACAGATAATAAAGGGGCTGAGAAAGAAATCAGACACATCACTTTTTACAATAGCCACAAACATAATAAAATACAGGAGACTGCCTCCTGAACAACACCCCAGTAGCACAGACACTGAGATCAACAATTAACAAATAGGACCTCCTGCTTCAAATGCTATGACAGACTTTGAAGTATCCCCATGGAAGGCTTTACTCTCCCTGGGGAGCAGAAAGCAGATGGGATGGGGTGGTTGAGGGGCAGGGGATGAGGGGAGGGGGAGGGAACTGGGATTGACATGTAAAACAAGCTTGTTTCTAATTTAAATAAAAAAAATTATCAAACAAAATAAATGCTTTCACAAATGAAATAAAAAACAAGTATATTTCTACTCAACTTATTATGATAAAAGATTTAGGTGCTGGAGAGGCGACTCAGTGACTAAGAACACTGACTGTTCTTCTAGGGGATCCAGGTTCAGGCCCTGAGATTCACAAATGTCTGTAAACTTCAGTTCCAGGTGGACTGGCACCCTCTTCTGGCCTCCACAGGCCCTGCATGCATTTGGTATACAGTCTTAAATGCAGGCAAAACATCCATGCACGTAGAAATAAATACGTTTTTCAAATTAATATTTTTAAAGGAAAAAAATGATCCTTGGCTATGGCTTCAGCATGAAATTGCTTGGTCCCAATTCTTTGGTTTGCAGCAGAATGGATCTACTCATCTCATCGTTTAGAAATGAAAGAGGCTGGAAAAGGGATGTAGCTCAGGGATAGAGCACTTTAAAAGAATGTGAAAGTATCTGGGTTTGATACCCAACAAAGATGTTAAAAAATAATAACAAATTAAAGGGATTGATGAAGGAGTCAGGGTCCCACTGTCCTCTTCAAGAGCATAGGTCAGTGACCTAAGCATCTCCTTTAGGCCCTACCTCTTAAAGATGCTACCCTGGGAACCAAATTTTTAACACTTGGAGGCATTAGAGATCCAAACTACAGAATGGGTTTTGAGATGGAAAGATTATCCTGGTAATGTTCCTGATTCTGATGTAATAATAAGGGTCTTCATGAAAGGACAGGATGTGAGTCAGACTTAGAGAATTGTCTAGCATTCACGTAGCTCTGGGTTCCAATCTCAATACCACCAAAACCGACCAACCAACCAACCAACAACTTCCACTACAAGAGGCAGGAGACCATGAGGAGATGTGACTCTTGGAAGCAAAGATCAGAGTGAGGTAGGGACCAAGGACTGAGGAATGCTGGGAGTATCTGAAAATTGGAAGTTAGGGGACAGATTGGGTTTTAGACCTTATATGAAAAGTACATCTCTACTGACCAATTTTAGACTTCTGAATAGACCACCAGAATAACGTATATTTAACCATTGATTTGTGTTAACTTGCTACTATAGTAAGAAGTAGCATATGTAATTATGGTAAAATGTGCTTGGCTGTTGACCTAATGAACCACTATTCCCAATATATTTTTGTTTTCCAAGAGCAAACTTTCTGAAATAGCAACTGAATCAAGGCAGCTGGGTATTCATGGACTGAAGTTCAGCTCATGAGTGCAGAGTAGGACCAGTTTCCATGACCTGGTCATCAGGGTAGTCCTGGACTGTGTCTACCCACACCACCATCCCTTTCCTGTATGTTAAGAAGTCATCACTAAATAGCATCACAGAGTGCTGCACTCTGCTCTACAACAAAGTGAAAACTCATTGGTTTCTTAAGTATTATTACTTGGGAAACAAACTACAAGACAAATATGAACAAAGAGTACAGAAACCAAACTTTCCAAGCTAAAGAGTGGAGGATGGGAGTATTTTGGGAAATCTGGAATCTGTTGCCATGCATATAGCTCAGCAAGTAATAGCTTATAATTGCCCAAGTTGATGGGTAATTACATAATCGAGGCAGAAGGCAAAACTTGCATTTGTCTCCTTGATTGATTATCACACCAACTAATTTCTTGTTTGAATACCAGCAGTTTCTATTATGTTTCTTGAAGTGAGCTGGAGTTCCAACAGATGCTAGCCCAGCAGCAGCTACAAAGGATGGCTGTGGGGAGGGGCTTGTAAACACAGTCAAACAGTGGCTAACCTAACAACTGTGGAAAGCCCAGAGCTTCCTCACATTCAGATTTTATTAGAGGTAAAAAGAAATGATGGTGCTCTTTGTCTCTGAACGTCTTTAACCCTAAGGGCAGACAGGCTAGGTTTGGCTACACAAGCTACAGACTCTGATGATCCAGTTCCCAATGTTCAATTAAACCTAATCAGACACATATGGGCTGCTACAGACTATTGTTAATAAGCTGCATGGTGATTATGGAAATGACTATTAGTTCACAAGAATGACTATAATTGGTATTATTTGCACAATGAGCCATTTTAAAACAGTTGCTTTCTGCTTTTCATTTTTGGAGTCCTCCTGAGTCTGTAATCAGAATGAAAATCACTGTTTTTTCTCCCTTCTTAAAAATCTAAGTCATCAGACAGCCTCCCTTTGGAAAGGCGATAGTGTAGAGGTTCCCAAATGTCTTCTAAATTTCCACTCAAGGGCCAAGATTCCTCCCAGGGTTGGCCTTTGTAATTCTGGTCCTTCCTGAGGTGCTGCCTGTTCACTGCACTGGGTATTTTGGGCAGTGAACTTTTATGCCTAGAGGCTGTAATGAGTGCACTCTGAGTGCAGGTGGGTGGCAGTGTTTGGGGAAGCTCAGCCTCAAAGACAGTATGTAGTTTTTGTGTTTGGTTTCTTCCAACTATCATAAATAATGTGTTTTATGTTAATTTATTATTTTTTACATTTATTCATTCCCCCCCCTCTCTCTCTCTCTCTCTCTCTCTCTCTCTCTCTCTCTCTCTCTCTCTCTCTCTCTCTCTCTCTCTCTCTCTGTGTGTGTGTGTGTGTGTGTGTGTGCTCATGCATGTACACATGCCAATGGGAGAGAGTGGAGGCTTGAGGAAAACTGCAGTAATCGATTCTCTCCTTTTACCATGAGGGTTATGGGTTTGAACTCAGGTCATCAGGCATGGTGGCCAGCTTCTTTACTCAATGAGTCAGTTCACTGGACTGTGGCCATTTCCTTGTTTGAATACCAGCAGCCTCTATTGTGTTTCTTGAAGTCAGCCAAAGTTCCAACAGATACTAATCCAGCAGCAGCTGCAATGGATGCCCGTGTGGAGGCGCTTACAAACTCATGTAAACAGTGACTAACCTCCCAACTGTGGAAAACCCAGAGCTTCCCCACATTCAGATTTTACTGGAGGTAAAGCCTGTGTCATAGGCCATTCTTTATTTTTTTTTCAATATTGAGAGCTATCCCATTATAAGAATATACCATAATAGGTGTATACATTCTTTTATAAATGGACAATTTTGTTAATCATAGTTTGACCCATTATATGCAAAGCATGAATATTTCTGGAGGAGTCTTTTAGTGTGAGCACAACTCTTTTCTAACTTTATTACAAGCAGCCAAATGGATTTATAGCATCTTATTGTCACACCATCAATATCTGTCCTTTCTGTAAAGTTTTCATTTTACATGTATCATAAAAGCTTGTATGTTGTACTTCACCTTAGTTGGAGGTGAAGGTGTCTCTAAGAGGTTGGGTTTTGTGAAGGCCTTTAGATTATGGGAATGTATTCTTGGGTATATTTGGGGGCCCTGGCCTCCTCTCTCTTTTGCTCCATGTCCATGATAAAAGTTCTGCGATGTGCTACTATGATGATGTGCGCTGCCTTGCTATGCACCCACAGACACAGCACCAACACAACATGGACTGGATGCTCTAAAACAGCCAAAATAAACCTTCTCTCATTATAAGCTGATACTCTTGAGTGTCTAGTAATAGAAATAGATGCCCGACTCTCTGACATATCTGTTGGGTATACTGCAAAACTAAAGACCAACTTAGAATAAAATCTTAATACTACTGACGTTTACATTCCACAAAACAACATGTGTGCTTCATTTGCTATGCCTTACTTATATCAGCACTGTTTTTCTTTTAGAGTTTCTACATTGTTTTAAAATTAAATTTATTCAATGGTATTTTATGTTATTTGATACTATTATAAATGGTAGTTTTCTAAAATCTAATTTTCAATTGTTTGTTTCTGGTATACAGAAATACAATTGATTTTTGTGAGTTGACCTTGAATCCAACAATTACATTAAACTGAATAAGTTCTAGCAGTTTGTTGAATCTTTTGGGTATCAAGGCATAAAACCACTTTATCTGTGAATAACAGTTTTAGTTTTTCTTTCCAATTGTTATAATTATCTATCTCTATATCTAGTTAATCGATCAACTGTCTTAATGACATTAATGTCATTAATGTCTTAATGTAGAGATATTGAGTGGACATCATTACATTGTCTTTATATTCCCATCTTAGAAAGAGAACATATAATAATCCAACATTAAGAATGACAATAACTGAAGTTTTTCATAGACATATTTTATACAAATGAGAAAATACCTTCTTTTTACAGGCTTGTTAATGGCTTTAGTTATGGTATATTGTTGTCTTTTCTCAAGGACTTTTTCTTTATGTTCTGAGTTCATCATATGTCTGATCTTTTAGTTTGTTAATGTGGTGAATTGCAATGTCTTAGTTTGTCTATGTAGTTACAGCAGATTGCCAATAGGTAGTATTTATAAAGAAAAATTCATTCTCACTGTTCTGGAAGTTGGAGTGTTCAATATCAAGGTGCCAGCCATGCTGGTGCATATTTATGTGGTGGAGGCTGGAAGGGCAGGGGAGAGATAGCCCACTCCTGCAAGCTCATCCTTCCCTCATAAAGGTGGATCCCTCATGGCTTGCATGCCTCTCCTGGCATACCATAATCAGTTGCACTGGAGACTTTTACACACACACACACACACACACACACACACACACACACACACACACACACGTATACACACATATGTATACACACACACACACACATACATACATACATCATAAATACTGGAGGGCAGCCATTCAAATGATATACATAATTTGCCTTTTGAATGTTAAACTCATTTGCATTCTTAGAATAAGTCCCACTTTGTATTGAGGGATTATCCTTTTGATATGTTGCTGAATTGATTTTTAAATATTTTATTAAAAACTTTTTCTGTTTATGAGGAATATCAGTCTGTAGCTTCTTATAATATATTTTTCCTCAATGTTTGTACTGGCTTTATAAACAAGTCTGGGAAATGTTTTCTCTTCATCCATCGAATGGGTTTGAATATTTAATATTGAATTATTTTTTCCTTAAAATTTTATTAGGCTTTATCAATAAATTCCAGTAGGATTTTCTTTAAATCAATATTCAGTTTCTTTCACAGAGTTATATTCTCAAGGGTTTTTTGTTTCTTCTCGTGAAATTTTCTCCAGAGTTCAGTTTTTAAGGGGTTTGGTCCAATTCCAGGGGATTTCTTAAGTGTTCTGACAGCAGGGTTTTCATCATTTAACTGCGTTAATGTCACATGTCAGTCATGAACATTTTTCTTTTTCTTTCTAAGCTTTATTGCTTTACTAATATTACACAAAACCAAAGCTGGCTTTGTTGATTTAGCTACCCTCTGCCCTTCCCATTACTTCAGGAGGTTCTTCCTACCCACACCTGCTACTTCTCTTAGTGTCATGGTTCACTTTCCTGTTAGGATTCTAGCTTCTTTGTGAGAAATCTTAGCTAATTGACTTTGGTTAATTTAGTTGAAGCAGTTATGCATCATTCAGCTATGGAGACACATTACTGAGAGATGCATTGTGATGTTGGGTGAGCACCACAGTGTGCCCATACACAGACCACAATGGTACACTATCATTAAGAGATGTAATCTTATGAGGACACTATTATATATGCACTCTATGCCATTGGCTAAAACCTTGTTATGTAATATTGGATATATACTATATAATTTTATTTTTCCTTCCTTCTCCCTCTCTTTCCTCCTTCCTCCCTCCCCTTTCTTCCCTCCTTTCCTCTTTCCATCCCTTCCTTCATTCCTCCCTTCCTTCTTCTCTTTGCTTGGTCTCTCACTGAACATGGAGCTCACCAATTGGCTAGACTGGTTGGCCAGCAAGTTCTAAGGATTGCCTATTTCTGGCTCCCCAGTACTGGAATTACAGGCATGTGGGAGCTGTGCTCTGGACTCGGGTACTCCTGTTTACATGGCCTGCTCTTAACTGATTGAACCAGCTTCACTGCTGGATAGAACTTTCCTCCACACACTGCTTTCCTTGTTTTCCATAAATTTCTATGTATCACATTTTACTGTCACTGGGTTTAAAACAGTTCCTGTTTTCCCTTGTGAGTTCTTCTTAGATCCATGACCTACCAGCAAGTGTGCTATGTGGTTTACAGTTATTCATGGGATTTTTCTAGTTTCCTCATTGATTTGGGGTCTGATTTTCTTCTAACCCACTCCATGGCACAATTCAGACTCTTTCAAGTAAAGAATCACTTCTTTTGAAATATGCTCCAGAGCCATTTAGTATAAACAAAATGAGGCCACTGGTTTCATTGCCTTTAAAAAACATCACTGATGAGTGTCTTGTGGGTTAGAGCCAATGATATTTTCCACATAAGTCGTACCAATTTTATAGGGTATTGCACTGTCTAGTTTTGTATATCAACTTGACACAAGCCAGAGTCATCAGAGAGGAAGGAACCTCAGTTGAGGTAATGCCTCCATGAGATCCAGCTGTAAATAATTTTCTCAATTAGTGATCAATGGGGAGGACTCAGCCCATTGTGGGTGGTGCCATCGCTGGGTTCATGGTCCTGGGTTCTATAAGAAAGCAAGCTAAGTAAACCATGGGAAGCAGAACAGTAAACAACACTCCTCCAAGACCTCTGCATCAGCTCCTGCTTCCAGGATCCTGCTCTGTTTGAGTTCCTGTCCTGACTTCCTTCAATGGTGAACAGCAATGTGGACATGTAAGCCAAATAAACAGTGAACAGCAATGTGGACATGTAAGCCAAATAAACAGTTTCCTCCCCAACTTGCTCTAAACCAAACAAACAGTTTTCTTCCCAACTTGTTTTATGGTCATGGTATCTCATTGCAGCAATAGAAACTCTAAGACAGGTGTGTTTTATAGGGTGTGTTTAGGATCTGGACTGCGTCCCCAAAAGCATATCCTAGAGTGTGGTGGGACATTAGGAAGCACAGAGCTTAACTGGAGAAACTGGATGACTAAGGGTGTTCTTAAGGGGATAATCACATCCCTAGATTCTTTCTCCCTTTCTTTCTCTCTTTTTTGCTCCCTCACCATGATGAGGGGACAGTTTTGCTTTGCTCTGTGTCCCCAACTGTGATGTTCTCCTTCCCCCACGAGCAGCAGAACAAACTTGGCATCAGATGACACCTTTGAACCTAAAAGACAAAGTACACCATTCTTCCTGTTTTCTCTCGGGCATTTTGTCATAGAGATAGAAAGGTGACATCACAAGGTATTTTTGAACAACACAGAGATCTTCTGTAATATCTACACTGTGTTTTAACAGGCCATGATTAGAAAGAAATCAAGCTATAGAGGGTTTGCCAATGAACAGGCTATAAGTTCTCTCCTTTTTCTGGGCTGTATGCAAGAATGTAGAGGAGTAAAGGACAGAAAGTCATTTGGAAAACTGTAAAGTTAGGGTGTATAGATTAGGATGTAGGTAGAAGCTGTGCTTCTGGGGCTGTGTGTAGACTAGGATACAGATAGAAGATGGGCTCATGGGCTGTGTGTAGGTTAGGATGCAGGTAGAAGGTGTGTTTCTGGGGATGTGTGTAGACTAGGATACAGATAGTAGGTATGCTTCTGGGGTTGTGTGTAGACTAGGGCGCAGATAGAAGATGGGCTCATGGGGCTGTGTCAGATAGATGTGTTCCTGTTCCTGGGGATGTGTGTAGACTAGGATACAGATACAGATAGTAGGTATGCTTCTGGGGTTATGTGTAAACTAGGATACAGATAGAAGGTATGCTTCTGAGGTTGTGTGTAGACTAGGGTGCAGATAGGTGGTGTGGTTTTTTCCTTTGCCTAGTCTACACACAACACACTGCACACAGCAAACTAAGCAAAAGACAAAAGAAGAAATGTGGCTTTTTCTGAGGTGTTGACTGAGGTGGCCCACCAGTGATGTTGGGATAAGGAGAAAGTTCTAGGCACCTGCTTATTTCTGCCCAAGGAGGCAAGGAAGTGTGGAGGTGAGAGGGTCAGGGCGTGAGTGCTCCCTCTGGGCATGGGGTGAGTGAACACTTTAATGTGAATTACCTCTTGATAAAAATGAAATGATACCAGCTGTCTGCCTGAAAGGTGGTAAAGGATTTAAAAGTGGGGAAAGATAATGAATGAAAAGGGGGATCAGGATGGAGGACACTAAGCCTATACAAGAGGGAGAACATAAGCAAAAGAGAATGTTGGAGACATGCATAGATCAAAAGCACTTTTCCATCCATCACAGACTTGCCTGAACTCATTTTCAGTGCCTGAGCAGGAATTGTCATGGGGACTTTGCATTACATCTGTCAAAACTGTCAGGTACTTTATGCGATGGTCTGAGAAGGGAAAAATAAGTCTTTGGATAGCAAACATCCTTCCTGTCTCTTAAAAAAATAAAGTTAATGCTCTTCTGTAAAAGAAAGCTCAGAAAATAAAAAGAAAAATATATCTCTAAATGCTGCAACTGCCTCTAATATGTTAGTCTGTTTCCTTTAGATATTTTCTGTGTTTTAGTCTTTAACGTGAATGGACCATATACTAAAAACAGTATATACTAACCGATTTTTTAAAACATTGCTTTCTTATTTTAAAGACAGGTGTCTTGGGGTGGGGGAGGTGGCAGAATGAGTGAAGTGCTTGTGAACAAAACCTAGGCATGGTGGTATGCACCTGATGCACCTGTAACCTTGCACTCAAGTGGAGACAGAAATTCCATGGCTCATTGGCAAGCAAGTCTAGACTCAAGTTCTGTGGAAGACCCGTTTCGAAATTACGTGGAGAGTAGTTGAGGAAGACACCCAATATTAACCTCTAATCCCCCCCAGGGAGGGAGGGAGAGAGAGAGAGAGAGAGAGAGAGAGAGAGAGAGAGAGAGAGAGAGAGAGAGAGAGAGAGAGAGAGGTCTTCATATCAACATAACAAACATAACATCTGGAAATACAGAAAATACATTTAAATAGGAAAGTTAAGATTGCTAATAATTCATTCAGAGCTTTATTTTTTTCTTAAAGACTAATTTATTGATGGTTTGATACGATGCATCATGTATGGTGAACTATTTTGCTTGATTTTTAAGATTTATTTTATTTTTATATTTCAGCATAAGGGTTTATCCCCTGTGTGACTTTAAGGGTATCACGTATAGGTTGTGCCCAAGAAGGCCAGAAGAGGGCATCAGATACCCAGAGACTATAGCTATAGACAGTTACTAGCTGCCATGTGAGCACTGGGAACTGAACCTGGGTCCTCTAGAAGAACAATAAATGCTTTTAATCACTGAGCCATCTCCCCAGCCCCCATTTGTAGTTTTAAAGTATAGACCTATTCTATGTCAAGGTCTACGCAGAGGATCTGTACTAATGTCTCTCAAACAGTGGTCTGTATTAGACACTCCTTGAAGTCTTTGATTCTGACACACTGATTCTGTGTCTGGATGCTTGTTTCCCTATTCTTTTATTTTAATCTGCACTGTTTTACTTATGTAGGTTTCTTGAGATAGAATATCTGTGTGTTTTTATTAGTATTTACTGGGAGGTTCCTATGTGTAGTCTCTGGTAGAACTGGAGCTACCCTGAGACAGCTGTGGGATGACAGATAAGTTGTGGAAAAAGCCATTCCATATATAACATTCATAAATCACCTTTATGCATATGATTGGAGTGGAAAATACAGCATGCCATGTGTAACAACATCATTGTCATGGAACTGTGGGTTTGGGCTGCTGTAGAAATGTCTTTAGGAAGATGGAATAAAGAAGGAATTAGATTTAGTGCCATTTCAAAGCTTCTCAGGTAGGACCATTAGACAAAGAGGACCAAATGTGGCTAAAGCAAGTGAAGGGGCCCAAGTGTATAAACCATGTATCCTTTGTGAGGTGTTGGGGACCTTTTCCTGGGGTTAATCAGAAACCTGTAAGGGTTTGAGGCAGGGTGGTGCAGCAATGGAACACAGACCTGAGTCTGAGATCACTCCTTCTTAGTGTCCTATTGAAAGTAGGACACAGACAGATAGATGGTAGTGGCCCAGAGACACTTAGGAGGCTGACTGAAGCAGCCAGCTGCTCTAGGGAAGCAGGAAACAGGAAGTCAGTACACACACACACACACACACACACATGAGATATGTAATAAGGAGTTATTCCTTTGGTTATTCAGGCTGACAAATCTCAAGATCAGGAGCTGGAGGCTGAGGACAGCTGCTAGCTGCTGCTATAGTTCCCAACTCTGGCCACAGGTCTGAGACCCAGAAAAAAATAATGGTTTAAGCTCTACTGTGAAGGCAAGAAAAGACCATATCCCAACTGAGGCCTTGAGGCAGAAGGCACTATTTTATTAAGAGAGTTAACTGTTCAGTACTATACAGATTTTCAACTGAAGGAATAGGCTCCACCTCTATCAGAAAGGGCTGCCTGTCTGATACAAATGTTGATACCATTTAGAAATACCCTTGCAGACATTCCTGGAATAACACTGACCAGATGTCTGAGCAGCTGTAGCCTAGTCACGTTGGCATATAATACTAAGCATCACAGCCACTAGAGAATTGAGGATGCTGGCTGGAAGTGATGTGGTGATGGGTAGATCCCTTCATCAGGGGTATGCAAGGCAGAAGTGACTCTGACAGAGAGGGGAAGGAAGAATTTCTGGCCTCCAACATGATTAGTTTGGTGGATGGTGGTACCTTTCGATGAAAAAGATGCACTGGTGGGTTAGCAGACTAGAGCATGAAGGCTTTTAACTCACTGCGGACTCTGGATTCAGCAGTGCTCCTAGCCGAGTGGTGTCAAGCACACAGTTTGGAGTGAGGTGTGAGGGCTGGCCCTTCTTCTCTCAGATGCTTTGGTTTTGATTGAGTCTGGGCAGGTGACTTTGTAGAATAAAAGGCACTACTTCCAGCTCGCAACTCACTTTTCTGTGGAGCTGATTTTACAGCAGTCTCAACCTCCTGATAGATATTGGAAGACAGGACCTGGCAACATTCTGGGATGGATGCAGTGGAGGTGAGAGAGCCCAATATCATCTTTCATCTCTGCAGTGGACTCACACAGAACAACAGCAGCTGTACACATGGCTCTCTGGCCCAGGCCTTACGTTTGGGACCCAGCAGAGACAGTAAGTCAGGAAGAGAATTTGCTTATTCACTTCAGTATCTGAGCCTTGATTATGTTGCAGTTCCATTGGACTCCTATTAAAGAGAATTACCCAGATGTTTAAAAAATGGTAATAATGGAGAAAGAGGGACTATTTGTAGGGAGAAGAGAGGGCAGCAAGAGGCAGTCACAGGGACAAGTGAGATGGTGGGAATGGGAGGCATTGAATATGGTGATATAGAATGCTGTAATGTTTCATTTTATTTTCCTATTGTTGTATAACACTTTTAAATTAAAAAATTAGATGTATTAAATGTATTTGTGTTTTCCTGCATGTATTTAAGTATACCACGTGTATGTTTGGTGCTCTTGAAGGGCAGAATAGGACACCGGATGCCTAAAACTAGAATTACACATGGTTTTGAACCACCATGTGGGTGCTGGGAATTGAACCCAGGTCCCCTGCAAGACCAACAAGTACTGTTTGCCACTGAGCCATTTTTCCAGACCAGCATAAATGTGTTTTAAGGGAGTCTCAGGAAGTCATGTTTTATGTTGGTAGACTCACATCATTGTGCATCAAGTGGTTAAGTTTCCCACTTGCTGACTTTTTTTAAATGCTGCATGAAAAATAGTAGTACAGTGTAAGGAATTTAAAGGTAGCACACACACACAAAAATAACGAGAAGAACAACTGAAGTCCTAGGAATGAATCTGTAGCTCAGTTGGTAGATTACTTGCCTAGCATGCATAACATCTAGTTGTATAATTCAGGTCCAGAATGCACTATTCAGACCAGGCTGATCTGGAAAGTTCTGTAATCCTCCTGCTATTTTTGATTTTTTTTATTAATTTACTTTTTTTATATTACTATCCCAGTTCCCTCTCCCTCCTCTCCTCTCTCTCCTTCCACTCCCTGACCCTTACCTCCCATCTGTTATTCCCCTAGGAAGTCTACTAAGTCTGTCCCATCATCTAGTTGAGGCAGGAGGCAGGATCAAGGTACCTTTCCACATCCCACACCCATGTGTTTAGGCTGAGCAAGTTATCTCTCAATATAGAATGGGCTTCACTAAGTCAAATCTAAATTACTCTGAGATTTTTATTTTACACCAGTCAGAATGGCTAAAATCAAAAACAGCAATGCCAGCTTATCCTGGAGAGAATGTGGAGAAAGGGGAACACTCCTCCATTGATGGTGGGAGTGCAAACTTGTACAGCCACTGTGGAAATCAGTATGGGGATTTCTCAGAAAATTAGGGATCAACCTACCTCAAGACCCTGCAATATTACTATTGGGCATAGACCCAAAGAAGGCACATTCATACCACAAGGATATTAGCTCAACTATGTTAGAACCCTCTTCTAAAAACAGATGGAAGCAGATACAGAAATCCACAACTAACCATTGGGCCAAGCTCCTGGAGTACAAATGAAGGGAGGGAGGAGTGATGACAGAAACAAGGAGTCAAGACCATGATGGGGGAACCCGCAGAATCAGCTGACCTGAACTAGTGAGAGATCTCTGACTCAAATCTGACAAATGAGGAACATGCATGAGACCAAACTAGACTCCTATAAAATAGGTGACAATGACGTGACTGGGACAATATATGAGGCCACTGGCAATGGGTCCAAGATCTAACACTAATGCACAAACTGACTTAGTGGAGTCCACTTGCTACTTTTTGGGTGTTGACATTATAGGTATGTGATGGGAGATGTTATTCTGTATATATGTTTCTCATACTGGTTAATAAAGCCCTGTGGCCAATAGGAAACAAGATAGGCAGGACTAGGAGACCAGGAGGAGGAAAGAGGAAGGAGTAGGGAGGGGTCGAGATGTAGCCCAGGGAAGAAGCAGGACGCCTGCCTCGGCTCCCCGATAAGATGACCACGTGGAAATACTTAGATAAGTAGAAATGGGTTAATAATTAAGGCAGAGCTAGCCCATAAACAATAATGGTAACTGGCCAACAGGATTGTATCAAATACAGAGTCTCTGAGTGTTATTTGGGGCTGGTGCGGCTGTGGGCCCAGACTGGTGGGCTGGCGGAAACATATACGCTACAGGCATGCCTACCACATTTGGTTTATATCCTTTGTTTTCCAGTTTACATGTTGATAGATCACTACTTAATGTAATTTAATCCTTTATCAGAGGACTCAGTTAAAGAAATAATGTTGTGGTGTATTGTTATATTTTCTTCAAAGCAAGGAATTTGGCATTATATTTTTGTTAGTATCTTACTAACTTAGCATATGAAATAATGAATTCTATTCTGGCATTCCTTGTATTTGTACTTTGCTCACATAAACCTACCTAGTACTTTCTCTTGTTCTTTCTGTTCCTTCTCACAGGTCCCCTTCTTCCTCATGGACTTCCCCTCTGCATTTCTACATTTTTCAAATGAAGGTCCTGTCATTTGTGTAGCACCACAAGAATTAGCTTCTTATCCATGGGTCTTATTCAGTGCTTGGTTCTTTCTGCACATCAATAGTATATAATATGGCGTTCCTTCTAACTCATAATCACTTTGTCTAATTAGTAGTTTGGAAGATGGCAAAAGGTAGCATGAAACAAATGAGAAATAAATTAGGATTCCTTCAATGAAAACACAGTGGGCCCTGGTACTTTAGTTTTTAATCTTTTACCCCTAGGGTCTTTGCTTAATGAACACTTATGAAAATAGTTTTTTTCCAATACAATTTGTAAAATATGGGACAAAACCCCACAAATACCATTTTGACCAAGTGTTATTAATAATTTAAGTGTAAGCAGAAGACCATGTTCTATTTTAATTTCTACCAGCAACATTCTATGCTTCCTTCCACTGTTTTTCTTCTTCTTTTTTTCCTTCATCTTCGCCTTTTTCCCTTAAAAACTAAACGAAACAAACAATAGCAAAATAAGCACACAATTCTAAGGATTTGACCAAATATGAGTGTCTTTAATTTCCTGCTCCTGATGTAACAAAACTACTTTAGATTTAGTGATTTACAAAGAATGGGGAATGGTTTCTCATGGCTCTGGAGAGCAGAAATCTCAGATCCAAGGTTCTTACAAATCAGTGTCTTTCCAGGTTACGTGACATTACTGCACTCTGCAGAGGCAAACACTGTCCTCAAATGGCGGAAGAGAATGAAGTCAGGGTCTTTGTGGTAAGAGCCAGACAGCTCTCTGAAACTTCTTCTGTAATGACATTGGCCCCATCTTTGGGGACGGACTCAATCACCAAGATGGGAGCTACTTAATTTCCCATGGAGACAGATCTTTTGTAATACCACTATGCTGCAGCTCAAGTTCTAACAGATATATTTTTAGGGAGATGTAGATTCACACTACAGCACTGACGGAACATGCATACGTCCACAGCATTTTGTTCACCCTTTAAGTGCGGCACGACCATCGAGGAAGAACGACCACACCTTGAGGATTCTTCTCAAATCACGCTTTACTGGAGCCTCTTGGTTGAAGGGAGAGCAGGAAGCGAGGGGCCCCGAAAACCCAAATGCAACTGCTTATATAGGGAAAAAGGACACAGGTCGTACCCTGATTGGTCACAGCTGAACTGCAGACACCCGAGGCCTCGGGATTGGCCAGAGACACCGTTCCTACTGCGCATGTGGGACTGTGTGGGACAATGCCGAGGAGGCATTGCCTAATATGGAGTTGTTTACTGCATCCTGTAGGGGAGCGGTCGCCATCCTGCAATGGCGGCAATGGCGGTGGCTCCATTTAAGGACCTGCATCTAGTGGGAGTACATCAGACCAGGGAAAACCAAGAGATGAATGATCTCAATACCTATGAAACATGGAAGCATCTATCACCTGCTTCCAAATGGAAAAGCCGAGTATGTGGTGTGGTCTTGGCAAGGCTGGGAGCAGGGGCTCTGGCCAGATGGAAGGGGCTCTTTGAAATCACCTTAGTGACTGTAGATCAAGTGATTCGCTGACAAAATTCCCCATTCGGTACTAAAAATGAGGATTTTTATGATTGAAAAATTTTATGAGTGAAATTAGAAGCATTAAAAGCACCGCTGAGATCCAAATTACTTCACTTAACCAAGGGCCAAAATGGCTTTGTGGATCACAGTTGCTAATGTGAATGGCACTCAGTGGTGAACTGGGAGCCAGGACAGACTGGAACCCAGTTGCTTCACACATTCAGCCAGAGATTCTGCCCTCTGCAACCCCAGCACCTTCAGCTGTGTTGAAGGGCAGTTGCTTATAGAGAGACTTTAGGAGACATCCGCACAAAAAGGCTTTATAGATTCATGCAAAAAAAAAAATGGTTTTGTGGTTAAATGAGCTTGGTAGACACAGAAATAGCAAAGTTAAAAAGGTTTTCTGCTTTAAGACCTCTTCCAGATTTTGACACACTGATAGTGATTGTGAATTTACAGGCTCATCTCCCACATTGATTCGTCCAGTGAGCCATTTTCTCCCCACTCTGGAGCATCTTTGAAGAGTGTTCCACAAAATATATTGTGGGAAACATTCTATCAGGTGAGCCTTTGAAAACAGGTTATATGTGAGATAACTGTAGAATTTGTCATACAAATGTGGGAGACTTTGGATGTGTGCAGGGGGCCATAGGTAATTATGCCCAACAGCAAATACAAACTGGTCAAACCAGGAGGTATGCTTTTCTGAGTTATAACAACTAAGGGATGGAGCCACTGCAATACTAATTCTCTAAAAAGCAAGAGGGCATAAATAAATTAGGTCATTTCAGGTCCTCTGGAGAGCATCAGGTCCTGGATGAGCTTCAATAACCAGGACACTTACAGGGTGGAATATCTCTGAAGGATAAAGGAGGAGGAATAGGTAGTCATTTTGTCTGCAGAAGAAGGAGAGATGGTGGGGACTGGGGTGAAAGGGAAAAAACAAATGCATCTTACATCTCCTCCATCTAGTTCTTCCTCTCTCTTCATAGGAGTTTCTCTCTGAGCTAAGCCTAGGTTCTAGAACTTTTTAACAGGAACTTCAAATATACTATGATTTTTCTGGAGTCTGACAAGGTCTACAGTTGACCTTAAACAAGGAATATAAGAACTGTTGTGCTGAACAAGTGACATCTAAGGTGTGCCGTAGATTGAAAGAAACCAAGGCTCTGCAGTGGGAAAGGAATCTGTTTGCTACAGGGATGTGAGGCTGAGGATGTTTTTCAGTGATAAGTGCCTACTTAGCATGTACAATGTCCTGAGAAAAATAAATAGCATGGAGGCAATCTGACTCTTTTTTATGTCTAGAGATCTTTTCAGATGATCTTACTAAATCTATTATATAAAATATACAGCATTGGGGATGGAGACATGGCCAGATGGTCAAGAGCATTTGCTGCTTTTGCAAGGGATCACAGTTTGATTCTCAGACTTGCATGGCAGTTTTGTAACTCAAGTTCCAGGAAATACAACACCACAGTCTGGCCTAGGAGGGCACCAGACATGCACATTTTGTACTTAAACACAAGCTGCAAAACATTTGCACAAAATGTAAATAAATAAACAAATAAATTGCATTTCAAAGTATCCCAATTATATTAAAATATCACTAACAAAAACTAACCCATTTATGATTTAGCAATGTAGATATTTTTATTACATGTTCATAGCAAAGTTTTGCTCTAAGTACAGTTAACTAGCAGAAATTTCAGAGAAGTGGCTAGATGTATGGTATTTTTTTAAAAGATGTCTGCAAACCATGGTGGTATGAGATTAGATGCAACTTCAATTAGTTACAAAGTCACAGCTTTTAATAATACTACTTAAGCTTGTCAGTAATATTTATAACTAAAGAAAATGCTGTATTTTAGTCAAAGGACACTGAAAATTAAGATGTATTTTTTTAAATTTTTGGTGCAAGATTCATGGATATATGTTAAAAAAAACATTGTATTTAAAGTTTCCATGCATTTCTCATCCATATGGGGGCCAAAGATCCTTAAAGTGGATCTCTAATTCTGTATTTTTTTAAAGGATTATTAGAGTGGTCTCTACCCACTAGGACACATAGGTGCTGATTACTCTGCAGAGTATATTATTCCAGTTCTTGTACAACAAAGTCTCTGGCCAAAATTTTGGATATGGAAAAGATGGCGCTGAGGAAGGGATATTCTTATATAGAATTTATGGCATCTCTGGGAAGCATGAAGACTTCCTTTCTATGGGTTTAAGGGGGAAGTGGTTAAGAACACAGGCTCAATAGCTAGCTTTCTGAGGTTCAAATCTCCAGCCTCATTACTGCTTGTTACTAGCTATGCTATGTCACCTCATTGTTGCCTTCTTCCTTTATCATAAAAAACTGGGATAAAATATCTACCTCAAGGGATCCCTATAAAAATTAAAAACATGCATAGAACAGTCTTAGATATTAGCCATTATCAAGAGTCCACTTGGTGCATCATTGAGGATGAAAGTGGTTAACTGATGTCTGGCTGGCTTGTAAAGATAAAAAGGATTTCTAAGATGGAACTCACATTAGGAAGCAGATTTCTGGGCTGGTTGCCACAAATCTGCATATGACATTGCTTGTTGGTTCAACTGCAATCTTTGGGTGAGGCTGGAGATCTCTTTTGGTTCCACTGGCGGAGTTTGGAGTGCAATGATTGAACAGATCAATGCAAATAAGAAAATGAAGTACCACCAGGAGGCATCTTTAAGAAACTACTAGCCTGAGCAGTGGAATCACTTACATAGTAGATTGTGCACACAGCCTTGGAAAAATTTGCTGGGCAGCAACACACACACACACACACACACACACACACACACACACACACACACACACACACACAAATAACAACGACAGTCAGGACTTGCTATTGTTTGAAAGTGATATGTTCAGTGTTGAGATGGTGTGATGGTTTTTCCACCATGGTGTTTTGTATTCCTTAAAATTGTGAGTCCAAACAATTTTTGCTTTCTTAAGTTGCTTCATTATTTGGTCACAGTGCTAAGAAAAGGAAGAAATATAGGACTCATTAGGCTCAGCTCTTTCTTTTTACCTGCTCTTGGAAGCAAGATTGGTTGCTTTAGGTTGAAGACATTTTTTCAGAATTCTTGGATCATTTTGATACAGTGGGTTGAGTTATTGTTCTCATTGAGATGACAAAATACCCAACCAAAGCAACTTAAGAAAGGGCTTATTTTGGCTCACAGTTTAAATGTTCACTCCATCATGGTGGGAGGGCATAGCTCAAGGATACAGGCAGAATGTGGCCAGATCCTTTGCTGAAATGTATCAGGAATAACTCTGGTCCAGCTCCTGTAGAGTCTTTGTTCCCCACTGAGAGCCCATGAGCCGCTTCCATTGTTCACATTTTTGTTGGCATTCTGGTCTTCTGAACACTCACAAGATTGGTTCATTAGGCTCCACTTACAACATTCTATGGCTTCTTTACCACACAGCTCCATCTTGTAGACATTTCTCCCATAAACCAAGTCCAAAGGCCTAAGAAACACGTGCTCAGGCTTATTGTTCCAATTTTCTGTATTAGTTACTTTTCTCACTGTTGTGACAAAATATATGACAAAACAACTTAAGAATGAAAAAGGAAGGTTTTTGATGTTGTTGTTGTTGGTAGATGTGTGTGAGTATGTATATGTGTGAATGCATGTCTGTGTTTTTGTGTGTGTACATGTGGTGTATAAATCTCTCTCCTCTGTGTGTGTGTGTGTGTGTGTGTGTGTGTGTGTGTGTGTTCCCTCCCAGTTTGAGGATACAGTCCATTTTAGCATGGAAGTTGTAGCAGTAAATGCATGAGGCAGCTGGTCACATTGTACCAGTCAAGAAGCAGAGAGATATGATTGCTTATGTTCAGCTCTTTTTTGTTTTGTTTTGTTTTGTTTTTTTGTTTTTATCCAGTTGGACGTCCCACTCCATGGAATGGTATTACACCCCCAAGATTGGGTCTTCCTACCTTAACTGAACTTTTTGAGGAATACTCTGGAATACACATAAAGAGGAATGTCCCTGTGGTGGCTGTAAATTCTGTCAAAGTTGACTATGAAGGTTAATTACCACATGGATATTTAAGCAATTCATTTGAAAAAGTGATATAGCCCTAATTGTACCTGAAGGTGGCAATATGATCATACTAAAATATTTTAATTGATAATTTTGTATCTATCTACTTTACATATCAGCAGCTACCTTCCCCCAAATCTTCCTTTCCCAGTTCCTTCCCCATCTCTCTCCCTCCTTCCAACCCCTTACTTTTCCATCTCCATCCAGGAAAGGGCAGGTCTCCTGTGAGTATCAACAAAGCGTGGTATATCAAGTTGCAGTAAGAGCTAATAGCAATACTTCTCAAATTGTTCCGCACAATAGAAATAGAAGGAATATTACCATATTCTTTCTATGAGGCCATAGTTACCCTGATACTCAAACCAAGCAAAGATGCAACAAAGAAAAAGAATTACAGAACAATCTCCCCTATGAACATTGATGGAAAAAATAATCAAATACTGGCAAATCAAATTCAAGAACATATCAAAATATCATTCACTGTGATTAAATAGGCTTCATCCCAGTGATGCAGGAATTGTTCAACATACAAAAATTGGTCAATGTAATTAACCATATAAATAAATTGAAAGAAAAAAGTCCCACATAATCCAGCATTCATTAAATGCTGAAAAAGCTGTTGACAAAATCCAACACTCTTTCATGTTTAGGGATGGAGCATACCTAGACATAATAAAGACAATATACAGAGAGCCAACAGCCAACATCAAATTAAATGGAGGGAAACTCAAAGGGATCCTACTGAAATCAGGGACAGGGCTCTGTACTCACTCCATATCCATTCAATATAGTACTTAAAGTTCTAGCTAGAACAGTAAGGTAACAAAAGGAGATGAAAGGGATACAAATTGGAAAGGAAGAAACCAAATTTTCACTATTTGCAGATGATATGATAATATACATAACTGACCCCCAAAATATACCAGGGAACTCCTACAGCTGATAAATAACTTCAGTAATGTGGCTGGACACAAGATTATTAAAAAATAATAAAAAGTAGATCTCATATATACAAATGATTAATGGGCTGAGAAAGAAATCAGAGAAACAACGCCCTTTACAATAGTCACAAGTAATATAAAATATCTTGGGGTAACTTTAACAAAACAAGTGAAACACCTATATGACAAGAATTTTAAGTCTTTGAAGAAAGAAATTAGGGAAGAGATCAGAAAATGAAAAGATCTCCCATGTTCATGGATCATAGTAAAAATGGTAATTTTACCAAAAGTGATCAACAGATTCAATTTTATCCCCATCAAAATCCTAACACAATTCTTTACAGACCTCAAAAGAACAATACTCAACCTCATATGGAAAACCAAAAAAACCTCAGGATAACAAAAACAATCCTGTACAATAAAGTTACTTCTATAGGTATCACCATTCCTGACTTCAAGCTCTACTATAGAACTATAGTAATAAAAACAGTTTGGTATTGGCAGAAAAATAGACACATGGATCAATGGAATCAAATTGAAGATCCTGATATAAACACACACACACACACACACACACACACACACACGCACGCACGCACGCACACACACACCTATAAATTACTGATTTTTGACAAAGAAGCCAAAATTGTACAATGTAAAAAAGAAAGCATCTTCAACAAGTGGTGTTGGCATAGCTGGATGGTGGCATGTAGAAGAATGCAAATAGATCTACATCTATCACCTTGCACAAAACTCAAGTCTGAGTGGATCAAAGACTGCAACATAAATCCAGTTACATTGAAGCTGATAAACAGAAAGGGGAAAATAGCTTTAAATGCATTGGCACAAAAAACTACTTCCTGAAAATAACAGCAGTAGCACAGACACTGAGATTGACAATCAATAAATGGGACTGCCTGGAACTGAAAATCTTCTGTAAGGCAAAGGATAAATAATATAAAATGACAGCCTACATAATGGGAAAAGATTTCACCAAGCACACATCTGACAGAGGACTGATATCCAAACTATGTAAAGAACTCAAGAAACTAGACATCAAAATACCAAATAATCCCACTAAAAAGAAAATGAGATACAAATTTAACCAGAGAATTCTCAACAGAAGAATCTTGAATGGCAAAGATACACTTAAAGAAGTAAGTGTTCAACATCTTTGGCTACCAGGGAAACACAAATAAAAATGACTCTGAGATACCTTGGTCAGAAGGACCAAGATAAAAAGTGCTAATGACAGCCTATGTTGGAGAGAATGTCGGGTAAGGGAAACACTTCTCCACCGCTGGTGGGAGTTCAAACTTGTGCTTTGGAAATCAGTATAGTGGTTTTTCAGAAAATTTGGAATCAATCTACCTCAAGACCCAGTGATATTACTCTTGGGCATACCTAAAGGATGCTCAACCATACCACAAGGACACTTGCTCAACTATGTTCATAGCAGCATTATTTGTAATAACAAGAACATATAAACAACCTAGATGCCCCTCAATAGAAGAATGGATAAAGAAGATGTGACATATCTACAATATATGAGTATTTCTCAACAGAAAAATACGGTGTCATCATGAAATTTGCAGGCAAATGGAGAGGACTAGAAAAAATTATCCTGAATGAAGTAACCCAGGTCAAGAAAGACAAACATGGTATATACTCACTCATAAGTGGATATTACATGTAAAGCAAAGATAACCAGGCTACAGTCCTCAGCCTCAGAGAAGCAAGGTAACAAGGAGGATCCTAAGAAGGATGGATGGATCTCCCCAGGAAAAGGAAATAGATGAGATGTCCTGGGTAAACTAGGGTGAGGGAAACTAGAGGGGAGGGGATGAGGGGATGGGAACATGAGGGATCAGGTTGATTTAGTTGAGTTGTGGGCATGATGGGGGGGGAGAGTAATGAAAGAGTTGTCTTGATAGATGGGGCCAATATGGAGTTAGGGAGAAAACTGGTGCTTGGGAAATTTCCAGGAATCCACAAGGAGGACCCAGCTAAGACTCCTAGCAATAGTGGAGAGGGTACCTGAACTGGCCTTCCCCTGTAACCCAGATTGGTGACTACACTAATTGTCATCATAGATCCTTCATCCAATACCTGATGGAAGCAGATGCAGAGACCCACAGCCACGCCCTGGAACAAACTCCAAGAGTCCAGTTGAAGAGAGGGAGGAGGGTTTGTATAAGCAAGAGGTGGGGGTCAAGTTCATGATGGGAAACCACAGAGATAGCTTACCTGCACTTGTGGGAGCTCACAGACTCTAGATGAATAGCTAGGGAGCTGGTATGGAACCAACTTAGTCCTTTGGCATCTGGGTGACAGTTGTGTGTTTTTTGTGGGTCCCCTAGCAGTGGGACCAGGACCTGTTCCTATTGAATGAACCTGATCTTTGGAACATGTTCCCTTTGGTAGGATACCTTGCCCTGCCTTGATGCAATGGGGAGGAGCTTGGTACTGTCTCAATGTAATATGCCATGCTTTATTGATTCCCATGGGAGGTCCTATCCCATCTGAATGGAGATAGGAGGAGGAGTGGATTGAGGGGAGAGTGAGGGAGGGAATGGGAGGAGAGGAGGGAGGGGAAACTGTGCTCGATATGTAAAATAAATTTTTAAAATGTTGAAAAAAATAATTTGTACTTTACATTGCTTGTTTCTAAATTGGCTACTTGATAATCAACATATGGACTTGATATTCACTATATATACCCTGTAAATATTAAGCCAATAGGTTGTTTGTAATTTTTAGATATTAACATGGTTTTATTGTCAAAAGCACAGATGTAGCTTCTAATCCTTCTATAAAAGTTTCCATACTTGTATTCTTTCTACTATATTTGTGCACCAATTAGTTAATTCATCAGGTAGATAATACTACCTTATAGAAGATATTCAAGTATGTAATATAATTGGAAGAAAATAAAATAATGACCACCTGTTCTTGATGTTGTAATTATTTCAATCGTTGTCTAAAATATATAACTATTCTATTAAGAGCATCCCAAAGAACCAAAATAGAGCCAGCACCTGCTGTGATAATAAGACTTTAGTGTAAGGCATATCAAAATTATTACAAACAAAATAACCTCTTATTGTGGTAGTATGTAGTCAGAGAGGGTGAGAGGAAAACAATAGAACTATTTTTATAGGAAGAAAAACTATTGAAGACAAGAATTGATTATAATCATTTGATAAATATTTGCATTGTGTAACCTTCCACAGCCTATAAGCAGATGCAGTTATAATGATATACCCAAAAATGCACTTTTGTTAAAGCAGGTTTTTCCTACCTGCCGGCCTCCTGGTCCCGCGGCCATGGTCCCGCTGCCACGTGAGCCCCAAATAACACTCAGAGACTCTGTATTTGATACAATCCTGTTGGCCAGTTACCATTATTGTTCATGGTACATGAACTTTTCTACTTATCTAAGTATTTTCACGTGGCTCATCTTATCCGGGACCCGCGGCTGGCTTCTTGCTTCCACCATGCTCTACATCTTGACTCCTCCTTCTACTTCCTCTTTCATCCTCCTAGTCTCCTAGCCCCGCCTATCTAGTTTTCTATTGGCCACAGTGCTTTATTAACCAGTATGAGAAACATATATACAGAATAACATCTCCTATCACACTTTGTAGATGAAAACAAGGAAAGACTAAGAAAACAGGGACCAACAGTGAAGTCCATGCTGACCATTTCAAAGCAAAACAAGAATCACGAAGGCTGTTGTCACATCAGGAATTCCTTATCTATACTAGAGCATCAGGTTGACTTATTCCCAAGCATTTAGGACCAAAGTCATACTATAGAAAACTGAACAATGTGAGCAAAAACGATCCTTAATTTGCTAATGCTAATGTTTCTTTCAGCAATTTTTAGCCAGGAATATGAAAGTATTAATGGTACAAATTCCTTATTAAATAATTTCAATTAGCAATAAATGCTCCTTTTGTGGTATTAAAAAAAGGATAACTTTTAAAAGATTATAACCCTTGTATTCAAAGACATAGTACAACATTGTAATGAGTGTATAGAAACGTTCTTTTGAAAAGACCTTTACGGTAATTTGGTCCATATTCAGTGGTGCTACCTGTGGGTTACAACTCCTTTGGGGATGTAATGAACTTTTCACAGGGATCATCTGAGACCATCAGAAAACACAGATAGTTACATTATGTCCCATAACCATAGCAAAATTTCAGTTATGAAGTAGCAAAGAAAATAATTTTATGGCTGAGGGTCACTACAACATGTGGTGTGTGTGTGTGTGTGTGTGTGTGTGTGTGTATGTGTGTTGTGTATGTGATGTGTATATATGTGTGGTATGTGTGTGGTGTGTGTATGTATATGATGAATGGTGTGTATTTATGTGTGTGTGGTGTGTATATGGTGTGAAAGAGTATGTGTGTGCTGTCTTTTGTGTGTGTGTGTGTGTGTGTGTGTGTGTGTGTGTGTGTGTGTGTATGTACATGGTGTGTGTGTTTGTTGAGGTTGGTGGCAGTGGTGATAAGTATCAAACCAAGAGCCACAAGCATGCTGGACAATTGCTCTACCATTTACTCACCTCCTAAGTCCTCAAGCATATTTTAAATCTTAGATTGGTTTCCTTTTATTCTCCTCCAACCTCAGTACTACTTCCAAGCATAAATGTTTTTGTTTTTTGGTTGGGAGACTTTTAATGACTATTTCTATTTCCTTGGGGGTTATAGGTATATTTAAATTATTTATCTGGTCTTGGTTTAATTTTGGTATGTGGTAACTATTATGTAAGTTGGCCATTTCTTTTAGATTTTCCAATTTTGTGGAGTATAGGTTTATGAACTATATCCAATGAGTCTCTGTATTTCCTTGGACTCTATTTGTGTCCCCCTTTTTATTTCTGATTTTGTTAATTTAGATATTCTCTCCCTTCCTTTTGGTTAGTGTGGATAAAGGTTTGTCTATCTTGTTGATTTTTCTCAAAGAACTAACTCTTCATTTCATTGATTATTTGAATTGTTCTCTTTGTTTCTATTTTATTTATTTCAGCCCCGAGTTTGATTATTTCCTGCCATCTACTCCTCCTGGGTGAGTTTGTTTCTTTTTGTTCCAGAGCTTTCAGGTGTACTATTAAGTTGTTTGTGCAAGATTTTTCCAAAAACCTTTATATAGGCACTTAGAGCTATGAACTTTTATTTTTAGCACAGCTTTCATTGTTTCCCATAAATTTGGGTATGGTTAGATTAATTTTTATTGAATTCTAGGAAGTCTGTAATCTTTTCTTTATTTCCCTTGACCTAGTGGTGGTTCAGTTGAGAGTTTTTAAGTTCCCATGAATTTGTAGGCTTTCTGCAGTTTGTGTTTTTGTTGAACTCTAACTTTAACCAAAGGTGGTCTGATAAGATACAAGGGGTTGTTCTGATTTTTTTAATCTGTTGAAATTTGCTTTATGACCAACTATGTGGTCAGTTTTAGAGAAGGTTCCATGAGGTGCTAAGAAGAAAGTATATTCTTTTGTGTTTGGATGAAATGTTTTGTAGATGTCTTTTAAATTCATTTGATCATAATACCTGCTAGTTCTCTTGTTGCTCTGTCCATTGGTGAGAGTGGGGTATTGAAGTCTCCCACTATTATTAATGTGTGAGGCTTTATATGTGATTTAAGCGTTAGTATTTTTTTTTTCCACAAATGTGGGTACCCTTGTATTTGGGGCATAGATATTCAGAATTGTGACTTCATTTTGATGGATTTTTCCTTTGATAAATATGAAATGTCCTTCTTCATCACTTTTGATTAGTTTGAAGTCTATTTTGTTAGATATTAGGATAGCTACACAGGCTTGATTCTTAGGACCATTTGACCAGAAAATATTTTTCCAACCCTTTATTCAGAGGTAATGTCTGTCCTTGAAGCTGAGGTGTGTTTCTTGTATGTAGCAGAAAGATGGATCCTGTTTTCCTATACATTCTGTTACATTCTGATAGTCTGTGTATTTTTATTGAAGACTCGAGTCCATTGATACTAAGAGATGTTATTGACCAGTGACTTAATTCCTGTTATTTTTTTATTTTGGTGGTGATGATGATAGTGTATGTGCATTTCCCTTCTTTGGGATTTGCTGGTGAGGGATTATCTATTTCCTGTGTTTTTGTGGAAGTAGATAACTTCTTCCAGTTGCAGTTTTCCTTCTACTATTTTTTATGGTGCTTGATTTTTGGATAGGTTTGTTTAGGTCTAGTTTTGTTTTGGAATATCTTTTTATCTCCATCTATGTTGGTTGAAAGTTTTGCTGGATATAGAAATCTGGGCTGGCATCCATGGCCGCTTAGTATCTGTAAAACACCTATCCAGGATCTTCTGACTTTTAGAGTCTCCACTGAAAGCCAGGTGTAATTTTGATACGTCTGCCTTTATACGTTAATTGTCCCTTTTTCCTTTGAAGGTCTTAAAATTCTTTCTTTATTCTGTATGCTTAGTGTTTTGATTTTTGATTATTATGCAGCAGGGAACTTACTGGTTCCTTTTGGTCAAGTCTATTTGGTGCTCTGTAAGCTTCTTGTACTTTTATAGGCATGTCTTTTTTAAGGTTGGGAAAGTTTTCTTCTCTGATTTTGTTGAATGTGTTTTTTGTGACTTTGAGTTGGGATTCTTCCTCTTCTTCTTCTATCCCTATTATTGGTCTTTTCATTGTGTGCCAGATTTCCTGGATGTTCTGTGTTAGGAATTTATGGATTTAACATCTTCTTCGACTGATGAATCTATTTCCTCTATAGTATCTTCCATATCTAATATTCTCTCTCCCATCTCTTGTATTCTGTTGGTGATGCTTGCATCTGTAATTCATTTCCCCAGATTTTCAATTTCCAGAATTCCCCTGATTTGTATTTTCTTTATCATTTCTATTTCAATTTTCAAGTCTTGAACAGTTTCCTTCACCTGTTTGTATTTTTCTTGGCTTTCTTTGCAGGATATATTGATTTCTTCCAATTTTTTGTTGGAATTCCTCTTTAAGAGCCTCTGTCATCTTCATAATGTAGTTTTAAAGCTCATTTCCCTGTGTTTCGGTTGCACTGGAATGTTTAAGTTTTGCTGCTGTAGGATCACTGGGTTCTGGTGGCGCCATATTGCTCTTTTGGTTGTTGAATGTATTTTTACATTGGTGTTTACTTATCTTTTCTGCCAACTGATGTGGCTTGTGTCTGTGCCTGTTTTTCCAACTCTTGTGTTTTGTGCCTGTGCCTATGTAGTCTGCTGGTTTGGGAGGGCTGGCCATGGAGAGGATGTTCAGGTGCTCAGGTTGGGTAGCAGTTTTTGCCTTGGTGAGACAGAGTCCAGTGGGTAGCTGAGGTGGGGCTGCAGCTTGAGGCAGGTCTCTGCTTGAAACCTGGTGGGGATTGTAGCAGAACAGTGTTGCTCCCACCAAAGGTGGGGGCAGAATACAGCTGCCTTTCTGGTTGAAAGCACAAATTCTAATCTAAAGATGTTTTTTTAAAATTTTACTGTATGCAGAATGTTTTATTAAAGTTGTTTAATACTCCTTTCTTGTCACTTTGAAGATTTTTGTTATGAAAATAGTAATTCTTTTGTCAGATGTTTTGAAATTACAGGCTTCTGTGGCTTTTATATTTTATCTCATTACCAAATAAAATTTACATCTTCATGAAACAGTCTTTATTGTCCCAGAAGTTTCTGAGTACTTTGATGTGTTAATTAACCTGTCATTTGACAGCCTATAGGCTGTTGTGGCATACAGAAGTGAGATATGGCTTTCTTGGAGCAAACTCCCACATATACATTAGCCTTGTACTTATCTTTTTTGTTGTGGAGTTTGCTTCAATTTTGAGCATGTGGCAAAGACACAGCTTGAGAGGTCTATTTCACTGAGAAAGTCTGCAGAGCTTACATGTAGGTAACATTAATTACCTAGAACACATTAAAAAACACATTCCACTTTCTTTCCTGGAAAACCATCAATAGCTCTCTCTCTCTCTGTCTCTGTCTCTGTCTCTGTCTCTATCTCTGTCTGTCTGTCTGTCTGTCTGTCTGTCTCTCTCTCTCTCTCTCTCTCTCTCTCTCTCTCTCTCTGTGTGTGTGTGTGTGTGTGTGTGTGTGTGTGTGTGTGTGTGTGTGTGTGCATGTCTGTATGTGTGAGAGCACATTCACTCATTCCAGCTTGGCTTGGATGATTCTGAGGCATACTTCCTGAAGTTTCCTGGGGATCTCTAACCACTGGTTCTAGTAATGGGCTTAATCACTTTGGTTACCTATCAATTTCTCTTCTCTTTTCTCTGTATCCACAATTCATTGCCATTCTATTTCTTCCTTCTACTCAGAGTTGTGTGACTGACTTTGGGAAGCAACTCTTGTTATGCTGTGTCACTCAACTTTCTGGGATTCCATTAGGTAGCATGTGTTAATTAGAATTCTGCTTTACTATGACCAAACACCCAAGAAAAGCAGTTTAATATATGAAAGATTTACTCTGCTGCATGGTTTTAGAGGTATTAGTTCATTATGATAAGAAGGGCATGGCTGAGCAGAACAGTTTACATTATGGCGGCAGCCAGGAGCCAGACAAAGGAGACAGGATAGCCCCAAGGCAAGATACAGCCTCCAGGATAGACTTAGAATGTCATCCCTTTAACTAGGTCCCTCCTTCTACTTTTCACCATCTCTCAATAATGTCATTGCTATATAAAACCATCAAGGTACCAGTCCATTCATCAAATCAGAGCCATTTTGACCTATTTGACTGTTGATAGACATTCACCAATATACCCAGAAATGTGCTTTACAAGTCTTCTAGGTGTTTCTTATTCCAGCCAATTTGGCTATTGAGATTAACCATCATGTGGCCTGACTTTACAAGTGCCAGGAAAACCAGTCCCAGTTTGTCTCTATTGTAACTTAAGCTTCACCTTCCCAGCTTCATACCCAACTCTCAGGAGTTTCATGCAGAGAATCCGTCTATAGTATACATTATGAGCCAAAACAGCCTTTTGCAAGGCTCCATGGCCCTCCTTATTCTTGCATGCTTGCAAAGCAATATTACTCATAAACATGGCCAAGTATTGCTGCCAGCTCAAGCTGCCCCGTCCACAACCCCCCAAAACAGCGCTGTCTGTTGAAAATAGGGTTTTCAAACACACAACCCTATGAAGGACAATTTTGCATTTATGCCATAACAGATTCTCTCTTCATGTGGCCTCTCATGACCTTACAGTAGCTTTCTTCCAAGGTGGTAGAAGTGGTAGTTGCAAGGAATCTTTGGGTTATGACTCTGAAGTCCTGGTGAAGAACAATCCCCTCACTGCCTTTTCTTTCAAACTTAAGTTTTAAACAGCCCAGATTTAAGGGAGAAGGTGATGATACAAGGAGTTGTCTGCATCTACAGGAAGGGCGAAATTGCTGAAAATTATATACCCTAATATCTAATCACTTTCACTGGTGGTCAGCAGCTTGTTTTTTCCACTATCTTAACTATTCATCTCATTTTTGCTAGAGGTCTTCTCTCCATTTTCACAGATTGTTCATCCTGTCTGTGTTGATCCTACACTGTAGCCTTCTTCAACACAGGGCATTGCAGAATCTGTGGGTACACAAGGAGAGGAATGTCCTTTATAACTGCATTGATTTCAATAGTACTTTTGTGCTTGACAATCTAATTAATTCTCTAAACAAGTAGTTGCAGATATGACAGATAATATGTTTTAATTCTACTAAATATTTATGTTTAACTAGAAACATATCTATAACTAGTCACGTATTCTTGTCATTATAATTCACTTCTGGACATTTAATAAGAGCAACATAAGACCTGAAGTTAAAATTAGCTACTTGCAAATTGTGCTTCATTTTCCTAGAATTTTTTGTGGGTAAAAAAAAATCTAAGAAATTTGCTGTTAGGGTTCGGCAGTGGCTGCTTAAAGGACTTGCTGGCTTTCTCCTTGGGGAAACCTGTCAAGAATTTCTGTCCTATTATCTCCAAGAGTTGCTCCCGAAGGGAGAGGTCTACGGACTTTAGCATTTATTCTTCCTTCCATAACCCTCTCCTCAGAGAGCTTCTTGAATTCAAAATAAGTATAAAAGCCAATCTTCGGAGTGTTCTTCCCTTTGTTATTTATTGGTTGTATTTAAAAATTTTTCCCTAAAGCCAAGACAATTTTTGGATAGTGTTTTAGAGATAAATGTAAAAGTCCTATTTTCTGTATCTCTAGTATTAAATAAAAAGAAATTATTTACTATTTGCCTTTTCCTCAGCAGAGAAATCATTCAGATGACCTGAAGCTATGTCCTCTAGCTTCAATTTACAGATATTTTTGGAATGTCATCTCCAAAGGATTGGTTCAAGGAGCAAAGACATTTGCATGTTTAATCTGTCATGTTCTGAGTATGGAATGGAGCTATCTAAAGAGCTGAAGTTCTCCTCATCTCATCACTACCATTTCACATCTCACGATTTGCTTAACCACAATAAAATAGGTCTCATCCCTTGGATGCTGGGAGAATCTATGTAGCAGCAGAAGTTCTTTTTGTGGGAATGCTGGCAGGCAAGCTAACAGGGAAACACCAGCAAAAGCATCAGAGTTGTCAGATGACTTCCCTGCCTTGGCAAGGGAGAAGGCTAGGATGAGCAACTTTTGGGGTCTTAATTGTGGACACTTAGGGACCTAGAGATCTGTCACAGCTAGCACAGACCACAAGTGCCACATAGGATTGAAGTGGGTTCTAACTTGACTCTTGATTATTTTCCCCAAATCCGATGTATTGAAGGTTTTGGCATTACTGGGGTGAGAAGTGGACCATGGGTAGGTGGTGACTAGGAGAAGGAAATTGCGTTACTTGGAGAATTCACTTTTAGTAGACGTTGAGACCTGAGCCTCTTCTTGAGTCCCTGTCTTTGCCTCCTGGGTACAACATGGTGAACAGGCTTCCCCTACTACAGGATCTCCATTCACTCTTACTCTTTTGTTATGTGAATAGCTATCAGGGGTAGGGAACTCCCCATTGTGCCTTCCCTATCATGATGGACTGCAATCCTCTGAAACCATGACCCGAAGCAAACCATTCCTATCATGGGTTATTCTGTGGGATATTTTGTTATAATAATGGAAGAGTAATGAAAACATGGGCTGACATAGAAGATTAAACACTCCCAAGAAGAGGAATAAGCAAACCAGAGCAGTTCCTAATACTGCAAAGCTTCCTAATACTTTGACCATTTAATACTGTTTTTCATGTTGTGGTGACCCCCAACCATAAAATTACTTTCATTGCTACTTCATAACTGTAATTTTGCTACTCTTATGAATTGCAAATATGTGATAGGCAGGATATTTGATATGCGACCCCTGTAATAGGGCCATTCAAATGCCAAAGTGGTTGTGACCCACAGGTTGAGAACCACTGGGCCAGAGCACAGAAGACCTTTGTCCAAGAGGAACTAAGATTTCCAAAGTCAAAATGAAGTATTGATTGTTAATCAGACAGCTGTATGGGCATCAGTATGTGTAGTTACTGACTGAGCTTAGACTATGCAAATAAATACCTTCCAAGTAAGACTAGATCAGTACAGTTACACCCTCCTCCCGACTCATCCCCTATGAAGTAATGGTTCCCTAGGTAGGAATCAGCAAGGCTCATTTTCCCCTTTCTTTTGTATCTTAAACAACTGTGAGAAAACATGGGAGAAGTTAGGGAAGGACTATGTGATGTTTATGTGGCCTGTGATTCAAAATGTTTCTTAAGCATGGTCCACATACCCAAAGATTACAGGTGGAGTTTTTTTTTTCCTGAAAAATATTAGATACTATAGAACAAAAATTTCTTCCAGTATTCCTTTCAGTATTGGTGTCACATGAGGATCATGGTGACAATAATAGACAGAGAATGACAGGAATGAGGTTGGATTGTTGAGTAGGCTTGAGGGTAGGAAAGCTGACAGGAGAGGATAAGACAACCTCATGAGCTTTGGAGATGCCTTGGAAGTTGGAACACATGTGAACCTCTTTGTGTCTACCCCCATGGCTGCTAGATAAGGTCTCTCCTTTCCTAAATTAATTATTATTCAAGCCATCCAAACACTTATACAATTTCTCCCAAGACAGCTGAGAAGGCAAGAACAAAATACAGGCTACAGTCTATTTTTCCCAGCATCAAGGTCAGCATGTGATGGACTATAGCGGAGGGTATTTCACTTCTACTTAACATTGAAAACCCTCTCATGCCAGCAGGTGAGCTTGCCTTTTCTCTGGTAGCTCAGATCTTCCTCCCCACCTTTGTACCAGCTCAATCCACAAGTCTAGATCGAGTATCTCTTGCACAGTCCCGTGCTGTGCTAAATATTCTGAGGAAAGCAAAATAAACAGTACATCTAGCTTTTGAACATTTGGTTTGTGAAGCATGCCATCCTCAGCTTTATACACATTTTATTTAATACAATAATTAAATAAATTCAGGAGATTCTGACCTAAATATTGTTGCTGTCTAATACAGAACTCCTTCCCTCAGCAGTTTACCATAACTATGTCCATCATGCTCACAGCTGTGTCTTAAACTTAGACTATAGGGACAGTGGTCTGTACAGAACACATAAATTTGATCTCATAGATCACTTGAGAGTTTGACTACTCAAGTCACCAGAAACTGTCCTTATTCAAATGGCTGGAGGGTGATATTGACTGGCACCTAGGGAATTTTTTCTTTTATTAGAACAATCTTATTTTATTTTACATACCAATCCCACTGTATCTAGGCTGAGCAATTCCCTCCATTGGGAATGGACTGACTCCAAAAAGCCAATTCATGTACAAGGGATAAATCCTGGTCCAACTGCTAGTACCCCTATGGATTTTGAATGAACCATCTATACATGGCTTTTCAAGGTGTTATAAACTTCCTCTCTGTATGACAGTTGCAAGACACCCCTCCCCAAAGTGGGTGTTCTAGAGAACAAGGGTGAAGTATACTTATTTTTATGAATAACTTCAGTGTCTTGCAGCAATAATCTGCAATAGTTTGAAACACATTCTGCTTGTCACAGCTGAATGGTCATGTGTGTGTGTGTGTGTGTGTGTGTGTGTGTGTGTGTGTGTGTGTGTATAGAGCTGGAGGAAGGGAGAACAGATCACTCCAGTTGAATAAAGGGGATGGAATGATTTGCAGACTTGTCTTAGCATAGATATAATCTATGCCATGCATCGCATTTGTCTTATCCTAGTGGCTCCTAAAAGTGACATCTATGACGCATGGGATAAAGCTTGAGGTCTAGGATGTTAACATCATTATTAGTTCATTTGTGGATGACTTCTCAGTTCAGTTACTCCATTGAGGTTCTTCAAGTTCAGCTCCTATTTATCCTGTGAAGTAGAAGAACAAATGGTATATCCCCTGCTCTCACAGGTGAGATGAGCACATCTTAATTGCAAGATCCATTCTGGTTCAAAATGTTTCCCTCTGGGAGGCACAACAATCACTAGAAGCTGTGGCTTGGGCTCTGAATAAACTAGACATGCCTATCCATGAGGGACCACCAGAAATCCCCACTTGCCTGGTCTGGTCCTCTACAGGAGTTCTGGGCCCCTCCCAGAGATCTGCCTATATCCTCCCCCTCCCGGCAGGGCCACTCTCAGCCCCTGTGGGCTAGATCCCTGACCCCATCACTGGGCCTCTGCTAAAGAGGCCTTAGCTAGAGAGTGCCAGGCCCCAGCTAAATCTGCCTGTCTTGAGGAAACATCCTGAATCTCAGCCTAGTCTTTGTCCCCCATTGTCTTTGATCCCCATTGCCAGGCCTCTGCTAGAGGTGAGTCTGGGACCGATTCGGGTAGAATCCTCCCCACACCTTTCCCTGGGAACTCCCTGCATTGGCTCTGGATCTCGCCCCCACTCCCCATGTCCTGTCCTCATCCAGAGTACTCCTGGTGCTCTGATATACCCCTACCCACCCCCACCAAAAGTCTGTCCTCCCCCTATCCTGTGCCCTACCCTGCCCCCAGGGATCTGGTTGAACACTGGGACAGAGGGTGGAGCCAACAATCCTGCCACCTTCTGGGGAACTTCCTGGAGCTGTTCTGAGCACTCTAGACCTGCCTATCCATATGGGACCACACAGAATCCCAACATGCCTGGTCACTGACACCCACTGCTGGCCCTCTACTGGAGTTCAGGGCCCCTCCCAGAGATCTGCCAATCCCCTCCTGGCCATCCTGAGCCCCTGCAGGCTGGATCCTTGATCCATCACTGTACTTCTGCTAAAGAGGCCTCAGCTGGAGAGTGCCAGGCCCAGACTAGATCTGCCTATCTGCACACAAGGCCCAGACTAGATCTGCCTATCTGCACACAGAACATCCTTAGTCCCGGCCTTTGGGATCTTTGACCCCCATTGCTGGTCTTCTGCTAAAGCCTGACCTTTGATCCCCATCGCTAGACCCCTGCCTGAGGAGAGACAGCTTAAAGAGCTTGTACCACCCAGAGCTACAGACATCTACCTCTGATCCACCTAAGCCCACCTGGGAAGTACCATACATATATATATATATATATATATATATATATATATATATATATAGAGAGATAGAGAGAGAGAGAGAGAGAAGAGAGAGAGAGGGAGAGGGAGAGAGAGAGAGACAGAGAGAGAGAGACAGAGAGAGAGACAGAGAGAGAGAGAGAGAGAGAGACCCCACCTACACCTACTGGAAGAAGCAATGAGAAGATGGCCATACAAGAAAACAACTAACATAGAAAAACAAGCATAAAACCACCAGAATCTAGGGAATCTACATCAACTAGACATGAACACCCCAAAGCAGATGAAGCAGAAGAGAATGGCTTAAAAATTATCATTATAAAAATGATAGAGGCCCTAAAAGATGATGTGAGAAAATAAATCCCTTAAAGGAATGGAAGAAAAAACAAAAAACAAAAAAATTGGAAGAAATGAACAAATTTCTTAAAGTACAGAAAGCCAAGAAAAAACAATTAAACAGATGAAGGAATGGTTTAAGACTTGAAAGCTGAAATAGAGACAATAAAGAAAACACAAACTGAAGGAATGCTGGAAATAGAAAGACTGGGCAAACAATCGGGAACTACAGACACTAGCATAACCAACAGAATTCAAGAGATGGAAGAGAGAATCTCAGGCACTGAAGATAAGCTAGAGGAAATAGATTCATCGACCAAAGAAAATTATAAATCCAACAAATCCTTAACAAATCCAGGAAATGTGGGACACAGTGAAAAGGTGAAACCTAAGAATAATAGGTATAGAGGAAGGTGAGGAAGCCCAGTTCAAAGGAGAAGAAAACATATTCAACAAAATAATTGCAGAAAACATTCCCAATCTGAAGAAGGACATGCCCATGAAATTACAAGAAGCATACCAAACACCAAATAGACTAGATCAAAGAAAAAAGACCCCTTGACACCTAACATACAGAATAAAGAAAGAGTATTAATCACAGTGAAGGGAAAAGTACAGGTAACATATAAAGGAAGACCTTTCAAAATTATGCCTGACTTCTCCATGGAAATGCTCAAGGCCAGAAAGTCCTAGATAGATGTTCTACAAGTACTAAGAGTCCACGGATGCCAGACCAGGCTACTATACCCAGCAAAACTCTCAATCATTATAGATGGAGAACACAAGATATTTAATAACAAAGCCAAATTTTCACTATACATATCTACAAATCCAGCCCCACAGAAAGTTCTGGAAGGAAAACTCCAACCCAAGGAAGTTAACTACGCTCACAAAAGACATAGGCAACAGATAATCCCACTTCACCAGAACCCAAGGGTAAAGCAGGACAAATATATTCACAATACACTGCCAACAACAAATCTAAAACAAACAAGCATTAACAATCAATGGTCCTTACTCTCCCTCAATATTAATGGTCTTAACTCACCTATAAAAAGACACAGGCTAACAGAATGGATATAAAGACAGAATTCATCCTTCTGCTGCACACAAGAAATACATCTAAGCTTCAAAGATAGACATTACCTCAGGGTAAAGGGCTGGGAAATGATATTCCAATCAAATGGACCCAAGAAGTAAGCAAGTGTGGCTATCCTAATATCTAACAAGTTAGACTTCAAATCAAAATGAATCAAAAGAGATGAAGACAGTCATTTTGTATTCATCCCAGGAGAAATCCATCAGCACAAAGTCTCAATTCTGAACATCTATGCTCCTAATACAAAGGCATCCACATTTGTAAAAGAAATGCTACTAAAACTCAAATCTCACATAAAACCTCACACACTTATAGTGGGAGACTTCAACACCACCAATCAGAAACTCAACAAAGAAACAGAAGAACTAACAAAAGTTATGTCTCAAGTGGGATTAACAGACATCTATAGAACCTTCCATCCAAACACAAAAGAATATACCTTCTTCTCTGCTCCACAAGGAACCTTCTCTAAAATCGACCACATACTAGATGACATAAAAAAAAAACTCAACAGATACAAAAGAATTGGAATAGTCCCCTATATCTTATCAGGCCACTGTAACGTGTAGTTTTCCACCAGCCGGCCCACCGCAGGTCTGGCGCGCTGACCCCAAATAACACGCAGAGACTCTGTATTTGATACAATCCTGTTGGCCAGTTATCATTATTAGTTACCATTATTGTTTATGGGCGAGCCCTTTCTTAATTATTAACCCATTTCTACTTGTCTAAGTATTTCCATGTGGTCATCTTATGGGTGCTGCGGCCAGCATCTTCCTTCCTCCCATGTCTCCATCTTGACTCCTCCTTACCACTTCCTCATTCCTCCTTGTCTCCTAGCTCTGCCTATCTATCTTGCTTTCTCATTGGCCCAACGGTGCTTTATTAATTAACCAGTTTGAGAAACATATTTACAGAATAACATCTCCCATCAGGCCACCATGCTTTAAAATTGGAATTCAACAACAACACAAATCTCAGAAACCCTACAAACTCATGGAAACTGATCTATGCGCAATTACCCCATACCCGGGTCAAAAAAGAAATAAAGAAAGAAATTAAGGACTTCCTAAAATTCAACGAGAATGAGGACACGACATACCCAAACTTATGGGACACATTGAAAGCATGTTATGAGGGAAGTTCATTGAACTGAGTGCCCATATGAAGAAAACACAGGATAGTCACATTAGAAAACTACTAACAGCGCAACTGAAAGCCTTAGAACAAAAAGAAGCAAACTCACCCTGGAGGAGAAGAAGACAGGAAATAGTCAATTTGCAGGCTGAAATCAATAAAATACAAACCAGGAAAACAATACAAAAAATCAATGCAACAAAGAGTTGGTTTTTTGAGAAAATCAACAGGCTAGACAAACCTTTATCCAAACTAATGAAAAAGCATAGAGAGAACATGCAAATTAACAAGATCAGAAACGAAAATGGGGACACAACAACGGACACATAGGAATTCCAGACAATTTTCAGGTCATACTTTGAAAACCTGTACTCCACAAAATTTGAAAATTCAAAGGAAATGAAAAAATTTCTGGGTAATTATCACTTACCAAAATTAAATCAACAACAGATAAACAACTTAAACAGACCTATAACCCCTAACAAAATAGAAGCAATCACCGAATGCCTTCCAAACAACAAAAACAAAAACAAAACAAAACAAACAAACAAACAAAAAAACCCAGGTCCAGATGGCTTCAGTGCAGAATTCTACTAGAAATTCAAGGAAGAGCTAATACCAATAATCTTCAAATTGTTCCACACAATAGTAACAGAAGGTTCATTACCAAACTCTTTTTATGAGGCCATAATCACCGTGGTACCCAAGCCATACAAAGATACAACTAAGAAAGAAAACTACAGAACAATATCCCTGATGAATATTGATGCAAATATACTCAATAAAATACTGGCAAACCAAATCCAAGAATACATCAGAGTAATTACCCACCATGACCAAGTAGGCTTCATCCCTGGGTTGCAGGGATGGTTTAATATACGAAAATTTATCAACCATATGATAATCTCCCTAGATTCTGAAAAAGCCTCCTACAAAATTCAACACATTTTCATGATAAAGGTGTCGGAGAGATCAGGGATAACAGGGATACCTAAACATAATAAAAGCAATATACAGTAAATCAACAGCCAACATCAAACTGAATAGAAAGAAGCTTAAGGCAATTCTTCTAAAATCAGGAACAAGACAAGCCTGTCCTCTCTCTCCATATCTCTTCAATATTTTACTTGAAGTTCAAGCTAAAGCTATAAGACAACAAAAGCAGATCAAGGGGATACAAATTGGAAAGGAAGAAGTCAAACTCTCTCTATTTGCAGATGATATGATAGTTTACATAAGAGACCCAATAAACTCTATCAGAAAACTCCTACAGCTTATTAACACCTTCAGCAAACTAGCAGGCTACAAGATAAACTCAAAAAAAACCAGTAGCCCTTCTTTATTCAGACGACAAAGAGGCTGAGAAATAAATCAGAGAAACATCACCCTTTACAATAGTCACAAACAACATAAAGTATCTTGGGGTAACGCTTACCAAACAAGTGAAAGTCCTATATAATAAAAACTTTGTGGCTTTAAAGAAAGAAATTAAAGAAGATTCCAGAAAATGGAAAGATCTCCTATGCTCTTGGATACGTAGGATAAACATAGTAAGAATGGCTATCTTGCCAAAAGCTATCTACAGATTCAATGCAATCCCCATTAAAATCCCAGCACAATTCTTCATTGACCTTGGAAGGATAATAATCAACTTTATATGGAAAAACAAAAAACCCAGGATAGCCAAAACAATCCTGTACAATATGTGAACTTCAGAAAGCATCACCTTCCCTGACGTTAAGCTCTACTACAGAATTATAATCCTGAAAAAACCTTGATATTGGTACAAAAATAGACAAGTAGACCAATGGAGCTGAATTGAAAATACTGATATTAACCCACACCTTCTAACACCTAATTTTTGACAAAACAGCTAAAAGAATACAATGGGGGGTGGAAGCATCTTCATCAAATGGTACTTGCACAATTGGATGATGGTGTGTAGAAGACTGAAGATAGACCCATGTCTATCACCATGCACAAAACTCAAGTCCAAATGGATCAAAGACCTCAATATAAAAATTCAGCCACACTAAACCTCTTAGAAGAGAAAGTAGGAGGTACCCTTGAACAAATTGGTATGGGAGACTGCTTCCTGAACATAACTCCAGTAGCACAGACACTGAGATCAACAATTAATAAGCAGGACCTCCTCAAACTTAGAAGCTTCTGTAAGGTAAAGGACACAGTGGACAAGACTAAATGGCCACCCACAGACTGGAAAAAGATTTTCACCAATCCTACATCTGACAAAGGGCTGATCTCCAAAATATACAAAGAACTCAAGCAACTAGTCAACAAAACAACAAATAACCCTATTAAAAAATGGGGTACAGAACTGAAGAGAGAATTCTCAATAGAGGAAATCAAAAGGCTGCAAGACACTTAAAGTGTTCAATATACTTAGCTGCCAGGGAAATGCAAATCAAAACCACTTTGAGATACCATCTTACTCCTGCCAGAATGGCTAAAATTAGAAACACTAATGACAACTTATGCTGGATAGGATGTGTAGAAAGAGGAACACTCCTACACTGCTGGTGGGAGTGCAAACTTGTACAGCCATTTTGGAGATCAGTATGGCGGTTCCTCAGAAAAATGGAATTAGTCTACCACAGGACCCTGCAATATCCCTCTTAGGCATATACCCTAATGACCCACATCCTATCCTTTGTTGAGCAACAAAGACATGTGCTCAACTATGTTCATAGCAGCATTATTTGTAATAGCAAGAACCTGGAAGCAACCTAGATGCCCCTCAACTGAAGAATGGATAAAGAAGATGTGGCACATCTACATAATGGAATACTACTCTGTGGAGAAAAATAATGGAATCTTGAAATTCTCAGGCAAGTGGATGGAACTTGAAGAAACCATCGTGAATGAGGTAACCCAGTCACAAAAAGAGGAACAGGGTATGTATCGCCCATATATGGATTTTGACCTAGAGCAAAGGATCACCAGCTTATAGTTCACACCACCAGAGGAACTAAGATACAAGGTGGATTCTAAGAGATTCATATAAAGTCCCTCACAGAAGAAGGAAGGGACAAGTTCTCCAGAGCACATGGGTAGTGGTGGGGGAGCAATGTGTAGTGAGGGAACTAGGAGAAAGAGAAGGGGAGGAGAGAAAAGCACATGCGACTAGGAATATTGAGTCAGGGAAGGAATAGAGGACAGCAGTGAGAGAGAGAGAGAGAGAGAGAGAGAGAGAGAGAGAGAGAGAGAGAGAGAGAGAGAGAGAGAGAGAGAGAGAGAGAGAGGACATAAAAGAGGGAGCCATTATAGGATTGAAGAGAAAATTGAACCTAAAGAAATGCCCAGAGATCTACAAGACTAACTCCAAGTAACAATTTGTGCAACGTTCTGGAAATGCTACCATAAATGCCCTTCCCTGATAATGAGATCAACGACCGACTTATCCAACATCATGGAGGCCCTCATCCAGTACCTGTTGGAAACAGAAGCAAACACCCACAACTAAAAACTGAGTCAAACTAGAATCCAGATGCAGAGAGAGAGGACAAGACCAGGCTGCAGAAACACATAGAGACAGCTGACCTGAACAAGGAGGAGCTAATGCCCCCCCCCCAGACTGATAGCTGGAAATCCAGCATGGGACTGACTCAGACCCCCTGAACATGGGTCTCAGCTAGAAGGCCTGAGCAGTCTAAGGGACCTCAGACAGTGGAACCAGGATGTATTCCTGGTGCACAAAAGGACCTTGTGGCACATCCCCCATGGAGGGATACTCCCTTGACCTAGAGACAGGAGAGAAGTCCTAGTCCCTACTTCAAATGACTTGACAGATTTAGATGACCCCTCCTGTATGGCATCACCCTACATATGGAGTGGCGGCGGGAATGAAAGGGGAGGGTGGATGGGGTGCATGTGAGGGAGAGAGAGAGGGAAGAGGGAGGGAGAGGGGACTGTTATCGATATGTAAAATAAAAAAAATTAAATTAAATTAAATTTAAAAAATTATGGAAGCCTAAAAAAAAAGAAGCTGTGGTTTGAACTTGAACTGGCCTCCGCAGGCTCATGTCCAGAATGCTTTGTCCCTGCCTGTGGGACTATTTTGAAGTCTATTGACCTTTGGAAGTTTTATGGGGTAAGGCATTGGTGGTGGCAGTAGGTCACCAAGGGAGGGCCTCTGGATGTTGTCACCCTCTTGGTTTGGCCTATAGTCTTTATTCCTGGCCCAACAAATGTAAGGAGCCCCTGTTGCATGTTCCCACCATAAGAGGACCCTCCCACCATGCCTTCCCCAGTATAATAAACTGAAATCACAAGCCAAAAATTAAAGCTTTCTTGCCTGAAGAAAGGTGTTCTGTGACATTGCCTAGAGCAGCGACTAATAATGCACTAGCACACACAGTCATAAGGGGCAGCAGCGTATGGAATGCTTCTGCTGCAGCTCTGCTTTCTGAGTTTGTATCTTCAGGTCTTTAAACTTCCTTTGAGATGTCCTTTATTTTCCATGGTTCTAGGGCAAAGGTTTCCTTTCATCATGTATTGCTTCTGTCTCTCTTAGGAGAAATTGGCATTCTCCCATCAAGTCAATCCCATTAGAACTTCATGGGTTGGGGTTAGAGAGCTGTTTCAGCAATTTAAAAACATTTGATTTTCCAGAGGACCAGAACATTCATGTCTGGGTTCAGTGCTAGTATGTTCAGTGCCTGAGGGACATGATGCTCTTTTTTGGATTTCACAGGTACCGCCCCCTGATGGGAGATGTTATTCTGTATATATGTTTCTCATACTGGTTAATTAATAAAGCACTGTGGCCAATAGGAAACAAGATAGGTGGGGCTAGGAGTCCAGGAGGAGGAAAGAGGAAGTAGTGGGGAGGAGTCAAGATGTAGATGGGGAGGAATGAAGGCGCTGGCTGCGGCTCCCGATATGATGACCACGTGGAAATAATTAGATAAGTAGAAATGGGTTAATAATTAAGACAGAGCTAGCCCATAAACAATAATGGTAACTGGCCAACAGGATTGTATCAAATACAGAGTCTCTTGAGTGTAATTTGGGGCTGGTGCGGCTGTGGGCCCAAACCGGCGGCAGGCAGGATGGCACCAGTGGGGAAAAACCTGCCCGTAACAGCCCCCCCTCCCCTCTGTGCTCTCATGCATGCTTGTGCAAAGGCACAAGCGCGCGCGCACACACACACACACACACACACACACACACACACACACGCACACAAACAAGTCATTAATTTAGAGTTAGAGGTGGTTGTTAGCTGCCTGACATGCATTCTAGGAAATACACCCTGGTCGTGTGGGAAAGCAGCTAGCACTCCGAATCACTGAGCCATTCAACCAGTCCCTCAGAGTTGCTTTACATCTGTAAGATCCCAACAGGCAGCCAGACAGTGGTGGCACATGCCTTTAATACCAGCACTTAGTAGGCAGAGGTGATCTCTGTGAGTTTGAAGCCAGCCTGGTCTACAGAGCAAGTACCAGATAGGCTCCAAAGCTACAGAGAAACACTGCCTTAAAAAAAAAAAAAAAAGATCCGAACAGGCATTGCTTTATACCTTTTTGAGAATGTAACAAATGCTTCCCTAGCTTCCATTTCGGATGGGATCTTACACTTTGCCCTTTGGACATATGAAGAGTTAGAAACAGTTTTACTTTTGCACCCAGCAGTTTCTTCCTCTTTCTCATTCCCAAGCTTTTGCTTACAAACTAAACAGTTTGTATTTTAACGCAACTGTCTACGTTTGTGTTTTCATTATATAAGGCAGCAAGCAGAAGCCAGGTGGTTCTTTTAATATTTCACAGGAAAATCTGTTTAACTAGGTCATCAAATTCCTTAGGAATGTTGTTTAGGATTTTTTGCATTACTACATGTAAACACTTTGGGCCAGCCCTCTACTACTAGGTTATAAATGTTTGTTTGTTTGCTTGCTTTAATCGTCTAATCTTTTCGAATCATTCCCTGACTTCTCTTTAATCCCCTACTAATGGCCTCTCCTGCACTATCAGGGTTCGACTAACAGTTTTTTTTTAAGACCAAAGGTTCTCAACCTTCCTAATGCTGCATGACTCTTTAATACAGCTCCTCATATTGTGATGACCCCCAACCATAAAGTTTTTGTTACTATTTCATAAACATAATTTTGTTACTGATATGAATCATAACATACATATTTGATAATGCCAGATATCAAGATCTAATATAAGATCTCCAAAGGAGTCAGGACCTACAGGTTGAGAACCAATGCTCTAAGACCCACTCACTGAGTGTCAAACAGTGGCCTCAACACCAATGCCTCATGCTTTAGGTTTTAATTTCTTAACCACTGAGCCATCTTTCCAGCCCTAGGTTTTCATTTCTTTTTGTTTGCTGGGCTGGGGATTGAACCAGTGGCCTCTGGCATGCTAGGCGTATTCATTATTTTTTTCATTGCAGTGGCCAACTGCCTGAGAATAAGCAATTTAAGGGAGGAACAATTTATTATTCCTGTTCTTGGTTCATGGCAGGGAAGGCATGGCATGGACCAGCTCCTGGTGTGAGGGGGCTTCTTGCTTCTTGATGGATCAGGAAGCAAAGAAAGATGAATACAGCTGGTTGGCACTCTCCTTTTCCTTTTTATCTGGTCCATGGGATGGAATCACCCACATTCAGTGTAGATCCTCTCAGTTAATATTCCAGAAAGACCCTTACAGGCACTACTGTCATGGATTAAAACTAACCAGCACACCAGTTTAGTACTCTACACCGAGCTGTACCCCCAGCTCTCCTTTTACTTTTTATTCTGAAACAGAGTCTCATTAAGTTTTGGAGAGAGGCCTTGAACTTGTGATCCTCCTGCTTCAGCCTCTTGGATAGCTGGTCTTTTGCCATCAGGCCCAGGAGGTTTTCAATATCATATGCTCTGCTTCGACTACTAATAAGTTGACTTAAAATTAATTCAGGCAGAGAAATATGCTGGGTCAGAAGGGAAGTCAACAGGGGTTATTTTTGTATGGTTGAGAATGAGGGGAGGGAAAAGCCTTGAACGAGGCACACAGAACAGGGCACACCCAGAAACTCTTGAAAGTGATTTTACAGGGGGATGTGATAGTGATTGGAAGTGGGAAGAATTAAAGTCTGATTGGTAAGGTAGCTCGTTGTGAAGTCTTTGAATGTCACATCAGGCACTTCCGTTTCATTCTGCAACAGTGGCTGCTATGGTTTCTGAGCAGAAAAACAAAATGATCTCATCTTTGTTTAAGACAGATAATTACAGATGCAATATGATTATGTAAATTAGGTAAGTAATGTAATGTGATCTAATCTGTGTTTAAGACAGATAATTAATTTCAAGATACTAGATGGATTATCTCATGGTAAGCCTCCCGGCAAACTCCTAGCGGACAGTTATTAAGCATGATGCTATTTTACTTCTGATCTATTTCTCTACTAATTATTTTTTGCCTTAATTTTACCCTTCTAGAAAAGATCCATCTCAACTGCATTCTCTAGCAGCTGGAATTATTTATAAGATTTCACCATTATTTATTATATAAAGATTTGCTTATGGCTTAAAAGTAATGGATAGTGTGGCCATTGTCTTAAAACTAAAGATGGAGACCAGACCAAATGTAAGCTCACTCAAACATAATACCAGCTACTAAACATTTAAAAGCAAACAAAAATAACTCTGGTGTACTTACTAGACTGGGTTAATTTTAAAGAAAGTTGATTCATTAATAATCAGGAATATTTTATTTTGTAATAATAAAACAAACTTCTTTTTATGATAATATTTTTTATTTAAATTTGAAACAAGCTTGTTTTACAACTCAATCCTAGTTCCCTTACCCTCCCCTCCTCCCCCGTGTCCCTACCATTCCCATCCCATCCCTTTTCTGCTCCCCAGGGAGGGTGAGGCCTTCCATGGGGATCTTCAAAGTCTGTCATATCATTTGGAGCAGGGCCCCATGTGCCTAGGCTGAGAGAGTGTTCCTCCATGTGGAATGGGCTCCCAAAGTCCATTCATATACTAGGTATAAATACTGATCCACTACCAGAGGCCCCATATACTGCCCAGTCCTCCTAATTAACACCCACATGCAGAGGGTCTGGATCAGTCCTATGCTGGCTTCCCAGCTATCAGACTAGAGTCCATAAGCTCACCCTTGTTCAGGTCAGCTGTTTCTGTGGTTTTCTCCAGCCTGGCCTTGACCCTTTGCTCATCACTCCTCCCTCTCTGCAACTGGGTTCCAGGAGTTTGGCTCAGTGTTTAGCAGTGGGTGTCTCCTTCTGCACCCATAAGTTACTGGATGAAGGTTCTAGGATGGCATATAGGGTAGTCATCAATCTCATTATAGGGGAAGAGCATTTAAGGTAGCCTCTCCACTATTCCTTAGATTGTTAGCTGGGGTCATCCTTGTAGGTCTCTGGACATTTCCTTGGTGCCTTTAAACCTATAATGGCTCCCTCTATTATGGTATCTCTTTGCTTGGTCTCCTCTATTTTTTCCCTGACTCAGTCTTCCTGTGCCCTCATGTCCTCCTCTCCCCTCCTCTTCTCCCCTTCTATTTCTAACTCCCTCTTCCCTACCCCCATGCTCTCAATTTTCTCAATACATCGTGTCATTTCCCCCTTCTCTGGGGGGGGACCATGTATGTCTCTCTTAGGTTCATCCTTGTTTCCCAGCTTTTCTGGTAGTGTAGATTGTAGGCTGGTGATCCTTTGCTCTATGTCTAAAACTCATATATGAGTAAGTACATTCCGTGACTGGGTTACCTCACTCAGGATGTTTACTTCTAGTTTGATCCATTAGCCTGTGAATTTCAAGATTCCACTACTCCCAACCCTGCTAAGTAGTACTGCATTGTGTAAATGTATCACATTTTCTCCATCCATTCTTTAGTTGAGGGGAATTTAAGTTGCTTCAAGACTCTAGCTACTACAAATAATGCTGCTATGAACATAGCTGAACAGATGCACTTGTTGTATGAATGCGTACTTTTTGGGTATATGCCTAAGAGTGGAATTACTGGATCTTGAGGTAGACTGATTCCCATTTTGCTGAGGAACTGCCATACTGATTTCCAAAGTGACTGTAAGAGTTTGCACTCCCACCAGCAATGGAGGAGTGTTCCCTTTCTTCACATCCTCTCTAGCATAAACTGTCATTGGTGATTTTTAAATTTTTTTTTTATTTTAGCCATTCTGACAGGATTAAGATGGTATGAGTTGTTTTGATTTGCATTTCTCTGATGGCTAAGGTTGTTGAGCACTTTTTTAAGTGTCTTTGAGTCGTTTTGGATTTGTCTATTGAGAATTCTCTATTTAGTTTTGTACACCACTTTTTATTTATTTATTTATCTTATTTTACATATTGATCCCAGTTCTCTCTTTCTCCCTCCCTCCCTCCCACCCTTCCTCCCTCCCTTGTTCCCTCTCTCCCATGACCCTGAACACCCTCCCGTCGCATCCTCCCCCATTCCACAGGGAGGGGGATGCCTTCCAGGAGGGATCAACAAAATCTGTCAAGTAAGTCATTTGGAGCAGGGACTAGGCTCTCCCTCCTGCCTCTAAATTAATGAGTATCCTTCCATGGGAATGTGCTACCAAAGTCCTTTTGTGCACCAGGGATACATCCTGGTACCACTGTCAGAGATCTCTTAGACTGCCCAGGCTTTCTAACTGAGACCCATGTTCAGGGTGTCTGAGTCAGTCCAATGCTGGTTTCCCAGCTATCAGTCTGGGAGTCCATTAGCTCCTCCTTGCTCAGGTCTCTGTGGGTTCTATAGCCTGGTCTAGTCCCCATTTTCTTATCATCTCTCCCTCTCTGCATCTGGATTGAATCAGGTGAGGAGTAGAGGAGAAAAAAGAGAGAGAGAGATGCAATAAAAGAGGGAGCCATTATAGGTTTGGAGAGAAAAATGACTCTAGAGAACTGTCCAGAGGCCTACAAGGATGACCCCAGCTAACAATCTGAGAAACAATGGAAAGGCTACCTTAAATGCCCTTCCCTGATAATGAGATTGATGACTAACTTATCTACCATGATAGAGCCCTCATCTAGTAGCTGATGGAAACAAAAGCAGATATCCACAGCTAAACACTGTTCCCCACTTTTTAATTGGAGTATTTGGTGTTTTGGTAATTAGTTTCTTGAGTTCTTTGTGTATTTTGGAAATCAGCCTACTGTCAGATGGGGGGTTGGTGAATATCTTTTCCCATTCTGTGAGCAACCATTTTGTCTTGTCGATGGAGTCCTTTGCCTTAATGAAGCTTTTCAATTTCAGGAGGTCCCATTTATTAATTGACGATCTCAGTAACTCTGCTACTGGTGCTGTGTTCAGAAAGTGGTTTCCTGTACCAATTTGTTCAAGGGTACCTTCCACTTTCTCTTCTAAGAGTTTCAGTGTGGCTGGATTTATGTGAATTATGTTGAGGTCTTTGATCCGTTTGGACTTAAGTTTTGTGCATGGTAGGGATCTATCTGTAGTCTTCTATACACTGGCATCCAGTTATGCCAGCACCATTTGTTGAAGATTCTTTTTTTCCATTGTATTTTAGATGCTTTGTCAAAAATCAGGTGTTTGTAAGTATGTGGGTTAATATCAGGGTTTCAAATTAATTCCATTGGTCTACCTGTCTATTTTTGTGCCAAGCTATTTTCAGGACTATAGCTCTATAATAAAGCTTGAAGTCAGTGATGGTGATGCCTCCAGAAGTTTCTTTATTGTATAGGGTTGTTTTGGCTATCCTGGGTCTTTTGTTTTTCCATATAAAATTGAGTATTGTTCTTTCAAGGTCTGTGAAGAATTGTGCTGGGATTTTAATGGGGATTGCATTGAATTTGTAGAATGCTTTTGGCAAGATTGCCATTTTTACTATGCTGATCCTTCCTATCCAAGAGCATGGGAGATCTTTACATTTTCTGGTATCTTCTTTAATTTCTTCTTTTAAAGACACAAAGTTCTTGCTGTATACGACTTTCACTTGTTTGGTTAGCATTACCCCAAGATATTTTATGTTGTTTGTGGCTATTGTAAAGGGTGATGTTTCTTTCTCTGATTTCTTTCTCTGCCCCTGTATTGTCTGTATATAGTAGGGCTACTGATATTTTTTTTAGGTAATCTTGTATATTGCCACTTTGCTGAAAGTATTTATCAGCTGTAAGAGTTTCCTGGTAGAGTTTTTTGGGTCGCTTATGTAAACTGTCATATCACCTGCGAATAGTAAAGGTTTGACTTCTTCCATTCCAATTTGTATCCCCTTGATCTCCTTTTGTTTTCTTATTGCTCTAGCTAGTACTTCAAGTATAATATTGAAGAGATATGCAGAGAGTGGACAGCCTTGTCTTGTTCCTGATTTTAGAGGCATCTCATTGAGTTTCTCTCTCCATTTAGTGTGATGCTGGCTGTTGGTTTGCTGTATATTGCTTTTATTATGTTAAGGTATATTCCTGTTATCCCTGATCTCTCCAAGACCTTTATTTTGAAGTGGTGTTGGATTTTGTCAAAGGCCTTTTCAGCATCTAGTAAGATGATCATATGGCTTTTCTTTTTCAGTTTGTTTATATGGTATATCACATTGATAGATTTTTGTATGCTGAAACATCCCTGCATGCCTGGGATGAAGCTTACTTGGTCATAGTGGATGATTTCTCTAATGTGTTCTTGGATTCAGTTTCCCAGTATTTTATCGAGTATTTTTGAATCAATGCTCATGAGGGATACTGGTCTGTAGTTCTCTTTCTTAGTTGTGTCTTTGTGTGGCTTGGATGCCAAGGTAATTGTAGCCTCATAAAAAGAATTTGGCAATGACCCTTCTGCTATTGTGTAGAGAACTTTGAGGAGAATTGGTATTAGATATTTTTTGAATTTCTGGTAGAATTCTGCACTGAAACCATCTGGCCCTTGGTTCTTTTTTTTTTTTTTTTTTTGGTTGGAAAAGTTTTGGTAACTGCATCAGTTTCATTAGGTGTTACAGCTTTATTTAAATTGCTTCTCTGTTCGTGATTTAATTTTGATAAGTGATATCTGTCCACAAAGTTGTCCATTTCTGTTAAATTTTTGAATTTTGTGGAATACAGGTTTTGAAAGTATGACCTAAATATCTCTGGATTTTCTCAGTGTCTTTTGTCATGTCCCCCTTTTCAATTCTGTATTTGATAATTTGTATGTTCTCTCTGTCTTTTGGTTAACTTGGATAAAAGTTTGGCTATCTTGTGGATTTTCTGGAAGAACCAACTATTTGTTATATTGAATCTTTGATCTTTGTATTGTATTTTTATTTTCTACTTTATTGATTTCAGCCCTCATTTTGATTATTTCCTGGTATCTTCTCCTTCAGGGTGAGTTTGCTTCTTTTTGTTCTAGATCTTTCATTTGTGCTGTTAATTCTCTAATGTGACTATTCCACAGTTTCTTCATGTGGGCAGTTAGTGCTGTGGGCTTTTCTCATAGCACTGCTTTCAAAGTGTTCCATAAGTTTGGGTATGTCGTGTCTTCATTATCATTGAATTCTAGGAAGTCTTTAATTTCTTTATTTCTTCCTTGACCCAGGAATGGTGTAATTAATTAAACATTGTTCAGTGAGTTTGTAGGGTTTCTGCAATTTGTATTGTTGTTGAATTCCAACTTTAAAGCATGGTAGTCTGATAAGATACAGGAGGTTATTCCATTTATTTTTTTGTACAATTTTTTTTTCATGCCCCAAAAGTCCATTTTTTTTAGGTTTTCTATTTTGCCAAGTATGTGGTTGATTTTAGAGACAGTTCCATGTGGCGCTGAGAAGAAGGTATATTCTTTTGTGTTTGGATGAAATTTTCTATAAATGTCTATTAAATCCAATTGGGTCATAACTTCTGTTAGTTCCTTTGTTTCTTTTTTAAGTTTCTGTCTGGTAGTACTATCTAGTGCTGAGTTGGGTGTCAAAGTCTCTCATTGTAACTGTGTGAGGTTTTTGTGCAATTTGAGCTTTAGTAATATTTCTTTTACAAATGTGGTTGCCTTTGTATTTTGGAAATAGATGTTTAGAATTGAGACTTCATCTTGATGAATTTCTCCTGTGGTGAATATGAAATGACCTTCTTCATCTCTTTTGATTAATTTTAGTTTAAAGTCTAATTTGTTAGAATTGCCATTCATGCTTGTTGCTTGTGTCCATTTGATTGGAAAATATTTTTCCAACCCTTAACTCTGAGGTAACATCTGTCTTTGAAGTTGAGGTGTGTTTCTTGTATGCAGCAGAAGGATGGAATCTGTCTTCATGTCCATTCTGCTAGCCTATGTCTTTTTATAGGTGAGTTAAAACCATTAATATTGAGGGATATTAATGACCATTGATTTTTAATTCTTTCTTGTTTTAGATTTGTTGTTGGTGATGGTATTGTGTGTGGATTTCCTCCCATTTTTATTTTGGCTGTTGATAAAGTGGGTTTATCTATTGCTTATGTTTGTGGGTGTAGTTAACTTCCTTGGGTTGGAGTTTTCCTTCTAGAACATTCTGTAGGGCTGGATTAGTTGATATGTATTGTTTAAACATGGTTTTGTCATGTACTATCTTGGTTTCTCCATCTATAGTGATCAAAAGCTTTACTGGATACACAGTCTGGGCTGGCATCTTAGTGTTTGTAGAATAACTATCTAGGACCTTTTGGCCTTCAGAGTTTCCATGTAGAAGTCAGGTGTTATTCTGATAGTTTTGTTTTTATATGTTACTTGGCCTTTGTCCTTTGCTGGTCTTAATATTCTTTCTTTATGCTATATATTTGTTGTCTTGGTTATTATGTGGCAAGGGGACTTTTTTGTGGTCTCCCCCTATTTGGTGTTCTGTAAGCTTTTTATGCTTTCATTGGCATGTCTTTCTTTAGGTTGGGAAAGTTTTCTTCTATCATTTTGTTGATTATATTTTCTGTTCCTATGAGTTGAGTTTTTTCATACCTATTATTCTTAGATTTGGCCTTTTCACTGTGTACCATATTTCCTGGATATTTTGTGTTAGCAATTTGTTGGACTGAAGATATTCTTTGGTTGATGAATCTATTTCTCCTAGTGTACCTTTAATGCCTGAGATTCTCTTCAATCTCTTGTATTCTGTTGTTTATGCTTGCATCTGCAGTTTCTGGTTGTTTACCCAGCTTTTCTATTTCCAGCATTTCCTCAGACTGTGTTTTTTTAAATTATCTCTATTTCAGCTTTCAAAACTTGTAGTGTTGGAATTGTTTCTTGCAATTTTTGTTTTGTCTTTCTTTAAATGATTTTCTCAGTTCCTATATTAGGGTCTCTATCATCTTCATGAAGTTGTTGTTTTTAGGGTCATTCTCTTCTGCTTCATCTGTGTTGAGAAGTTCAAGTCTTGCTGATGTGGAGTCACTAGACTCTGGGTCATGTTGATCTTTCTATTGTTGACTATGTTCTTACACTGTTGTCTACCCATTCCTTCTTCCAGTGCATACTGGTGGGGTCTCTCCTCTCCTGGTGGGTACGGGACCAAGGCTCTCTTCCAGTGGGTGCAAGCAGGTCTAATACTTCAATGGCTCCCCTCTTCCAGTGGGTGGTGGCAGACTCTGGATGGGCTGGTCTGATGCGACAGGTTACCTGAGGTGCACAGTCTCCAGTACTCAGGATGCTCCAAGCAGGGCAGCAGAAGGTGGCTCCTCCCATGGGTGGACATGGGAACAGGATGTTGGCAGACTCTGGATGGGCCAGTCCACCAGGACGGGCTCCCCCCATGGGTGTGCACACCCCAGGCCTCAGGAAACTCAGAGCAGGGTCCCAGAAGGAGGGTTAGAAACAGGCACAAGCTTACCTCCTCCCATGGTTGAAGGTGGGACTAGGAGGCTGGCAGACTCTGGATGGGCTGGTCAGCCAGGATGTGCTCCCCCTCATGCAGTACAATATATGAGTTTCTTTAACTCCACTGCCAGGTGATCTGACGCCTTCTTCTGGCCTCCTCACGTACCTATCTCACTTCTTCAGTCCTCTTAGGAAGACCTCCTACCCATTCTCACTCTTCTCTGACTGGTTCTGACTGTCTGCCTCCAAACTTCTTTTTATTACCAACAACTAGTCTTGATTTACCACCTTTCCCCCTGTTTCACTTTGAGGACTGTATCCTTAGCTCAAAGCATCACCTTCCTATGATTAATCTTCATTTCCTAGCATATGTGCAAGTTGAACTGCAGAGACCATTGAGTGTAGAGTTAGCTCAATTACTTAGCATTGCCTTTAAGATGAAATAATATGAGAGGCTTTCAAAAATGTATCTAAGGTGCCTCTTTGAATTTATTAAACTAAATGATAAATATTGAACTGAGTATCCTAGTGGCTAATGGAGAAAGAAAAACTCAAACTTCTCTAAAAGTTGTCTACCGTGGGACAAAACACATGAGGAACCCAGGGACTGGGAGCCATGAATCTGAAGGAATGAATCATACATCATATATAACTCACAGAGAACTGCTGCCTCTGCCCCTGAGTACTAGAGTTAAAGGCCTGACTCACCATGTCTGGCAGTAGTGGCAGTTTTAAACATGCCATAAGGTGTTTCAGGAAAGTTTATAAATCCCTTATTATGTGCCTATTTAGTTTATAACATCCATGTATTAAACTTCCACAGTTATGGCAAACATCCTGAGATAAACACTTGCAAGGAATATGTATTTATCTTAGCTCACAGTTGCAGGACTTTCAGCTCACGGCTGCTTAGACCCTGTCACGGTACAGTGAACCAAGGTGGGAGTATGGAACAGGAAAACAATTTTTACCTAATGGCAGCTAGGAAGCAAAGAGAGACTGAGAAGGGGCTTGGGTCTCAATATCCCCTTTAAGGACACTCTCCCAGTGACCTTGCTTCCTTATACTATGCCTCAGCTTTTAATGATTACACTGCCTTTCATAATCCTTGATCCAAACCTAACAGTGTAAGGTTGTAAAGGACCATCTGGCTTAATTTACAGACTTGTAACAAAGAGCCTAGTGATGGTAGTATGTTTGCTGCAAGTTTTATCTTTATAGAATAAATCATTACAAGATCCTGGAAAAGTCAGGGAACCGACAAAGCCAAGCATTGTGCTCTTGTCTGTTCTGGAAATCTCTTGTCAGTATTGATGTCCAGCATCCATATTCATTTCTTTTCACTTTTTGCCCATTTTTTTTCCAGCAAAGATCTTGTTTTTTAAATATAGCTGTTCAAGACAAATGGCCAGAGCTAATTTTCAGGGAGGGAAACACACTTAAGGCGAGACCTTTGACAGCCTTGTACTGAACAGTAATGACTCTGCTGCGTGCAGCTGTCTGAGTCCCATGATAGACAGATTTCTCCCATCATAAAAAAGAACCCAAATCATCAGCATATAACACCCACCCCATCTCATTTTCTCTTTCTTTTGTAGGAAGAACAATTTGATGCTTAAATTTATGGCATTGAATTAAAAGCTTAGGATACTGAGCTCCATAATTTGAAGTATACTGTCTCATTGTTAATATTTTTTCCTCCCAAAGGCTTCAAAGGAATGCATTATTTCTCTTCTAAGCATCATCTTTCTGGTACATAAAGTCCTTTGAGCTTAAGAGAGGAGAATTCAACTCTATTTACATTTTCTCAGCTTTCCTACCATAGGCACAGAGCTGTGCTAAGAACTTGAAATGAGATGGCACTGGCATAGCTTAAGAAGGGGAACCAGAGCTGGAAGAATTCTCAGGTCCCAGGCATCATCCCAACCTAACTAGAATTAAGGAAAGAACCCTGTGTGGGAGTGGTAGGAAGCTTTGACATATACAAACAGGAGCAGGGGCGTTAGTAAAATTAAAGTGCACTTGATGCAGTCACTATAGCATGTTAGGAGGCATGTTTGACTATGCCACAGATTTCATATAATCCAATATTAGGTGACTGGCAAAAATATTTTCTTAACAGAGTCATGGAATGGCATCCAGCATCACCTTCCAGTGGCTTTCAAAAAGGAAACATCTCATTCCTCCTCCTGGATCATGTACAGACTGCCTGGGAGAGAATTAAGTTAGTGTTATACACCCGTGTGCACAGCAGTTAGAGATGGCAAGTCCCATCCTGATGTTTTGAGCTGACAGAGATCAGCTCTCAAGTGTTTAAATGGAGGAGAGACTTCTTCACTGTGTCCCCAGGGAGGGAGCCATCTCCTTCCTTTTCTCCATCTCCCAAAGCCGCGATAGATTTTTTTTTAGGTTTCTCTTTATTATCTACAATTGAAGTAAAAAGTAGGCTAGGCATGGGTTTGTGACTGAATTTTCAACAGAAGATGAACTTACTCTTAAGATGGTGTGACTTTTTATTTGAGGCATATCATCCCACTGAGGCAATTTCTAGCAGAAGCTTTAAGGATTTCCTAAGGAACAGCTTGTAGAAAAAGCTTTAGTTCAGAAAATCCAAAGTAATGCAAGAAAGACAGGAGAGAGACTTTAGTGCACATAAAAATGATTAAAAACACATTCCCATCCTCATTCAAGCAGATTGTTGACTGGCAGGACATTCATAACCTTGAACCTCTGAAAGAGAAGGCTTAGTGGGAGAGAAACTGTGTCAGTGTAACATCAATCCGCTGGAAAAACCCTAAGGGGACCTTACATCTTGAGCTGTGAGATGAACAAATCTGTTCAAGTCCTCAGTAGGGGTTGAAGTTCCTTGTTTGTTCAAACAGAAGCTAAAATAGAATCCTGTGTGATGGTCAAAAGAGGGTTGAATGGGAGGTCAGGGGAATTATACATTCAGGTCAAACATATCCTGTTTGAGTTTGAGTCTTCTCTTTTGTAAATACAAAAGTGATTAAAAAAATATCTTTTAAAAATCTCCCAAGTCTCTCAGGGCTTTTGGGTGGGGGTGATAAAATAAGAACACATACAGGAGCTGTTTTAAGAAGGGAAGTACAAAAGTAAATATTAATTGTCACTGTTTAGGTACAGAATGCTTAGTACATCCCAGACATGGGCTTCTATTGTACCCTCCTACTTTAGCACCACTGTTTGATGGGCTGAAACACTGAGGTTTAGAGAGAAGAATAATCTACAAATAACCATGGAAATGGCAAAGGGTGAAGCCAAGATATTCTGCTGCTGCTGTTGCTGCTTCAGTTATGTAGGTGGAAAGATCTAATGGGTCATCACATCCCAGTTCACCATTTTGTGGTGTGCCTCTCCACTTTCTGTTACTCCTTCTTCTCTCTTAGCCATGCCTAGCCTCTGTACCTCAACACCACTGAATTTACCTTTGCTCCTATCACTTCTACCCACGCCATCTTGCTAACTCTCCACGATTTCTCCCTCAGGTCCTTCTGTGGTGATTCAGTGCTGTGCTCACCTCTGTATTCCTAGTTTCTGCTGAATTTTGTCTCTTGGGAAGTATGTAAATACTTAGTCAATGAAGGATTGAATGAAATGAATTAAGTGTGTCAATACCACCAGGCGGAGTGAATCTCTAGATAATCCAAATGCTGGTCCTTCTCCAATATCTATCACAGGATTCTAATGTTGTTTTTGTTTAAAATAATGTACTTAGAATTGGAATATTTAAATCAAAAGCCATTCATTAAAATCTTAGTGGTTTCCTAAATTATTATTTTTGTAGTGGAAAAATCAGCTGGAAGGAACACTAGATTAAGAGTTGGGACCAATTAATGACACGAGAGTTTAAAGCTGGAAGCAATATGTAGATATTAGAGAAAAGACTTGGGGCTACTTCATATTAATTTTTATAGCATATGGAACACTTTGTGTCAATCTAGTTTAAAGAAAACAAAATTTTCCTTCCTATTTAGCTATGCAGAGTTCAGTTTCAGTTTTATTCTGCCAGGATGCAGTCATATTGTAAAATACTGGAAGATGAATCAAAGCAAGAATAATTTTTATGCAAAGAAAAGTTGAAAATAATAAGTGTAAGTGAACTGTAATATATAGAAAATATTGTAAGTTTAAAATAAAAAAAAGTATTTTCATTTACATTCCTGTTTTAAAATATTGGAAGATGGACAAATGCATGAATAATAATTATTAATTTCAAAAGATTAAGTTTAGGTAAACTGTAATATATAGGCAATATTGTCATTTTAAAATGAAAATTTATTTTCCTCTATTAAGAAATGACATAATTTCAAAAATGATGTCATCATGCCACAATGTTGATGGATAGTGTTACTCATGTCAGTGAGATAATTTGGTTTCCCTTTTGCCTGTTTAGTATAAAGCAATCACTATGCCACCTAGCATTTATTAAAATTCATTGACAAATGATATACAACATCACCAAGGGAAATATGCCACACTTACAGTATGATTTATTCCTCCAATGTGGGGCCCATTTTCAAATGGCTTGGTAACCCAGACCATTAATTTAATATGTTCATTATAGGTGGACTGGCTGAGACAAACTGAATAGTAAAATGGGGACATGAACGTGTGGGTTTAAAACTCTGTACTAGTTTGCTTTCTGACCAAAAGCAGCTTGAAGAGAAAATGAATTTACTTGGCTTATACTTTCTTATCAAAGCCCTTCACTGAGGCAAGCCAAGGCAGGAAGTTAAGGTAGGAAACTAGAGGTGGGAACTGAAGTGGAAACCAAGACAGAGTGCTGCTTCCTGACTTGTTTCTAGTCTCAGGCTCAGTAATTTATCATATGTAGCCTAGGACCACCATTCCAGGATTGGCGGTGCTGGCAGTGGGCTCTGCTAGTCTATCAATCATTAATCAAGGCGATGCCCCACAGATGCCCACAGGCCAGTCTGATGGAGTCTATTTTTCAGTTGAGGGTCTCTCTGCCCTAGATGTCTCTAGTTTGTCTTGACTGACAAAAGAAACAAAACAAACCATCATAGGTTTCCTGGCATACAATTTCAAGCATAGAGTATACATGGTATACAAACCTCACGTCCCATCACTCGTTTGTGACAAGTACCAATTCAAGGCTAATTTAGGCTCTTTGATTGCTCTCTCTCTCTCTCTCTCTCTCTCTCTCTCTCTCTTCTCTCTCTAGCTTACTTTGCAATAAAGTAAATATTTTGACTCAAAAGCATATTAGTATGCATCCTTAAAGCATAAGAACTCTTGAAATATACTGTAACATCATCATTAAACCTAAGCACACTAAAAATAATTTAATTTTTGTGTATGGTGTGTGTGTGTGTGTGTGTGTGTGTGTGTGTGTGTGTGTTTGTGTGTGTGTGTGTGCATGTGTTTGTGTGTAAGTATATGTGCAAACCAGAAGTCAACCTCAGGTGTCATTCCTTGTCTCTTGAAATAAGGTTTCTCACTGGAGCCTGGAGTTCATGAATTAGGGTCTGTGGGGTAGCTGGTGAGTCTCAAGGATCATTCTCTATTTGCTGCCCCAGTTCTGGGATTACAAGTACCATGTTCAGATTTTTTACATGGGTGCTAGGAATTGATTCCAGATCCTCATATTTATATGGAAATCTCTTTACAAATTAAGTATTGTTTGCCATGCATGAGAATAGACCACAAAATATACATCAAAAACACTCTAAAACTTTTACTAGTAGAGCGTGAGAAAAGGAGAGAGGGTGTTTACAGGCCTGTCTGGAAGAAGTATGGAGAGAAGAAAAAGAGGGAGAGGGAGAGGGAGAGAGAGAGGGAGAGGGAGAGGGAGAGGGAGAGGGAAAGGGAGAGGGAGAGACTAGTAGGCATGTCGACTTTTAAAGGTTGCTCAGTGCATACCTATGTAGGCTTAGGTAGTCATACCACACATGCACATAGATTATATAAGGCTCTGAAATGACTAGGCATTTTACCTGAATGCTGATGGCATAAATGCAGCTAACCCTGGACATGATAACACCTGGGGTGATATAAGCCTTTTGCCTGAATGCCGACAGCCACATGTGTAGCCATGGGATCCTGGAAATGTTGGAAATGATATCACAAAGCTATCTCCACAGCCACAATTTCATTTATATATACACATTTATATTTATATATATTTATATTTATAAATATTTTTATATATATATAAATGATTTAGTGACTTCAACTTTTATTTATTTATATGCTTGTTTTCTTTTTAAACTTTCTAATGATTCTTGACTTTTACTAGCTCTTAACTTAGTATTCAAATCTGTCTGGTTGTATCATAGTTTATTGCATATCTCATATTATTTTAATCTATTGGTATTTCATTTTTCCCTGGCTTGCCTCAAATCATGGCTCTCTTACCTCTGTCTTAGGAAAGCTGGGATTATAAATGTATGCCAACATGCCGACCTATTTACTTGTGAAGGGAATCGGAGTCCTTGTTCGTTAAGCTTCCATATATATATGGTTTTCTGACTTCGTCTTCATAGTAAAATCTTCTGTAAAATGATTCTCTTAGCATTTCCCATGAGCTGGGTAGTAAGGTGTAGAGGCTTAATGCTTCAAAGTCAACATTCAGATGGTAATACTTTGTAAGTGACTTTGTGTCTCTCCAAAAGGAGACCCTCTGTGATATCAACAATGATCACTGCTCTGGGTCCAGATTTACTTATTATAGATTATAAATGGATGCTTCACTAATATATGCTAATAAAAATCTTTTGTTTTAAAGAATGAATAGTGTTCATGTCTTGTACTAAGAACCCAGATTTCTGTGAAAACAGGACTCAAGTAGTTGCTTTAGACTGGGGCTTACTTTCTGCCATGGATGATTAATTTGAAGAATATAGAGCATTACTGACTTGTTTGAGGCAAATGTGGTTCTGTGACCTGTTTCCTACAAACTTTCCAGTTGGAAGTTAAGTGCTGTTATGCTTTCCTCAGTTTCTTGTTTTACTTATCCAAAGTATGAGGAAATATATCCTCTATTAAAAAACAAGATCTGCCAATGGCATGATGTTCTGATTCTACCATTTTTTTCATTCATGTATTAGACATATAACATCACCAAATTTTCCCTTTAGTAATTACAGCTATGAGGTACAGTTAAAACATGTAGGTCAAGGAAACTCTTTGATTTCTTAGTACCTTCACCAGCTTTCAAATGAACAAGTTGGTGCCCAGCCTCTTCTACATGCAGTCAATGACATTTTTTTTTTTATTTTTTTCATCTCAACATTGACTAATGGTCTAACACGCTTTTGATGTGTTTCTATTAACTACAGCTGTTATTTCTTTGATGTTCAAATTATCCATCATTGGTCTGTTGGAAATTCTTCAACTTGGCTCTTGAAGTCATTTTGGCATGCTATTCTAGGCTTATTTTAAGTATCACAATATTTTAGGCATACCTTGGGCATTGCTCTAGACCTCAAGGCAGCCATTTATATGAACAGTTGTGGTTCTTTTCTTTCTTTCCTTTTTTTAAAAAATTGATTCTTTTGGAAATACACATTGTGTATCCTAATCCCGCTAATTCCTAAGTCCTTCTGTAACCACTCATAGCTTTCCCCCACAACAAAAGAAAAAATTCCCAAAACAACAGAAAAACTCACTGACCCTTCTGGGCAAAGACATGCTTCTCTATTAGTTGCTGCCTTCTCTCATACCAATCAGAGTTGTTGTGTCTCCAGTTCTGTCATACACACACCTCCCTCCTTTTTGCCTCTCATTGCATGTTTGTTCATCATAGTGGCTTTGGAAGCTATGGTGTGTCACACAGTACATCCTTTGGTCCAAAAAGCCTTCTTTGCAAATGTTCATTGCAGTGAGTCATTGGTCTGGTTCTAGGCCTCTGGCTTTAGCTGTGCTATCAATATAAATATTGGGCTCTCTCTGAGACTCAGCTGAGATATCCTGCTATTGCCCAGAGTTGTGGAGATCCTGTGGTTATGATTCTGCAGGAATTGCCCCTTTGATAGGTGTTGGGTTGGGCCAACTCAAGGCTTTAGATGTGTGCCTGGGTGGTAGCTGAGTTGGTCAGCTAGGGTCTCCACCAGGCTTCCTCAGTGCCTGTTGTTATGTCTCCTTTAGTTAATCTGGATAAGGGTTTGTTGAACCTATTGATTTTCTCAAAGAAACAACTCTTTGTTTAATCAATTCTTTTTATTGTTCTCTTTTGTTTCTACATTATTGATTTCAGTCCTGAGTTTGGTTATTTCTTGTCTATTTCTTTTGGGTTTGATTACTTCTTTTTTGTTCAGGAGCTTTCAAGTGTGCTATTAAGGTGCTAGTATAAGATCTGTTGAGTTTTTAATTTTTTTAATGTAGACACTCCGTGCTATGAATTTGCCTCTTAGAACTGCTTTTTAATATTAAAAACTTTGAAAATACCATGTTATATTTATTACAACATTTAAAGCTTTTACAAATGACAAGGTAAGATATACCTATTTAAGTTAAGAAAAAAATTATTTTATTTGTGAGAAAACACAAAAATGATGTCTACTTACTCATTATTCCTACAAATATGTTTTTAGTTACAGACACATATTCACTTTTCTACTTTTCCATTAATAATGTCATTTAAAAATTTTACATGTTAATACCAGTTTCCCCTCCCTCCCTCTTACACTCTTTCCCCCCTCACATGCACCCTGACGACCCTCCCATCCCATCCCACCATTCCCATTCCACATATATAGCTATGCTATCCAGGTGGGGTCATGTAAATCTGTCAAGTCATTTGAAGTAGGGACTAGGACTTCTCTCCTGTCTCTAGGTTTAGGAAGTATCCCTCCATGGGGGATGTGTTCCCAAGGTCCTTTTGTGCACCAGGATTACATCCTGGTTCTACTGTCTGAGGTCCCTTAGATTTCTTAGTCCTAGCTGAGACCCTTATTTAAGGGGTCTGAGTCAGTTCCATGCTGGATTCTCAGCTATCAGTCTGGGGGGGGGGCTTTAGCTCCTCTTTGTTCAGGTCAGCTGTCTCTGTGTTTTTGCAACCTGATCTTGTCCTCTATCTCTGCATCTGAATTCTAGTTCGACTCAGTGTTCAGTTGTGGGTGTTTGCTTCTGTTTCCAACAGGTACTAGATGAGGGCTCCATGATGGTAGATAATTTAGTTGATGATGATGAGGTCATTTATGGTAGCCTTTCCACAGTTGCTCAAATTGATAGTTGGAGTCAGTCTTGTGGGTCTCTAGACTTTTCTTTAGGTTTAGTTTTCTCTTCAAACAACCAACAATGGCTCCCTATTTTATGTTCTCTCTCTCTCTCTCTCTCTCTCTCTCTCTCTCTCTCTCTCTCTCTCTCTCTCTCCGGTCTTCTATTCCTACCCTGACTCAATCTATCTAGTCACACATGTTTTCCTCTCCTCCCCTTCTCTTTCGCCTAGTTCTCTCTCTATTCAATGCCCACCCCACTTCCCATGTGCTCTGGGAGACTTCTCACTTCCCCGTTTTGTGAGGGACCATAAATGAATCTCTTAGAATACACCTTGAATCCTAGTTCCTCTGGTAGGCTGGTGATCCTTTGCTCTACGTCTAAAATCCACATGTGAGTGAGTACATACCATGTTTTTCTTTTTGTGCCTGGGTTACCTCATTCAGGATGATTTCTTCAAGTTTCATCCACTTGCCTGTGAATTTCAAGATTCCATTATTTTTTTCTGCAGAGTAGTACTCCATTGTGTAGATGTGCCACATCTTCTTTATCCATTCTTCAGTTGAGGGGCACCTAGGTTGCTTCCATGTTCTTGCTATTACAAATGATGCTGCTATGAACATAGTTGAGCACATGTCTTTGTTGCATGAAGGTGGATCATTTGGGTATATACCTAAGAGGGGAATTGCTGGGTCCTGTGATAAACTAATTCCAATTTTCCTGAAAACTGCCATACTGATCTCTAAAATGGCTGTACAAGTTTGCATTCCCACCAGCAGTGGAGGAGTGTTCCCTCTCTCCACATCCTCTCCAGCATAAGTTGTCATAGGAGTTTCTAATTTTAGCCACACTGGAAGGAGTAAGATGGTATCTCAAAGTGGTTTTGATTTGCATTTCCCTTATAGCTAAGGATGTTGAGCACTTTCTTAAGTGTATTTCAGCCTTTTTGAGTTCCTTTATTGAGAATTCTTTCTTCAATTCTGTACCCCATTTTTAAATAGGGTTATTTGTTGTTTTGTTGACTAGTTGCTTGAGTTCTTTGTATATTTTGGAGATCAGCCCTTTGTCAGATGTAGGGATGGTAAAAATCCTTTCCCACTCTGTGGGATGCTGTTTGGTCTTGTCAACTGTGTTCTTTGCCTTACAGAAGCTTCTAAGTTTGAGGAGGTCCCCCTTATTAATTGTTGATCTCAGTGTCTATGCTACTGGAGTTATGTTCAGGAAGCAGTCTCCTATAACAATTTGTTCAAGGGTACCTCCGACTTTTTCTTCTAAGAGATTCAGTGTGGCTGGATTTTTATATTGAGGTCTTTGATCCATTTGGACTTGAGTTTTGTGCATGGTGATAGACATGGGTCTATCTTCAGTCTTCTACACACCATCATCCAATTGTGCGAGCACCATTTGATGAAGGTGCTTTCCTCCACCCATTGTATTCTTTTAGCTGTTTTGTCAAAAATCAGGTGTTAGTAGGTGTGGGTTAATATCAGTATTTTCAATTCAGTTCCATTGGTCTACTTGTCTATTTTTGTGCCAATATCAAGGTGTTTTCAGGACTATAACTCTGTAGTAGAGCTTAACGTCAGGGAAGGTGATGCTTCCTGCAGTTCATTTATTGTACAGGATTGTTTTGGCTATCCTGGGTTTTTTGTTTTTCCATATAAAGTTGATTATTATCCTTTCAAGGTCAGTGAAGAATTGTGCTGGGATTTTAATGGGATTGCATTGAATCTGTAGATTGCTTTTGGCAAGATAACCATTCTTACTATGTTTATCCTACTTATCCAAGAGCATGGAAGATCTTTCCAATTTCTGGAATCTTCTTTAATTTCTTCTTTAAAGACACAAAGTTCTTATTACATAGGTCTTTCACTCATTTGGTAATTATTACCCCAAGATACTTTATGTTGTTTGTGGCTATTGTAAAGGGTGATGTTTCTCTGATTTATTTCTCAGCCTCTTTGTCGTCTGAATAAAGTAGGGCTACTGATTTTTTTGAGTTTATCTTGTATTCTACTAGTTTGCTGAAGGTGTTTATCAGCTGTAGGAGTTCCCTGGTAGAGTTTATTGGGTCTCTTATGTAAACTATCATATCATCTGCAAATACAGAGAGTTTGACTTCTTCCTTTCCAATTTGTATCCCCTTGATCTGCTTTTGTTGTTTTATAGCTTTAGCTAGAACTTCAAGTACACTATTGAAGAGATATAGAGAGAGGACAGACTTGTCTTGTTCCTGATTTTAGAGGAATTGCCTTAAGCTTCTCTCCATTCAGTTGATGTTGGCTGTTGGTTTACTGTATATTGCTCTTAGTATGTTTAGGTATGTTCCTGTTATCCTTGATCTCTCCAACACCTTTATCCTGAAAGGGTGTTGAATTTTGTCAAAGGCTTTTTCAGCATCTAAGCAAATGATTATATGGTTTTTTTTTTTCAGTTTGTTTATATGGTGGATCACACGTTGATAAATTTTCGTATGTTAAACCATCCCTGCAACCCAGGGATGAAGCCTACTTGGTCATGGTGGATGATTTCTCTGATGTATTCTTGGATTCGGTTTGCCAGTATTTTATTGAGTATTTTTGCATCGATGTTCTTCAGGGATATTGGTCTGTAGTTTTCTTTCTTAGTTGCATCTTTGTGAGGCTTAGGTACCAAGGTGATTGTGGCCTCATAGATAGAGTTTGGTAATGAACCTTCTGTTTCTATTGTGTGGAAAAATTTGAGGAGTCTTTGAATTAGCTCTTCCTTGAATTTCTGGTAGAATTCTGCACTGAAGCCATCTGGCCCTTGGCTTTTTTTTTGTTGGGAGGCTTTCAATGACTGCTTCTATTTCATAGGTCTATTTAAGTTGTGTATCTGTTCTTAGTTTAATTTTGGGAAGTGATAGTTATCAAGAAATTTGTCCATTTCTTTCAATTTTCAAATTTTGTGGAGTACAGGTTTTCAAGGTATGACCTGAAAGTTGTCTGAATTTCCTTTGTGTCCATTGTTATGTCCCCCTTTTTGTTTCTGATTTTGTTAATTTGCATGTTCTCTCTCTGCTCTTTTGTTAGTTTGGATAAAGGTTTGTCTATCTTGTTGATTTTCTCAAAACGCCAACTCTTTGTTGTATTGATTTTGTTTTGTATTGTTCTCCTGGTTTCTATTTTATTAATTTCAGCCCTCCAATTGATTATTTTCTGGCATCTACTCCTCCAGGGTGAGTTTGCTTCCTTTTGTTCTAAGGCTTTCAGTTGTGCTGTTAATTCTCTAATGTGACTATCCTGTTTTCTTTATATGGGCATTCAGTGCCATGAACTTCCCTTGTGACACTGCTTTCAAGGTGTCCCATAAGTTCGGGTATATCATGTCCTCATTCTCGTTGAATTTTAGGAAGTCCTTAATTTCTTTCTTTATTTTTTCTTTGACCCAGGTTGGTGCAATTTCACATTGTTCAGTTTCCATGAGTTTGTAGGGTTTCTGAGATTTGTGTTGTTGTTGAATTTCAGTTTTAAAGCATGGTGGCCTGATAAGATACAGGAAACTATTCCAATTCTTTTGTATCTGTTGAGGTTTGTTTTACCACCTAGTATGTGGTCGATTTTAGAGAAGGTTCCATGTGGAGCATAGAAGAAGGTATACTCTTTTGTGTTTGGATGGAATGTTCTATAGATGTCTGTTAAACCCAGTTGAGATATCACTTCTATTAGTTCTTTTGTTTCTTTGTTGAGTTTCTGATTGGTTGTCCTGTCTAGTGATGAGAGTGGCGTGTTGAAGTCTCCCACTATAAGTGTGTGAGGTTTTATGTGAGATTTGAGTTTTAGTAGCATTTCTTTTACGAATGTGGATGCCTTTGTATTTGGGGCATAGATGTTCAGAATTGAGACTTTGTGTTGATGGATTTTTTCCTGTGATGACTATGAAATGACCATCTTCATCTCTTTTGATTAATTTTGGTTTGAAGTCTAACTTGTAAGATATTAGAATAGCTACACCTGCTTGCTTCTTGGGTCCATTTGATTGGAAGATCTTTTCCCAACCCTGTACCCTGAGGTAATGTCTATCTTTGATGCTTAGATGTGTTTCTTGTATGCAGCAGAAGGATGGATTCTGTCTTTGTATCCATTCTATTAGCCTGTGTCTTTTTATAGGCGCGTTAAGACCATTAATATTGAGGGAGAGTAAGGACCATTGATTGTTAATGCTTGTTTGTTTTAGATTTGTTATTGGCAGTGGTATTGTGAATATATTTGTCTTGCTTTACTCTTGGTTTCTGGTGAAGTGGGATTATCTGTTGCCTATGTCTTTTGTGAGCATAGTTAACTTCCTTGGGTTGGAGTTTTCCTTCCAAAACTTTCTGTAGGGCTGGATTTGTAGATACATATTGTGAAAATCTGGCTTTGTCATTAAATATCTTGTTTTCTCCATCTATAGGGATTGAGAGTTTTTCTGCGTATAGTAGCCTGGGCTGCATCTGTGGACTCTTAGTACTTGTAGAACATCTATCCAGGACCTTCTGGCCTTGAGGGTTTCCATGGAGAAGTCAGGCGTAATTTTGATAGGTCTGCCTTTATATGTTAACTGGCCTTTTTCCTTTGCGGCTCTTGATATTCTTTCTTTATTATGTATGTTAGGTGTTTTGATTATTATATGTTGAGGGGTCTTTTTCCTTTGGTCCAGTCTATTTGGTATTTGGTATGCTTCCTGTATCTTCATGGGCATGTTCTTCAGATTGGGAAAGTGTTCCTCAATGATTTTTTTGAATATGTTTTCGGCACCTTTGTGCTGGGCTTCCTCACCTTCCTCTATGCCTATTATTCTTAGGTTTGGCCTTTCCATGGTGTTCCACATTTCCTGGATGTTTTGTGTTAAGGATTTGTTGGATTTACAATTTTCTTTGGTTGATGAATCTATTTCCTCTAGTTTATCTTCCGCACCTGAGATTCTCTCTTCCATCTCTTGAATTCTGTTGGTTATGCTTGGATCTGTAGTTCCTGATTGTTTGTCCAGCTTTTCTATTTCCAGCATTCCTTCAGTTTGTGTTTTCATTATTGTCTCTATTTCAGTTTTCAAGTCTTGAACCATTTTCTTCATCTGTTTAATTGTTTTTTCTTGGCTTTCTGTATTTTCTTTAAGAAATTTGTTCATTTCTTCCAATTTTTTTATTTCTTCCAATTTTTTTGTCTGTCTTTTTTTTCCATTTAAGGGATTTTTTCTCACATCTTCTTTGAGGGCCTCTCTCATTTTTATGATGATAATTTTTAAGTTATTCTCTTCTGCTTCATTGTGTTCTAGTCTATTTGGTGTAGATTCCCTAGATTCTGGTGGTGTTATGCTTGTCTTTCTGTTGTTAGGTGTTTTCTTGTATTGCTGCCTTCCCATAGCTTCTTCCAGTAGGTGTTGGTGGGGTCTCTCCCTCTATGGTACTTCCCCGGTGGGCTTAGGTGGGTCAGAGGTTCAATGTCTGTAGGTCTGGGTGGTCCAAGCTTTCTAGGAGGTCTTTCCACAGGCAGGGGCCCAGTGATGGGGGTCAAAGATCAGGCTCCAGCAGAGGACTATAGGCAAGGCCTCTAGCCAAGGCCTGGCAATGGGGGTCAAAGGCTGGGCTGATACTCATGATGTTTCCACACCAGTAGGCGGATCTAGTCTGGACCTGAAACTCTCCAGCTGAGGCCTCCTTAGCAGAGTCCCTGTGATGGGGGTCAAGGATCCAGCCTGCAGAAACTCAGAGTGGTCCCACACAGCTAGAACTGATTTATTGTGTTCTGTAAGTTTGTTTGTGTAGGATGTGTATTCATCTCCATTCAATTCTAGAAAGTCTTTTGTTTCTTATTTTTGTCTTGGCCTACTTTTTCATTCAGTAAAGAGTTGTTCAGTTTTCATAAATTTGTAAGCTTTCTGTTTCTGATATCCATCTTAAACAGTTCTGATATCCATTGTGGTGGTCAAATAGGATTCTGGCTACTATTTCAACTTTCAGACTTACTTTGTATGGAGAAAGTTCTGTGAGATGCGGAGAAGAATGTATCTTCTATCATGTTTGTGTGAATGTTCTGTAAATATCTGTTTGGTCCACTTGGTCTATAATGTCTGTTAGCTATAGCATTTCTATTTAGTTTTTGCCTAGATGATCTGTCTATTAATGAAAGTAGTGTTTTGAGGTTCCTCACTATCAGTGTGTGAGGGTTAGTATATGATTTAAGCTGCAGTATTATTTCTTTAACCAATGTGAGTTCCATCGTGTTAGGAATTGAAATGCTATATTTGTGGAGTTTTCTATTAGTTTTGATTTGAAATCTATTTTGTTAGATATTAACATAGTTACACCACCTTTACTTGAAATACCTTTTTCTAATCCTTTATTCAGAGGCAATACCTATGATGTTGAGATGTGTTTTTTTTTTTTTTTTAACTCAGTTAAAGGAAAATTCCTGTTTTTTACATCCATTCTGTTTGTCTATATCTTTTTTATTTGGGAAGGGAGGCCATTTATAGTGAGGGCTATCGGTGACCAATTATTGTAGATTCCTGTTATTTAGGTGGTGGTGGTTGTAAAGGTAGTAATGATAATGGTAATGGTGTGTTCGTGTGTATGCATTTTCCTTTCTTTGATTTTAGTCATCTAGGATCATATATTCCCTTTGTTTTCATGGCTGTAGTTAACTTCCCTAGTTTGAGTTTTCTTTTTCCTTCTAGCACTTTTTATTGGTCTGGCTTTGTAGATAGATGTTAATTAATTTTATTTTTTTAATCATGAATATCTGATTTTCTCCATTTTTGGTGATCAAAATTTTGCTAGGTTTAGTATTCTAGGCTGGCATCTGTTGTTTCTTAGAGTCTGTAACATCCTTCCAGGTACTTCTGACATTCTGAGTCTCCACTGAGAAGTCAGATTTAATTCTAATAGGTTGACCTTTATATGTTTCTTGGACTTTTTCCCCATGTAACTTTTGATATTCTTTGTTTTGTACATTTAGATTTTTGATTATTATGTGCTGAGGGCACTTTATTTTCTGGTCCAATCTATTTGTTGTTCTGTATGTTTCTTGTACCTTTATAGGCATCTTCTTCTTTAGGTTAGGATATTTTCCTTCTATGATTTTGTTGAAAATATTTTCTGGGCCTTTGAGCTGCATTTTTTTCTCCTTCCTCTATTTCTATTATTTTTAGATTGGGTCGTTTTGTAGTGTTCCAGGTTTCTGGATGTTTTGTGCCAGATTTTAGAATTAATATTTTCTTTGAGTGATGTATCTGTTTTTCTACCCTATCTTCAACATCTGAGATTTTTTTTTCCTGAGATTTTTCTCTCATATTCTATTGGTGAGGCTTATTTGAATTCCCCAATTTTTTATTTCCAGAATTTTCTCAGTTTGAGTTTTTTTTTTCATTAGTAATACTTTCATCTTTAGGTCTTGAACAGTTTTATTCATTTCCCTGCACTGATTTGTGTGTGTGTGTGTGTGTGTGTGTGTGTGTGTGTGTGTTTCCATGGATCTCTTTTAGAGATTTATTCATTTTCTCATACTGTTTGTTTGTGTTTTTTCTGGGTTTATTTAAGACATGTATTCATTTTCCCTTTCCTCTATTATCTTCATGCAGACTATTTTAAAGTCTTTCCCTTGGGCCTCAGCTATGTTGAAATATTCAGTATCTGCTGTGGTAGGGTTGTTGGATTTCAGTGGAGACATATTGTCCTGGCTGTTATTATGCTTTTATGCTGACATCTAGGCATCTGAAATCAGGATGATTATAGGTCTGGGTGATGGTAGCTGATTTTATCTCTGCTGGCTGGCTTTTCTGTTCCTTGGTTTCTGCTTCCTTCTTAGATTATAGGAGGGATGCAATGACTAGTAAGAAATTTTCTGTGGACTTGTTTTCCTGATCCTCTCAGCTGGTTTGTTCTCAGGGTATGACTGCTGGTCTTGGAGGATGGGATAATGGGATGAGTTGGGGGGAGGAAATATCAAGGAGAAGATACTTGTGATCCACTGGGCATGAGACCAGAGAGAAAAAAGGGAGACTACAGCAGGTTTTCTGCTGCAGAGCTAGGAATGACACTGGGGGGGGGGGGGGGAGAATTGGATCTGAGGGGACAGAATGTGACTTACTTTAATGAAAAATTATGATTATGCTTTATAAGTTGGGCATTCTAGTGATCACTGCTGTGTTGATTAGTGGATGCAACTAGGACTTGTATGTATTCAATGAGATTATCCATAGTTCATATGTACATTCCCAACTGAATACTAATAGTTCCAACATTTAAAAAGTTTCAATGTAATTTTATTTTATATAAATTTAAACCCAAAATGTCTGTTTATCTGAGTATAAAACCCTCATCTTCATTTTTTTTTAACTCTTTCAATACTACCATGTTTCTCAGTTATATTATGGTAAAATGTTACTGAGAAATCTTTGTCCATTTTATTTTCTTTTCTTGGGTGTTTAAAAGTTTTGCTTTAGTTTTTCCTTGTCTTTATGTTCAATAGATTTGTTAAAACATTTCATTTTGGCCACTCTGGGTGGCTTTCAGAAGCATCTTCTATGTTCTGTGAATATATAGACTAAGATCTTCTGTATGCTAGGAATATATCAATTTATATTTGATATTCCTGCTTTGCTTTTCTTTTTTGGGGACTCTTTACAGATATATGCTACTATATAACTATCTTAATTTTGTGTTGCTATCATAGAATACATGGGTATGAGTAATTTATTCAGAATACAGGTGTTTATTTGGCTTGTAACTTAGGAGGCTATGAAGTTCTAGTTTTACTACTGGCATCTCAGAAGGGTCTTCTCTGTGCTTTGTAATTGTGGCAGGGCAAATAAGAGCATGAGAAAAAAGAGTCTAAAGTTATTTGTTTGTCTGGCTGTCATTTCCTGAACAGCTAGACCATTCCTACCATAATGACCTTCATCCACTGATGAGGGTAGCATCCTCATGACATCACCATTTAAAGGTTCCTCTTAATATTCCTCTGAATTTCAAACTGAGTCTTGGAGAGAACCTTCAAATCACAACTCTGAGTGACCATTTATTGCATTTCACTTCATCACCTTCCATCCTTTTACAAATTTGTTTTCTAATTTTCATTTTTCTCCAATTCCCCTTTCCCATCATTTTCTTTATTATATTCATCTGTCCTTCACTTGTTCTACTTTAGTCTGCATTATTGAGTTTTTCTTTTACTTTTAATTCTTCCTCAAATATTCTCAGCCCACTTTTCAAACTTTTTCCAGGAACCTCATTTTCTAATTCCAAATTATGATCCAAACAAGCTTCTCTTTCCCGTCAATGACTCAACTTCAGTTATTCTCACATGGCTTCTACTGTTTTGAAACTCTTGAATGTCACTTGGAAAGGCAAGATAAAGATTTTCATTGTTGTCTGCTCTTGTCTTTATGACATGATTTCATTCACTACAGGAAAAATGCTCTGTTATTATCATATCTTAAGAGAACATGACACAGGAGTCAATCAGCCATTCTCATTGTTTCTGGCTCTTCAGTGTTCCTATAGAGCACAGAAGCAGACAACTTTGTCCCCTCAGCTTTGGTGTGATAGTACCCCACTTTCTGTTGCCAGTGAACTTTGTTTGTACCTCGGGGCAGACCCGTCTGCTGTGGTTCAGTTCTTCGATTTTGCTTGGGTGACTCTATCCTGTTCTATTTGCACACAATGCTTTACAGTTTCCTGTGGTATGAAGACTTGCCCTAATTTTCAAAGGTGACATTGAATGAATAAAAGAAATCATTATTTCATCTTTATATGGATTTTAGAATCACAAAGACTTCCTTATCTTTTAAAATATAGTTTGATCTGAGATTTTGGGGAGGATCTGGAGCCTGCAAAGACACTTTCCAATTTGGGTTACTGGAATCAAGAACATCCCCTGGACCATGGACACCATACATTCTGAGGATAGACTTGGGATTGGGCACCATCATATACACTCTGGATAGGCCATTTCCCCTTAAGACCAGGGACCATCCACACTGAGAGTGAACTCTCCTTGGTATCTCAGCATCATTATTCTCCCTGGAGAGAAGCCCACAAATTTTGATAGTAGATTTTTCCACTCCATTGGACTTAAGTTGAGGGTGAACTCTCTGTCTTAGGATTGGGTACCAGTTGTGCTGAAGACAGAGTCTTCCTGATTAAGATAGAACACCTTCAATTCTGAGAATAGTCTCTACTCCTACCCTAGGATTGGGTACCATTCATGCTGAGGGTTAAATTTTCTTCCTTGAGATTGAAAACCTATCAACGACTCAACTTCTAGGCTGTTCTTTAGATGTTACTTGCCTTTTCTCAGCACTTTGTCTTGCTTGTGAGCACAGGTATCCTGTTATTCTTGGTGTCTTGAAGCCCACTGTTCATGAGAGTGTTGTTTCACATTTGCTGCACATGCCATTTACAGATCTTGTTTATGTTTTCACAACAATGGCTCCATCTATCTTTGTTGAGGAATAGAAGAGAGTTTAAAAGACAGTCATGGGTACTGCTATAGCTGCCTTTTGCCCATGTGTTATTTTACAACAATTATGATGCTGTGGACATTTAAAAGCATATGAAACCCAATGCCAGAGATTATTTGTTTTTCTTTATAATAGAAATCATCCTTTCCTTCAATAAATACATCAGAAAATAAATAAGATGCTGTTTGAAAATACAGTGAAAACCATTGGATAAGATCTGGAAAACTTCAAAGATTTCAGGAGAAAAGGCCTTTGGAATTAATCCTTTAGTCCTCTTCCAAATAAATTATGACAATCATCAAAAAATGCCTCATAGATACACCTACAGGCAAATGTGATGGAGGCTATTCCCCAACTGAAGTTTCCTCTTCCCAGGTAACTGTAGTTTGTGTCATGTTGACAAAAAAAACTAGCCAGCACACTGGCTAAACATTATATCTTGGTGTGACTGTGGGAGTGTTTTGAGATAGGGAATTAAACAGGTGGTCCTCCCCTGTGTGCATAGGCATCATTTATATTTATTCATTTATTTATTTACTGAAGTACTGAAGACTGAACCCATAGCCTTGCACATGCCAAGCAAGTACTCAACCAATGGAACTATATCACAGCACCACAGACATTATCAAATTTGTTGAAGACCAGAATAGAACAAAATAGATGGAATGCACCCTCTTTATGCCACACTTCTGGAAACTAGAGCATAAGCTTCCTCCCACCATTGACATACTGGTCCTCGGGTCTTAAATTCAGATGGCAATCTGCACCATTAGTTCTGTGGCTCTCAGACTTGACACTCTTGTGATTTGAATGTGAATCTTCTTATTCTCTCATTTGTTTTAACACTTGATCCTAAGTTGATGGTGCTATTTGGGAAAATGGCAGAACAGTTAGGAAATGGAGCCTTGCTGAAGGATGTAGGTCATTGGGGGCAGGGTCTCTCTCTCTCTCTCTCTCTCTCTCTCTCTCTCTCTCTCTCTCTCTCTCTCTCTCTCTCTCTCTCTCTCTCCTCCTCGCCCACCCCTGAGTGTGTGTGTGTGTGTGTGTGTGTGTGTGTGTGTGTGTGTGTGTGTGTTCTGGTTACTGCTCCCAGCCCTACTTCCTACTCATGCTTTATTTGTTGACTATGCATGCAGTGAGACTCATCAGCCTCTTGCTTCTGCCACCATGCCTTCTCTGCTTTCTGTCATGTATTCCTCTCCTGGATGGACTATATTCCTCTGAAACTGTGAGCCAAAATAAGCCCTTTCTAATACACTTCTTTGCATCTCTAGATGAAGAAAGCAGATGGTAATACTTCCTATTCCTTTAATCACATGACTGATGCTTTATAATAAATCTCTTTATATTTCCCATTGGTTGTCTTATTGTTATGAAATATGACAAATACAGGATTGTGCATGCCTCTCTCTCTCTCTCTCTCTCTCTCTCTCTCTCTCTCTCTCTCTCTCTCTCTCTCTCTCTCTCTCTCTGTGTGTGTGTGTGTGTGGGTGTGGGTGTAGAACAGAAATCAACAGCAGGATTTCCCCCAGTCAATTTACAATTTGCATCTTATTTTTTGAGACAGGGTCTCTCATTGAATCTGTAGCTCACTGATTTGACTGACTGGACAGTGAGCCCCTTGGATTATCTATCTCCTAGTGCCTATATTCTAGGTGCATGTTGCCATGCCTGGTTTTTCTGTGGATGGCAGGGACTGAGCTCAGTTCTTCGAGTTCATGTGGCAAGCAGATTGTCAACTGAGTCCTATTTTCAAGTATCAACATTATTGCAAAAATATCAACAGGGACAAAATATCAACACTTTAGATAAAGTAGGAATCAGTCATAGTGTCACGATGAGCCGTGTTGGAGCCTGAGGCAAAAGGAAAAACAAATCATTCACAGTGATTCTGTCTTTGTTTAAGAATTGGGTATTTGTTCATCATGGTTGCTCTGCATTAATTTTAATTTATTAAAATCTTGGCTACAAAGCTTATTTCCTGGATTGCCAAGTGTTTTGAAGCACACTGAAATTTTGGTGACTGAAGAGAGTACTTTACTGACCTTGTCCTGAGCATTCCTATGTTAGTTGCCTTCTCATCACTGTGACCAAATAACTGACAAACACAAGTTAAGAGAGGAAGGATTTGTGTCTAATTAATGCCTTCAAGGAAGATCAGTTTGTCACTGCAAGGCAGGACCAGCTCCTGGGGTACACTTTGTTCGAATCAAACAGATCTGGAAGCAGAAACCACAGGTCAGAAGCAAAGGGGCCTGTAATCTCTGGCCCCAGGATCTAGTATCCAAGCTCCTTCAGTGAGGTTTTGTCTCCCCAAGCTTCCACATCTTCTCCAAACAGAGCCACCATCTAGGGACCTGGTACTTAAACACAGGAGCCTATGGGAGACATTTCACATTCAGACCACACCTTCTAATGTCAGGGTCAGGCTCTGGCTTCCTTCTGCTCCTGTTAGGCACGTGGGGCTTGGTGTTGTCTGTTCCAGAGTCAGTAGAGGGTGAAGAGTAGAGGGTGAAGCAAGCTTGCCTGCTGCCTTTAGAACTCCAAAGCACCACTCTTCCTTTATGAAATGCATCTCAAAGCCACTTGAGCATCTAAGCCTGGAGGACCTGAGACAGCACTTCCTTTTGCTGCTCAAGCCCCAAATCCCCAGGTGCCACTAATGTAGCACAGGTGAACAGAGTCAACTTTCACAGTAGATTTAAAATAATGGAGAATGATGGCATGTAGACTTCAAAGCCTGAACCGAATAATAGATGCCATTGTTCCTGCCTTGGGGGATTAATTGCTCATGGGCTGTATTATTATTTGTCTTTCCTACTTTTTTTTCCTATTAGGAACACAGGGTGACACTCTAATTAGAGTGTGTCCAAACAGAATGCTGTCATCTACAAAGTTGATATTTAAGAACCAATGCAATTAAATAACAAAAAATTCATGAAACTTCTTATTTTTAAATTAAGTTTAAACTTTGTTGTTGTTGTTGCTGTTGGATCCTTTTAATGGCTGTCTCCAGTCATGTGTAGCTGCATGGGCCTGAAGGGTACAGGTTGGACATGCCTGTAATTTTGCCAGTCTTCCATATGGATTATGTTGAACTGAAGGCAATTGAGGAAAAGCACACACAAGAAAAGTTCTGTGCCATTTTGCACTGTTCTACTAGAGAAATTTCCATCACTGAGACAATCAGATTACAAGAAAGAAAGATCTGTTTTGACTGATGGTTTCAGAAGTTTCAGTCCATGGTTGTTTGGCAGGGCATCATGATGCACAGTACCTAGCAAAATAAAGCTGTTCACCTCATGGTGCAGGAGAATGAGGAGCGAGAAGAAGAACACGAGGAGGGGAAGAAGAAAAAGAGGAAGAAGAAAACAGGGTCATAATATTCCTTTCAAGTTCACATTCTCAGCAAACTTTCTCCCAGACTGGAAACTAAAGCTTTAGCACGTGGTCTTTGGAGAGCATTCAACATGCCAGAGATAACACATCTACCAGAGAGGGTGGTTTATGGTGGTCAGGGAAGGAAACAGTGCCAGGACAGTGGTACCAGCCTTGCAAAAGCACCTTGTCTTCCCTTAATTCTCCTTATATATTTTCCTTCTCACAGTGTGTTGTCTTGACCCCAAAGCCTGTCACCTCTTTTGTATTTTCACTTCTCTATGAAGTGATTGTTTGTGATGCTGTCACCATTGAGGACTTTGTGGGTACATACAATGTTCAGAACTCTCTCTCTCTCTCTCTCTCTCTCTCTCTCTCTCTCTCTCTCTATCTATCTTTCTCTTTCTCTCTCTCTCTGTGTGTATCTGTATCTTGTCCATCTAATTATAGATATCCAATCCCATGATACACAGAAGAAAAAAAAAGGCATTTTCTCCCTTCTTCCCTTCCTCTCCCTTTTCCTTCCTTCTTTCTTACTTCTTTCCCCCTTTCCTCCCTTTCTTTCCTTCCTCCTTTACTGTTCCACTGTCCATGATGCTGAGAGTACATTAGAGACTAAGCCAAGAGTCTTCTGTTGTGAAGTTTATGTTTGACTGAGGACAGATATAAAATAAGGAAGAAAATGTGTATGTGTGAGATCAGCAAGTCGGGCAGCAGTAAGTGACAAAACTACTCCCAAGCCAAACAGCTAGATATGTGTGACAGGGAGTACTGGGGAGTGAGACCCACACATCTACTATTTCTAGTGACTTCATCTTTCCTAAGCTTCTCTTCCACATCTGTCTTTACTGATAAGACAAATGTGTCCTTCCAGTCAGTCTTTCCTCTCTAAGTCATTAAATACCCTTCCTGCATATGGCAGTACATGCTGAAGGATGCCCTCTAAACTTAAGCAACACAGTCTCCAGATTCAACTAAACCAAGTCTGCTGTAGTGTTCAGGAAGGGAGGGCATGTCCTCCACTAGGTTCGCAAGGGTCTTCTGGAGAGGAGAAAGATCAATTTCTACTGAAAACTGGAAGAGTGGTGAGACTTTCAGAGCTTGGTCTAGTTACAGGATGGATCGTGCTTGACAGTTTAGGATTGGTGGCTAAGCAAAGTGGGAATCCTGAGACAAGAGGCTCAAATGTTTAAGGAAGCATAGACATTGATGAGTCTGCCAGGGATGTTTAGTTAAGAGCAATCAAGTCATTTCCCAGGGTAGGAGTTCTCTGGAATAGTGAGGTTATGCTAGCAAGGCTGTAAAGACAATGGGATAATAAGAAGTGTGATAAAGAGATCACTCTGATTATAACAATAAATTGAATACATAGCCAACATGTATTTTATTTATTTATTATAGTGAAGATTAAACCTGGGGCCCTTGGGTTTGTTAGGAAAGCACTTGCCACTGAGTTATATCCCCAAGACTAAAGTTTGAAAGCCTTGTGTGACTCCCCAAAATCATAACAGGAGCTACATTTTTCAAGTTTTAAAGAGTCAGGTTTGGAAATATGTGTGTGATGCCATGGTTATAAGTGATTGTCAGTTGCTGTTCTGACATTTCAGAGATATTTTGACAGTCATTCTTTTTGTCAGGAGCCTTTGCAGTTGAAAATATGACAAGAATTTTGCATCTGCCCCATCCTAATCTATAGAAATAAAATATATGGAAATGTACTGTTTTACTCATTCAAATCGATTGTGGTCCAAACAGATTGGATTTGAAGCCAAAATATTTACCACTAGATCACTTTGTCATTACTTTTTAAACTTTTTTTTTTTTTCATACTGATGAATTAGGGTTTTTTTTTTTTTTTTTTAAAGAAGGTCTCTCTATACAGCTCAAGTTGACCTCATTATATCATCGAGGCTGGCCTGAATTTGTGATCATTCTTCCTCAAACTCCTGGAGTGTGTTTATTTCCTCCCTTTTAAACTTGAGCCCTGATTTTATTCACAGCCTCATGTAGATGTGGTCTACTTATTATGGTAGTAGTACTTACAACTGAGCAAGGAGATGGGGTTGAAAAGGCTTGTTTGGCAAGTTCCCCAAAATACTTTTAAAAACTGCCCTGGCCAATTTGGAGAAGTGGGTCATAATTCATGTGTAGCAGACAGGACTGTTCATCCTCTCTGATGCTTTTCAGCCAGTGCACAGCTGTCAGGCCAAGGAAGTTATAAATCTTCCTACATGTTAACACTCACATTTAATTAATACTAATAGGTGAAGCTGTCTCTAGAGGGAGATGGTGTCACGGAGAGGATCACATCTAGGAAGCAGATAATAAAGGTAGTGTATGAACGTATTATTTCTAGATCAATCTGGTCTGATAGTTAATAGTATTATCCCTTGTTGATGTTTTTACATAATTTTTTAAAGCAAGGGTTCTTCTGTGGTTTCGTGTGTGTGTGTGTGTGTGTGTGTGTGTGTGTGTGTGTGTGTGTGCTTATTTTAAAAGACTGTGGACAGCGCTACCTTTTCTTTGGAAAAGGTAGGAAAACCACACTTAGACTCATCAAATTTCTTACAAAATATTTTATTTCTTACAAAATATTCTACCACTCTTGGCATCTATCAGTTTCGTCTCTTTCCCAGGAAGGTTCTTTGGGGCTATGAGCTTTGTCTATGACAGTGCCCAGAGGCTTGATATCCAAATGGTCCTTGGGCTTAGTCAAAGTCAAATTGACTCAGCAGCATTGAGCTATGAGGCATTGGTATTCCTCTGACTACTTCACCTTGCACTTTTGTGTGATAAAAAGATAGTCTGAATGGTGACTTTCTCCCTAAGTCCTTGAATCAATATCTATGTAGATGATGAACAGTGCACAGGGATTTCAGAAAATACCCACAGCACACATAAGACTTATTCTGACTGTGTTCAATATGTAATGAGCTTCTGAGAGTCACTGATGTGTGATGGGGAAGTTTTATCAGACTTCTCTTTTTTGCATGTGCAAACACACAGAGACCTACACACACACATACACACACACACACACACACACACACACACACACACACACACTGTTCATCATAACAGTTAAGGTAAAGCCTGGCTAGATGGCCATCTATGTTAGTCTTTCTCAGACATGGATGGTTTTGAGTAGTGTGTATAAAGATGAATAAAGTTGTCCAGCAGTGTTTCATCTGGATAAATTTTCCATTTTCTCCAGACCCTAGTGATGGCCTTTTTACTTCAGAGTACTGGGGATTTAGTCAGTGGATGAAGAATGGAGAAGGGGTGCTTTACTGACAAACCAATTTGTCAGCTCCAAGGGTCTGAGAAGTATGGGGTAGGAATAATGAGGAACACATAGGTTAATAAATAGAAAGATTTCTCAGGTCTTTTCTGGAAAGAAGGGGAGAACTTCCAATAATGATATCAGGTAGGCATTTTAAGTCTTAAGGGGGAAGGAGCTAACATTGTATTAAATGTCTTGACAAAACTTTACTCATGTGATCAGTATGTCTACACATAGAACTGAGTAGGAACTGAATCAAGGGTTAAAACAGCAAAGAAGCTGAACATATTACAAAAGCTATGATGCTTGATGGGATTATAATAACCATGAAAAAACATATGTACATCTATAAGAATGCTTTCAAAAATGGAAAACCGAAATGTGGGCAGCACCATCCTGTAGGCTGGGGTCCCAGGCTGAATAAAAATAATAAAGAGACAATGTTCATCCCTCTACTTCTTGACTACAGATGTAATGTCACCAGCTGCCTTAAGTTGTCACTGGCATGACTTCCCTGCCATAACAAACTACACTGTACTCTCAAATTATGAGCCACAAACCTTTCCTCTTCTAAGTTTCTTTTCTCTGGTACCTTTTTTTTTCATACCAAGATGAAAAATAGTCAGCACAAAGGCAATGACACTAATCCTTCTCAACTTCTTTGGTGACATGGTAGCATTTGTTGACCCATGGGAAGAGTCAGTGCAAGAGAAAGGTAGACACCGAGTTCCTGAAAAGTCAACATGATCCACACATCAGAGGTATTATCTGTAGAAATTTTTGGGGGGAACTAATAATGTATTGTCTGGCTGTGTGGCTTCCAAAGTCAGTGATTTTTAGAAGCCAGCAATGAGCTAGTGATACTAAAGTATTTATTTAGGTTTTCCCTCTGTAACATTTCTTCTGTTTGTTTACCACTGGTAGCTGAAATAGGGAAAGCCATGAGTAGGTAGGAGAGGACTGCTAAATGGCAGCAAGCATCCCCACAAAGTGGCTTTCAAACTCTCCTGGTTTTGGCTTCTTGTTAGGAGAATGGGATGGAATCTGTCTGCCAGTTCTCTCTCCAAATCAACGTTGGAGAAAGGAAAAGAAAGTGTAGATCTGATAAGCACATGTAAAGATAGTACAAATTACCTGGGAGCATGGAGGACATGGGATGGGTTGGGGAAAGAACGACAGCCTGTGGAGAACACTGTAGACACATGGGTTAGAAAATAGCACTTGAGCTGCCCTTGCTCCCTCCTTCCCTGATCTTGGGGCAATAGTTGTCCAATACTCTGCTTCAGTCACCAGCCCTTTATAACCTATTCCTGTGGAGCTAGAGTCTTGGAGGCAATACCAGTGTAAAAAAATAGCCTTGCAGGAGTGAAATATTTATAAAATTAGATGAGGAATAACCAACCACATTCCTTGTAAATCCATAGACTAGGCATATTGTGGCCATGGTGCTAAATCATGATTCTTACTCTTTCAAGTAGTTTACAGATGATTCTGTAACCAGAACAGGCATTCACAAAGTGCCAAGCACTGTGTGTGTATGTGTGTGTGTGTGTGTGTGTGTGTGTGTGTGTGTGTGTGTGTAAACAAAACAACCATCAACAGTTAGCTACGTGGGCTGCAGGAACAGAGTTGCAAGCTGAAAGTCTTCCTGAGTTACATGGAAAGACTCACCAGCACCACCAGAGCTGATAATGTCCAAAGAGGGAAGGACAGAAGCTTCTACTGATCCTTGGGCATTTCTTCCCCTCCCACGCAAGGCTCTGATGACAGCATGAGAACCAGACACCAGGCCTCCTTGGGAAAATTGTGCTCTCTAAAGCTTCCCTTCTGTGCTTATTGGCCAATGGATAAAATTTTCTGCCAGAACTGGTTATTTTTTAGCTATGCTGAGCACTGTTCTTTTCTGAAAGAACATGCAAATTGGATAACAGAAGGTTTTCATTGCATGAATGACACCATGAACAAAAGTAGAAGTGACAGGTATTAAGAAATTGTTTGACAATGCCCTGAACTGACAAGAGACCAACACCTAGAATACAGAATAAACTAAGGAGTTCTGCAAATCAACTAGAAGGGAGGAACCCTAACACAAAAACAGACTGAGTCCATGAATAGGCAATTTACAGAACAGAAAGCCCTAAAGGTTGACACATACTAAAAAGCTGCTTAAACTCATTATTCATCAGCATTTAAGTTACATTACAATGAAAGATTTCATACACAATAGCCTTGGAAAACAATAGGGATATGGAATCCTGTGATTATGCATGGCTGATAGGAATATAAATGGGCAAAATCATGCTACAGAACATGCTGGAAGGAAACAATCAAATTAACCATATGTGTACTCTAAAGCTCAGAAGTGCTATTACTTATGATTTCCCAAAGAAGCTCGTGAATAGTGTTACTCAGGAACATGCTGTGGGTGTTCATCATAGTGTTTTGTTTTGTTTTTCCAAGTGCTGGAAGCAATCAAAGTGTCTAGCACTGGGTTAGAGGTCAGGGATGATACTCTACATGACCACTGTAATATTTAGAAGAGTGGCTACAGCAAGATGTTATATGACACAGGACAATGACAACAAGTCTTAAACCCGAGCCTAACTAGCTAGCACAAGAAAGAATCGGTACCATTAATATTTAATATTACTTATGTAAAGTCAAACAAACATACAGTATCAAAATCAACAAATTATAAGAATAAACACAAGCAGAAGAGTATTCATCAGGGACAATGGAAACGTTTTCAGGCAGTTGTAGGTAAAAAAAAAAAAAAGTGTGGGCAAGGAAAACAATGAGGATACAGTAGATGAGAGGAGAGAGCCTATCACGGGCTACTGCTAAAAGAATTTGTTTTGTGAAAATGTTAGAGTGGATTGGTTCATGAAAGTTCCTAGTTCTGAAGAAACATGGGGGGGGGGGAGATGGATTTGAGCACATTCATTTGAAACTAGGAAACATTCCATTCATAAGAATTCCAGTGAGGAGATTGTGTTTCAGCCTCCTTCACATCCAGACATCTCAACCTGGAAAGAGGCTTATAGTTAAGACTCAGGAAGTAAACAACTCATAAGTCTCAGGCTTCCTGAAACTTATAAAATTCATAAGATCCTTCCCCAAGATTATGTGAACGAGAAGAGTTTCCTAGGATAATAATCTCCAATAGTCAGAACTACTTGCAGTCTGTGCAGGAATATTCATGGATGCAGATTTGTGATTGGCTACCAATGGTAAGGTAGGGTTCTCAGTGATTACCCACCTCTGAGTCCACACACCTATAAGTAATCCCTTACCCATATTACTGTACATAATCTCTGTAACCTCACTGAATCACTAAGGTAGACCTGGCTTCAGTTGTGTTTTGGCCCATTACCAGTGTCCTATATGGGGTAAATAGATATTTTTTAATGGTTCCTTAGGAAAAGTCACATGACAAGGAAAGAGTTAGAAGCCAGGGTGAATATCACCTTTCTCCTGCTGGCTCTAAGAAAAATGAATAATCAAAAAAATGTTCAAGGTCAAGTACTAAATGGCACAGGGTCACTTTTCTTCCTTTAAAAGGAAAGATGTATCACTAAGCCTGGAGTACAGAAGACAGTGGGGAAGCTCATCCCACCCCGATAGGGAGTTTTAGAATCCACAATTAATTGGCTGCACCTGGACTAATTTCCCCAGGTATAATTTGTCTAACCATGAGAGATCAATCTTTCAAACTTTGCAAGGTATCAAATACAGCAGGAAAAGGAAGGTTGAAAGGAAAACATGGTTATGCAATTTTAAAAATCATCCGTGAAATAGCATTAAGTGGTACAATATTGGCACAGTGCTTAATTTTCCACAAAAGTGCTTTATATGTCTATACTTTTAAAAAAATTTTAAGTACTCCTTTAAAAATATTCCTAAGCTCCAAAGTGCTATGATTTTGGAAGGCTCTTCCTAAAGCTGTGATTTTTGTCTCTGATTTTGCTATTGAAAACAATCTCACATTGAGAGTCACAAACAAATGAAACTAAGTAACATCGTAAAAATTACAAAAAAAAAAATAAGTGGAAGAGCATACAAACTCTGTAGACTATCATATCATGCAGACATCTAAAGATGCCAAAATCTGTATCATACCAATGGTAAATATACGCAGTTAAAGCATGCCACTTTGAATTCAGAAAATGACAAATATTTTGAGTGAGGGTTCCAGGGATGAGTTGGTATTTGAGGTAGATTTAGAAAAATAGCTGTACTTGGGGATGTGAAAAGGGCATTAAATGCAAAGGGATCAACTTGAAGGAAAGCTCAGAAATCATCAGTCTGAAGATGTGTTTGGGAAATGGCAAGGAGTCCTAGATTTGGGTTGTAAGTTTGGCCATCATAAGGAACAGCGATTGGAATGCTTAGCACCAATTTACAGGGCTCCGAGGGGAAACTATCAAGTGGAGAAACTGACAGAGTTAGCAAGTGCAATGACACAGATAGTGACAAACACAGAATGCTCAACTCAGACATCTGGATTCTAATCATTACAAGAGAGTGAAGGGTGGTTGCAGATAGCCAGGTTTGTTCCCAATTGTCAGTTGAGAGATGTTGATGTATTGATTTCAGGTCAGGCACAGGACACGGCTTAGCAGGAACTCTAAAGAAACATGTTTTAGTAGCTGACTGTGGCACGGGTCAGGTAGGACATAAGTAACATCAAGGGATCAAGGGGCCTGCTTTGGTGCTCTAAGAGAGCAGGGGGCATGTGGTGGAGAAGAATGAGGTAGTGGGAGGAGAGTGTGTACCATTAAAGAGGAACTCAGGAAACGTCCAAGTGCCAGCAGCTGTGGTGTCCTGTCAAGTAGGGGAGCTGTTGGGAAGGCATAGCTTAAAGAAGAGGAGCTCATGAATTTAGGACCCTGTGGCAGTTAAGTGCCCATGGGAAATCAAGATGAAGATGCCCAGGAGGTGTCTAGCAACAGAAGTTCCTACTCATTGAAGAAGACAAAAGTTGAAGTCATTCATCAAACAGAAAGAATCTCATGAGAATCATAACCCAGGGATGCCATGGAGGACTGGGCTTGGAAGGAAACACCCACATTTTCTGATGGGTCTTCATCCTCCTTCTGCTCTCAAATTCCAACATGGAGCAGGTTCACTTCCCTAGAGACCCTTTAACTGACCAGTATATGACTTGTGTGAGTTTAGGACAAGGCATGCTGACCAGAGTCCCTGGGAGAGCTGCTCCTAGGCTCTGCCCACACTTCTCTCTTCTCTCTTCTGTAAAGGAACCATTCTTTCTGCTTTCTGTGGCTCATTCCTGTGGTATGTGTGGGTGATACAACCAGTCAAACCACCCACCTCTTCTAGCTGTAGATTTTCGTGAATGAGCTCTTATTTTCATGCTTTCTGGGTTTCCAAAAACACCCTTCATGTGTAGGTGTCACCACTTCGCAAATAGAACTGGCCTCTTTTGACTAGGACAAATAACGTTTTAGTCAGGTCTGCCCTTGCCCATGGTCTCAGGAGAGAAAGTTATACTCTTTGCATCTGCCATGGTGGGGATTCCCACAAGCTCTGCCATTGTGAGGCTCACAATTAGACTTAAAAGAAATCCAAATAATTGAACATTTATAAGAAACCATAATAACCACATAGTTTTTGGGGGATAAGACCTCACAATGTAGCTCAGGTTGGCCTTAAATTCATGATTCCTGCCTCTACCTCCTGAGTACCAAATTTATAGTTGTGTGCTACCATACCCTGAAATAATGCTTATTTTACAAGGTAACATATAGTCTATGTTTAACATAAAGCATCTCACTTATCCATTCATTCTACAAATGCTTAGTATCATCAACAGTGACTCTTGAGTGATGTGGGTAATGTGTACAAGACAGTCAACATTCTCATCTCCAGAGACACTTGACTTTCAAAATTTAATCAGTTCCCTTAGGTGAAATAATGATTTATGAAAAGAGAGATAAGAAAGGGGAGTGTGGTTCAGTGAACAAGCTCTTTCTTATCATATAAAAGGCCCTAGTTTACTGGGTTAGAGATTATATTTCCCCTGCCCCCCCCACATGGTGGTTGGGGGTGGAAAATTTGAAATGTGCGCCTCAAAGTAAGTTACAATCTCCTTCTATGGGGGACCTTGTATGAATCTCTTTGTATCCTAGTTTCTCTGGCAGTGTGAATTGCAGGCTGGTGATCAACCTAAGATATTCATACAAGGTCCCTCACAAAAGGGGAAAGGGACAAGATCTCCTGAGCATATTGGGATCTAGGGCAGCAGTAAATGGAGAGGGAGTTAGGCAAAAGAGAAGGGGAGGAGAGGAGAACATGTAGGACCAGGAAGATTGAGTCGGAGGATGACTAGATGAGAGCAAGAAAGGAGATAACCATAATAGAGGGAGCCAATATAGGTTTGGAGAGAAAACTGACTCTAGAGAAATGTCCAGAGACCTGCAAGGATGACTCTAACTAACAATCTGAGCAACAGATAATGTGATTGATAACTAACTTATATACCATCCAAGAACCTTTATCTAGTAACTGTTGAAAACAGGAGCAGATACCCACAGATAAACACTGAGACAAACTCCTGGAATCCAGTTGCAGAGAGGGAGGAGTTATAAGCAAAGGGGTCAAGACCAGGCTACAGAAACCCACAGAGACAGCTGACCTGAACAAGGGGGAGCACATGGACCCCCAGACTGATAGCTGGGAAACCAACATTGAACTAACTCAGACCCCCTGAACATGGGTCTCAGTTAGAAGGCCTGGGAAGTCTAATGGACCTCTGATAGTGGAACCAGGATGTATCCTGGTGCACAAAATGACTTTGGGAGCACATTTCCCATGAAGGGATACTCCCTTAACCTAGAGACAGGAGGGAGGGCCTAGACCCTACTCCAAATGACTTGACAGATTTTGATAATCCTTCCTGGAAGGCCTCATCCTCCCTGTGGAGTAGGTGGGGAATGGGATGTGAAGGGGGTTGTGTGTGGGGGAATGGGAGGATGAGAAGGAGAGGGAACTGGGATCAATATGTAAAATAAGAAAGAATAATAATAAAAAAGGAAAAAACCAATATGCTGATTTTATTATTGAAATGCCATACACTCTGAAATGTAGTTTGTTTTAAAATGAGCTGATTTGTGGCGGGGAGTCTTGCCTGTGTGGGGTGACAATCATCTATTCAGTTCTTCTCAGTCCTCATTGCTGACCCTATAAGGCAATTATTTCCTAAAATGGCAACTTATCCTCCCCTATAATTTTAGATTTTGCAATCCTTTGGTATTAAAAATTAATTTTCCAGTTGTTCTTGCCTTTAATATATTCTTTAAACATTTTTTTGAGATATTGATCTGTTCTGAACTCCCTATCTCTATACTACCAGCAAATCTCTCCAATTTGTATAAATGTACCTGAAACAAACAAACAAAAAACAAACAAAACAAAAACTAAGTAGAATTCTTTAACTTTTAGCAATTTTACCAAAAGTATGGGCCGCAATAATATACCAACATTACTGTACTTGTGTAAGCTAATTTTTAAGGACTAAATTTAAAATAATTAGGACATTAGTAATTCTAAGTCAGGACAAAATCGTAGGACCTTGCTGACATGCAGTTGCTCTACGAAGAAGGCAAATGTACCTTCCTCCAAGTGGACATGGAGGGTACCTTCTGATGCTACCCGAGGAGACAGCAGGGATGCCTGAGTCCATTGCTTCTAATAACTTGCTCTGGGACCAGGAAAAGAAACCATTCCACTTTCTACTGGTTGAGCTTTCATGGCTGGAATAGAAAGGGTAATGATGCTTTAGTTTGGATGAGGCAGGAAAGAAAATCCTGGCATCTTTCACTGATTTGCAGCAATCCAAACACAAAGCATGATGTAAGCACAAATGTTCTTAATAAGTTGTTCATACTTGATGTACATGTTACAAGCTTGATGAAAGAAAAGCAAGGGATGCTCGGATAAAAAGTGTGAAAAGCAAACATGATGCATGAGTGATGCATGAGTGCTGTGGCGGAGGTCAAGGAACCGAACAGAATACTGACAGAGAAGATCCAAGCTTAAGTATGCCAGAGAAAGCAGAAAGAGTGGTCTTGATTCTATCGTTTTGGTTATGAAGTAACTTTAATTAAATTTGTATTTTAATTAGATAGTCATAAGGTGTTAAATGTCATTCAAACATCTTAATCAAGTTAATGAGGTGAGAAAATATGGCATGGAATTCTAGCTAAGTCAAACTTGTAAGGTCTATTATCAAAACATTGAAAATATAACGGTATCCTTTCCATAACCCAGAGAATCAAGCCATTAAAATCAGGTGCCATTGAACACAGGTAGAAAATGAGAATCTTTCAAATATGCAAAACATAATTAAAGGAACATTTTTCCAAGGGAAAATTAAACTGAGTAACATATAGGTTATCTCATAACTTAAATGTAATATTACCATTTTGCATATCATGTAGACTTCAAGAGAATAGGAATTCTAGTTTATAATGTGTTTTTGAACATTGTGGAGATCAATGTATCGTGTATGGTGTCATCGATCCCCAAAAAGTCAATGACAGAAAGAGCATAAGAAAAATACTCTCAGAAGTGTGACAAATCAAACGTGAATGCCTTTATCAACTGCACTAGTAGGAAAATGCTGTTCATGCCATATATAAAAGTGGTAAAAGGTCTGAGATGACATATTTCATTATCAAGGGTTTTCTTAGCTAGTCATGGCCCAGCACTTGGGGGGGGAGGCAGGAGGATCAGGAATTTAACATCGTCCTTGGCTACCTGAAAAGTTTCAAATTGCTCCCAGCTACATTGAAACTCTGTCTCAAACTTAAAATACAACAATAAAGGTTTTCTTAAATATCAGAATTTGAGGGCCACTCATGTGATCCAGCTTAAAATGCCTCTAAACCTTAATTTTTATCTTCTACCCCAGTGGGCACAGAAGAAGGGATATCTAATTTCTGTGCTATTTTCCAATCACAATAGGGCTATTTGTTAATCCCTAAATGACTACCTCTGATTTTCCATTTGGATAGCCAATTTACCATTTTTAGCTGTTGGAAAAACTAAGACTCTTCATGGGTGCTTGCTTTTTCTCTATTGTGCTTTTTCTGGACTCTCCACCTTGCCTTTTAAAGATTTGCTACTGATCCAAGAAAACTATTTCACCTGTGGTAAGAAATGGTGAAATGTAGTGCACTTTGAATAATTTACAGTATCTTTTAAAGAAAAAAAGTGAATATTTTATATTCAGTAGCAAATGAAATGTGTACAGTATTATAAAAACGGCATAAATACTTGATAGGCTTCTGGGCCATTACTTTGGATAACCTTTTACAGGATGCTTTAGATACTTATGGCCATCACACTTTTGTGCTTGCTTCTACTCATCAGAGCAGTTGGTAAGCCCCAACTGCTTATACTGGATGCTCCAGGTCAGTGCTTTTTGTTTTTGTTTTTAAGAACCTTGCTTTCTTCTGCACAATCATGTCTTTTTTCCCCCTGGAAGTAGAAACATAAACCAGAGTAGACAAACATGTTATTGATGTGGAGATGGAGTTGGAGGCATGAGGGGGACCTGTTGGGGGTACTTAACAGGTGATTGAAAATGAGGGACAAGCTTTCTTGCTTGCTTGCTTTCCTGTGGTCTTACTTTCTTGATTTCTTTTCCTTCTTTCCTTTCTTCCTTTCACATCCCAACTGCAGTTTCCCCTCCCTTCTCTCCTTTCAGCACCCAGTCCACTATGCCTACCCCCCACTCTTCCTCCTTTTCAATTCAGAAAAGGGCAGGCCTCCTACGGTTATCAGCAAAACATGGGGTATCAAGTTGCAGTAAGACTAAGCACCTCACTCATATTAAGGGTGGACAAGGCAACCCAGTGTGAGGAACAGAGTCCCAAAACCAGCAGGAGTCAGAGACAGCCTCTTCTCCCACTGATAGGAGACCCACAAGCATATCAAGCTATACAACTGTACTATAATATATAATATATTATATATAATCATTAATAATATCTATTATCCTAAGTCAATCTTATGCAGACTCCCTGGTTGTCACTTTAGTCTCTGTGAGCTCCTATGAGCCCAGGTTAGTTGATTCTGTGGGTTTTCTTGTGATGTCCTTGACTTCTCTGGCTCACACAATCCTTCCTCCCTCTCCAGCAGGGTTCCCCAAGCTTGGCCTAATATTTAACTCTGGGTCTCTGCATCTGTTTCCACCAGTTGCTGTATGAGGCTACCCCTACTTTGCCAAAGAGGAAATTCAAAGAGTGTAAACAAACATCCTGCTGAGCACTACACACTCAGCCAAGGTATACACCAGACCTGCTTGGACAGAAGCCTTTTCACTTTAGCAAGTGGCTTGAGTGTTGGACTAGGCACAAGCTATGGTACGGACCATTGTACAAAATATTAAAATCTCAGTACTTCATTTTTTGCAAAGCAGTTTTTCCTAAGGAAATATGTCCAACTGAAATTTTTAACAGAAAGGGGTATTGGGAAAATGACCGGATAGAATTTTTCATTCTATGGCCCAAATCCTTAGTTTCTGTTTTTTATTAATAGCTTATTCTGCACCATTCAGAGATGGCAGCTTCTTCTGGTCTTGACTTTTTCACTGTAACCCGTACTATATCTAGCATCACTGAAGATCATTGAAATATTCAGGGGAAAATCTGCAGAGGGGTGGAATCAGGGGATTAAGGACTTCACCAGACCCAAGATAAAATACATAGGTGTTTTATTGGGAACAATTTACACAGATAAGAGTAAATAAATGCCATATCATTCCTTCTCCAGAAGATGCATTCTCTTCTAAATCTAAATTCTATTCGAAGTTCTGGGGACCAATTTCCATGTTAGTGATTAGTGAGGAATGTCACTCTGGTTCATTGCCACAGACTACACAGTCAGACATTTTCTAATTTTCTCATCTCTACATAGAGGCATCTGTAACATCAGTTCTAACTCTGAAGACTAAATATAGAGACAGAACAACTGATGATCTTTTAATTATACTGATACTTAGAGTATGAATAAAGGTATTGAATATTTTAGATGGTCTCACTTAGTCTTAAAGCTTTAATGATATTAAGAAACTTATTTTTAGAATGTTGAGTTGTCTCATGGTCCATGAAAGACCCATGCCTACCTATCATTTCATTTCACAAGTGCACTGAGACATTAAGTCCTGATCTGAAAGACATTATTTTGAAAGGGAACTAAGTGTGAGATCTCCCTTCAACTTTAGAAGCCTATTTGTCTTACTATTCCACTGGAATCTTCCATCCAATTGGTGTTCAGCTACCCAAGATTTGTTTCCATTCAAGGAAGGCCTTTGCTAACATGGTCATAATTTCACTTTAATCATGGCAAGAAATTAGATTTTCTCACAGGGAACCATCATTGTATCATGCAAGTTAATACTAAAAATTCTAGCTTGGAATTCTCAGGAATTGAGTACTGTTCTTATTAGATCTATTTTTTACATAAAGATATTGAGAACTTCCAGAGCAGGTGAATGAGTGGATCTGACAAGAACCAAAGGAAGCTGAAGCTACCTTATGATTTAGATTTCTTTCCCAGCCATGGGATTTTGCCCCTTCTTCTGACAGTTTTATTCTGGGTACTTTGTATGTGAATTGTCTTCTCTCTCAGTCTTTGAATGCTAGAGGACCCCAAGGTAGGATCTCAAGAGGAGAGTATCACTTCCCACTGCAGTGAATTCTGATCCAGGATTGAATTTCATGGGGTAAAGATCTATACAGAGGACTGCACCAGTAGACAGCATGGACAAGTAGCCAGTGTAAATATCAAGATAATATAAGTAAAGAGTGGGACTTTGAAGGCTGTCTTGGAAATGTTTGAGAGGAATAGTGAAGAATCTTGAGCCCTCAGGGGTCCCTACTAGTCAATTCTAACCTGTGGCCTATGGACTACATGGAGCAAAGAATAACTATGAATGCAGACAAATAATACAAAATCGTAACCTTTCCTAAAATAATGAGGAGGGGGAGTGCCTATCCTTGTGTATCTATCATTTGGCAGTGTTAAAAAAAAAAAGCTAGACATAACAAGTTTGCATCCTTGTGGGCTGCCAAATACTGTTCCTTCCCACTGCTAAGAGAGAGCAGCTTGCCCTTGCCTCACCCACTGCAAAGTCCTCGAAGGCAGATATTAACACTATGGTATCTTTTTGTAGATCTGACCTCATCTTCCTCGCCTCCTTCAGATCAATTACTAGGGTCCAGAGCATGCCTTTTGCAAGACAATGCTGTCTGCACTGTTGGAGAGAAATGCTGACAACAAACAGAGGTGCAGCACACCACAGCGCCTATCTGGGTTTGGATCTGAACAGTGCTGGACCAGATGAGGCAGAATAGAAGACTGAAGAAGGGAGGATTTATTTAAAAAGAACACTCTTCTGTGAACCAAAGTTTGATCTAAGGATATGACACACTGCAGGACACCTGCCACTCATTCTTGGGCAACCTGAAAATGCAATATGCAGCAAGAGCCAATAGAGAGACTCCAGGCTTCCCTCTGGCAGACAATCCTCAGGCACATGCTACTAGGCTCATCAGAGAATCCCCAGCATGGGTCATTCACAGACTGCCTAACTTGATGATGTATTTTTGTACTGGCTTGCTTTCTTCTGCCTGCCTTCCTTCAGGTCTTTTATTAAAAACCCTTTCTCCTGCAGATACATTTTTAAATAAGCTACTGCACAAAAGCAACTTGTCTCAGCTCTGCTTTTAGATGTGGGAGGAAGACCCGGGGCTGGCAAAGACAGCTTATGGTTTAGAAAGAAAGAAAAAAATAAAACAAAGAAACAAACAAAATACTCCATGAACTAATCTAATGTCCTTATCTTTTAGAGTCAGTTTGGGGTGCTTCATTTTACATTATCTGGGTTTATTCTGCCAGATTTTATGAGTCTGAGTTGAATGCCTGACTTTTGATTTGCAATGTTGAATTTCAACACATACATTCAAATACTCCATCTCCCTGTTTTCCCAATGATCCACAAATTAATATGTTCTTTTAATGACTATTTTATTTAAACATTTTCTAAACTTAATTAAGATGACTTCTCTGACCTATGAATTATTAGAAAGTGCATTTTAGAATAAGGATAGTTTCATTAATATTTTAAAAATCAGCTCATATATTTTTCTGATTTGTGATCTATCTATCATCATTCTATCTATACATATACACATTTATTATTTGTTGGGGCTTCCTTCAGAGGCTGAAATAGGGCTAGTTTTCAGGAACACTACAGGTCAGTTTAAGAAGGATGTGTTCTTGCAGACGGTGCTGTGAGATTCATGTTTATTTTTTTTCCTATTTTTTTTTTTTTTGTTGAAGCCTGTTTTGTGTGAAGTTTGAATTTGTGTTATCTGTTATTCCATATGGATTCAGCATCATTTTCTCCACCTCATGAGTGGTGCCTTTCATTATAGAGAGAACTCTTTGTTTTTCATTATACCATTCATCCCCATGTCTGTTTTAGCTTTCTTTTAGGTAGCAATTTCTTTGTATATTATTTTACTGACAACTTCTAACCTTATATGTAATTTTATTTATATTTTTCTAGTCTGTGAATTTCTCAGTCTTACCTGGTATTGCCTGTTTATTTTCATTCACAAAATAACTGATATATCAGTATTGTCTTTTTTTTTCTTTCAAAAACTCCTTTCTGTGCCTTTTGTTTCTGTCTTCCATTGAATGGATTGATTTTCTCTAACTGCATTTTCTCCTCTGCTGTCTTCAGAGTCATTTAGAAATATTTTCTGTCAGCTGTGTTAACCTCTAAAAGGCCTGTATGTAAGGTATAGAAGTAACTGCTCCCTTTGGCCACATGGTGGATGCTTTGATGCCTCTGCCTCTGCTTCCATGCTATTCTCTGCTGTTGTCTCTCAGGCCGGGTTTATGGTCCTTCACAGTGTTTATCCTTTTATATATCCCACCAAAGATGTGTGCCACTGCCCTTCTCCATCTTCTTCTGGGCTCGGTCTCATTTCTCTTGTTATGTTCCTGTCATGGTTTGTCTTTCTACCCAAGTCGTCTCACTGGCACTGTGGCAGTTGCCAGCAATTCAGTTATTACCATTATCTCTGTTCTCTCCTTTCCTCCAGAATTCCCATCCCATAAACACTGGATTGTGGTAGATTAAAGACATCTGCCAGCTTGTTTATCTATTTGACAGATGAGTCTAATCCAGCCAGATTTAGGGAGTTACATAATTAAGCAAACACAGCAGAAGAAAGGTGTTGGCCCCATTGGAGGATAGATTCCCAGAAGCTTTCAGCTTCTTCCTGGGCTTCTTTGAATACTTTCATTGAGAACCATGAACCTCTGGGTAAGGAGTTTGGCTACTAAATGATGTTTATGCCAACGCTCTAGTTGGCAGTACTTGGTGAGCCTGACTTTTTAGCCATCTGTGCAAAGAAACTGATCATGTATGACACCATGTAAAATAGTATTATCTACCTGAGTGCTGCCTGAACTCCTGGCCCACAGCAATTTAGATACAATAAGATAGTTACTGTTTTAAATCACTACATGTTTAGTATAATGCTATGCAGCAAAAGAACACAGGGGCATAGAGCATAGAGGTTCTCTGATGGACCATGCCATTCTGTAAATATGTTTCTCTTATTGGTTAATGAATAAAGCCCTGTTAGCCAGTAGGAAAAAAAGATAGGTGGGACTAGGAGACAAGGAGGATTCTGGGAGATGTAGTAGGAGATTCAAGATGTAGAGAGTTGAGAGAGGAAGAGGTCCAGACCCTCTCTCCTGTAAGATAAGACCATGTGGAAATACTTACATTAATAGAATGGGTTAATATTTAAGACAGAGCAAGCCAATAAGAAATGCTAGTAACAGACCAACAGCTTTATATCTAATACAGCATCTCTGTGTTTTATTTGGGGTAGGCACTGCTCTGGGACCAGACTGGCGGGAAAACTACCCATAACAAAATGGCGCCTGCAACATGAGTGCTAAGAACTTCCACTTAAAATTTGACAAAAGCTTAAGGAAAAAATTAGAAACAAAAGAACAGAGATAAGCAAGGCTTCTTAACAGCAACACTACCCTGTTTTGCTAGAGACAAGCAGAGCTTTGCATGGTTCCTTTGGGGGGGTTTTTTTTTTTCCTGACTCAGCATAGTGGCAATAAACAATATTATTTAGCAGATAAAAGACTCGTGGCAAAGAAAAAAAGATAAAGATTTACAGTAAAGACAGATTCGGATTAAGAAAAAGAGGTTTATAGTGTGTTTTAACATACATGTAGGCTTGGGAGAGAAAAAGAAACAGGAAAAAGTAGTTTAAAAAAATAGTAAAAAAGAGAGTAGCTGGGTGTGGTGGCAGACGCCTTTAATTCCAGCACTTGGGAGACAGAGGCAAGCAGATCTCTGTGATTTCAAATCGAACCTGGTATACAGAGTTAATTCCAGGACAGGCAAAAGTTACACAGAGAAATCCTGTTTCAATAATTGAAAAAATAGAAGTAGAAGAAATAGAGTAATAAAAAAAGCCATGTAAGGATGGAAAGCACACAGACAGTCTGGATACTGTATGCTATTGTGTTGTCTTTGTATTGTTTGATTGCTGAGGAAATAGCAACAACTGCTAAAAGAAATGCTGCTGGATTAAACCAATTTATATATTTTAAAAATACTTTGACTTCAAAATTTAAGTTTAAGGACAGGTTACTGGGGGAAAGTATTTCTATTTTTGTTTCCACAGAAAATGAAAAACTGTGAATTCCTTCCAGACTAACATGGTTTGATCAGGCAAGACCCCCTGAAGCAGTGTCCCAGGTGATCCACCATTCAAAACAGTTGGGACAAGGCAGCCCTGCAGACCACTACAGCTAAGATTTCTGCATCTTCTTAGGATCCCCAAGACAGCGCCCCCTACCAGCAGGAAGCAGTTTGGAAAGAACAACATCCAAATTCTCAAATATTGTCTATAAGTGCTTGTTTTCATTTTTATGGGGTTGGTTATAAATGGTTACTGGTCACAACCAATCTCTTTTTAAAGTTAAAAAGGGGAGATGATGGTATAGAAATGAATACTTTGTTTTGGAATGGATTTTCATTTATTGATACAATTTAAGGTTAATTTTGTGATATGTATATTTCTCCTCTTGTTTAGGTATTATGTTTATATAACTCGATTGAAAATGTAATGTATAATTTAGTACAGATTATAGATAGTTATCTATAATAGTCAAAACTTACAGTGTTATTTAGGTTTTCTAGATATACATCTAGAGATGTATTTGAGATGGATAGGCATTCTTCAAACCTTTCAAAGACCTGCAAAATATGGCATTTAAAATGGTTTAGGGTTTTCCTTAACAGAGAGGCATAACTGCTCCTGGCAACACCACCTGCTTCAGAAAGGAAGATGAACATCAAAGAAACTCATTATGGAGTTTACTTCCAAAATGGCAAGACTAGCCATTTGGACAAGATACTGCTCTTGTCTAGACTGTTTGACTTCATGCTGTAGAAACTGAACATGCAGGACCCACAGGAAAGTGACTGCTAATACAAGATGGACATTGCTATAGGGTTCCTGCTTCATGGAAGAGTCTGCCAGACATTCTGCAGGACACAGAGAAAAGTGACTGACAAACTGCCAATACAGGTATACAGTTTAAAGTTTCCTGCATTGCTATGGCCTATGGCGGAAGATGGGACTTTACAGAAGAACGTTGGGTGACTGACCAGGCAAGTTGTCTCTGTCATTTCTAGAGTTTGTATATTATCCATCTATGGTTTTTGATGGAGTTGAAGACAGATAGTTATGTTTATAGTTTTTCTTGGGATTAAAGAGAAGTTACATATAGGACTTTAGACTCTCAAAGATAGAATAGATGATGGAATATTTTCTTTAAATCTTGCTAAACATTAATCAAATAAATATTGTTAACTATAGTTCTTATTTGATAACTGTTTTTGTTATATATTTTACTATGTTAAAGTTAAAACCCTTCTTTTTATTTAGTCAGAAAAGAGGAGATGATGTCATTCTGTAAATATGTTACTTTTATTGGTTAATGAATAAAGCCCTGTTGGCCAATAGGAAAGCAAGATAGGTGGGACTAGGAGACAAGGAGGATTCTGGGAGATTCAAGATGTAGAGACTTGAGAGAGGAAGAGGTTCAGACCCTCTCACTGATAAGATAAGAGCATGTTGAAATACTTCAATGAATAGAAATAGGTTAATATTTAAGACAGAGCTAGCCAATAAGAAACACTAGTAACAAGCCAAAAGTTTTATATCTAATATAGTATCTCTGTGTGTTATTTGGGGATGTCATGGCTCTGGGACCAGGCTGGCAAGAAAACTACTCATAACAGTTCTCATTTGTTTTCCTCAGGGCTGTCATATTCTTGTTCATTTTTTTTTCACTCTTGTCCAGCAGGGTAAGCTACCAGGCCAGTGGGCCCTAGGGTTCTTCCAAGCTCTACTTTCCCAGAGCTAGGATCACAACTGAACTTCCTTCCTCATACTCAAGTTTTAGCTGTATCTCCTGAGAACTAAAATTAGGTTCTTCCCAGCCCCTGAGAGTTATTTTTTAATTGAGTTCATCTTTGTATTAAATTTATTCATAAATCTATTTACTATTTTAAAATATTTTATTTATCTTATAGTAATGAGTGTATATTATATGAGTGCCTGGTACCTACAAAAGCCAGAAGAGGGCAGCTGATCCCCTGGAACTGGAGTTACAGGGTATTGTGAACATCATGGATACTGGGAACTGAGCCTGGGTCCTCTCTAGGAGCAACTGGCTCTCTTATCCATTGAGCCATTTCGTTATTATTCTTCTACAAAAAGGGCTTGTTGTATATCTTAGCCTAAATTGTAACTCATGATTTGGTATTGATAGCCCTTCAATTCATAATTCCTAGTGTTGACATAATAATAGCATACATTAGTTTTTTGTTGTATTTTGCAAAAAATTTCCTAAATGTATGAAATCCAAACATTATGTAAACAGGTTTTCTGTCTCTTAGTGTCTGGGGTTTTCTTTCTCCCCCCTTTAATTTGGTAGATATTTAAATATCTCTTTGAATATTTTCTTAGTAAAATAATTATGGCTTTTTTGGCTGATGTAAGCTTTTAAGGTTTAGCCATATATATTCAGCCTGAAATAAAATAAGAGCAATGTACATTCTTTCATGCCATTCTTTACTTTTTTTCTTTCATCTTGTTCATTGTTAATCATGAACTGGAATTTTCTTTTCAAGATATTGTATCTACAAATCTTATATTTACATAGTCATATTTCAGGGGGATAGAGACAGGGTCTCATTTAGCCCAGGATGGCTTCAAACTTGCTATGCAGTTGAATATGACCTTAACTTTGTGATTCTCTGCCTCTATCTCTTCAGTGCTGAGATCACAGGCACAAATTACCAAACTTGGCTTTATGAGGTACTCGGGATCCAATGGAGCTCATGTATGTTATGTGAGCACTCTACCAACTGATTTATACTCCCAGCCTTCCTGTAGCTATTTTTAAAGAAATGACAATGTTTTCATAGTTGAACTTTATTATTTATTCATAATTCTACTTAAACATTACCTCTTGAATTCTTCAAGATCAAGACTTCTTCATTGTGAATGATAGTCACAAATCAGTTAAGAGTAGGGTCATATTTTGAGAAAAGCATAACTGGGCATTTTTTTTCTTTTTTAATTTAAATATATTTTAATATTCTTACATATTGATCCCAGTTCCCTCTTTCTCCCCTCCTCCCTCCCATGCCCCCGACCCACCCTCCCATCCCATTCCCCACCTACTCTCAGGGAGGGTGAGGCCTTCCAGGAGGGATCATCAAAATCTGTCAAATCATTTGGAGTACGGTCTAGGCCCTCCCTCCTATCTCCAGGCTAAGGGAGTATCTCTCCATGGGGAATGTGCTCCCAAAGTCTTTTATTGCACCAGGGATACATCCTGGTTCTACTGTCAGAGGTCCAGTAGACTTCCCAGGTCTTCTAACTGAGACCCATGTTCAGGGAGTCTGAGTTGGTTCAATGTTGGTTTCCCAGCTATCAGTCTGGGGGTCCATGTGCTCCCCCTTGTTCAGGTCAGCTGTCTCTGTGGGTTTCTGTAGCCTGGTCTTGACCCTTTTGCTTATAACTCCTCCCTCTCTGCAACTGGATTCCAGGAGTTCGGCTCAGTGTTTAGTTGTGGGTGTCTACTTCTGTTTCCAGCAGCTACTAGATGAAGGTTCTAGGATGGCATATAAGTTAGTTATCAACCTCATTATCAAGGAAGGGCATTTAAGGTAGCCTCTTCGCTGTTGCTCAGATTGCTAGTTGGAGTCTTCCTTGTCGGACTATAGACGTTTCTCTAGAGTCAGTTTCCTCATCACTGGGTAATTTTGTTAATATGCAAACATAAACCTAAATGATTCATCCTGCAACAGCATACCTATCCCTTATGATATAGCCTATCTTTTGCATTGAACAAATTATGTGCTTTTAACACAGTGACATGAGTTTGTGAATTTAAAATCAGAAAAGATAAAATAAATATTTAGATGATAGGGAATTTTAAATTTCACTGTAATCTTGTGGGACAATGTTGGTATATCTGGTCTGTCTATAACTGAAAGTTTCTTATATAATACTGACTTGAGTTATTTTGATTTGAGTTTTATGATTAGGTTACAACTCAGGTTGATTTTCTTTTTCTGATTGACATACATGGATGTTACCTCCTGGGTATTTGAATATTTTAAAACATTTGAAAATTTTATGTAAAAACACAACTGCTCCTATTTATGAAAATTATTTTGGCTTGGTATAGAATTTAGGGCCAAGTGGCCTCAGGTTTAAAACTCTGCAAATGTCCAAGTGTGGGGAAATGCAACTATAATCTCAGTGTTTGAGGAACTGAAACAGGATTTCAAGGTTCAGGACATACTGGGATAACCAGTCAGATCCTGTTTTTAATGCCAGGCCATACCAACCAAAATAAAACAGTAAAACAAGAGAACAGCTTTGTTCCTTTTGGTTCCTGCTGTTACCTGGGAGAAGGTGAAAGCCAGATCGGTTTGCCCTTACTTTTCTGTCTGTATACCTTTAGGATTAAAGTTAGTTGTTCTTTATTAAAAATTTCAGTAACATTGTGAGCTTGCATAATAAGTTCAGACAAAGAGAAGAGAAAACATCACAGATTCTCATCCTTTTGGTTTCTAGAAAGTTTCCAGTATTTAATTTTTAGTGCTTAATTTTAAAGTATCATGCAGAACATATATATCTATATTTACTGTCTCTGGTGCATACACCTTCCCCTTAATTAATGTATTTTTCTTGTTTCTTTCTAAGTGGTTTGAGTATGTGATGGTCCCCAGTCTAATCTCTATCACATTGGTTCTGATTTTGCCATAGTATTTCTTCTTAGATTTCTGCAATAATTCTGAATACTACAATGATGGTTTTGTAACTGCTCTCAGTTTAGTTGTTATCATCTTCTACTGCTTTATAAGCCCCTACCCATTCATATTCCTTCCCTGGAGTCTCCTAAATAGTGACTACATCCTATTAGTTACCTGGGGATTATGAATTGGTTGCTACTTAAGTGTTGTTCTGAACTCTCTTGCAGTGGAGTACATCTTTTTCCAACACACCTCATTAATTTACTTTTTCTGATTAAATCCTTTTCCTTTTGTCAAATACTTTGTAGAACTTTTGAATGGTCTTTTTCTCTGTTCATTCATCCTTGACAAAAGTCATGTCTGTTTCTTTCTGCCACTTTGCAGGAGTAATACTGATAATAATTCTTGACAGTCCTTCCCTTTCACAGCTACACTTACTGAAACTTGGTTTTGCTTGAAGTTCTCACTATTGGACATTTTTGGTTTCATTACTATTCACTTAGAGTTTAAACTGTATTCAATGAATAGTCGGGGAAGGAAAATGAGAAGTTTTTGTATATAATCTGTGCACATCCAAACTTTGGTCTTCAATCTATTGCATTAAATGGGCACTCCCTGGCCCTGAAAACTCTAGAATAAATCAGAATCCCCTGATAGATGTCAGTTTCATATAAAAGCCAATGAATGATTCAAAGGTCTGCCTTGTTAGCATAAATATGGTATTTATAGATTTTCTACAGTGAATATTGAGATATATTGTTATATGTTAGCATATAACTTAAGCACAGACGTGAATAGACCTGTGTCATATTATTGTTGATGGCAGGCATGGTGACACATCGCCACACTGTCATTGGCAACAGTGCCAGTTTTTTGTTTGTTTGCTTGCTTTTTGTTTTTTAAGACTTCTACTCATGTAAATCCAAAACTCTTTGTTTTGCTGCAGAAAAGAATTTCAGGGCAAGCTGGAACAAAGCAAGCACAGTTGCAGTTTATTAAGGAGATCATGGAGTACAATTTAAACCAAGGGTGAAGATAAAGTCGTCCCCAGGAATGGTAATGACCCAGTACGAGTATGAGTTTTAAAGGCGATTACATCTTGATTTTTTTTATAGTGGCCAAATATGATCCTGTGACTGAGTCTCATTGCTCAGACAGTACAATTTACAGCAAGTGTAAAGGTTGAAGATTTTTCCATTGCAAGGGGAAAAGTTGAAGGTGGATTTGGCAAAAGCCAAGCTTACAGATGAGTGTGGTACTACCTAAGCATAGTTTCTCTATTGTCTTCCACATCTTTCTTTGAGATGTCTTTAAAAAACACACTACCTCTGTGGACAATTTTGGCTTTCTCGGTAGTGTTTGACATTTTCTGATTCTGTTAGAAAATCTTATCTTCAGAAAAAAGCCCTTACCTTTTACTGCTTTTCCTTAGTTCCCCGCCTTTTTATCTTATATTAATAACCTTGATCCTGGGTGGAGACATGCATGCATGGAAGACTATTAATAGGTAGGAATATAAATTTTATAAAATCAGTATTTAGTGAGAGGCTTTCTGATAATGATCAAGAATGCACCATTGTCCCTTTTCATAAGAGTCTTTCTCAGGCCTGACAGGAACCATACATCAGGAAAAGCTGTCTGTTCTAGAGACTTTAGAAGTAGTCTGGGTAGGTAGGTCTGGATAGAATATATGTCAGCAAGATGGCCTCTCATGCTGACCTCATGCCCACTCTCACACCTTGAGAGTGTACAATGAGTGCCCCATTTTCTTCTCTTTGTTTTGTGTGTCTCCTCTGAATCTTTCTAAGGGATTCCTTAGGGCTGGGGAGTCAGGCAACCCAAAGTGAGATCTTAATGTCATGTGGACTTTGTTCAGGAGCCACAATATTCTTTTGTAGCTTTTCTCTCCAACAGGCACATTATTTGAGGGTCACTCTGGCAGGATCCTCTAATCACTGAAAACAGAAACACTAGTCACAGTCTCTCTCCAGCTCTGTAGCCCTGGTGGCAGGATAGCAGTGCAGAGTTAGACCTGGAAGGTCTTTCACAAAAACTCCAGGATTAGCGCAGGAGACAAAACCTATGTCCCAGGAAGGCTACAGACCCCCAACGAGACTGGCTAGAATTGATTGGAGACAGTCTCTTAGCTGCAGAGACACACTGGTTTGTCTGATGCTGACCTGTGCCTAATTATCATACTACAGCTTACACTCCTGGGGTGGAGATAAAAAACACTAATGAGACATGGGATGTGTGAAGTTGTGCGTGGAATTACATGTAACAGTGTTTATGAGAAAGCTTGTGCTATACACATGACCCCCCAAAGCCTGTAAAGTATGACATCAAAGCCTCCATTTTGAATAAGTTGTTGTTTGAATTTCTACACATTCTCCCTGCTCTGCATTGCTCCTCCAAAAGCACACATGTCCTTTTCTAATAAACGGGCCCTACTTCAGATATCGTTTACTTGTGTTGTCCATCCAGTTCCTTATTCTGGAACACAGGAACCTAGATGATCTCTGGAGGTGCCCATAAATCTGATACCTAAGAATATGAGCATTGAGATTGCTGTGTGGGTGTGGGTATGGTCCACCCTTGGTCTTTTGCCTTTCACATTTTGTTTTTTATAGGGCTATAGTAAACCGTTGTGCATCATTCCTATAGATTTAAAGTTACAGAGAGGAGAAAGTACATTTTGAGTTTGGCATTCTTGCCTAATTGGTTCAACTTTGATTGACACTCTTAGAGTTTATGGCTTGGTGTTGTGACCTTTTTGCACCTCTGACTTTATTTGAAGCCCAGGTAGGAGAAGAAATATTCCAAAGAGAGGCACCTGTGACTTTCCCTTTAGCTTTAAGGCTGCTTTATAAAATGAGTGTGTTTAACAGGAATGTAGACATCTGCGTCTTGCAGCTGACCCTCAAATTAGAGAAAATTGTTCTATGTACCACCTATCAAAGAAATGCACTTATAAGCAAACAACTCTGCCAGGGCTGGAATGGAAAATTTTAAAATGTAGGATCTTTAGACACCCCCAAACTGCTTCTATAACCAAGAGAGAAGGCAACAAAGGGTATAGGTTCCTTCTTCCCAGGAAAGGACTCATTAGCCTCAGAAGCAAATTTACATAGATTCATTGTCTATAGGCTTTCTACAAATTGTACACTGGCTAGAGACTGGCCATGGGAGGGATTAACTACTTTTTCCTGTAAGTGAAACTGTAATAAATCTGTTTTTACTGATTTCTGCTTCCCTGTTTGTTATAAAACACAGGGACACTGGACAGTGGGGTTAATAGACCTGAGAGCTTAGTATTATGGTTTTTGGTAACTGGCTTCCATGTCTCTTTGGTCTTTTATGATCTCTACAGTGGATTTCAGAGGGTGTTGTTTTTGAAATAGAATGTTTTTATATTAAAATACAATTTGTAATATAAATAATAATCCTTATTTTCTTACATAATTTTAGTTATCTTTAAAATAAAAAAACAGCTTTGTTCTTAGAATTCCTCTTATATTTTATATTCAGTAGTTAGCAGTAGACAAAAATCTGCAATAAGACATATTTGAGGAGATGTCTCTTACTCAAGGTCAATGATTTCTTGAAATTATTTCTGCTTTTATTTATAATCCTATGATTTATTGAAAATATGCAACCTTGGCTATGCTATTCTTAGGAATTTCTTCTCTTAGGAGTAGTTTTAATGTTATGAATGTGGTATTGTCCTGCAATTCTCACAAATCTTTAATATTGCAAAAACTGATCAAGCAGTCTGGAGATAGCAGATACTTTCCTTTCTTGACAGAAAGGTAAAAATGTCATCCAAATAAGGGATAGATTGCCTTGTGCATCAGTTCTTTATATGTCATAGCATTCATTCCTTATATCGATGATTCCTATTCATGTTTCCATGGAGATCTCTCCATCTATCTGTTGTCTAGATAGATGTAGATCTATCTATGTATCTATCTATCTGTCTGTCTGTCTATCTATCTCTATCAAACACACAAATTATTTAGACACTCAGTTCTTAGTATCCATCTTCAGGAACCCTGAAATCTGTGCCTATGGAAAATGTACACTTCTCTAGTTTTATTTGAGCTGTCTTTTTTGTTGTTGCTGAATGTCATTTGTTACTACCACATAAAACTGTGTGCCCCAAATAGAAACACCTTTGTTTCCAGAATATTTTCAATTACTCAGACAATTTTTAATATATATAAAAATGCCCCCAATATGTAAGAAACAAATGTTGCCATGTGGCAGAATAGTAAGACAGAGAAGGGGATCAAAATTAACATATTAGAGCTGGGGGGGATACCTCAGTGGGTATCAGTCATTGCTGGGAAAGCCTAAGGACCTGAATTCAGATTCCTAGTGCGCATGTAAACATCTGGGTGTGGCAACACCTGTGCCTGCAGACCCAGCACTGTGGGGAACTGAGACAGGAGGATCTCAGGGGTTTGCCTGTGGACTAACAGTCTAGTTCAAAGTTCAGTGAGTTACCCTGTCTCAAAGAAATAAGGCAGAGTCATGGAGCAGAGCTTCCACCCACATGATCATATATGAATACCTGCACACACACACATGTACACACACACACACACACACACACACACACACACACACACACACACACCACATACACATGATTAGCCTATGAAAAAGCCACTGACAGAAGAAAAGATTGGAAACCCAATACCACTACCAAGGCCAAGGGACATGGCATGCGTGTTGGGTGTGATGGCCATTCCTAGTGGTCAACTTGACTACATCTGGAATTAATTAAAACCCCCAAATGGAGGGCACACCTGTGAGGGTTGTTTGCTTAATTTGAAGTAGGAAAATCTGGATCCTTATGGTAGGAAGATGTGCCATTATTCCAGATCTTGAGTTGGGAAGACACACCCAGATCATTTGAACTGGGAAAACTCACCTCTGCCCTGGACCACTCCTTCTACTGGAAGTACATATAAAGACATGGAAGAAGAAAGCTTTTGTTTATTGACAGCAAGCTCTTGCCTTGCTAGCAAGTCTATTCCTTCACTGGCATTAGAGCCTACTTCTTTGGGATTCTAGTATGTACTGAAAACCAGGTGAGACATCAGTCTTGTAGACTGATTTTTGGATTTTTTTTTATACATAGCCAGCCATTGTTGAACTAGCTAGACCACAGTGCTCTCTCTCTCTCTCTCTCTCTCTCTCTCTCTCTCTCTCTCTCTCTCTCTCTCTCTCTCTCTCTCTCTCTCTCTCTCTCTCTCTCTCTCTCTCTCTCTCTCTCTCTCTCTCTCTCTCTCTCCCTCTCTCTCTGTGTCTGGAAACCTACTACTTCTATAAGTTCTGTTACTCTAGAGAACCCTTATTAATACAGTAGGTATACAAACGCAGGAGAAGGCAGGCACTGTACAAATAACCCATAAAAGAGCACAACTCTGTCTCCTAGACCCATTGAGCTTCCAGCCTTTCCTATTCTCTGATTCTCAAAATGTTCCCTTTCTTAGTGAACTGTCTTTGTTTCTGCCACTATCCATATGTTCCTGGCCCACTTCCTTGTTCTGGGGCACAAGAAACTGGGAAATTCCAGAAGGTACTGCCTGGATTCCACTGTTCATCCATGAGGCAGATTTTCTGAGTTCTGTCTGTTCACACACTAGGTCAGCACAGAGGCTTGAGTTCATGTCTGGGTATGATCTTACCATATCTCAAATCTTACCAGGCAGAGACCTCTGGTCAAACCTGTATGAAGAAAATTCATGGCTTCTTTTGTATCAGTTTTCAACTGATAAAAAAAAATATTTAAAACTTCTTTTCACCACTTTCTTGTCTCTCAAGGATAAGCAAGATAATTCACATCTTACCAACCAAGGTTTAAATGACAAAGCGTATGGTAAAGTTCCCCACTGTCAAATTTTAAAGCTCAGCTCTGAATTCCCATTGCAAACTCACACTTGGTTTTCCAATTAAAATGGGCTTTTGTGAGTCCCCTGGTGGTAGCCATTGGCATGATAAAAATTTTCAGCAAGGGTGTTTAGGGAACCCAGTGCAAGGATGATTGTTGCAGTTGTCTTGAGCCCAGCTGTGTTCAAATATTAAACTTTAGTAAATCAGGTGAAATTGCGACTTCCTGGCTGATATCCTAATGCTGCTTTCTTTTTCTGCAGATCATTGTTAGTATGAGTTGTCTGCACAGAAATACAATTCAGGATATCTCCCAAAGCCAGGGAACTTGTTCACCATTGAGTCGAGGATAATTGTGCATACCTATGCACTTAAAAGGTGGAACAGTCTTTTAACTATGTAGGACGGTATCACCATTTCATTTATGTTATTTAATCTTGTTTTCTTCAAAATGTTGATTTTATGGTTATTTTGTGTGCATGCATACACACAGGATGTGGTGTGTCACACATGTGTATGGAGATCAGAGGACCATCCTTAGGAACTGGTTCAGGAATTAGACCCAGGTTGTTGGATTTGCACAGCGAGTGTGTTTATCCATTGAGCCATCTTGCCAGGCCCATCACATTGTTTTGTCACTGCGAGAATGTAGCATTCCTTGGTATCATATGCAGGATAAGCAATTGGCTCTCTAAAAATGTCAGTGTTGTGTAACAGCAGCAGCTTGTTCTTCCTTGATTACTATGTATTTTAATGGCAGTGGTGAGCTGTAGAGGGAAATCATTTCTTTAGTCACACTTATTTTCAGCTTCATGACGCCTTTCTTTCATTAAGAATAACATTAGTTCCAAAGTGGTTTGATTCATTAACTGACCAACTACTGGCTGATCAACTACTCTGCACACACCTCTGGTTTGGTTTCAGCCAAGTATTTTTAGAGTAGATACAGACTGTTAAAAGGGGACTAGGAAATCGTGTGTGTGTGTGTGTGTGTGTGTGTGTGTGTGTGTGTGTGTGTGTGTGTGTGTGTGTGTGTAGGGTCTCTCAGTAAACCTGGTTGGATTGGCTGAACAGTGAGCCCTCAAGATCTGCCATTCCTCTAGTGTTGAAGCTATAGGCTTGAGCTCCCATGCCTGGCTTTTCACACAGGTGTTGGAGATCTGAGTTCCAGTACTCCACTTTACCCACTGAGCCATTTCTTTAGCCCTTCAAGATACCTTACATTAAGATTTTCCCATGATGATAGAGCACTAAGGTTGTTTTTGACATAATTTTCATCTGTTCAAAAGTAGAATGAGTAATTAAAATCAGCCCCCATTTAACAAATGCTCTGAGGTTTTTGCTTTGTTGGTGGACTCCAGGGATCTGGAGTTATAGACACTGCATAAGAAGCTTGCCTACCCTTGGGAGCTGGGGCAGATAATTTATCATGTCTGGACAGGATAACTTAAGGCTATCCTTAAGTTGAGACAGTTTTCTAAATGAATAGTTGGAAAGCCAGATTATGTCACTTCACTATTGGCTCACAGTTCTGCAACAAGTGGTCTGGAGCAAGCATCCTTGTCTTGGTCAGTTACAGCTGCTCAGAAATAAATACTCTTGCATGGGGGACACCACAGAAGGATCTGGAGAAATTCAAGCTCAGAGTTCCAGCATCGTGAAGCTCATGGTGAGGCTCACTTTTTGGTGGCAGCTAGTTGGCCTTCGACTGCACTCTCACAGAATAGTAAGAAAGTAGTCCTGCCTCCCCTCTCCCTGTGTGTGTGTGTGTGTGTGTGTGTGTGTGTGTGTGTGTATGTGTGTGTGTGTATGGTGTGTGTATTGTGTGTATGTGTGTGTGTATGTGTGTGTGTGTTGTGTTGTGTATGTGTGTGTGTATGTGTGTGTGTGTATGGTGTGTGTGTGTATGTGTGTGTGTATGGTGTGTGTGTGTGTATGTGTGTGTGTGTGTGTGTTGTGTTGTGTATGTGTGTGTGTATGTGTTTGTGTGTGTGTGTGTGTGTGTGTGTGTGTGTGTGTGTGTGTGTGTGTGTGTGTCTGTGTCCTCAGGTACAGAAGTCAGGGGTTCGTGTGTTATTGTTTGCCATAGGGTTTTCCCCAAGCCTTCAGCTAGCCAGTTCAGCTAGACACTGCTCAGTGAACTCTAGGGTCTGCCTTTCTGCATTAGAATTACAGGTGCATCCTCTAGGCCCTGCTTTTATGTAGATTTGGATGTCTAACTCAGGTGCCCAATGAGCCATCTCCCCAGCCTCATGTTTCTTTCTAGAAACACCCTGCTACTCCCATCTTGAGAGAGCCACCCTTAGGATCCAGTTGCACTGGAGACTAGAGTGTCAACACACACTGCCTATCAACCTAAAAAAAATGAGGAAAGAAATACTTTATACAAATTTATTTCAATGATTTACTTGAACGAAGAAGGATTCATGACTCTGGCAGCATTCTGAGGCAAAAAAAAAAAAAAAAAAAAAAAAAAAGGCTGGGGGTGGGGGGTGGGGGTGGCATCTGCCCAGCAAGGATAGCAAGAAAGTCTTAGGCAGACTGAGCACCCGATTGGCTACATCTATAGCTGACTTATTTGCATGGTGTGATGAGTTGGCTGCCTATGATTGGTTGGTACTTTTTTTTTCCATTATTGGCTGAAACTCATGTGTTCATCATATTTTCAATTAGGTTCTGGGTTAAGAAAGATTTCAAGATGAAGAGATTCCCTCCATTGGCAGCAGACACATTTGTTTTTCTGAAAGTTAGTAGGACAGTGAATGTTTCCAATATTGAGAGCTGTAGACTCACTGTCACTGCTACTCACGTCTTCCTTTATAATACTACAATCACACAATCTCATGGTCATTGACAATACAAAGCACTGGACAAGAAGATGTCCAATAAAACAGCTTTTAGAAAGCAGGCAGGGATGGATTAGTCACCCTTGAAGATTTCCTGGTAGTGTGAGTGTGCATGTGGAAATTCACCATCACCCCCCCACCCCCCGAAGCTAACAAGCAACTGAGGTTGGTACTGTTTCTCATGACTGCATGACTGCAGCATGCATGTATTTCTTCACGGTGGTTTTTTTTTTTTTTTTTTTTTCTTTTTTTAACCCACACTAAGAATTTGTCAGTTCATTTTGCTCAGACTGCTCAAGATTCTATTCTTTGACTTACCCCATGCTCCTGGGTCCTACAGTGTTTCTGTAATTATGAATAATGTTGCACTATAATTTATCCTATAGAGCTATATGTATGGAAAATTTTGATCAGTTTTCTTAAGCGATGTATCCTGATTGAAAAAGCACAATAAAACTGCATCTTCTAGGTTGTAGGCAATAAAGGTAACAATAAACCTTACTCAAATCACTGTCACCCTGAATCTGCATTTCACCGACTGGAGGTGATTTTCTTCATGCTATGCGAAGGTCTACTCAAACATCACCACGTCCCTGGTAGCTTCCAGGCACTTGGGAGGATCCAGCCTAGCAACTCGGTTAGCAAACTTTTCAAAGCTGTTCCTTTCTACTCTCCTCCTTAGCCCTGCAGGTCCTAGCTCAGTGCTTCCAGCAAGGCAGCCCGGTCGCAGTGTGATTGGACGGGCCGCGTGGGGCTTCCGAAGAGCCACGCGCGCACTCGGGCGAAGGTGAGAGTGCCGAAAAGTTGGAGTCCAATCAGCGCAGAGTTGAGAGCTCGTGCCCCAACCTTCAGGTGACCCCGCGCGGCGGTGGAGGCGGCAGCAGCGGCAGGAGGCAGAAGCAGCAGCGGCTGCAGCGACCAGAGCCCACAGCGGCTTGGAGCGCCTCCGGGAGGACAGGCGGCGAGCTCGGAGGATCGTCATCGGCTAGCCGACCAACCGCGAGCATCGGCGGCCAGGAGCAGGCTTGGAAGAAGCGAGCGAGCCGGGACGAGGCTTCCTCGGCTCAGTGCTCCGCAACACTGTAGCAGGCTGGGCTTGGGGCAGTCCCCGAGCGTGCGGGCCAGCGCCACCGCCTTTGAACGCTGGGGGTGTGCGTGGCTGCAGCCGCGGTGGCGGCGGCGGCGGCGGCGGCGGCCGGAGCGGCGAGTCGATGCCGCCCGGGCTGCGCTTCGCCCAGGCAGCTTTGGCGGCGAGGGCGCCCATGGCTCAGAATGAGATCAGGGGGCACGCTGCTCGCACTAGTAGCCAGCCTGCTGCTCCTACTCCTGCTGCGTCTGCTCTGCTGCCCGGCAGACACGTCCGCCCGCTCCAGGTAATTCCCAGGCATCAGCTCGCCCCACCTGCAAGGTCCCGCGCATCCACGCTGCCTTCTGGGCGCTGCTTCCCGTGAAGCCCCTGCTCAAATTCGGTGACTGGCTGTTCGCTAGCAGACTTTTGGCCAAATGTCTCTTTGAGGGTGGGGCAGGGCTCGGGGGTCGCAGAGAGGCGACACTTGGCTGGGTGTCATACTATGAAGTGAAAAAGGACCCGTTCCTGTTAGGAGGACACCAGACAGGGTCTCTGTGGGCAAGGGAGCTGCGGAGCGAAACCTGCCGTCGAGGTTTCCCGCCAGGCTCTAGGACTCCCTCATTCTGCTCCCGGTTTTCTTGTCCTAAGGCTCTCCCCCCCAACTCTAAGATTGGGGACCCATCCTAGGAGTAAGGGTGCACAAAGATGCCGTGATTGTGTTTGAAGCACAATGTCCAGCCTGCCAGCCAGTGGCTTTCAAGGCGTTGTAATAACTTAGTTTTCTCGCTGGCTGTGCAGGCTGTTGGTGGAGGAAAGCAGGGAGGACACCCGCTGCACCTCCACAGTGAAGAGAACAGTCAGGAGCCCGACCACCCCAGTACCAAGCACCAGAAACAGGTACCAGAACCCTTAAGGGCGGGTGGGCAAGGATTAGGCAAGGCTGCACCCGTGGGACTCGTTTGAGTGGTGTGCCAGGGACCACACTACTGAGGGTGGTGGTGGTGGTGGTGGTGTGTGTGTGTGTGTGTGTGTGTGTGTGTGTGTGTGTGTGTGTGTGTGTTCGTGTGAGGAAACTATGCATATCAGTCTTTTAATATTCATCTCTCCGTGTTCTTGCAACCAATATACTAAAAAAACAGTCATACTTTAAAAGATGGGTGCTGAATTATGTAGATAACAGTGTGTGGAAAACCCCAGAGAAGCCACACGCCTGTCTTCACTGAGAGGCTTGGTTGGGGTGCTGCTGTCTGTGTTTTAAAGTGCACCTGTGTTGAGGTTCAGGCTTGGAGAGATGCAGTTTTTCTGTGAGTTGTGAGTGTGCTTGTCCTGGATGAATGAGGACTTAATTTTTTTTCCTTATTATATGAATGTGTACTTATGTACAGTAATTATTGGATATCTATTTTTCTGATTATAGGAATAGTACAACTTAATGCAGGAAGACATAGGGAAAATATATACAAGAAATTAGTATTTACTCAGAGCCCCAGACTCAGCTTTTTTCAGGTTGAGATTGGTTTATTTTATGTACCTGTAATGTCTATTTCCTATATGCGAAAAATACATGTGAGAGTGTACTTTGTAATTTGGGTTGCCCTTTTTCTTTAAAGGAGTATAGACCCAGACATGATTTTACTGTCTTCTCTACCAACATTGCTTGTTAATATTCACCATACTAATATTCTGTAGTCTATTTAAACAATGTTGTCTTTACTCATTTAAATGCTTTTGTATTTTCATTTTGTTTTATTTGCTAGGAGATATTCTATTCAATCCATGCTTGTATGTAAATCTTTATTATCATTTCATACTTACTTCCTAAGAAGAACTGATAGAAAGTCAGATTATTGGGTCAAAGTGAACGTGCATTTAATGTTCCAAATCACATTTCTTTCCAATTGCTTCCTAGAAGGTTTGAATCAATTTCTGCTTCCACAAGCAGAACATGCCTCGTCCTGCTCTGCTGTGTTATCATGGTGGCAATTGTGTACACTGACCCGCTTTCTCCTTTTATTCCTTTCCCTCTCTGTCCTCCTGTGTATTCTTGGGTCTTGGGTCCACCTTATTCTTCTGGTTGCATGGCTGGACATTCCTTCCCACAAGCCTCTGAGCCTGATACTCAGAAAGATCTGGAAGTACAAAGAAGAAACTCTACCATGAAGAACTATTACAGGCTGCCACAGACACCTCATTTGAATTCCATAGTCTTCTAGGGACATAGGAAATCCTGGAGTAATGAAACTTTTGAGAAAACACTGGTGTGCAGATTGATTTCAATCAACTGTATGTACATAAAAGGCATAGCTTTCCCTATGAAGTGAGGTGGGGGGAGGCCTTCTGTCTGCAAGTCATTCAACTAGCGTTTGTTTGCCCCGGGGTTTTCCCTTTGGGAAATTCAAAAGCATGCAGTCCTTCTGTTGTCTAGTCCCAGGTCTTACCTGAGGCCACTGATGAATTTTTATCTCTTTGGCATCTTCCTCTTCTCTTTGGCATACTTCTTGAACTAATATAGGTAATTCATATTTTTACTGAATGTGGTCCATTTTATTAAGATTCTTTTCATTTAAACTGGACTGCTGTGTTTGTAAAAAAAAAAAAACCCTCTTTGTCTTTTGATTTACTTTATATTGTTCTCATTCACGATTTTTATTATTCATGGATCAGGAGAACAAATTTTAATTCACTACTGCTTGGCTGTATAGAGAAATTGCCATTTCTTCATTTCTCGGTGTCTGATCTGTTCTTCCTTGTTACTGATGCTATCAATAACAAGAGTAGTCAATATGCCATGAATGCTTCTTGTGCAGCAGACACCCATCTAGGCATTTTGTATTTATTAACTCATTATGCCTCCAAAATGCTAAAAGAAATGGTTAGTCTCTTTTTGTAGATTAAGAAATTGGAACACATAAATTAGTTCCCTAATCTCATAAGAGTTGTGCAGCCAAAAGTCAAACCCAGGCCACATAGAGAAAAGGCCCATTCTCAGACTCCCTCTTGTGTATTTTTTAAGAGGTGGTAGGCAAAGTGGTTGTGTGTGTGTGTGTGTGTGTGTGTGTGTGTGTGTGTGTGTGTGTGTGTGAATTTACTGTCTCCTTCTGATAACACTCATTCCCTCTTGAAATACATACTCAGTGTGAAAGGACCAATATAGCCACAAGACACCCCAAGACCAAGTTCTTAGCACAAAGGAGATGTATTTACCCCAGAGAGACAAAAGGCAGGAAATAAGAGACAAAGGCAGGAGATAGAGGAAGAGGGAGAAGGTCAAAGGAAGAAGGGAGAGGGGGAAGGGATATTTGTCCTGGAAAGACACAGGACTGCCCCGGGATGAAGTGGAGACAGTTGTGGTCCATGGGATAATGGCCCATTGGAAACCCCATGTTAGGATGAGGTATTTAATTTTGATTAAATAGGTTAATTAGGGTAACCAAAAGGGCTTTTGATTTTTGGACTTCAGTACTTTGATAGATGGACCTTGATAATTAGCCTCAGGAAGAGAAAGTAGCAAATAAGGGAATAGACCTTTATGGCTAGCTTTAAGAATGTAATGTAATTTTTTTTTCAATAAAGAGGGAATAGGGGAAGGACAATGCCATCCGGAACCATGTGTTGCCATGTTTAGACCTGCTAAAGCCCTTCACAATGTATCACTGCTTTTTACCACTTCTTGTCACTTTAAGATGACATCTAGATACATGGGGCAGAGGGCATAGAAGGTGGGGTTTACAGAGATGAGAGCTGGAGTTCAGGAGCATGATAATGCCTTAACTTCTCTATCTCTAAAGTAATGACCCTCTTCTATTTGATGATCAGCCACATAGTCCCTCTTCTATTTGATGGTCATCTTGCTGTCAATGGCAGTTATAAACTTGTGGCTCTTTCTTTTTCTTTTGGCATTCCCCTTGCTGGAGTCCCAGCATCCTGAGAACATCCTGATCCTGTCCCTCAGGGACCTGCTGAAGATTTTCTTTTGTGTGTGCTCAATTTGTCACTAAAATCTTTGCTTCTGTTGTGCAGTTCCAGTTAGCTAGGCCACAGTCAAAACTGGAGAAGGTGTCCACCCTCCTCTGTCATTGTTACCTTGAACTTACACTGGTATTGTCTCAACCTTCTTTCATTAAGCCAGAATCCATGACTGCCCTTTTTGCCCCAATGCAAATTCAGCCTTGATGAAACCTAAGCTATAGTGGTAAGTTATGGGAAGCAGAGCGAAGGGTCTGGGAAAGTGTCTTTCCAAAGAGGTGTTTGGGTGTGGAAGGAGATGAATGAGCACCACCTGGGCAAATCTCTGGAAAAGGCAGCAAGATCTGTTGTCTAAAGGGAAATACCTCTCTGTTCTAGCTGCTCCCTTCAGTAAAAACTGCTCGAGTCTCTCTGTTCCCACAGGATATTTCAAATCAACAAGGAAAAGGCCAGGCATTAAAGACAGAAGTGAAGATATTCTAAACATTTTCAAGATATGATAATGAATTCTTTCTTTCTCACATAAACTTTGCCAATGTTTGTCCTTGGCTTTGGCGTCGTACAATGAGCTTTTAGATTTATTTCTACTTGAATATATTTCTATGCTCTATTTTCCAAAGTCTTGAAGTGCAGGTTTGAGTTAATAGGTGCTTTTTTTCCTTTTCCCTTATATTGAAAGTATTTAATACTATGAATTTTCCTTTGCATGCAGCTTTAGGCTCACTTCAAAAAATTTTTTTTCCTTTGATATTATTGATTGATTTCATAGCTTCATGCATGTTAGGCTGTACCATTGAGCTATATTCCTGGCCAAAGACTCATTTATTAAGTTTTAATATAAATTATTCAGACTTTAAATACATAATAATTACACATATTATATGCTATGTATATTATAAACACATATATCTGAGGGGCTTGGAGGGTACCTCAGTGATTAAGAGCATGTACTGCTTTTGCAGGGGACCCTGTTAGATTCTCTGCCCTTGTTTTGGCACAGCCACATCTACCTTCAGCTCCTGGGGGATCTGGTGCTCTGGCCTCTGTAAGCACCCACACTCACAAGCACACACTAGTACCTGTGCCTCACACCACGTAATTAAAATTACTAAAGCAAGTCTTAAATATATTCTCAAATGAGGATAGGAAGATTGATTTGCAATCTTAGATAATTTTTTTTTGTTTTATCTCCTAATAATTTGGGGTGTTTTAAATTTTTAAGTTATTGAATTTTTCCTAAATATTAATATTTTCTTAAAGGGTATAATTTCTTCTTTATTATAAGAGAAATCTAGTAAACTTCTGCTGCAATATCAATAAGTGATTTCCCAAATAGTCAGTTATTAGAATGGAGAAGTTGATTGGTGTGCTCAGATCTCTATGACAGCTGGTCTGGAGTCCCTAGCATCCTTCATGGGAACTATACAGATGGTCACTGTGGCTGGGTACCCATTTTTAGCAGTTTCCACTGGGTTTTCAACATCAGTGGTGATGAACTGGGGTCCTGTGGCTTCCTTGAACTTTCTGATTAGTGGGAGTCTGTCTTGACCCATCTGAAATAACTGGGTAATGAATTTTCCAGAGGGCTGGTACCTCACCTCTACTTTTAGTTTGCCTGCTGTTCACTTTAATGACCTTTCTCTTTTTGTTATGGTGACTTTTCCTTGTGCTTAACTTGTGCCAGGTTGAGAACTGGGAGTAGGCAGAGTTCATAATACATCATTGTATTATGTTCCTAGTCACATGACCCTCAGGAATATTTCTGAGAACTCTTATTACAAGTTTCAAATAAATACATGGAAAAGAAAAAATCCCACTCATTTCAACACCCAAATGATAGCTACTTTTGTTTCCTTCTCAATGCGTTTATATGAATATATCCAGCAATTTTGCTATGGGTCGTTTTTTGTTGTTGATGTTGTTGTTGTTTTTTATTTTCACAACCTAACAACATTAAACAACATCAGAACTATTGTGGACTTAATTACTTTATTTCTGCAATGTGTGTGTGTGTGTGTGTGTGTGTGTGTATTGTGCAGATATAACATATTGTGGATATAATTACTTTTCTTTTACTTTTTGATGCACAGTAGTAGTATGTAGAGATGTTTCCTTAATGTACTTATTTTGTGCTTCTGCCTTGTGGGTTATTTATCATCTTTGATTTTGGCATGTACTGTGAGTGTGTTTAGGCCTCTGATTATTTGGATAAATTCCTAGAAGCAGAGGTGCTTCATCGTAGAGCATTTAAAATGCTATTGTGATTTGCCCAGCAATCTGACGTGATGCCTCTTCTAATTTAGGCAGTGTACAAGAAAGACAGCTGACCCTAACTTTGAGGTAATTTGCACCCCACCCCCATTTTTAAATCTTCATCCTTAAGAAGCAAAATGGACGCACCTTAATCTGGGTTTGTTTACACACTGTGCTAATATTTTTTCTTTTCTAAATTTCTATTTTAATATAACTATATTTCCATTTGTGTCCTGTTTTCATTTCTGATTTATGAGAAGTTTATGTATATCACACATGTAAGATATATTCTCTGTGCATAAAGTATTTTCTGGCTTTTATTAACATCGAATTGTCCTTGCTCTTATTTTATACTGTAGACAGTTTCCTTCTTTCTGTTGCATTGTCCCTCATCTTTACCTTCTCTATTCAGTGTTAGTTTTGAATCTTCTACACTAGCATAAGTGTATATCTCTAGTTTAAAAATAGTTAACTTGAGTGTACTTAAATTGATCTATTAGAGCTTATTTTGGCATGCAGCATAGGAAGTGGGATTTTGAGTGTTGCTATAATTTTCATAAATGCTTTCTTCTTTGAAAATTATTTTCTAATTTAAATCCAGTTATTGCTTAAAAATCTAGAAACATCATTTAGATGGCCTTGTAAATGCTTAAAATATGTCTTCTTAAGTTATGCTTTCCCTTCTTCTTCTTCTTCTTCTTCTTCTTCTTCTTCTTCTTCTTCTTCTTCTTCTTCTTCTTCTTCTTCTTCCTCTTCCTCTTCCTCTCTTCTTCTTCTTCTTCTTCTTCTTCTTCTTCTTCTTCTTCTTCTTCTTCTTCTTCTTCTTCTTCTTCTTTTACTCCTCCTCCTCCTCCTCCTACTCCTCTTCCTCCTCCTTCTCCTTCATTTTTAATTTCTTTTTTGGCCAGTTGGCATAAACCTTCTAATACCTTTAGCCATGGGATGTACTTGTCAATCTTTCTGAAACCTAGTACTCAGTTCCAAGATAGAAATTTCACTTTATTTGATTATTTCTTTTTTAATACTTTTGATATTTGCTAATTTTGAATTTAAGGCTTTGTGAATGCTAGGCAGGAACTCTTACTACTTTTTCTTTCAAAACTTAAAAGAAAATGTTTTCTAAAACTTTGTAGACATTGTTCAATATTTCCTGACATGTATGCCTCTGAGGGATCTGGACTTGCTGACAACAAAACTTATAGGCTGGTGAGGTGGCTTGGTGGGAAAGTATCTGCTGTGCAAGCATAGGGACCAGAGTTCGGGTCCCCAGACCTCACATCCATGCTAGATGGGCATGGTGGCTGCCTCCATTTCTCCATTCTCAGAAGGAAGGGCCAGGGAATTCCAAAATCAAGCCGGCTAGATAGTCTAGCTGTATTGGTGAGTTTTGGGCTCAATTGAAAAGCCCTTCCCTAATGAATAAGGACCAGAGTTGCTGAGGAAGATTCCTGTTATCAGTTTCAGGCCTTCACTTGCATGCACACACACTCAAATAAAACCATACATACCACACAGACACATGAGCAAACAAAATCCACGCTCACAAGCTGCAAGTGGTGTCACATCTGTAAACCAGCACTTGGGAGATGGAGACAGGATTGTGAGTTAAAGGCCAACCTGGGCTATAAAAGACTAGCTCAAAACACCAAAAGGACCAAACAAACAAACAAACAAAAACAAACCAACCCCCCCCCCAAATCCCTCACAATGATATGTCTACACGATAGTCTTTTTTTTAGATTAATGCTGTCTCTTTAGGCGTTAGGCTAATACCTTGTAATTACTTCGGAAGCTTCCCTGTGCGCTTGAGCTCTGTGGCGTGGCTCATTGTTTTCCATCTCCTATTTCTGTCATTGTTTTCTGCCACGTGTAGGTTCCTTGTCTTCTCCTTCACATTTCTGCTTTCTCTGTCCTTCTGCCGTGCCTCTGGGGATGTGTCTCATTTGTGTTCTCAATGCTGCTCAATTATTAATCTATGGCATCAACTCTCATTTTTGTCCTGTCTAAATTAGTAAACAGATTACATTTTTCTTCTTTATTACTTTTTTTCCCTTCGAACTGTATCATAACCAAAGCTTCTATCACAGAAGGCTTCTCTTATCCTTATTTTTATTATTTATACATGTGTCCACTTGCGTTTGTGTATGCATATGTAGAAGTGAGTGTGATCCAGAGTTTGGCATGGGGTGCCTTCCTCAGTCACTCAGCATCTTAGTCTTTGAGGCAGGGTCTCTCCCTGAAGCTGGAGATCACTGATTCAGCGAGGCAGACTGGCCAGTGAGTTTGGGTGTCTTCCTGTCTCTGCTTCCTCATCCTGTTGTTCCAGGCACACACCACCATACCCACCTTTTGTGTGACTCTGACTGTCAAGTTCTCACAATATCTTACAGACTGACCTCCTTCCCCATCGTCCCATCGGCCTGCTTCTAAATGTTTCTGCTGTTTCTCCCACAGTAGTTTTTAAAAGTCCGACTTTCCTCTGCAGTTTAAAAGCAATTATCTATACCTGCAATGAAGTCTCAGAATTTTGTGGCATTTAAAAAAAAAAGTTTGTTTTCAGTTTAGGTATCATCAAAGGGTACCTAAGGGTATCAAAGGGTGCCTTTCCCTGTCATTCTGTCACCAGGTCAGAGACATCAGGGACTCTTGTTCTCAGTCCAGAGCCCCCTTCCCAGAGCATAGACAGCTGCAAGGCTGAGCCACAGAGCTAAATTTTAAAAGTGTGAATTTGAAAAACTGCAACGAAATCATTTGGTTATTATGAGCTTTTAAACTGTAGAGGCCAACACTGCCATTTTTGGTCATGATTTGGCTTTAATACCTGTCACATGTGCGTATTCCTGGGTGATCCCAGATGCCTGCTGCTGCCAGGAATGGTATATGATAAAAGTCCCTTCAATCCCGAGAGGACCGAACTCACCCAGTTCTTTGGGTCTCTGGGAGCACCTTCACATGTCAGGGTATAATAATTGATTGATTAATTTCCTCTCTAATTCTTGCCCTGAGTTTATTGTTGCTGTGTATGTAGTATATAATAAGAGCAACACTATAACATCAGTGTAATCAATATATAACAATATGTTATAATTGTAGCATGTTCTTAAGGGAATATAGAAAGAGAACAAGGAATGATCCTTTGCCCCCAAATGGCTCTTCCTGCTGCAGGAAGCAGGTCCTTTCTTGCGTGGGAGAAGTGACCTGACTTTCTGGTCTGGGCAGGAAAGAGAGGCAGACTGTGGGTGGGAAGCGAATCTCAGCTTCTCTAGCATTCTTCTATGGACGTGCTCTGTTTCACAGGTGAAATTTACACCTCTTGCTGGCACTCCCCCCCCCACTTGTCTCATCTCCACAGCTCATGAATAGAATAGCATTTCTTCTCCCAAAGGGAATGTCTTTCTGAAGCAGCAGATAGTTGCCACCCATTGTTGAAGTTGCCATTTTGGGTAAACTTGTGTGTCTTCTAGAGAATGTAAATAGTTTGGGAAAGGAAAAAAAAATATCACTCACTGTCTACCCTCTATTGTTATATTCTGCAAATTGTAATAATGTTTTATTTGACATTTTATTGTATATGTTCAAACTGGTATCATAACTGCAGGCTGTAGAATGCTGAAGACCAATGTGAACTAGAAGGAGAAGGCAGGGACCTGTAACTAAGCATCACTGGCCCTACCTCACAGACAGATGAAGGCTACTGGATTTCACTTCCAAGAGTAGTAAAGCTTTATCACGTTTGTGTCTTTGCTTCTTTGCTATGAGAAGGAAAGATACTAATGTGCTCTGGTTTTTGAAATTCAGAATGTTTTAAAATTTCCTTGAGTCTGGCTTGTAAAATACTTTAAAAGGAGGCGTGAGTCTTGTATTCTGCCTCTTTCTCCTCATTTTGTACCTTAATTTTAACCTTCTGTAAGGCTCTCTTTTTTATTCTGGTTTGGATGTGGCTTTCACTGTGACTTCCAAGACAGATATCTTCTTTCATGTCCATTCTCTGACCTCTGTGTCTCTACATGAGCTGTCCTGTTTTGCAAAAGCTTCTGAGGGTACATCACAGGAAGCTGGTCCAGATAAAGGCTTTATAGCATGGGCTGCCATCCCTCCTGGCTTCTCTCTCTGGGTTTGTTCATCTATGGCAGGAGTGCCAGGGGAGCTTGAGGAACAGGAGGGAATATCCTATTGTTTTCTCCTTTGTCAGGTGGGTGGATATAGAGTGAGAGTTCATGAAGAAATGGGGTCTCTGTGGCCATCTGTCCACAGAGGCTGTTTGAGTTGAATATATGAATTTTATAGACTTCATTATAATTGTGCCTCAGTGTCCAAGAGAAATGGGTTCCTAGAAACCAAGGGAATATCATAATCCAGATGTTCAAGTTGCTTATATAAAATGTAATGGTCGTGCACAATGTATGCCCAGCTCCTGCAAACCTAAACCACCTCATCAAGACTCAAGAGTCCATAATGCAATGTAGATGCTGTGTGTGTACTTGTTACACTGTATTGCCTAGAGAATAATGACAAGAAAAAAACCCCTGTGCATATGTAATACTGGTGCATCTCCTCTTCATCCCTCCCGTGTGGTGTGTGTGTGTGTGTGTGTGTGTGTGTGTGTGTGTGTGTGTGTAGAAGGAATGTTTGTGTGTGAGTGCAGTACACCTGACACATTATACATGGGGAAGGCAGAAGATAGTAAGTCTTAACTTTTCACCTTATTTGGGAGCGTCGTCTTTGTTGTTTTCCCACTGTGTATGCAAGGCAGGCCTGTAAGCTGCTGGGGATTCTGTCTCTAGCTGCCATCTCCCCACAGGAGTTTGGCGATTACAGATGATCATGCTGTGTATCTGGATTTGTGGGAGCTCTAAGGATTTAGACTCAGGTTCTTACTCAAGTAGCAAGTACTTTTACTCAGTGAGCCAACCCTCCTGTAAATAGTTTCTGTTGTGTTTGGTGAGCTTCACAGATATAGAACCCACAGATAGGGAGGCCCAGTTGCACTGACTTGAGTGTGCTTCCTTCAACAACAGTACTGGGGTGGTTTCCCATGACTTGAAATCAATTGTCATCAGACAGTTCCATTCACATAAATGGCAGAGTCAAGGCTATTAAACATCTCTGTTATTAATCCAAACTTCCTCTGTGTTCTGTGGTTGTGTTTCACAGTCCACTGGCCCATTGATAAATAGTCACTTCCTTTAACTAACAGGGATTGGGGTCAATTTGAAAGACTAAAATCTTTGGTTACCTGTGCATCGTGAAAGCTTTTTTGGACAGATGGGAAGTTGAGAGAAATACAGACATGTTGGGAGACTATTGGCTGACTGCAGAAAGACCTTGGAGAGAAGAAAAGAAAGAGATGTATATCAGGTGCAGTGATTGTTTTTAGTCAGTCTTTAGATACTGTGTGGCTTAAGGTTTTAGTGCCTCATTTGAGGCAGAAAGAGAATCCCCTCCACAGCCCCAGAAGTTTGGGGAATAGACTGCAGAGAAGGGCCCAGCGTCTTGTTGTATTGCTTCTTCTGTCTTTATGATGGCATGCTAGCCTTCTGTTGCTGACAAAATTGCCAAGAAAAACAACGTAAAGGAGAAAAGACATTTCAGGTCACAATTTGGAGGGCTCAGAACATAATCATCTTGGCTCTACTACTTCAGGCCTAAAGTGAGACATAGCAGCATTGTAAAGATGTGAGGAAGCATAGCTACTCAGCTCGTGTCGGCCAAGAAGAACAGAGCCATAAAGGAACAATGTTAGGGAAATATGGATAATACAAAGGTTTGCCTCTTGGTGATCTGCTTCCCCCAGTCAGGTCCTCCTTCTACTCGTCCATTTTATGATGAACTAATCCCCTCATGATTCAGTCATGTCTCAAAAAGCCCATGAGCTGGCAAGCAAGTCCTAGATATCAAGCCTTCAGGGATCTTTTAGATTCAAACCACAAGATAGGTGTTCTGAAGTATGCTTACTGGGGCGTACTTAGGATGTGTGCCTGCCAGAACTTTTAAGTCTGCCTTTGATGTACTTTTACATTTCTTCAAAAACAAAGTATGTTTTCAGCAAGCATGGTGAATGATTTATACAGGCTCTAGATAATTTGCCAGTAATTCTTGGGAACATTCATATCCATGACTATAATTATTTCTGAAGATAATTTTATAGGGCACAACCTCTTCTTTTGCAGTGGTTGTAAAGTAATTGTGTTATCTTACTTTGCTAGTTAGTTGTTATTATAAAGTACACTGTAATTCTTTAACATATAATTTTTAAGCTGTAGCATCCCATGAAATTGAGGTTAGATAATTAATTATGCAAATTATTGAAGTCTCTCACTGGTTCTAGGAACCTTAGTTGGGGCACAGGTGACACCTTCCCATGCTAGGTTTTGGAAGATGTAACATTTTGTATATTCCTTTTTGAGATTATGTATATTTTGACATTATATATTTTATGGAATACAATACATAATTACCAAACTTTCTGTTATGGTATCTTTTATTTTTGATGTATGCTTGTATGTGTGTGTATGTACATGTGTGTGAAGGCATGCAGGCATAAATGTGCATGCAGAGGCCAGTAATAGACATCAGGCATCTTCCTTAAATGTTCTTTCTATTAGTTTTTGAGTGTGGTGTCTCACTGAACCTGGGCCTCACTGCTAACTGGCCAGAAGCCAGAGATAGCCTCCCATTTTCAACTCAGCACCACAATTAAACACGTGTGCTGCCAAGCCTGGCTTTTGTACATAGCTGCAGGAAACTCAGGTCCACAAGTTATGCAGCAAGAATCTTCCTGACCAAGCCATCTCTACATCCCTGATAATGCCTTTTGTGCTTTTTTTGTAATGCCAAGAGAATGCAGTATGTTAATATTCATCAACATAGACTTACTATTTGCACATTAATCTTAAGATGTATTATTGTGTTTTTGACTTGAGAATTCATTTAATACTCATGATTATTTGGGGGATGCAGAAATACTTTACTACTCATGTTTGAGAAACGCTCTTCATGCAGCAGACAGTACTGTGTAGCTTTTACCTGGCCTATCTCTTTCATCACTGTATCTCTTCTCTGATCTACAAAAGCAGCATGCTGAGATTTGTCCTGTTGCCTTGTCTTCATAATGGAGTTAAATCGTTATCACTCAGTGATGCAAGACAGAGATGTGATGAGATTTGCATGGGAAATAGGTGTGACAACAAAACCCAAGTTTCTAGTTTATGTGAATATAGTAACTTAATAGCTGCTGGAAGAGGATGAACTAATTCTGGGAAGCTCAAACTCATATCTAGGAGACTGGCGAGATGGTTCAGTGGATGAAGCAAAGCCACATGAGTGTGAGGACTGGAGCTTGCATTCCCATAAACTATGTAAATTCCAGGCAAAGGTGGCAGCTGCCTGCAATCCATTATCTAGGGGGCAGAAACAGGGGATCCTTGGGGCAAGCAGACTAGCTAGACTAGCTAGACCCTGAAGTGAGCAAGTTCCAGGTTCAGTTAGGGTCTATATCTCCCTCTATAAACAAAGTGAAAAATGATGGAGGAAAGTACTCAAAGTCCACTTTAAGCTTCTACACACACACACACACACACACACAGAGTTTATATGTGGGATGAATCTTTAAAACTTTTAGTAAATCATTTTTCCCCTTCCCTTATCCTCAAACTCATATATATGTATGTACACACACTGTGTGTGTGTGTGTGTGTGTGTGTGTGTGTGTGTGTGTGTGTGTGTATACAACCTGCTGAGTCTGTTTAGTGTTGATAGGTGTCGAATTTCAGGGCTGACCATCTTTTATTGGATAACTAATGAGGAGGCTTATCCTGGGCAGAGATTAATTTTCCCTCTCTCAACAGTCATTAGTTGCTTTTAGTCTTGGGATGGGACCTCATGAAATTTTTCTGTTTTCAGTTTGCATGTCTATTGCTGTTGTCATCGTTCAATGTTGTAGAATATTACTTTACGATGTCACATTTGTTTATACTATAGAATATTAGTTTAATGATGCAAAGATCGGAGCATTCATTTTATGTTGCATTTGTTTAACTCTGTGAAGCTGTATTACTTTGCCTGTCTAAAACACCTGATTAGTGTAATAAAGAGCTGGATGGTCAATAGTAAGACAGGAGAAAGAATAGGCAGCACTGGCAGGCAGAGAGAATAAATAGGAATAGAAAAAAAGAAGAGGGGGGATGAAGGAAAGAAGGAGAGAGGACACCAGGGTCCAGCCACACAGCCGCACAGCCACCCCAACCACGCAACAACACAGCCACACAGCCACACAGCTGCCCCAGCCACGCAACCACACAGCCATGCAGCCACACAGCCACACACCATAAGAAGAAAAGAAATACAGAAATAGAAAGAGGTAAAATAGAAAGAGAAAACGATAGACAGAATAATTTAATAAAAGCTGACCAGGCATTCATAAGTAGTAATTCTCCATGTGTATTTATTTGGGAGCTGGGTGGTGAATTTCCCCAAAGGTCCAAGGAGTAAAATAGTAAAATCAACCAAGTACAGTTCAGGTCTTGTTTAAGCAATCGTGTTATTGAATTACTGTGCCCTGTCATTTCTGTGAGGCACAATGTCACAGCTGATTTCTAGTCCCTCCGGCCCTTTCAGTCTTTCTATCACCTCTTAGGAAATGTGCCCTGAGCTTTAGGTGCAGGGTTATGTCCCAGCTATGTCTGTTGGGAGCTGTGCATCAGCTGATGATCAGTTGATGTTCGTGTTATGACCAGTTTTGGTTGTCTGTGGCCTCTGCTGAAAAGAGAAGCTTCTGTGACATGGGGGGAGAGCTTACACTTTTCTGTGAGTGTAAGTTTTAGAAGCTTCTAGGAATTATGCCGGTCTAGTAAGCGGCATGAGTAGTTTCTCCTCTAAGATCCATGACATTACTAACCATGGGTAGTCTTGGCATTCTGGCCATTGTTGCGGTCCTTGGTGGCACCATTGGTTTCTTCCCTCCGTTGGAAACTTGCACAGTACCTTCTTGTACTATGAAAACTGAAGGGAAGGAAGGAGCGTTTCAGGTTAGATCTAGCAGAAATCTTTAGCATCCTATGTCTGAGTGTATGATGTCTTCAGTATAATACGTGTATGAATTATGTAACTGCAGGTAAATATAAAATAATTCCTTGGTTTTCCTTTTCCATTGTTTCTTCATATCCTGTATTGGCTTGTTTTCTTCCTCCCCAACTAAAGTTTTTCTCCATGGTTTTCCCATTTCCTCTCTAAGTTAAGAAAACAAAAACAAACAAATTCAACTTTAGAGACTAGCATCAGTTAGTGTTAACCTTATCAGCTTCTATTGAGTTTTGAATTCTGAGGAGCCACTCTTGTCTGGAAACCTTTGGTTGAAATGTAACTTTAGATAAATAATGATGGCTACATCTTCAGAAAGCAGAGCATCCATGTTACTCAGGTTTATGCTGTGCTGCTGGTAGAATACTATTTCAGAAAAAAAAGACATATTTTAAACTAGGAGGTATCCACATAAAGTTTTTGATTTTATAGTATATTATTACTGCATGTAATGCATTTTAACCTTAGACTATTTACTTAAGAAAAGCTGAACCCTGAAAAAAATCTTGGTTTTATAACATTTTGAATATTATATGAGACTTTCTGCATTTCTTAAACATTTTGCTAATTTTTATTTTTGTGTACATTTGTGTTTCACCTGCACACATGTCTGCATATATGTCTATATGAGGGTGTTAGATCCCCTGGAAATGGAGTTACAGACAGTTGAAAGTTGCCATGTGGGTTCTGGGAATTGAACCTGAGTCCTCTGTAAGAGTAGTCAGAGCTCTTAACCACTGAGCCATCTCTCCAGCTCCCAAATAAGTACTGTTGATGACCTCAACCTGATATGAACATCCATTTTTTCATAAGTACTTACTGGTGACAATAAGACATTGCATCACATTAAAAATTTTGTGTGCTCTCTACTGTGGAAACAATAAAAATCAAAATGCAGCTGCTGTTTAGAGATCGTCTCAAATGTGGAATTTTCAGATAAGATTTATTTTTTTTACAAATGTGTTTTATTGGGTATGACAGAGTCTTTCAAGTGAAATTAATTAAATGAATTAACACATTTGGAAGTGAGATCTCCAGATGGTGGAGAGAGGGTAGTCTTATTAACAGAAAATTGTGGCACATTTGGATCACTTCACATAAAGATATAAATGTCTGTCAGTTTCCTGCCTTTGTACCAGAATAGCATGGAGTTGGTCATTTATAAAGAATATAGACACCTCAATTAAAACTGAGTGAGAGACCTACATGCCTGCCTGGGGAGACCTTCCAGCGAGGTGAAGAGAAAACACCAGCAGTCAGGCATTTTTACAGTGACCAAATATATGGTGAAATGTATGAGGGGGGGGGAGTGAGAGACAGACAGACAGAGACAGAGAGAGACACACAGAGACACGCACACAGAGACACACACACATACACACACACAGAGAGAGAGACAGAGAGAGACAGAGAGAGAGAGAGAGAGAGAGAGAGAGAGAGAGAGAGAGAGAGAGAGAGAGAATGCCTCATGTCCTGTGGAGAGAGGTAGATCTGAAGAGATAAAGGCAGTGAGGGGTGGGCTGAGGTGGGTGGCCTCCTTGCCATGGTGATGTCCTGGGTCTGGGATGCGCCAAGTTCCATATCTGGGTCCATGGCCCTGCTGCAGCCATGGTCTGTGTTGATGTCCATGAGTCCTGTTACCACCGAAGGCTGAGAGGATAGGGCTGCACAATTGCCTGCACCCCTCACTGGCTCCAACACTCTGGAGAACTTCTCACCTGGGCAGCACAATAGCACTGGCCCTCTTCGTGGGGCTCTGGCAGGCTGGCACTGAGGGCATGATCGTGGAAGAGCTAGTTCTGCCCCCTTGTCGGCCATGCTGATACATGGGTGAGCGGAAGGTGCCTAACTTCACCGCCCCTCGCCACCTGAAGAAGGTGGGAGATCTGGACCTGTCCCTCATCTGCCTTAAGGTGGTGTGGGAGAGGGAGGGATGCCCTCCTTCATCACCTGTGTCTGATCCTGAGAGCAGGAAAGCTGGACATCCCCTCACCAGCTGCAGCACTGAGGAGACTCATCCCTGAGCCTGGCCAGGGCAACGCAGCAGAACTGGCCCTTTCTGATGGTGTAGGTGTTAGGTGAGCAAGCCCCAAGCTCGTGGGAGGAAGAGAACAGACCCCACCCCTTGCTGATTACTGCTTAGAGTGAACTGGGACGAGGCAGTGCTGGAGAGCTCACCCTGGTGGTGAGAACAAGGAAGAACTGGTGGACTGACCACCCTGCAACCCAGAATGACACCCCAATATCCACCCCATCTGTGATGTGTTGGAGCATGTGAAGGGGCCAGTCTTGCAGACTCAAAGCTGCAGCATCTCTGCAACACCCCAGCACTGAAAAGAAGAGGGTCAGGTTTGAATAATATTTTACCAAGGAGCACGCACGCACACACACACACACACACACACACACACACACACACACACACACACACACGTCTAATATGCTCATATAAAAATGCTTAACATCACTAGTCAAAGGGAAATGAAAATCAAAGCTACAGTGAAATACCATTTTCTAGAATGGTATTTAGCATGATGCTATGACTCGGGCAAGATCCTTCTCTAAATGAGATTCTGAACCTGAACCTGGAAGGAAGTGGTTTGCTACGACCATAGAGGGGTTTTTTGCTCAGGCTGGAAAGGCAGGCCTGGAGGTGGAGGCAAGATGTTGAGGTTCAGCTTCTGGACACACAGTGAAATTAGTCAGGGTCCAGTAGCTTTATGTTGTCTTTAGGTGTCCACAGGGAGCCCTGAGACCTTGAGGCAAGGTTTTATATTTGAGAAATTATTACAGCAGTGAATAAAAAATCAATACTCTTATATGGAATATTTTCTTATGTCTTATTATTTGAAAACCATGGGTATCGTCTGCAAATCCTATAGTAATCCCCTATCAGAATGTCCGCTGTGGAGTGGAGCCAAAGCTAGAATCCCATTTAAGAGTGCTAGCAGTGGCAAGACTCAGGTCTGGGAAGGTTTAAGTTCATGCTACATGCTGAAGATGTCTACATCTGTGTTCTTACACTTTGCAGGAAAGCTGCCATGGTGTTGTGGCACCCTTTGAATGACAATGGACTGTTCCCCTTGGGAGAACAAACCAACACATGGGGCATTCCTGTTTCCCATGTCAGTCCACCTGCATTGACACACTGAGGGCTGGGAGAGGAACATGTCTTGTTAAGAGCTTGTGAGCATGATAGACATGGGCTGTATATGAGATTTAGAGGTCGCTCACCTGAAATCAGATATCAGGACAGGTCCAAGTGCAGCTAATTTGGCTAAGGTTAGAAGTATCTTTAAACTTGTCATGATTCACCCTCATGTGTCCATTGAAGATAGATAAAATCACATGCCAATTCATGAAAGACTTAATGTGAGCACACACTGAAATATTATTTATAACAATTAAAGAATGGAAGCAATGCACGTTGGTGAATAGAAGAAGTGGTATATCTATTCATGGCATATTAGCAATGAAACAAAATGGAAGACTGACACATGCTGCCATGGTACAAATAGATAACTGATGCTAAGAGAAGGGATACACACATAAAATATTATCCAAAATAAAAAGCAGATCAGCCCTTGCTTGAGGCTCAAGGACAGAGCTGGTGTTGAGTGCAGATGAGTTTAAGGGACCTATTTGGGAAGATGGGACTATTACAAAACCAGGTACTGCTGATACATCCTCTGTAAAATCACTAAAAATTATCAATCATGCAATTATACTTACTATATGCAGAAAAAATTGTAGAAAAGTATAATCACATCTACATTAGGATATTGTGAGCATACAAGCGTCATATTATTTTATGTGCCTATGTGGCTGGGTTCAAAATAGCAGCTGATATATAGAAGTAAATGTTATGTTGCTGGGCTATACAGAAGATTTAAGTATTTTTTAAAGAGCTCTAAATTAAAGTCAAAGAGTCCACAAGTAATATACAGAGACATCCTGAAGTGAGACAGAGGTGATATGTCTTCCTTGTCTAAGATAGGGTTTCTGTTGCTATGATGAAACACCATGACCAAAAAGAAAGTTGTGGAGGAAAGGGTTTATTGGACTTATACTTCCACACTGTAGTCCATCACTGAAGGAAGCCAGGACAGAACTCAACAGGGCAGGGATCTGGAGGCAGAAACTGATGTAGAGGCCATGGAGGGGTGCTGCTTAGTGCCTTGCTGTCCATGGCTCGTTCAGCCTGATTTCTTATAGAACCTAGGGCCATTAGCCTAGGGACAGCCCCACCCGTATGGGCTGAGTTCTCCACGCTTAACTACTAATTAAGAAAATGGCCTACAGACTCTTCTATAGCCCTGTCTTATGGAAATATCTATCAATGGAGGCCCCCCTCCTCTCAGATGACTATAGTTTGTGTCAAGTTTACATAAATCTAGCCAGAACACCTACCACTCCAGTTTCTTAGATTTCCTCCCTAGTTTCTAGGCCATTTGTATCAGGATTAAATTAGTTCATAAGGTGGAGACTGGTCATTCAGAGGTGAGATCCTGTGATGCATGAGGCATTGTATCAAGCTCAGTGGGATTAGGCAAGGTTAGTATTGACTGGTCTCTTATTACTATGTGCCAGGCTTCTGGGGCTTCATGCACATCATGACATCATTCGATCTTCCCAGCAATGAGATTATGTGGGACTAGTGAAACTTCCATTTCATAGCAAGAAAAATCAGGGCACAGACAAGTTCTGGTAACCTGGCCCTGGCCACACGGCTGAGCAGGGTACTAACGTCAGAGCCTATGCTCCAGTTCTTAAGTCTCACTTTGGAGAAACAGGCTTGAGCTGGATGTTCCATGGGACACACTGAGTGATTTCCCAAGGCATCTTTGGGGTCTTGAGGTGGGAGGTGTTTGATGATCACAAATAACTTAAGCTTGCAGGAACAGAGGATCTGGGGGAGGAATGGAGTGAGAATACTTGGTCTGGGTGCCATATATCATCCTGGAGCTGGCTGATCAGCCTAGGGAATCTTTGAATCCTTTCCGCCCGTGAAATCAGATTTAATGAGTCAGATGTGGAACAGCAACAGAGAATACAGAACAGCCCACAGGGAGAAGGGCATTTCAGAGGGCTGTCTACATCTCTTGCATGCAACCTGGGGCAGCCTTCACCAGAATACACTTGGGGGCTCAGCACGGAGTCCTTGATGAACCTGGCGAGTTAGAGCTACTTTGCCTGACTTCTGGATATTTCAGAAAAGCTTTGCAAACCCTTAATCAGGGCTGTGTTTCTGGTGCCCAGTTCAGGTAACCCTCTTCTGCTCCCAAAGGAGAATTAAACCTACCAGTTATGTTACTCTGATATTCCATTGTTTCACTGAGTACCAGCTTTGTATGTCAGTACACTGTCCTTTTAGCCAGGCCCAAGAACAAGCATATCCACCCCATTCACTGTGATTTTCATTAAAAGCCGATCCCCTAAGGAAAGAATGATCTGTGACCAAACAATTCCATCCTGACTCAAAGGGGTGATTTCCCTTTTTCTTCTGGAAATGTTCCTCCCAGCAGAGTACTGACTACAGTACACAGTCAAAGGTTATTAATGACTTCATTCATCCCTTCAGCAGACATTTATGCTGTAGGAGACATGGGCTGTTATCTTAGAGCCTGGACTTCAGGAGAGTGGCTATGCAGGTGGGACTGAATTCAATTTGGGGGAAAACGTCCATCTCACCTCAGGGAGGAGATTGCCAGGTTCACTCTGCGGCACCTGTGACACAACTCATCAATTACTTAATCTCTAGGGATCTTATGAGACTATGACACAGTCAGCTAGAGTGTCAGGGCCTGTGACCCACTCCTAAAGGATGGCCCTCCCTGTTCAGAAAGGGCCCCCACCTTTGTGCAGGGAACAAAATGCAGCACATGCGATGACCACCCAGAGCAAGTACTGTCCCAGGAATGTGTCTAAGCACAGAAAGTGGGAAACCCAAGGAAAGCAAGCCAGGGGAGCTGATCGAGTACCAGAACTATAAAGTTCTACACACAGACCAGAGGAAAGCAGACACTCAAAAGCTGGGCAGAAAGGACAAGATGTGCTTCAGAATGAACACTGTGATGGTTTGAATGTAATTGGCCCCCATAACCTCATAGGGAGTGGCACTATTAGGGGGTGTGGCTTCATTGGAAGAAGAGTGTCACTATGGTGTGGGCTTTCAGGTTTCCTATGCTCAGGATACTGCCAAGTATCTCAGTTGACTTCCTGTTGCCCTCCAGCACCATGTTTGCCTGTATGCAGCCATGCTTTCTGCCATGATGATAATGGACTGAACCTCTGTAAGTGAGCCAGCCCCAATTAAATGTTTTCCTTATAAGAGCTGCTGTGGTCATGGTGTCTCTTCACAGCAATAGAAACCCTAACTAAGATAAAACCCTTTGGTGTGAATTTGAATCTAAAGTGTTCCCCATAGGTTCCTATTTTTGCATTCTGGTTCCCCAGTGGGTGGTGATATTCAGGGAGCCTTTTAGAGGTGGCACCTGAATGATGGAAGTAGATCACTAGAGATGGACCTTTGAAGGTTAAAGCTGTACTCTTGGTTCCTGCCTTGCTCTTCTGTGTCCTGGTCAGCTGAGATGTGAACAGCCTCCTCCACTGGTTCCTACTGCCATCAACTGACCCACTCTGTCATACCTTCATTGCTGCAAGGATCTAAAACTCTGAAGCAATGAGACAAACAAACCTTTTCCCTCCTTATTTCCTCTATCATGTATCTGTTTATGGCTGCACAGAGTTGATTAGCACATCTTGAGTCTATGAGATCTATGGTGGACCTGAGATGGAAAAACACAGTTGTTAAGCAAGCAAATGGGTGATCCTTGAGAAATAATTCAGGCATCCTTTCACAGGCTCTGGAAACCCACTAAAGGGATTTCGAAACAAGCACTGAGATGGAGTTTAATTTGTGGAGGAGAGGTGATTTGTCTTGTGTGAAGCAGGACTGCTGCTCCCTGGGATAGTCACCCCAGATATTTCCTCTTGGGAGAGCCTCAGGCCTGAGTCCAGGTGCTGTACTAGACCCCTGTCCTTTGAAGTGGGTGCTTCATTGAGCAGATGCCAGCACTGTGAGTGACTGGTCTGACACCTTGGCGTAGCACCTGTTTGGGATCAGTTGGGCTAGCATGTGAACATCCCCAAGTTGGAAAAATTAGACCAGAAGGAGAAGGAAGCAAAGGCCGAGAAAAGGCTCAGAAGACTGTAATAGCCAGAAATGAGGGTATGTGGCTGAGTTATCACCCATGATATGAGGCTTTGAGGAGGCCCATGAAAGGGTTTCACTGTCCATGTGTTAGCAATGGGACAAGATTAGTGTGCAAAATGGGCACAATCAAGTTTGGGGACACACAACTGTAGATGCACAACTGGTTTCCTTCAGCGGCTTTAACAAAGCACCACAGACTGGGTGACTGAAGTGGAAAGTTCTGCTTCTTTTAAGATCTGTTCCGGCCTTTCTCCTTGGCTCTTGAATGGCTGTCTTTCCCCGGTGTCTTCACATCGTGTTCCCTCTGCATCTGTGCCCTTTCCTTATGGTGATGCCAGTCATGTTAGTCTAGGGCTGTCCTAATGATCTTATTTTAACTCAGTTTTATCCTTAAGGCTTCTGCTCTAACTCTGGTTTTATGTTGACATAATGGGGACAGGACATGAGCACATTTGCTTTTACCAGGCATGGTTTGGCCCAATCAATCATAAACCAGGATGGGTAAACTTTGGAAAAGTTGCCTACTTTGAAGAACAGCACACTGGGCTTGCCTGTGCTTCCTGTGCTCATTTATGTGGTGACAAAGGGAAATTTTTTGGCAAAAGTTTCTTTTTCTCTTGAGACAGATTCTTACAATTCTATTTATATTTGAACTCACTATGTAGTTCAGACTGGCCTTGAACTTGTGGTGACCCTTCAGGGTCAGCTTTCTTAATGCTGAGATTTATAGACGTGTATCACCATGCTTGGCAAATTGCATTTTAGATGACCATTTTGGGGGGTGTTGGAATTGATTCAGTACCTGAAGCATCATAGACAAAAGCCTTAGACTTCTGGTACTGCGCTAGACTGGTTGCTTCAGGCAGGATTTTCAGAGAAAGAGACCCTTGACCTAAGTAAGTCATCAGAGCTAAGCATGGCCTGAGAATTCAGATTACTCACAAGGCGATTCACGTGGGAAGAAGGAAGCCAAATGCCTGTGGGCATGAATGCTGCTTTTCTAGTGCGGCCATAGCTGAAGGCTTAGATCTCTGGATAGAGAATGTAGATGCCTCTTCTGCTTTTTGCCTCCGTAGCCTGCTTAGGTCATCAAAACAAAACACTACAACTACAGTGACTTACACAATAGAAATATATCTATCTTAGTGTAGTTCTGGAAGCTCAAGCCTAAGATTAAGGTGTGAATGCTTCCCCATGGCTTCCAAGTGGCTGCTTTCTTCATCTGTGCTCATGTGGTGAAGAGGGATAGAGATGAGAGAAGTCAGACAGGGAGAAGGGAGAGGGAAGGAGGAAAGGAGAAAAGGAAGGATGGGGGGAAGAAGGAGAAGAGTGAGAGGGGGAATGTCTTTTCTCATTTGAACACTAGACTAGTCACATCTACCCAGAACCTCATCTTCCTGATTTAATCTAACAACAATCTCTTCCAAAAGTTCTTGTTACATTGGGATGGGGGTATTGGGCCTTTAGCTTGTGATTTTGAGGGACACAGACCAAGTGTGTCCCCTAACACTGGCCTCAGGCAATTTCATTGCTATCTTAGTCTATTGGGTTGCTATAACAGAGGCCTCTAGATGATTATAAATGGTAGGATTCTATTTCCCATTGTTCTAGAAGCTATGGAGTTCAAGATCAAGGTCTGGTGAGAATTTTTCCTCATGGGAGAATATCATCTGGCTTCATCCCATAGTGAACAACAAGCTGCTTCTAGTCTTTCTTGTAAAGGATCTGCATCCATGACTTTCGTTTTGCTGTGGCTAAATACCTTACCAAAACAACTTATTGCAGAAATACTGATTTTGGCATAGGGTTTCAGAGGGTCTCAGTCCATTGTGGTGGGTCAGGTGATGATGTTGGCAGAGAAGCTTGTGGCAAAGGCTGCTACATCACAGTGAACTAGGAAACCAATTCGGAGTGGAATGAAGATAGTATCAAAACGTTGAGGTTCCACTCCTAGTGACTGCTGGCACAGCCCCTCCTCTGAGAGGTACCACACCTTGCTGAGCTAACACAGCTGGCTTGGAAACAGACATGTAGAACAGGAGGCTATGGGTAGGACAGGCATTAATCCTATCATGAGGATTCAGCTGTCCTTCTTACTTCTGTGGTGTGGGTGAGCAACTTTTAACTATGATTTCAGTGTTGAGGAACACAGACATTCATGCCACAGCTCTTTCTTAACCATGTGGCCTCAGTAAACAGACCTACACTTTCATGGTCATTGCTTTTCTATCTCTTGTGGTAGGCAAAGGTAGAGGAGATAATGGATGATCCCCAGAGCCCATTATAGGGGAGAGTTTCCATCAACTAGAGCATGTGTTAGTACCTCAAAGCAAATTTTGCCTCAACCTCTGTCTGTGGCATCCTATGTAAGAATTACCCTCCATGGGCTAGTGAGTTGGATCAGGTAAGGGCACTTGCCACCCAAACTAACAATCTCAGTTCAAGTCTTGAACCAGCAGACATGGTGGAAGGAAAAGAATCTACTCTCATGAGTTGTCCTCTGACCTCTACATGTAAGCCATGTCATGTACATGTCTGTACAGACAGAAAAACAGAAATGAACGCGTGCGCGTGCGCACGCACGGGAGCGCGCGCGCGCACGGGAGCGCGCGCGCGCACACACACACACACACACACACACACACACACACACACACACACACACACTGCAATATTTTTAAAAATTACCCCTTCATATTTCTGAGTGTGGTGTTACAAACATAATTCTAGCACTTGGGAGACTGATGTAGAGGATCAGATGTCCAAGACTAATCCCAACTACATAGCAGATTCAACACTAGCCTTGGCTACATAAGCTGCTATCATAAACTAAACTAAATTGAACATAATTGCACTTTAGAATGTCTGAATCCTGTGCACTTAGATTACATAATTTAAGCTATTTACTTTATCTTCATATTACTTTTTTGCTAAGTAATTCATTAAATGGTTAGAAAGCCAAAAAGTATGATAAATTTTTTTTCTAGGAAAAAAAATCCCATATATTTATGACTTGGAGTAGTGCTAGTTGGTGGGTGTGGGGGTAGAGCCAGTTTTTCTTTGTATTGTCACCATTAGAGGACAGTCAGATACACATGCACTCATACACATGTATTGTTATTCTCCTCATTTTCCAACTTTGTCATGCCAATCTCCAATTAATTCTGTATTCAGTTGTATTACTTGGAGTGTAAATATTGTTCACAGCTGAACTATGCTCTGATTACATCTCATCTTCGTTCCCTTTGTTTTGCACTAGTTTAATTTCTATTTGCTTGGTTTTATGAATAGTTAACATAAATTTTATTCTAGATTCTCCAAAAGAGCTGTAAAATCCCACCCAGAACAGTCATTCACCCAAATAGTCTATCAATCTAATTTCTTTTTTTTTTTTCTAGAAAACATCCCTTCTAGGGGCCATCTGCTGCTCTGCTCCCACAAGGGCAGCCTGTGCCCACTCCAGTTTCCATGTGGTGGGCTACATGCTCTTCAGAACTTTCTGAGATTTGTTTGACTTCCCTCAGTTTCCTGGATTTTAACTAATTTTGTTTTTGTATGTCACCTCTTTCTGATAGATAACCCTACTAAGAGATTTCTCAGAAGGCTATAGGGAATTAAACTCTTTAAACCTTTGTATATGAGAAAACTTTACCCCACCCTACCTCTCCACGGAAGCTAAGTCTGAACTCTGAAATGGGAGATCACATTCACTTGGACATTAAAGACATTGGCAGCTGTCTTCTGGATTCTTGTGCTACTATTGAGTTCCTGCCACCATTTAGATTTCTCATTAGTTCATGAGCTTGTTCATTTATTTACCCAACAAATAGCCATAGAAGTGGTTTCTACCTTTTCTGTGTAGCCAGGCCCCTTTTAGGGTACAGGTAACAATGGAATAGATAAATATTTCTGAATTCACAGCATTCAATGAGTCATTTATATGGGGTCAGTTCATATTCTCCCTCTCTTCTCCCCAGGTGACATTCCAACTCCTCCCTTGAGGTCTAAGCCTAGTAGCATTTTGGTGTCCAGTGGGAGGATGATTTAGGTCTCCCATTTACCATCTATACATACATACATACGTACATACATACATACATCATGGTTACCCCCAAAGCCTCCTCCATATTTCCCTGTTAATTCAGCACCTAAGGCTAAATTGAATCTTATATTGGATGATATCAGTACTAATCTTCCACTGTTATGGGACAGGTCTAAAATGGTATTCACTGCTCTGACTAAACTATTTTCTTCACATACATGACATTTAAACCAATGGATGGTGACTATAAAGGACCATTTTGGTACTTTGAAATAAAAATTAAACACAGAAGTAGACTAATCTATGCATTCTCTTCTTCCAGGGTTCCCACCCTGTGCCATGAGTCAGGAATTACACTGTGACTTAGATCAGAGCAAAAAGGTCTTGGCAAAAGGACTGATGCAGGTAGATTTTTGTCACCTGCACCAAGAGGCCAGACTCTCAGGGTGGAGCTCATGGACCTGCACACAGCACCAGTGTCAGGGTATTCTACATAGGGGATTCTCAGAGGATTCTTTATAGACTTTGGGCCTGGAGGATCATAAACAGTCCTAGCTAGTCTTCAACTTTCACATTTTGGTCATGAGCTTCCTGATTGAGTTACATAAGGAAGCCAGGTAATGGTGGGTGAACATGATTGAGATATATTGTGCACATGTATGAAATATCACAATGAAACCCATTGTGCATAATTAATATGTATTAGCAAAAATATTACAGTAAAAAAATCACTAAGTTGGTAAGGGACAGATATTTAAAAAAATAAAAGCCAGAGGAATTGGGGTGTGACCCGTCTACAGCCTCACTCATTCATTGCTTTAGGTCATAAAGCAGGTCCAGAAATGTCATCTCTGAGTTCACACTATGTAGATGTATTTGTTGACTCTGTTTATCCTGCTTGCATGTTTTTAGCATAAAGGTCATACTCTGACAATAGAAATGCATCTTAAATGCACGAGGTGCCTTGCAACTTAGATTCATAGGCATGACATCATATCAAGCTGGCAGACCGGAAGAGGCTCATAACAACTGGCCTTCCAGACTGCTGTACTTGCCTGAGAGCCCTTGCCCTTCCAGTGTCTATTCTCAACATATCCAAAAATCTTTTAAAATAAAAACTGCAGCCTGTCACTCTCCTGTAGTGAGTCCCTGATGCTCTCAAAGCAAAAGCCAAGTCCATTCCATAGCCCGAGTCATTGCAAATCTGTCCGAGCTGCCTTTCTCACCTCATTCCTTTAGCTGTCCTATCTGCTCGTGAGGTTCAGCCATAAAGAACATGAGGCTATTTCTTGAACATTCTGTGTCTTATCTCTGACCATGGTCTCTGTCTAGACTACTGTTTCCTACCCTTCACCCCCAGATACCCATCTAGCTTGCATCCTTCTTTACGTTTTTGGACTTGGGAGACTCCACACCCAACTTCTTCTCTATGTCATGGCTCACCCTCCCTTTGCTTTATTTTCAGCATCTCACTGTTCACCCTGTGACATGAGATATACTTCATATCAATTGTTATCTGTCTCCACCCACTAGGCAGGATGTTCTGCATGGGCATGGCTTTTTGCTTGTTTCTTTTGCAGCTATGTCTCAAATAATACCTGAGACACAGAAGAAACCAGTCAATGTTTGTGATATTAATCCCTTTTTCTAAGAGAAAAAGCGAGGTATTGAGAAATTGAATGATGTAGCTGTTGTCACAAAGGAAACAGGTGTGAGACAGAAGACCTGAACTCACGACACCTGCCATGGCTATTTTTAAGAGATCTGTGAGACCAACACTGGCTTTCTAAATTTGTTTTTTGTTTTTACAGCGGGCTCTTCATCCTTTATTCACTATAATTTCTGCATCCTGTACAGTTCACAATTTAAACAAACCTATAGTGTGATCATGCCCTCCCCTCTCTTAAAATGAGACGTTTATTATTCACTAAAACGACTGCTTTCAAAGCAGTGTATTGTTATTCTGGTCACATGCTGAAGTGACATGCTTAAAATACCTTCAAAATAACTCTGTGAAGAAATGCTTTCTATACAAAGATAACAAATGTGATCTAAAATCCATGCCCTGACTCTCATCTGTCTGTTTTCTATCTGCACCTGACCATCATGGCAAACACTATTCAGATTTTTCTCTAATTGTTGTTATCCTGTCATAGTAACAGTCATAGCTGGAATAGCCCCAGGAGGCTGCTTAGCCTTGTGATGTGAGGAGCTTCAGCTTTCTCAAAGGAGGGACATGGGTGAAGGGGACCAGATGACCCTTCAAGTTTCCTATTCTGGTTCATTCATAGATTATACCATCTTGGTGCAGAATGATCACTACTTTATGAACTCATATTAGTTGATATAAAAGGTTTCAGTTCAAGGATGTTGTTCAGTGGTAGGACACTGATACTGGGTTTAAACCCCAATACTGTGTTGGGGGGAAAACCAAAAGCAGAAGCATTCTGCAGAAAAGTATTTGCAAACCATTTGCTTAGCCATTTTCCAGCCAAGACCCAGAGGGGCCCACTTCTTTAACAGTCCTTCCACTGCTAAGACCAGGCATCCTGTAAGGGCTCATAGTTTTATGACCTTTTACAGGGTTTAAACCAACTACCACATGCATGGCTTACTTATAGTGTTTGTGGAAAGTGAAAGTCTTGGATCCTCTTAACAGTTATAGCATCAGTAGCATGGCACTGTGTCCCCCATGCCTGTGATCTTAAACAAGTTTCACCAATAAGTCCCACACCCACCACTCAGCTTGTGTGTTGTCTGTTCTTACCAAAGTGTCAGGACACTCTGTGTTGGATCTTTCCCCAGCCCTCTGCTGTTTCTCACCATCCGCCCTTATATTCACTGGGGATGTTCATCTACTTTATTGGTGTGAACATGCCATTTTGTACTTTCTTGTCCTAGAAAGTTCCTGGATTCTTTGAACCTATCATAGCAGACTGCAGGGTGGTCTGGTGTGATGTCTTTGGCAGGTGCTGGAAACAGCATGAGCTTTTTGCTCTGCATGAACATGGAGTTGGTTAGCGATGGCTATAAGTTGATAGCTCCAGGTTTCTCCAGCCTCAAGGGCCATAGAACAACAAAAACCAACCAAGTACTTGCTTGTGCTGCTTTCAGAAGTAATGCCATCTATGACTGTCTTGATCCTTTTGAACAGTGAGTGACAGGAGACATAACAGGTGGTCTTTATGGCTCTCTTAGCAAGTGGTCCTGAGCTAGCCTGGGCTAGCTTAGCAGCTCCTATGTTAGCACACCACATGCCTCGGTTTCTGCTGCACGGTACCCAACAGAGCCTCTCATCTTCTGATTATCCAGGAGTGGCTGCCTTTTGTGCAGTCCATATTACATCTGGTGGGGAGGAAAGGCTGGAAGGGTACAGAATTCTCTCCTAACAAGGCTGTGATGGCTAATCTTGATCATTAGTCTGCTGATGAGGGACTTGGAATCATCCAGAAGATACACCTCCACACTTGCATATGAGGACAATTCCAGAGAGGCTAAGCTAAACTCAAGTGGGAAGACCCAGCCTGAATGTGGGCTACACCATGCCATGGTGTACTGAGGTCCTGAACTGACTAAACATGAGAATGTGAGCTGAAATTAACCTCTTTGCATCCTGACTATGGTCATAATGAGGCCAGCCGCTTCAGTCTTGCTGCCCTGCTGCCTGCCATGATGGTTTGTGCTGTCAATCAACCAGCTGAACTAAACTAAACCTTTAGGAATCATAAGATAAAGCACTGATTGATCAAGGCTGTTCTGTTCGTGAGCAAGTAGTTTTCCAGGAAGCCATCAGTAAGACCCAGGGATCTTCCTACTGCAACAAGGAAAGTAAACAATAATGAGGCATTGCTGCAAAGAAATTCTATACACAAGATTTCCTTACATTGTTCACGTCCAGTCTGGCTGCAGAACAGCCCAGAAGAGAAGTGATCTAGCTTTCGTAGCTTGTGGTCTAGAGGAAGACAAAGGAAGGGGTCTCTGGATGGTTTGGAGGTTCTAGATCCCTGCTCTGCCACAAGAGGGAGTGCCTGATCACACTGAGTTATGTTATTAGGGTAACCTAATAGTACAAGCCTGTTTTAAAAATAGAGATGAATGAAAGAGCAGGGTTACTACAGCACCAAGTACAGTATGCTAAATAAGGCCCCTGAATCGTAAAACGCAAGGAACAGAGAAAAGTTCAAAAGCACAGGAATGAATGCACAGGAGAGAGCTGTTGACGTGGTTGGTGGTGCATCGTGTTCTTCAGGTGAAAAGCTGACAGTGTAGCTTTAAGGATAATATATCCTCTCCAGGCTATATCGGTGTACAGAGGCCTAGTGGCAACTCCAAATGGAAGGCAATGGCAGTGGGCCTCTGCCATCTCTAGAAGCTCCTCTGTGGGGATTATGAATACACCAACGCAGCAGGAAATGGGACGGTGGTTCAGCCCAGCCACAAAGCCACAGAGTGTGTTTACGTTCAACCAAAGTTCATTCCTCAAGTTATCACAAGCCAACATCTGCTCTCACCTACTTCATGGCCCATCTTTGCAGAGGTTTTAGCAACATAACCAGTTGACACTTATTGGCCCCTGTATCCCTTGCTCACTTGAGTTTAGCAACCATCCTTTCAAAACTAGTTGTTTCCTGGGGTTCCCAAGATGTCAGCTTGTGCAGCCTCTCTTATTTGGCCTGTTCTTCTTTGGTATCATTCTGAGTTCTTTGCTACTGATGCAGATAGAATTTGAATCTTTGCCTCTGTACCCATTCTGTGTTTGCTATTCAAGTTGCTTGGCTGCTTTCTTCTGTTTCCACTGGTGCTGGAAGCCCAGCTCAGTTAGTTTCCTTTCCCCTTAGAACATCCTCTGTTTTTCTTCCTGCTAACTCTCTTTGTGTTTCTCTGCAGAGCTCAGTATCACCCATCATGACCAGAATCTAAAGTGTCCCCCATAGGCTCATTGGAATGCTTGGCCTTCAGCGTGGGGTGTTATTCTGAAGGCTTGACACCTTTAGGAGGTGGGGTCTGGTTGGTGGAAGAAGGCAGCTAGAGGCAGGACTTTGAAGAGGTTACTACTTGTCATTCTGATTATACATTCTGCTGCCTGCCCATCAAGATGTGGGGATCCTCCCCATACAATCTGTCCCCCATGAGTTCTACCATGACTTCCCTACCATGATGGATTGAAATCCATCTGAAAACGTGAGCCAACATAATCCTTCGCCCTTTCAGTTGTAGCCTTCAAGTAGTTTTAATAATGCTGAGGAATAGAGGAGTATGTCACAGTAGGAGAAACAAAGTCTTCATTTCCCTCCATCTTCAGTGGGGCAATTTTTATAGTTTTATGAAACTGTATAGTTTTATAGTTCCTGCATCTGACAAATAAAAATCAATGTTTGTGAAATCAGTGGCCAAATGAAAGTGTTAGGATTTATGATGCATATAATTCTACAAGGAGAAATAATCATCAAGACGGCTAAGGAGGAAAACAGAGTCCACAGGAGGGACAAGACTGAGGAGACTACACTGAGATGGACCCAGCTAGGCATTTAATGCATGTAATTTTATTATCACGGCAACCCATAGAACACGTGCTATATTATTTTTGTTATGGTATTGAAATAAAGGACACAGAAAGAAATTCAGCCACTCAGCTAGTGAGAAGAACTGATAGGGCTCATGTTGAAGTTAACAGCGCTTAAAATGAAGCCAAAACAATGTCTTGAAACACTGAAGATCAGCAAAATGATCTCATTCTCTTTCTTCATACCAGTAGAAGGATTTTACCTCCCCCTTCCTTCAGTTTGAGTTCATAAGAAAGAGACCAAGAATTACTCAGGGCTGTCTTCTCTTCCTGAGCAAATGGCCTTCTAGGACACTTAGATACAGGCCATTTTCAACACACTCCTGCATCTGTCCTCTTGGGAGTAAAGGATGAAAGTACAAGCTACCCCCTGAACACTAAGAAGAGCCTGTTTTCTGGCATGAAACCATTTTCCTTTCCTTTTCTCCCCTTTTCATATATAAAACTTTATTCTAAATAAGGAGCAAGATGTCTATATGCGGTTTAGGGAACTTTGTGTGTGGGGGAAATGTGTTTATTTGTTTATTTGTTTATGTGTTTGTTTGTTTGTTTATTGAGTTGCCATTCTTTCCCATGGTGGCAGACATGGTTCTGTCTGTATCCCATCAGGCCTTAGTGTATCTATAGTGCTGCAGGCTAACTCCCTGCCCCTTCTCCCCAGCCTCAGCATCTATCCCACTGTCTGAGGGCTGACTTGTGGGAAAAAAAGAATGACCTGGAAA